>JAJHPC010000020.1:1405000-2605000 GCA_024447665.1 Juncus inflexus
TCCCGCAATCTGATGTTGTGTTGAGCCTCCAACTGTCTCAAATATTAATCTCCGACCCGAATATTTCACAAACAAAAGGTAGAACAAAAGATGGAAGTATACAATCGAGGAAAAGATTTAGAAGTGGTATCGAATCAGGAACAAGCAAGAACAAGCGGCATTGTACATGTTGCAATCAACTTGGATACCATGATAAAAGAACTTGCCCCGAGAATCCTGCAAGTAGAAATTACAAAGGTAATTTTTTTTGTCTTCATTTGCATAATTTTTATATTCGTATTCCTAGTGTTAAGACTCATTTTGTTTTCAACTTTATTATAGGCGCAATAGAATCGTCCCGCTCTTAAAGTGGTGATGAGAAGACAGGGAAAAACTAGGGTTATATAGATTAATTTATATATAATGGACTTTTTTGTAATTTTATAATTTTGTGGACTTTATTGTAATTCAATTGAAGTGGTACTAAGGGTCTTCTTTATAATTTGTATGATTTTGTGGACCTTTTTAAGATATTGTTTAGATGTATGGAGCTCGTTGCAATTTTAATGCTAAGATGAAGATTATTGAAATTTTTTGTAATTGTTCATTTTTTTAATTCTTTGATTTTTTTTTTTTCAATTATAAGATTTTGTGGATTTTTTGTGAAGTATGATTTTAATGTTTTTTATGTCCATTGTAATATCGTGTTCATTGTTAATGTTAGTGCAACTATATTCGTAACAATTTTTTAACACTACTCGTGCCATGTTATACACAATTCAATTCATTCAATTATATACGATTCAATTCATTTATTTATTCATTCATTCAATACACAATTCAATCCATTTACAATTACATCCGTTTACCAAAAATCCATTTCCATTGACATAATCCAACTCTAACCCTAAACCCTAAAGCATTTACAAATAATACATTTCCATCGACATAATCCTAACCGAACCCTAACCCTAAACCCTAAACCCGAACATAACCGAAAACAGCCCAAAAACGGCCTTAAAACAGCCCGCACCAGCCTTAAAAGCATCCCCGTACCAGCCTAAAAATAGCCCCGTACCAGTCGAAAAACAACCACTTTCTAGTCTTGAACAACCCGTACCAGTCTAAAAACAGCCCCGTTCCAACCCTATTAATTGTGAATAAAATAAATTAGAAATATTCAATAAGAATGCAATAAAATAAAATAAAATATTAGATAAAAATATTCTTGCACTTCATCTAAAAATGAGAAATAATATAATAATTTTTTAATCGCTTTATCAAAATCATTCAAATTAAAATATTTATGCACTTCCAATTGAAAGTAATGAAGGCTACTCAATAGTCAGCTAGTCCTAATTAATCTCAACCACCATTAATTATACTAAGTCTTATCAACTAAAAAACAAATTAAGCATCAATTTGTCTGTATTATCCTCAATTGAGACATTACAAATCTAAATTGGTCCATATGATCGCAATTATTCTAATATAATCGTAATTAAACCAATTAATGACGAACTGAGAAAAAGATAATAGAAGTACAACGCATCAAAATCAAACTCAATTTCTATATTCATTCCACCAAAAACGAAAAAAAATCCAAAATTCGATCAAAATCAGAACAAAAAACGAACGAAACAAATTCTAAGAGAAATTACACGAGAATAGGGAGGCAGAGAGAAACTAAAGCAGAAAAGTGGATTTCTTTACGTTTCAAGAACAACCGCATATCATAATTAGGAAACAAAGAGGCGCGGTCATGTTAATCAAACTTACAGAAGGGGGCAAAACCAATCGAGGACTTACAGGAGGGAGACGGAGGCAAAACCAATCCGCACCCAGGTTCGAGCTCCGACGTGTCTCCTGTCATTTGTATGCGAGTGTACAATCGAGTTCATGAGAGAGAGAAGAGAATCGAGAGCTCATGAGAAAGGAGAGAGGGAGAGAGAATCAAGCATCTCATTAGTTCGGGCAGAGATGGGGGGTTTGGGCAGGGCTGTTTTCTTGTTTTAATCATGACCGCTCATCAGACTTGATCCAAGGGTTCAAAAATGGAGTCATAGATGGGAGTAAATAATAGATGTTAAGGGATCCGGCCCCATATATATATATATATATATATATATATATATATATATATATATATATATATATATATATATATATATATACACACACACACACACACACACACATTATATTCTCTTTTTCCTTTTTTTAGAAAACATTCGAATCACCCGCTTAAACATCACCGTAATATATTTTTTAGGTGTGAATTATACTTTTATATAGAACTAAATGAAAAATAATATCTTTTGTATATCAATATATCTTTATATATGTTCATTCTAACTTATTTTATGTATCAATGTATTTTTTTTGTAATTTTGTTATATATTTCTGAGTTTCGGCGATGTTGTGCGACAAATAAGCCGGTGCTGAATATCAGGTCCCTTTCTTTTTTTCTGAAACAGTATGAAATGCACTATTTTCTTTTAGGAAATAAAAATATGTACTATTTTAATATAGTCATATCTAACGACTTACAAAATAAATAATGCATATATTACATAATTTTTCAAATACATAGATATTGTCGTATAAGAATGCACATGAAAATATAAAGCAAAAAAATTAATTCGTAAGTGTTAACATACATTTACCTGATTATTTTATTTTATTATTTAAGAACGTTAAGTTATATCATAATAATTAATAATCAAATAATATATGTAAGACAAAATTATGATCTTGGGTGTAGATTAGGCCTAGTGCTTCTATAACTTAGATCTGAATATCAAATTTGAGAAAATAATATTTGAGCCTGGACTAATCAAAGAGAATTTCAATAAAATCATTTCACGTAACATGAAAAGATCTCATTTGCAATTTGCAGTGTTATTAGTTATTTCCAATGTTTTAATAGCGGCGTGATGCAATAGTGCGTTATAGCAGATCTTGGACATAAAACGCAACACACATTAAAAAAAATAGCGAAAACAGTATTTTGGGCGCTACAGCCACTATAGCAGCGCTATAGAGGCCGCCATAGCGGTTAAATAGCATTTCAAAATGTTAGTTTTTGTGTTTGTTTGCTTATTTTGGATAATTAATATTTGTGTGTTCATTTTTTATAATTATGCGATGTGTCTAATTATGGACAATGAATTATTTGTGGTATTTTATTATGAATAATTGTATTATTTTTATTTAATATTTATGGTATTTTGATTTTTAATTTTTTATATTGAAAATTTTATTATGATCGCATTTTGTTCATTAATATGTTTAAAACTTTTCGTACATTATAAATCATATGGTATGTCCGCTATAAGGCTATAGCGCCGTTTTAGCGTCCGCTACCAAATCTGCTACAAAAAAAAAATCTGTTAGGGACTGCTATATCCCTATTTAAAACATTGGTTATTTCAATATAAAAAACGGAAAGAAAAAAAAAGCCTTATAATATTAAAAAAAAAGGAAAAAAAATTACCAAAGTCCAAACAAAATTTCCACATAAGAACAAAATATTATTTTGAATCAAATAAAATAGCAAATCAAAGAAGGATAAAACTGTTGAAATTTGTAGTGGAAAAATATCGGATAGTATTACATAAAATAAAATAAAAAAGATGTTACCCGGAACGCGTAAACGCTGTCCTAAGGCAATTTCCGTCTAACGTGCGAGACTTGTTGGCTTGCCCCCAAGATATTCCGAGGATTCGCTCCTTAGGCGCACGACCGTAGAAGCGGTGATGAAAAGCCTTCTTCGATATCCGACTTAAAACTCGTTTTTGGGTTTAGAAATAAAAAATAAAGGATTGGCCGGGAATTGCAAGAGAATTGAAAGAGTGATGAAAAAGCTTTTATTTTTATTGAATGTATTTCGCTCTTTTCTTATATGTGACAAATTGATTATTGACCTCTATTTATAGATCTTGTATGCCTTGGCACACAAGTTCAAATATTAATTAGCAAATAAACGGTGAATCATTGAAACGAATTCAAATGGAGAGGTTACCAATTCAAAGCTTTGACAGCCTAGGAGGAATTAATACAAAAGGCAACAAATGGAAACAAATGAAGGCTGTCAAATTGTATGTTATGAAATCAAGGATTTGATTAGTAAAATAAAAGGTATCTTGTGGCAAGTATAAGCTGTCAAATGAATCCGTTACAAATCAAATAATTGGAAAGGTTCTCAACACAAAAGGCATGAATCAATCAAAGGTGTATCAGGATAACAAAGGAGTTATGTTGGCTGTCAAATGATGAATGAACATAGGGCCCAAATAATGTTTATGGTTATAGATTTAAATGGGTTAAGATAAAATAAATTTTGTGTTTTCTCTTACAATCCCCCCACAAAACTCAAATTTTATTTTTATTTTCAAAAATAAAACTAAAGATAATTATAATAATTAAGTTTATTATAAAATCAGTTATGAAAAAGAAAAATTTTGTCGGATATTATATTATGCATTCAATGTAAGTATCTTACAAGATTTGAACTTACATCTAGTGTTAATAGTTTAATTTGGAGGAGACAGAGTAACTCAGTTGTTTTGAACTCGTTCTTTTATTCCAAATTTTACTATCACACGCATAATACGAAGACTATCATCGCGGTTTGTGCATTTAATTAATGGCCTTGCACATTTATCTTGTTTTATTTCATGAGAGCTCTGAGGACTTACCCATGCCCTGTACCGCGGTCGTATACGGACACTCTCATATAGGTGAGTTCCTACCAAGGATGTGTGTAGAGTCACATCCTGCGGATATTACCGCCTCGGTACTCATTGAGAGATTTATGCTCAACCTTAACCACTACAGATAAGTACACTCATCATAGGGATAGGTTCGGAGTCAAAGCTCCTAAAATGTGTACTATTTTATCAATCTTATCGGTTTGTTATTACCCATTGAACCTTATTCAAGGGATCGCCTATCACAAAGGTTGGGTTACCACCGCAAGAAAGATTATTATGGGCATAATCCCATCCCCCTCGATGACATAAGGACCTTTGTCCTTTCAAGGCCTTTTGTAAGGCAATCAGCCAGATTATCATCTGATTTTATATACTCAATGGCTATAACTTCATTTTTAATATATTGCTTGATTGACTTTTATCGTCTTTTTATGTGCCTATTCAGTTTTGAGTTTATTAATTTCTTTTTACAAAAATCAATTGCAGCTCTGCAATCACAATTATTCAAATGGATGGAACTAGAGGTATATCTGATAATAATTCTTTTAGCCACTCAGCTTCTGTACAAGTGGTATCTAGAGCTATTAATTCTGCTTCCATAGTGCTTTTAGCAACAATGGTTTGCTTTGTTGATTGCCATGATATGGCGCTACCTCCTAAAAGAAATACAAATCCAGTTGTAGATTTCACATCTAGTGAATCTGAAATCCAATTTGCATCAGAAAACCCTTCGAGAACAGATGGATAACCTGTGAACCTAAGACCATATGATATAGTACCTTTGAGATATTTGAATATTCTTTGCAATGCAATCCAATGATTTCTACTAGGATTATTTGTGTACCTAGATAATCTGGATATTGCATAAGCTATATCAGGTCTTGTCCTGTTAGATAAGTACATAAGAGATCCAATTATTTGAGCATATTTTTCTTGATCTATTGGATCACCATTATTCTTATAAATATGCAAATTTGGATCAAAAGGAGTGGACACAAGAGTGCAATCAGAGAAATCAAATTTCTTGATAATGGATTGCGTATAATGAGATTGAGATAGAAGAATTGAATGTGAATTTCTGATAATTTTCATACCTAAAATTATATCTGCCCCTCCTAAGTCTTTCATGTCAAAATTATTTGACAAAATCGATTTTGCTTTATTTATCAATTCTAACTTAGGAGCAAGAATTAATATATCATCCACATAAAGGCATAATATGATGTAGCCATCACTTTCCTTTTTATAATAAAGGCAGTTATCAGATTCATTAATTTGAAAATCATTGGCTAAGATTACACTATCAAATTTTTCATGCCATTGTTTAGGAGCTTGCTTTAAGCCATAAAGAGATCGCACTAATCTACAAACTTTGTCTTCTTGTCCTTTAACTACGTATCCTTTTGGTTGCTGCATATAAATTTCTTCTTCAAGATCGCCATGTAAGAATGCAGTTTTGACGTCCATTTGTCCACCAAAAGTTTGTGTATAGGAGCTAATGCGAGAAGAATGCGAATCGTAGTTATACGAGCGACAGGTGCGTAGGTATCAAAATAATCAATACCGGATCTTTGACTGAAACCTTGAACTACTAACCTAGCTTTATATCTTTCTACGGTTCCATCGGTCCTAAGTTTCTTTTTGAAAATCCACCTACATCCTAAAGGTTTTGTACTGGGGGGCAAATTTGTTAAGATCCATGTGTTATTACCTATTATTGATTCAATTTTACTATTAATTGCTTCTTTCCAATAAATTGACTCGGAAGAATGCATTGCTTCATCAAAATTTGAAGGAGTGTCTTCAACTAAATAGGTTACGAAATCTTCACCTAAATTCTTTTCTATTCTTCCTCTTTTACTTCTTCTAGGTTCTAGGGAATAATCATGATTTGGAATAGAATCAGAAGTAGAAGTACTTGGTAAGGAAATAGGATTTGAGGAAACACGAGTTTTGAATGGAAATATATTTTCAAAGAAAGTTGCATCTTTAGATTCAAGAATTGTATCTTTTGATATTTCATTTATTTCAGATTTTACTACTAGGAATCTATGAGTGCTACTATTAAGAGAATATCCTATAAAACTGCATCTACAATTTTGGGTCCAATTTTCTTTCGTTTAGGCTCTGGAATTCCAACTTTTGCTAAGCACCCCCACACTCGAAAATAACTAAGTCGAGGTTGTCGCCCTTTCCAAAGTTCGTAAGGAGTTTTGTTATTATCTTTAACTGGTACCCTATTTAGGATATGACAAGCAGATAGAAGAGCTTCCCCCCACAAATTCTGAGGTACACCAAAACTGATGATCATTGCATTGACCATATCTAGTAGAGTTCGGTTCTTTCGCTCGACGACACCGTTGGATTGAGGAGAATAGGGTGCAGTGACTTGATGTATTATTCCATTCTTTTCACAAAAGGAAACTACTTCATTTGAAGTGTACTCTCCGCCTCGATCGGATCTTAAGACTTTAATAGTTTCTTCTTGTTGGTTTTCAACTTCTGCTTTAAATATTTCTAGTTTTCTAATTACTTCATCCTTAGTCTTCATCAGATAAGTGTAGCAAAATTTAGAGAAATCATCTATGAAAGTCACGAAATATCGACTTCCTCCTCTAGTATAACCTCTATTAGAGTCGCAGACGTCACTATGAATTAGTTCTAACTTTTTAGTGTTTCTAAATTCAACTGGTTTAAAAGGTTTTCTAGGTTGTTTTGATTGAGTACAAATTTCACATTTAGAATTATAATTTATTTTAAACTTAGGTATTAGATTAAGATATGATAATTTTGTTAGCTTCCTTAAATTCACATGTCCTAGTCGTCCATGCCAAATATCACAAGATTTAGAGTTTGTAATTATTGATGAAGAGGAATTTTCAGAAATTGCAGAAACTTCATTAACTAAGAGAGGTACAATATTCATCTTAAATAATCCATCAGTTACATATCCTTTTCCAATAAAATTATCACCCTTAGAAATTACTACTTTATTTGATTCTAAAACAACTCTATAACCTAACTGAACTAATAAAGAAGCACTAATCAAATTTTTCCTAATATCCGGAACATGTTGCACATCCCGAAGAATTATTATTTTTCCTGAAGAGAATTTTAATCTGACGTCTCCAAAGCCTAGTACCCTAATAGAGGTTCCATTTGCTACGCTCACACATCCTCCACTTGAGATCTGGTAAAATGAAAACCATGATCTATCAGCACATACATGCGTATTAGCTCCGCTATCTAACCACCACTCGGCGTTTTGATATGTAAGGTTAATGGAAGGAACATAAGATAGTGACCTAAAAGAGGATCCAGAGGGTTCCTTTTGTACCATATTCACATGGCCCTTAGCTCCATTTGGGTCCTGTCTCTTCTTGTACACAATCTTCATTTTCTTCCTATAGAAGCAATCTCGCGCATCATGATTGTCTCATCCACAAACGAAGCATAACCTTTCTTCATTCTTCTTCTTCTCAAAATTGGGTCTAAAGGATCCTCTTGACTTATCAAACTTATCCTTGTTAAAATTTCCTATTTTCTTAAAGCTCCTTCCATTAGGTTTTCGATAGTTATTACTTTTATTTCTAAGATTGTTTTGATGATTGTTTTGATAATTATTTTGAGTTTCAGTTAGATTAACTTTAGAAGACATTTGAATTTCTTCAACTTGTCTATGCCTAAATTGATCTTCTATACGGATTGATTGGATGACAGATTTTAGTTTCAATCTGGTTTGTGATCTTCTAAGATTCTGTGCAAAATCTGACCATGAAGGAGGTAATTTATCTATTAGGCAAGTTACTTGATAATTTTCATCTAGTTTAGTTTCTCCCACCTTTTGTATTTCTTGAATCATATTTTGAAATTTGTGAATTTGATCATTAATAGATAAATTATCAACCATATTAAATTTGTTAAAATCTGATATTGTAAATCTGATTACCCCCACATTTTCTTTACTATAACAATTATCAAGTGCGTACGATAATTCCTTAGTTTGTTTATATTTTCTATATGTTTCATAAAGTTCGTCCGAAAGACAACTTAAAATTCTAAATCTACAGTGATATTCTATTTCAGCATTATTCATTATTTCATCAGGTTTTGATTTCTTAGTGTAGGGTGCCTTTTTTCGTAAAGCTGATTTTAAACCTAAAGTAACTAACCAAGCTTCCATTTGTTCTTGCCATCTACTAAATTTTGATCCACTAAACTTTTCAGGTTTTAAAGCAAGTACATCATCTAGACCATTTTGAACAAGGAAGAAAAATTATAAGATAATGACTGCAAAATAATTTGTAGCAAAATGTGAGTTTAAAATATTAAGATGGCTAGATGATAAATTCCTGTGAATTAAGTCCAATACAGTAGAGTATATTAATTGTTTGGTCCAAAAGTTGGTGTGAACAGATAAAGGTATTAGTATTTTGGTCAAAATATTATGCCTGCAAGTCTCTGTTGTTTATGCTTGTTCAAGTTTTATTATATATATATATATATATATATATATATATAAACTATCCGAAATATATATTATATATTTTATATATAAACTATCCGAATGAGAACATTGCCTTAGAATGTTGAAATTTGTAGTGGAAAAATATCGGATAGTATTACATAAAATAAAATAAAAAAGATATTACCCGGAACGCGTAAACTCTGTCCTAACGTCTAACGTGCGAGACTTGTTGGCTTGCCCCAAGATATTCCGAGGATTCGCTCCTTAGGCGCACGACCGTAGAAGCGGTGATGAAAAGCCTTCTTCGATATCCGACTTAAAACTCGTTTTTGGGTTTAGAAATAAAAAATAAAGGATTGACCGGGAATTGCAAGAGAATTGAAAGAGTGATGGAAAAGCTTTTATTTTTATTGAATGTATTTCGCTCTTTTCTTATATGTGACAAATTGATTATTGACCTCCATTTATAGATCTTGTATGCCTTGGCACACAAGTTCAAATATTAATTAGTAAATAAACGGTGAATCATTGAAATGAATTCAAATGGAGAGGTTACCAATTCAAAGCTTTGACAGCCTAGGAGGAATTAATACAAAAGGCAACAAATGGAAACAAATGAAGGCTGTCAAATTGTATGTTATGAAATCAAGGATTTGATTAGTAAAATAAAAGGTATCTTGTGGCAAGTATAAGCTGTCAAATGAATCCGTTACAAATCAAATAATTGGAAAGGTTCTCAACACAAAAGGCATGAATCAATCAAAGGTGTATCAGGATAACAAAGGAGTTATGTTGGCTGTCAAATGATGAACGAATATAGGGCCCAAATAATATTTATGGTTATAAATTTAAATGGGCTAAGATAAACTAAATTTTGTGTTTTCTCTTACAAAAACAAATGAGCAAGTTTAATGTACAGGAGCTCAACATACCAACTCGATCGAAATCAACACATTACATCTCAACGTTACAACTAAACACCAAAAATAACAAAAAAAACTTTAAAAAACAGTAAATAGACACTCCAACCATTAAACAATACAATTAGGATAATATAGGGATTAAGAGAACTCCTAACTTTTGTACATGTGGCGGTCTATTCCCTCGAGAGCTCGGGAGCCATTTAGAGATGGCTAGTATTTGTTTGGTTTATTCTATTATTAGAAATATTTTTCAACTTTTTGAACATTTTGTATACAAAAAGTCCAACTTTCAAAACTTAGGTCTTGTTTGGCATATTTTTGTTTTTTTGGTTTTTTGTTTTTGAAAAACGAAAAACTGTTTACTTTTTTTAGTTTTTGTTTTCAAAAAACTGTTTCTATTTTTATCGTTGATACATTCAACATACTACTTACTCTGAAAATCAATACATACAAACATAATATTTCTTGAGAAAGTTATAATTATTGTAAGTAAAGAACGAAACATTTGCAAATAAATATTTATAATATTTCATTTTTGTTTGTTTTATAACATGTATGTTCCATAATCTTTGTGCCAACGGACTCACGAAATTTATTCATGCAATGAAGATTGCTTGACTAATCACCTCATATTCTCCACATGTACGGACAACATCATATCCAATACAATTAGCATCAATCCTGTTATCATTTCCATATTCTTTGTACAAGTTGCTCCATGTATCTTTGAAAATGATGAATTGATCATTTTTACTTTTATATCTTATTTCAGTTTCTCTGAGTATTTTTTTTTTTTTTTTTTGAATAAATTGAGTCTCTGAGTATTTGTTTTTGGAAACGTATATATAGCCCCCCCAATCCGCCATTTACCACTGGTAAACGGGCTCCCATATATTCAAAATAAGTGGGCCCCGTTTACCAGTGGTAAAAGACGAATTGGGGGGGGGGTGCTGGGGGATGTGTATATAAACTCTTTATTTTTGGTTGATGGAACGCAAGATTGCGTCCATTATTTTACAATTTTAATCACGTTATCATCATCCATTTCAGTGTTACTAACAAATTCTTCGATTTACTAAATATAATAACATTATGAAATTATAACTAGAGAGAGAACCTACTTCATGCTACTATAAAAATAGGAATAATTATATTGCATTAAAAAGTAACCTGAAAGTTCTCACTCTCAAATTTAAAGTTCAAACACAAAGCATATATTCTCACTTTTAAGTTCAAACAAGAACTATGACGGTCAACACAAATAAAATATATGCAGGCCACCCAAGTTACTTTCTTATATCTTGGCAAAAGTTGTAAGCGGTGGAGAGAAGACAGAATTCTTTGTCTTCTTTTTGTTAAGAAAATGAGGGGAGATATTAGGGCCCAAGTTAGAGATAGATATTAAAGGAAGAGGTGTTGAGAGAGAAAATAAACGAAACGGGAAAGTGGAAACCTAGATTTGATGTTTCCAAAATTTCGTTTTTTTGATACCAAACAAGCTCTTAACTTTTTGTCAATTTTTTTTCTAGTTATTTTTTAGGAATCATACAAAAATATATTATATTATATTATATTATATTATATTATATTATATTATATTATATTATATTATATTATATTATATTATATTATATTATATTATATTATATTATATTATATTATATTATATTATATTATAATATATTAAAAATTATAGGGAAATTTTTCAAAAACTCCCTAACTTTTCTAAATATTATCAAAAATCCTCTATCTTTTTAGATTCCTTCAAAAACCCCCTATTTTTTAGCCTTTTCAAAAAACCCCTAACTTTTTTGAAAATTATCAATAACCCCCTCATTTTAATTATATTGTTTAAAATGACAATTTTACCCTTCTCATTTTAGTAAAGTTTTATTTTTCTTTTTTAAGGGATATTATTATTCTCAATATTCCAACTTATATTGAAAAAATTATATACTTTACAAAAATGTACAAAAAAATAAAAAAATTAATTGGAATATTTTTTTAAATTTAATTTGGAGTAAAATAGCAATACACCATAATCCTACAAAAAATATAGAAAATTTGCACAAAAGCCCCTGTATTATGTCTAAACTGTAAAAATATTTTTAAATATAATTGGAAAAAAAAAACATTATGAAAAAAAAAATTTCAGAAAAATATTTTTGTTTCGGAAAAATATTTATTTAACAATTTGTTTACTGAAAAGTATTTTTTATTTTTTTATAAAAATATTCTTTTCTTAAAAAAATTTAATATATATATTTTTTTAAAATTAAATATTTTGATTTTATTTAAATATTTTTAAATGTATTTTTTAAGAAAAGAATATTTTTATAAAAGATAAAAAAAATTTAATAAAAAAATTTATTAAAATATTTTCCTGAAACAATTTTTTTTCAAAAAAATATTTTTCGTAACAATTTTCTTTCCAATTATATTTAAAAATATTTTTTGCAGTTTAGACGTAATACATGGCTTTTTTACACATTTCCGGTATCTTTTGTAGGATTATGGTTGTATTGTCATTTTACTCCAAATTGTATTTAAAAAAAATATTCCAAATAATTGGTTTTTTCTTTTTTGTATATTTTTGTAAAATTTATATATTTTTATAATATAAGTTGGAATATTAAGAATAATAATAACTCTTAAAATAGAAAAATGAAACTATACTAAAATGAGAGGGGTAAAATTATCATTTTAAAACATGTAACCAAATGAGAGAGGGGGTATTGATAATTTTCAAAAATGTTAGGGCGTTTTTGAAGAAGGCTAAAAAGATGGGAGTTTTTTGAAGGAATCTAAAAAGATAGGGGGGTTTTGATAATATTCAGAAAAGTTAGGGGGTTTTGAAAAAAATTTCAAAATTATATTATATTATATTATATTATATTATATTATATTACATTGTATTATATTATATTATATTATATTATATTATATTATATTATATTATATTATATTATATTATATTATATTATATTATATTATATTATATTATATTATATTATATTATATTATATTATATTATATTTTGTATGTCACACAAATACAAAAAAATAATTTATATACTACTCAGATAAAAGGACATAAAGAAAGTATATATTATATACTATTCATAAAATTGCAATAAGAAAATCAGAAAAGGGGAAGATTCAGTACTGCATTTAAAAAAGGATGGAACTTATAGACCTGCATAACCCCCAATTCATGCAACATCAAACCAGATTATGTAATTTACTTTCAACCCTGAATCAACTCCATTTAAGTATTTTCTCTAACAATTGACAAATTCGCAAAACAATGAAAACTGCACCAGGTATAAGGCCACAAATAAAATGTGGATTTACCCTCGTAAACTCATAATTTTAATGGAAAAAAAACAACTTTCCTTTTCTTAATATTTCTTAATATATTTCTTTCTTCTTGTCTCTTACAAAATGAAAATTGGTTCTATTTATAGGCTAAATGGTTCATGCATACATGAATCACATTAAACCCTAACATTATACTCACATAATTATCTAGGTACATGATCCATATTTCTAGATGGTGGATACATGTATTACAATTCTCTAGATGAATTTACATAGAAAAAAAACACAAATATTATTTCTTTTGGCTTGGGCTTATCAACAAATTCCTCCCTTAAGCGCAAGCCTATTCTTCATCCCGATCATCGCCTTACAGTTTTCAAACAACGCCGTCGGAAGTGGTTTCGTGAATATGTCAGCCACTTGGTCATGACTTGCCACATGACTCACTCGCACATCACCTTTCTTCACCTGCTCTCGGATGAAATGAAAATGCACATCAATGTGCTTACTCCTCTCATGATGTGTTGGGTTCTTTGCTAACTCGATTGCGGATTTATTATCGACTCGTATTTCGGTCGCCTCGTGTTGCGTCAGTTTCAACTCGTGCAACAAGTTCCTTAACCAAGTTGCATGGCATACACACCAAGATGATTCTACGTATTCCGCCTCGCACGTCGATAATGTCACTATTGGTTGTTTCTTTGAGGACCATGTGAATGCCGTATCTCCCATATAAAACACATACCCCGATGTGCTTTTACGATCATCAACATCTCCGCACCAATCGCTATCGGAATATCCCACTAGCTTGAAATCTTCTGCTTTGGAATAGAATAACCCAAATGATTCAGTTCCCCGAATATACCGCAAAATTCTCTTTATCGCTTTTAAATGCGTATAGACCGGCTCCTCCATGAATCGACTTACAACTCCAACACTATAAGAAATGTCCGGTCTTGTGCATGTGAGATAGCGGAGACTCCCAACTAGACTTCGATATTTGGTCGCATCTACTCGTTCGCCACCATCAAACTTAGAAAGTTTCGCCCCGGGTTCCATCGGTGTCAATACCGGGTTGCAATCTGCCATTTTGTTCCTTTTCAAGAATTTTTTTTGCATATGTTTCTTGTGACACAAAAATCCCAGTCTTTCCTTGTCTAACCTCCAGACCAAGGAAATACTTCATCAAACCCAAATCCGTCATCTCGAACTCCCGAGTCATCACGCTTTTGAACTCCTCTATCATCTCACCATTGTTCCCCATAAAGATGAGGTCATCAACATAAAGAGCGACAAGGAGCAAATTGCCTTCATTCTTTTTTACCTATAGTGCATGCTCGTATGGACATTGAGTAAACCCGTTCTCCTTGAAGTAAGTGTCGATGCGAGTATTCCAAGCTCGAGGTGCTTGTTTCAACCCGTAAAGTGCCTTCTTCAATTTCAGCACCTTTTTCTCTTCCCCGATTTTCATGTACCCAGGTGGTTGCTCTACGTACACCTCTTCTTCTAGCACGCCATTCAAAAATGCTGACTTGACGTCCATTTGAAAATTTTGCCATTTGAATTGAGCTGCTTGAGCTATGAGAAGGCGAATCGTCTCCATTCTTGCAACTGGGGCAAAGACTTCATCATAGTCTATCCCCGCCTTTTGTCGATAGCCCTTTGCAACTAGCCTTGCCTTGTACCGCTCTATCTCACCTTGAGCATTCATCTTCTTTTTGTATACCCATTTTACTCCTATGGGCTGACTTCCTTTTGGCAATTCAACCAACTCCCAAGTTTGGTTTCGCTCTATTGCTTTTATTTCTTCATTCATGGCTGCTTGCCACTTCTCATTTCGTACCGCTTCCTCAAATGTAATTGTTTCGGCATCCGCCAAAAGACAAATTAAATGTACCTCACTTATCGAGTCGTACAAATCTTGCATGCTTCGCATCCTTGGTTGTCTTGGATCATCTTCAACATCAGATGGTACAGGGCTAGTCGGTACAAAGGTTGATGCCGGTGATTCTCCTTTCTCAGCCTCACCTAACTCGGCCTCATCATGTGTCATCTCATCTTTGTTATTCCAATCCCACGCGCTCTCTTCATTCACATGTACGTCCCGGCTCACCACAACTTTCCTTCCAATTGGGTCGAAGAGCTTGTATGCCTTTGTTTTCTCGTCATATCCAATGAGCACGAAATTCTTGCTTTTATCGTCGAGCTTAGTCCTCCTTTGATCTGGTACGTGTGCATAAGCCACACTACCGAATACTTTGAAATGTGATACAGTCGGCTTTTGACCACTCCAAGCCTCTTGGGGTGTTATCTCACCTAACTTCGCATGTGGGCATCGGTTTTGTATATACACGGCACATTGTACCGCCTCTGCCCAAAATTCTTTTGGCATACCTTTGCTTTTCAACATCGACCGAACCATGTCGAGAATGGTTCGGTTCTTCCTCTCGGCCACACCATTTTGTTGAGGAGAGTATGGTGTAGTCAAGAATCGCTTAATCCCATACTTCTCGCAATAACTCGTGAAAGCGGTTGACATGTACTCCCCGCCTCTATCCGACCGTAACGCCTTGATGTAAGTCCCGGTCATCTTCTCGACTAAAACCTTGAATCTTTTGAACACTTCGAGAGCCTCAGATTTTTCCTTCAAAAAATAAACCCATGTCCTCCTTGTATTATCGTCTACAAATGTGATGAAATATCTTTTCTCACTGAATGATTTGGGTGTAATTGGGCCACATATGTCGGTATGCACCAACTCGAGAGGTCTTTCTGCTCGATATTTCGCCTTTTTTTGGAAATGAGGTCCTTGCTTGCTTGCCGAATAAACATCCTTCGCAAAACTTGGTGATGTAGTCTATGTCTGGTAGCCCATGGACCATGTTCTTCTTGGCCAACTCCTTTAGGCCACCATATTGAAGGTGACCAAACCTTAGATGCCACAATGCCGATTTGTCCTCCATATCGACTTGTAGACATTTTTCCTGCACATTTCGCAAGTTGAGCTTGTACATGCGATTTTTGGCCATTTCAACTTGTGCTACCAAGCGTCCTTGATTGTCTTTTAATTGTAGTACCCGGTTTTTCATGAATACCGAGTATCCCTTCTCCATGAGTTGTCCCATACTCAAAATATTGCTCTTAAGATCAGGTACGTAATAAACATCCTCAATTGACCCTTCCGTACCACCTTTTTGTAAATAGTGCACCGTACCTTGACCTTTTACTTGGATCTTTGATGCGTCTCCGAATGACACGTGTCCATTTTCAACCTCTCGCATCTCCTTGAATAAGTGCTTGTGCCCGCACATGTGGTTGCTTGCACCGGTGTCGAGGTACCAGACTGTATCGTCATCGGTGTTGATATCGTTGTATGCCATCATGAGAAACCCATTTTTCATCTCATCCTCCGTGACAAGGTTAGTGTTCTCCTCCACTTTCTTTTCGGCATAGCAAACTTTTGCGTAATGCCCGACCTTGCCGCAATTGTAACACTTGTCGGAGTTGCAGTCCTTCGCATAGTGACCGTATTTGCCACACTTATAGCACTCGACATTATAGTGATTTGACCGGCCGCCTCTCCCACGACCAGGTCCTCTACCTCGCCAATTTTGTTGGCTTGACTGCCCCTTCTCCTCATAGTATCCACCTCGACCGCGGGCTCCACCACCGCGATCATTGCTGCGACCTCCACGGCCACGCCCTCTACCACGAAAGTTTTGAGTGTAGAGTGCCTTTTCGTCTTTGATAGGCATCTTGGCTTGCAGCGCTTCGTCAAGCGACTCGTTCTTTTTCTTCTTGCGTTGCTCGTGTGCCTCTAACGACCCAGCGAGATCGTCAATAGTTAGCTTCTCTAGGTCCTTCGATTCTTCAATGGCGCACACGACATTCTCGAAATTGTCGGTTAGCGACCGTAAAATTTTTTCCACGACCCTCGAGTCCTTTAGAGCTTCACCATTACACTTGAGCTGATTTACCACGGTTTGCACACGTGTGATGTAGTCGGATACACCTTCTGACTCCTTCATCTTCATACACTCCAACTCGCCGCGTAGAGTTTGGAGTCTTACTTGCTTTACTCGGTCGGTTCCCTTGAAAACTTTTTGCAATGTATCCCATGCTTCCTTGCCCGTTACCGCGCTTGCTATCTTTTCAAAATCTGACTCGTCAACTGCTTGGAACAGCATGTATAGCGCTGTCTTGTCATTCATTCGCTTTTGTTTCAACGCCTTGATTTCACTTACTGTCATATCGTCGGTATTCTCTGGTTCGGTGTAGCCGTTCTTGACTACGTCCCATGCATCTTGGGCCCCGAGTAATGCTCGCATCTGGATGCTCCAGTTGTTGTAGTTAACTCTCGTCAATCGTGGCAGTGACATACCCCCAAACGACATTCTCCCGGGATTCGCCATCGGCTCTGATGCCAATTTGTGGATTTACCCTCGCAAACTCACAATTTTAATGGAAGAAGAACAACTTTTCTTTTCTTAATATTTCTTAATATATTTCTTTCTTCTTGTCTCTTACAAAATGAAAATGGGTTCTATTTATAGGCCAAATGGTTCATGCATACATGAATCACATTAAACCCTAACATTATACTCACACAATTATCTAAGTACATGATCCATATTTCTAGATGGTGGATACATGTATTACAATTCTCTAGATGAATTTACATAGAAAAAAAACACAAATATTATTTCTTTTGGCTTGGGCTTATCAACATAAAATAATCTATCTTACAATAAGCAACAAATTGATGAAATTTCTTCTAATCTCTTATTTGTGCTCCAAAATCAGTGTTCAATTTCGTCTAATTTGAGGCCTAATAACTCCAGAACAGAAAAAGAGAGAAATAAAGCTAACAATTGAAGAGAACAAATAATACAACAAATAAAATCATAAAGCTCTCAATTTCCAAACAGGACAAAAGAAACCAACGAAATAAATCACAAAAACGAGAGGGAAATAGAGCTGCGGTGAGTGAAGAGAGGAATAAGGAGCAGTGGAAGCTTAATATCTATAGTACTAGTACCAATGATTTGAAACAGACAAGTTAATTTCTATAATAAAAATACTTGAAGCGGTTGTGACACTATCATTTCTTTCTCTTTTCATATCTTCTTGAGAGACTATTGTTTCTTTTTATGAACCGTTTATTGTGAAAGATACCAACTTCTTATTTAAGGCCGAAACCCGGCAACATCGTGCTCTTATGTTTGGGAGTACTTTTTACGTTCATTTTAAGCACGAGAACATTGTTGACAATACTTGTCCATATTCATTTTAACGATTATAGGCATCTTATGCTATTTGTTCTTCTCAAGGACATATCATGAGACATAAATAGATATATTATTCGATTTGAATAATATACAAATACTATTATTCTTTAAATATTTCATATAATGACTCCCGCTATTTTTAATCAAATCAATAACTCTCAATCACATTGATTCGGAAACTTTCAATCCTTGAATTTTCATAGTGAGACAAGATCCTTATTTCAATTAAGTCATAAGTGAGCTTTGGCTCATCGCCCAGAACTTAACTTATTTAGGTAGGAACAATTCCAATTGTATCTCATACAATTCTTGAACAACATAGGATAAGCATCATATGCCCGATGTATATATCCTATCGTATGCCCCGAGGCCAAGTCTGACTTGATAGCCCAGTTCAGTCAAACCATGTCTAATCATCGGCAAAATAGTACCCAACACACTCAGCTTTGGCATGACATATGTTGACTCCCATTTCCCGCATTCTCTCCTCCTAAGATTGTCCCTACATACCCAGCTTTGACATGACCTATGCAGGATCGATCAGAGTATCGAGAGATTTAGACTTGTGGAAGACACTTCATGACTTAACATTGTTTTGAGGGATTTTATTTAATATTATATATTATTATGCAATCTTCAAAGAATATCACATGTACTAATAGAATAAAGATAATAATAATGATATATCATAGCCTTGATCTTTATGAACTAACATAAAGATTTCCTAATATATATTTCATCTCCATGAAATTTTTCTTAGATTGTATATGAAAATCTTATCTCCATATATAAAAATCGATGAACTCTTTCACCACCATGATGTGTGGTGGAAAATGAACTTATCATCTTAATGATGTATTCATGATGGACGATGAACCTCTTCATCTCCATGATGTATGTGTTATGCCTAATGAACTTTTTCATTATATCAACACATATCAACAAATATATCAAATATAAACATAATCATATTATGTCGATTATTTACCCATATATATATATATATAAAAGGCTTACGAATGCGAATTTGGGGCGCGCTCAACATTTGGATCAGTCAACGGTCAACGTATGACCAGTTCATGGTCAACGTTTGACCATGTCTTGCTCAATCTTTGACCAAGTCAGTGGTCAACAGTCCAGGGTTAAAATCAGTTTAGTCAATTGTCAACAATTAACGGTCAATACAGTCAACATAGTGGGTCAACTGTCAACATGATCAACACGATCAACACATATTTTTCTACACATTAGTCCATCATATGCATCATTTATGAATTTAACGCATCACATGTAAATTTTCATGAAACAATGCATCACATGCACCATTTCAAGAAGTCAATTCACTGTATACACCCTTTAATGAAGACGCAACTATTCAAGAGGTCGCAACTCTTGCGATTGCACCTTTTCGGTCGTACCTCTTGGTTGCGCATTTTGATTACACCTATTGGTCGCACCCCTTGGTCATACCTCTTGGTCGCAACCGTTAGTCGCAACCTATTGGACGTGACATTTGGATGGTATCCGTTGGTCACACCCTTTAGTCGCACCCTATGATTGCACCCGTTAGTCGAACCTTTTGGTCGCAACCTTTAGTCGCACCCATTGGCCGCAACTCTTTAGACACAACCTTTTGACGCATCCCTTGGATGTGACATTTGGATCACATCCTTAGTCGCATCCATTGGTTGCAACTCTTGGACTCAACCTTTGGATCGCACTTTTGCCGGCATCTTTTGGACACAACTTCTGGATCAAATCCATTCATCGCATCTTTTGATCGTATCTCTTGGACATAACTTTTGGATCGCATTCTTTGGTCATATCCTTTGATTGCATTATTTGGATGCAACTCTTGGATCATATCCATTAATTGCATCTTTTCAATTAAGAATATTCAACACTTGAATACTCTATATGCAAGCCTTATAATTATAAATCAAAATTATAAATGGTATCTAATTAATATATATCTCATATATATCGTCTCAATTTAACCGAAACACGTACGACGCTCTGATACCACTATTGGGTTTCGGACGTGCATAACACATCGGAAAAACAAAAATTCCGTCCAAAACCAATCCGATGATCCGTGCATATCGGTTAAATTAAAGAAATAAAACTTAAAGATACCTTTCGGATTACGCTTAATCTGTGATGTTCAAACCATGCGTGTTGTCCAAGTGCCTTTAAACCGGTTACCGTCCTAACCGATTTTCCGTTCGTCAAGCCCATTTAGGTCGGATCATGCGAAAGCCATCTACCACACATACAATCAGTCTCCACCGAAACTCTCAACAACATGTTCTCGTCTTCTTAGGCCGAATAAATCACAAGCGCCGAAAGTACGAATGCCTCTACCGGTATCCACACAAACATTCTTAAAATGGGAAGAAGAACAATATATATATACTAGTAGCTTGTTCTCCTCTTGCATAAGAAAAACTCATTTTTCTCTTCTTATATTTATCTCACAAAAATGTATAAATCGACTATATATCCTCTCATATAATATCGCACCATTTCATTTTGTCATACAAAATAAAATGTATAATTTCTCTCTTTTGTCACACCAAAGAGAATGGACTATTATGAGTGAGAGAGACAGAGAGAGAATAATGTTATATTAGAATTTTGAAGCCTTCTATATCCTTATATAGAGGTGAAGAATTGTCTTTCAACACATCAAGAAATGTGTATGACATCCTTCATTCTTATCCACATGTCATCATCTAGACTCTTCTAGATTACTGGATCTTTTGTGCTCATAGTCTTTATATACATATATATCACATCTTATCACATAAGATGACAATATCTTTTGTGACATCTCTATGCAACTCATCATATAAGTTGTTAGGATTTTCTGCGCCCGTTTCAATTTGTTCTTTGCGTGTGATCCTGTAGGTTCACTTAATGTTGGCAATAATCTTGACAATCTATTAATCATGAGCGGATTCTAGCAAGTCATCATGACTACCCAATTTAAGTGAATATCGGTGATCCGATTTACCTAATCAACAATCACGTATTTAGTCTATTTGTCACGCGCTATCTACATCGATCATAAGGCATGTAATACGTCATCCTTATATAAATCAATTAATATTTTTTGATCCCAAATTAAACTGAACAAGAACAAATGGCATTAATATTCTTATTAATTCATTTGAGTATAGTCATATATTTCTTCAGTTCAATTCATTAAGAAGCCTAAAGATATCTCTCATTTATGATTTTGTAATGACATATATGATATTTTTAACCTTTTATGATGGCAAATATGATATTTAAGTTTTTATAATGGCAAATATGATATTTCGAGAGTTTTTTGTAATGACATATATGAAATTATCCCAAAAATATAATAAACAATATAGCCGCATTATTTACTTTACCAATTTCAATTGACTGACTTTATCTTAATGTCACATCATATAGTGAAATCACTCTAATCTAATCTGTCATTAGCACAGCTCAGCAAAATAAAATAAAAAATAATAATGAAATAAAAATCTCACTAATAATAAAAAAAGATTAATCTACCCTTAGCAGCAAATTTAAAAAATTGCCACATATTCCTTGGCAGCATTAGGCGCTGCCATCTAGAAGAGCCAATATTTGTATAATTTTCAACATTTTCTATTAAAATAGCTAAGTTTGAATTCATTATCTTTGAATTTACTAATAATTAATATTATTTATATCATTACCAAGTCAAAAATCATGAAAATTGGCTCCATTTTTTAGAGGTAGTTGTAATAAAAAGACATTTCGGATAGAAAAAATATATATTTTTTTCTTTTCTATAATTTTGAAAGTAGAAAATAGTTCCATGCTAATTTTTTACTGGCCACTATCAAAAAAAAAAAACTTTTTTTACTAGCCCAGCATTGAAAGATTCTGAGGAATTCTGACTCAGTAATGGAAAAACTAAGTAGCTCCTTTTCTTTTCCAACTATCCTTTAGGCACATAATTGATTACGTGAAAAATATGAGATCACAGTGCTGACATCATAATAACGCCAAAAATTTTGTCAATCGTGCTATATCAGATTTTCTGATTCCGATATCTTTCTAAAGAAAAAAAAATTGCAAGATGTCTGAACTAAACAAAAGGATTCTGATCATTTTGCATCAGTATCACAATTCACAATCTGACAGCTTCAATCACTTGTATGAACAACAATTCTAGAAATTTAGAGCTTATTTGATGTTGTTCTTGTTTCATATGTTTTTTTAAGAAAAAGAACCAAGTTTTTGAGACCTTTTCTATTTTTTTTTTTCAAATAGCAAAAAAAAGCTATTTGAAACCAGGAAGTAGTTTTTTTATTTATTTTTTTTCTGTATTTTTATTATTGTATAACAAATGTAAACATGTCTCAAGTACAAAGGCCATATCAAGCGGTGAGTATTATTTTAGTGTCTGCACGCTTTACTTAAAAATGTATGTAAAATAAAATGTGTATCGATACTAAAAATTACATTGATATTTTTAAAAAAATATTATCAATGAAAATAATTTGATAATGAAAATAGTAAATTGACAGTGAAAACCGTATAATATCATTAGAAGTATAACTTTACTAATAAATAATATATTGACATCAGAAAAGATACGTCGATGCTGTGAAATCATATATTTGTTGGGTTTCGAACGTGCATAACGCAGCCGAAAAATAAAAATTTCATCCAAAACCATTCCGAGGATCCGTTCGTATCAGTTAAATTAAAAAAATAAAACTTAAAGATATCTTTCGGATTATGCTTGATCTGTGACGCTCAGATCATGCGTGTTGTCCAAGCGCTTTTAAATCAGTTACCGTCCTAACCGATTTTCCGTCCGTCAAGTCTGTCTAGGTCGGATCATGTGGAAGCTATCTACCGCACACACAATCGATCTCCACCAAAAATCTCAACAATCCGTTCTCGTCTTCTTAGACTGAATAGATCACAAGTGCCGAAAGTACGAACGCCTCTACCGGTATCCACACGAACATTCTTAAAACGGGAAGAAGAACAATATATATGCTAGTAGCTTGTTCTCCTCTTGCATAAGAAAAATTCATTTTTCTCTTCTTATATTTATCTCACAAAGATATATAATTCGACTATATATATCCTCTCATATAATATCGCACTCTTTCATTTTGTCATACAAAAGGAAGGCACTATTTCATTATTTTGTCATACAAAATAAAATGAATAATTTCTCTCTTTTGTCACACAAAAGAGAATTGACTATTATGAGAGAAAGAGAGAGAATAATGTTATCTAAGAATTTTGAAGCCCTCTATATCCTTATATAGAGGTGAAGAGTTATCTTTCAACACATCAAGAAATGTGTATGACATTCTTCATTCTTATCCATATGTCATCATCTAGACTCTTCTAAATTACTGGATCTTTTGTGCTCATAGTCTTTATATACATATATACCACATCTTATCACATAAGATTACAATATCTTTTGTGACATCTCTAAGCAAGTCATCATATAAGTTGTTAGGATTTTCTGCGTCCGTTTGAGTTTGTTCTTTGCGTGTGACCTTGTAGGTTCACTTAATGTTGGCAATAGACTTGACAATCTATTAATCATAAGCGGACTCTAGCAAGTCATCATAACTACCTAATTTAAGTGAATATCGGTGATCCGGTTTACCTAATCAACAATCACGTATTTAGTCCCTTTGTCATGCGATATCTATATCGATTATAAGGCATGTAATATGTCATCCTTATATAAATCAATTAATATTTTTTGATCCCAAATTAAACTAAATAAGAATAAATGACATTAATAACTCTTATTAATTCATTTGAATATGGCCATGCATTTCTTCAGTTCAATTCATTAAGAAGCCTAAAGATATCTCTCATTTATGAGAGGACCAATTCCATCTTGATTGCACTCATCCCTCTACATGATTCATTATATACCTAATCATAACCGTTATGACTACCCGGTTAAAGGTAGTGTTAGATTATATTAAAGTATAAATTACTCATGTTGGGAACCGATACAATCTCAAGTCAAAGGACCATAAATACTTTATGTTACAAGAATCGCTAATGACGTAAAATATGTAGCATTCTCATGGCGGGTCAGTCCAGTATATGGTCTCTAACATATACTTACATTAATGACTTGGTAACTATTTATCCATAATCAGTAAAACATGATCATCAGTCAATTAACATACTGGCGTACATTTATAGCTTGTCTACAAATATATATTTATTTGTCTCCTCAAGTATATTTGTCTCCACAAATATCCAATAAATGACCAAGAACGATTTAGAATAGCATTCATAACACTTTATAGTTTTACTATCAAAGTCACGCACTTTGATAATATAAAGTTGAATTACATATTCATGATATATTTTAATTATATTAAAATAATCTATACGCGCATATTATATGAAATATCTTAGAATAATTATAATATTTGTTAATTCAATCCGTCAACCTAGGTCACAAACACTTTGGCCTAGGGCATAACACCATCATTAAGAATATATTTCCCCACTTATCATATATTATCACATAATGTTAAGTAATATAAAGTCTTCAACCATTATCAAGAAATTCTCATGTACTTGAAAGAATTTAAGATAAAATAAAAAAAAATAATATTATTAATATTATGATATTATATTGTCATCTCATGTCCGATTATACAATATTACATAATATACAATTATAATATCATAATATTAATAATAATTTTTTTTCTATTTTAAATCAAATTCGTAAGTACAGGAGAATGTTATATATTATTATATAATATTAAGTATAGCAGAGAGGTCTTCTTTCCTTATGAATAAAAGAAACTATTATTTTAACTAACTAAAGTTATTTCTACGCTTGATGATCAATACTACGATTTAATTATTCTTTTTTTAGACTTTGATAAAACTATTTTTCTTTTAAAAAATATATATAATACTTGCTTCACAATTTTATGTATAAATTTGGCCAAAAAATGAAAAATAATATGAGATGTTTATAGTTTGCTGACTTTATTGTGTTCATGGTATTTAAGCTATATTGCATCACAAAATTATATTTTGTTGAATAAAAATTATCATGAGGACGAATTTATTATTTAGCATATAAAAAAATGAACTAGAAAGATTATGAACTAAATTGAACTAAGGTTCAAGGAAATGAGATAATCTAGTTTATTTAAAGTAATTTGCGTAAAAGAATGAGATAATATATAGCAAGTCTCAAAGCATACGATGACATGCTATATATATGCCAATTTCTTTCACAAATTCTATATTTTGAATTAATTATTGAACATAATAATATATAACTGGTCATTATGTATTATCATATTGACTCGTTATTAAAAGTACTTCATAAAATAAATCATATGATATTACATTATTACTTGTCTTGATTTCTTTTATTGACTCATTACATGGTTTGTCGATAAATAAGGTCACATAAAATCAAGAAAAAAAATCATGTCAAATTTTGCCCAATACAATTATTTTATTGGCTCGTTACATGGAATGACTCATTGTATGGTCTATTGATATATGTGGCCACAGAAAATCATATTTTATTGACTCGTTAGATGTAATGACTTGTTGTATGATCTGTTGATATATATGGTCACAGAAAATCAAAAACACATGTCACATTTTGTCCAATTTATAAGCTTTATATATTAGAAGTAAATTGCAAAAAATAATTCAGAGAACAAGAGAGGGAGAGAGAGACTAACAAAAATATATAAAAATTAAATTCACTAGGTATGACCAGTGCCGGCCACCGGTTCTGAAGGATCCTAGATCAATATTCAGAAAGGATCCTAAAAAAATACAAATCATAGCTCGGCTATGGTGCTCCACAATTTTTTTTTTAACTGAGATGAGATAACTCTTTCTAGTCACTTCAATTGTTTAACATCCACAGACCTTAAAAAAATATATCATGAAATTATGTGATTAACATCCAAGCATTGTTTTTGCAAGTGTCACAAGTAAAAAATCAATTTATATCATACTGTAATTCTCCTGATTTGTTTATTCATTCATTCATTTGTTTATTTATTTATTTTGCAACACAAAATCCCCAGAATTGTATTGGTTGTACAAAATGTACTATTAGCTCAGATTTCTAATAACCAAGCAGATAAAGAACAGTTTAATTTTGAGTGATGAATTTATTGAGATTGCATCTTCAGATTTATGAATGAAGGGTTATTTTTGCAATTTCACAAATAACATACCATTACCAAAACATAAATTCACAAAAAACCCAAAACCGAATTGCAACAAACTCAATACATATATTTCCATAGAGCTTGGCGGATCAACAATTGGTATATTCTTTTCTATTTATCTGGTCCATTACTCAAGCCTTAACTCTATTTTAGATTAAATTGGGACATACTTATGAAACCAGAAAGAGAAAAGAAAAGAGAGTAACTAAGTCCCAATTAACCCTAAATTACAAAACCTCTTGTTGAGCCCCAATTAAGCTCTAACAGATTGCGATTATCTATTTGTTTACAAAATCCTAAAATTGATTTGATCAAATCAAAGAATTAGAAAAATATCAATTTGTGGAGTACAAAGAAGGGCTACAAATTTGCTAGTTTACATTCAAACACAACACTTTTTCACAAACCCTAAAGTTTATAGTACTTTGGTATTTGAATTTTGCACATATTCTAATACTATACTAGAAAATTTAACACATCCAAACAAGCCCTTGAGGAAGAGCTTGCTAGCTGGACCCTAAAAATTTATAACATCAGACTTATGAAATCACAGATCACATCATTTGGCAATAAACTTGTTTACTTGTACGTTTTGTCAAATTAATTATCATGATGACTTTGATTTCTTTCATTAGTACTTTCAAGTATTTAGATCACAAAATTCACTGATTATCTTTAAGAGTAATATTATTCAGGAATATTCGCTCCTCAGAAGAAAAAATATCATATAAATTGTAGACAACATATGTACACTGATATACGTATCTTTGTTTTTAGTTTTACAAAATACAATTCTTGAGCTAACATTATAAAATATCATAGTTACATGGACGAAAGTAAAAAGGAACAAAGAAACAATCTTTTACCCTGCAACATGAGTATACACGCTAACAAAACACCAACTACAAATCAGCAAAAGAAAAACCACAAAAGAAATTAGCAAGCCGTACATCCAAAAATACAAAATTAATAAAATCAACACATTATTAGACCTCAATTTTAACAAAATAATAATAATAACATAATTAATAAATAAAAGAACCACAAAATCACCAAAAAAACAAAACCAAAAACTCACTCTCCAATCATCATATATCTACAACCAGTTCTTTCTGTGGCAACTGTTCTTCAGCTTTGTCCTGTTCCTTCCTCATCCCCTGTTCCTGCTTATCACCCTCCGCCCTATCCTGGTCCACACTCAACTCCCCATGCCCCTGCCAAGCCCACACAATCTCGTTCAACCCGGGTCTAATCTTATCCTACACCAGCTTCTTACACTCCATCGTGTCCCCACTCGCCTTGTTCATCTCAATTAATTAATACTCAGGGGCGATTTCGTAAATCTCCGCGCACTCCTTTTCCTCCCTTCTTTGACCCTGCAAGTTTAACAGTCTGTGATCTCTTTTTTGACTCTTAAGCGTAATTTTGCGGCTAAGTCCTCGAGTTTTGAGATAATTGTGAAAGCGGGTTGTTTGGAAGTGAATCTGAGCTCTTTTCTGCTCTCTCTCTCTCTCTCCTCGAAAAGATTGGATAAATCGAATCCGGTAGAGAGATAAATTATATCAAACGCATTTAAATTAGGTAAACTCAAATTCTCTCTCATTTAAACCCCCCACTTGTGGAGGCAGGGCAGTTGAGGAATCGTCAGAATTATCAGAAATTACGTTTTTGTCCCTAGAACTTTCAGAAATTACATTTTCGTCCCTCAGATCTTTCTTATACACAAATCTTAATGACTAAGTGTTTAACATTGCTGATCTAATCATTTTCTTCAAATCCCCGCCTTTAGTTACTCAAATGACAGTCAACTAGCCCAGTTGTGTTTGAATACATACTCTTGTTTGTTTGGTGATCTGGGCAATCGGCCTGTTTCAAAAAAGTAATATATCAATAGGCAACAAACAAGAGTATGTATTCTCGCTTCTCGGCCGTTTATTCTTCGATTATTTTAAATTAATTTGGGCTTAATAATATATGGCCCGGCCTGGTGACTATATTTCTGGCTGAGTAGCCTAAGCTCGCTTTCTGAGTTACATTAATTCTGTGATTAAACATTTAAATCATTTCTTTCGAACAAAGCCTATGCCTACCACATCCTGTCATACAAATATAAAAATACATTTTAGAGGTTGATCTACATTGGTTCCTTCTATAAAAATACAATTATATAGTCAACAAGTATTGATCTTTCACAATGCGACAAGAAACGTATATACACAATGTTACAAAACAAATCACCAAGTAGAAATCATCAAAATGTAAAATTAGCATCATGCAGTACTCCAAAACCAAATTAACAAAATTAATACACATCTCAATTTTACAAACCAAAATAATAAAGAAAAAAAGAACAAACGAAACACAAAAATCCCCCAAAACAAAACAAAAACTCTCTACAAATCAAACCTCAGGTTCTTTCCCTGTCTCCTGTTCCTGCGGAACTCCCTCCCCATTATCCCGGTCCACCCTCAACTCCCCATCCCCCTGCCAGGCCCACACAATCTCGTTCAACCCGGGTCTAATCTTATCCTGCACCAGCTTCTTATACTCCAGCGTGTCCCCACTCGCCTTCTTCATCTCAATTAAGTAAAACTCAGGGGCGATTTCGTAAATCTCCGCGTCGATCTCAACCACTCCTTTTCTCCCTTCTTTGACCCCCGCAAGTTTAAACAGTCCGTGATCTCTCTTTTTGACTCTTAATCGTAATTTTGCGGCTAAGTCCTCTAATTTTGAGATTATTTGTAAAGCGGGTTTTTTTGAGGTGAATCTGAGCTCTTTTCTGCTCTCTCTCTCCTCGAAAAGATTGGATAAATCGAATCCGGTAGAGAGAGAAATTATATCAAACGCGTTTAAATTAGGCAAACTCAAATTCTCTCTCATTCCCCCACTTGTGGAGGCAGTTGAGGAATCGTCACAATTATCAGAAATTACGGTTTTGTCCCTGGAATTCTCCGAAATTACATTTTCGTCCCTCAAATCTTTCTTATACCAAGCCGTTTCTTTAATTTTCGCAATAGTAATTCTCGTATTTGGATCAGGATCCAAAATTCTTACCAACAATTTTTTCAATTCAAAAGAAAACCAACTAGGGCATCGATATTCTGCTCGGCTAATCTTTCTATACATTTCCATCAAATTATTTTCATGAAACGGTAAATAACCAGCAACCAAAACGAATAAAATTACACCACATGACCAAATATCAGCAGATTCACCATCGTACCCTCTTCTGCTTACCACCTCAGGTGCCACATAAGCAGGCGTCCCACATGTTGTGTGTAATAATCCATCTTGCCTTTTTGATTCAATTAATGCACTTAATCCAAAATCTGAGACTTTTAAATTTTCAAATTCGTCCAAAAGTAAATTTTCGGGTTTTAAATCTCTGTGAAAAACGCCTCTTGAATGGCAATAATCAACCGCATTTATTAATTGATGGAAATATTTTCTCGCAATTTCTTCTTTTAATTTTCCTTTTGCGATTTTATTAAACAATTCGCCACCTTTTGCATATTCCATCACGAAATAAATCTTTGTTTTGCAGGCCATGACCTCTAGTAAGTGGATTACATTGGGGTGGCGAACCAAACGCATGATTGAAATCTCGCGTTTTATTTGCTCTGTTAAACCGACGCGCGAGACTTTTTCTTTGTCAATGCATTTAATGGCCACAGCTTGGTTTGTTTTTAGGTTTCGTGCGTAGTATACTTTCGCGAAATTTCCTTGCCCTAATAATCTGCCTACTTCGTATTTTTGCATTATTATATTGCGTCTCGAATCCATTGTGGGTTTTATTATTACTGTATTATCTACAAATATATGATTTTTTTAATTTGTGGAGTAATTAATTAGCCGTCGTCAGAGATATGATGGGTTATTGGGATTGGAGAGGATTTGGGTTTGATTTGAGTTGGTGGAGCATAATAATTAGCAGAAATTAGGAGGGTTTGGTGGATTGAAATTGAAATTTCAGTTTTTTCAGAGAATAAAAGCTCGTTTTGCACCATTTTTCTGCATTCCAAACTTGATTTTTTTGGTCCCAGTAAATCTGAGTAGAATGAAATGAAATTAAGTTAAAATCAGCAGAAAAAGAAATGTTAACTAAATTTTGATTTAGTGTGATTGAAATGCTCTGAAATGAGATCAAGATTAAGAGACATTGCAGTTTGCCATCCTTCCAGGCCAAGTCAAAAGGGACAATTTGAAGAAGAAAATTACAACATTCTTATAAAAAATAAACGAAATCGCTCCAATTTTCTAGCTCAATTCCTACTCGGATCAAATCAAAATCAAACGACAAAAAGAGCGAATTCCGAAATTCAAACTGAAGGTCTAGAAGTGCATCCTGCCGAAATTGATCAAATTCAAATCAAATCAAATCAGACTAAAGGATTCCCAAACAATTACCTTTTCACAGCTGAAACAGCATCGCCATCCGATCCAAATCCAAATTTGCGAATCCGATCGAAGAGAAGTGAATCTCCGATAGATTCTTCCGACGAAGAACAAAAAATCACCCTAATGAAGCTTCAAATTAACTTCTTTCCTTGTCTATATATTCTCAATTTTTCTCCGTAGAAACTAGTGGTTTAGTTTAAGCTGGCTACGGTCAATGCGAAAAGGTTTTTAACTCTTCTTCTTCTTCTTCTTTCAGTTATTGAATTACATTTTCGCCCTTGAATTTCAGTCTGAATTACGATGATTAATTAAAATGAATTTTTTTTAATTATTAGGTCGGGTTTAAAAAGCCTTTTTTGAATACATTGGGCTTAATGTGGCCCAATTTGTTTTTTTATTTAAGGGAATAAATTTTTAAAATAAATATTTGAGGATATATAATCACTTGTATTAAACTAATGATAAATATTTTTTATATATGTTTGCTGTTATTTTCATCTTCATTTCTTGATTTAGGGCGTAGGATTGAAAATTTAAGAGTACTTTTCATTTCCATCTGAAAGGATTAGACTCGCATGGGTAAAATGGTTGACGATAGAATGATTAAAGAAAGAATTAGCATTAAACTACTTAGCAGATATTATTATTATTTATTACGTCGTTATCATCTTTGCAGAATATGAAAATAGCTGGAAATATATTCATAGACCTTGTCAGAAAATGGTTGAGGCAACATCATGTGAACCATACAATGATAAAATCAATTATTCCCTCAAAAGAAATGATACATTAATTATTTGGATGATGGCAAAAATAGTACTATACTCTTTTACAATAAAGTAAGTGCAGTTCATCAAATTAACATGAAAGTTACCTTTTATATTTTTAGCTGAAATTGAATAATACATGTGTTTCATGTCTTGCTACGAATTAATTTCAACCAAGAACAGGTCAGCCGTTGAAATTTGAATCCACATCACTTTCTAATATTTAAAAATTAAAAATTAGCTGAGTTGGACCTTATATTTTTGGAAAATTTGCAAAAAAGCCCCTACATTATGCCCTAATTGCAAAAAAAACCCTGTCTTATTGGAAATTTCAAAAAAGCCCCTGCATTATTGCTAAAATTGCAAGAAAGTCCCTACCGTTTTATTGAAGCTAACGCCGTTAGTTTCAGTAGGTTAATCACTTCAAAATTATTTTTTAAATGATAATTAACATTCTTGTAGAAAAAATATTTTAAAAATAATTATGAAAAAATATTTTTTTTAATATTTAAAAAAATAAATATTATATTTCAGTAAATTGTTTTATTAAAAATATATGTTCCCGAAACAAAAGTTTTTCTAAAACAAAATTTTTTTCAATAACAAAAAATAATTTAATTTTTTTCTTAAAAATAGATTTAAAAATATTTTTTTAGAAATATAATTTTTAGATAAAATGTTGATTAATATTTAAAAAAATAATTTTGAAGTGATTAAACAACTGAAACTAATGGTGTTAATTTCAATCTAACGGTAGGGGTTTTTTTTGCAATTTAAGCAATAATATAGGGGCTTTTTTGCAATTTCCAATAAGGAAGGCGCTTTTTGCAATTAATGAATAATGCAGGGGCTTTTTTGCAAATTTCCCTATATTTTAAGGCCCATATAATGGCATTCTTGTGAATTTAGCAAGAGACGAGGGTAATAGAAACTGAATAATTCTTGGTGTATAAGTGTCCAGTAAGACACGTGTACTTATTTTATTAAACGTCTGACTCAGCCGTCCAATATTTCTTGATCTTCTGTTGCTGTAGTGTACTATTTGTGTAGTTATCTTCTTGTCATTCCTTAAGAAACCTATTGTTGATGTGATCATATCATATATATAGTTTAAACGAGTACATTTTTCTTGAATAAGTTATTTATATTGTGAACTTACAAAAATATATATTATTGACTGACTAGGTTGTAGATGTGAATGGGAAATGAATATGTCAACTATATAAAATATAGAGTCTTAAAAGAAAATTATATAAAATATAGAGAAATATGGCGCCTTAGATCAAGTGTTTTCACGCATGCATCACGTTTAAGACAAGACCGTTAAGAAAGCGACTGAACAAAAAAAATTATATAATTTCTGAAGGGAGTAAGACCTTTTTTTTAATACTGCCAAAAAAATATATTCGGCTTATAATATGGGTTCCTTTTTCCATTCGGCCCATTTTTAATATTTGAATTAGCTTTTAATAGACTGGGCCCATATGAGTCCATTAGAATTGAGCAACATAAAAATATGTGAAACTTTTCACAAACCCCCCCTATCCTTTATGGTATTTATCAAAAACCCCTAACTTTTCGAATTCTTCAAACCCCCTATAAATTGGATTGAATTTTTTTTAACCTCCCTATTTGGTCAACTTTAACGTTCCATCCATTACAATTTTAAATGGACCAAAATACCCTCATAATTATGTTCATATTTAATTTTATTTTATAAAAAATACAAAATAAAATAAATTATATTTTTCATCAACTACAAGTAAATGAGAACTAAAATATGAAGAAAAAAACATTATAAATAAAAAAGAAAAAAATTAATATTTTACAGTAAAATAAATTAAAGTTTTATAGAATAATAAAAACAAAATTTGTAATATAATATTAGTGGATATAATCAAATTAAATATAGAAATAAGAGAGGTATTTTGGTCAAGAAAAATAATTAAATTATAATTAAGAAAAATAATAATTAACTTATAATTAAAAAAATAATAATATATAATTAACATGATAATATCATATATTGTTGATTATATTATTTTATAAAAAACTGCATGAATATTTGCATCAATAATTAGTAAAATAACTAATACATAGTGTATTGTCTATTTGTTAAATATATATTAATTTGTGTATTAATTATACAATAGTTAATTTAATTAATATAAAAGGATAATATAGTCATTTTAATAAATATAACACCACGATGGATGGAAAGTTGCATGTAGGGGTTAAAAAAATTCAATTGACTTTATAAAGGATTTTTGAGGGAATCTAAAAAGTGAGGGGTGTTTGATAATATTGAGAAAAGTTAGGGGGCTTTTGAAGAATTTCCCTAAAAATATTACCAAGAAATACCAACCCCCAAGTAAAAAACATGTATTAAGACTGGTGCAGGTAATATGGTACCAACAAAGCATGTGATTTAGTTCAGTGGTGGTCTTGGATTAATCTATGAGATTCTGACTGACTCACCAATAATAAAGCAGTCAAACATAACACAGTCCAATTATTAATGTACATCCAAAATTTCTTGCAGCCTTACAACGAGGTTACAGCCAAAATATTGTACAGTCTCCAAATTCATTCAAATCCTTCAAATAGTTTCAGAAAAATTACAGAAAAATAGTTTCCAACTCTTTTTTTTTTCATCCCAATGTTAAAAATAGTTTCTATACACAAAGATACATTATACATCTCTTGTGGATACATTCTGTTACAAACACAAACACAAACACATCCCAAAATGTTTCAAATCACATCTTAGTGATATCAATGATATCATTATCATATCACTCTGGCTATAAAATCACACCTTTTCTTTAATCACTTCTGTAAATGTGATTAATCTCTATTCCATTTCAAGGTAATAAACTTGAAATTAAATTAGGGCATGTAAAGTTTATTACCGCATTTACACCGCCAAGCTTCAGGATAATACTCAGACGTGACCGGTTCGCCAGGTGGCACCGGTACATGGACCGGTATGCACGGATTGCAGTCTCCACACTTGCCGGTGCATTTCGGTGGATATGAACCGGGTCCATCCGTTACTATTTTATGCATCAACCCCTGCAAAAAATGTTGCATTTTTTGTTAAATGTGTTTTTTTATTATTTTAAACTGGTTAAATATAGTGTGGATTAATTGTACAAAGAATAAGGAACAATGTAGTTACATGTGGTGGATGAATTAATTTGCGTGTAATGATGAGTATTGAATGTTAATGAAACGAAATTTGAAGTAAAGATTTGAGAAAGAAAAGGAGTACCTGAAATTTGTTATAGGCGGAGTTTAAGCTTGTATTATCTGCCAAACCGAGAGGAAAATTAGATGATTAACTTGCGATTATATCAAATTACATGGAAACAGAAAGGTGAAGTAGTGAAACTGAGTGAGGTTTACCTAAATGAAGAGTACTCTCTGTGAATGAAAGTATTGTGAAGAGAGAAAGAAGAGCGCAGCAGCAAAACAGAGCCTTCTTCTTCATAAATCTACTACTAATAATACTGATTGTAGACTCTTTAATAAGGAACAAGCCAATGGAGAGAGAAAGAGAAACAGAAAGAAATGAGAGATGTCTAAATCAAGGTGAAGAAATGAAATATAGGTATTACTAAAGAAGGGAATGGAGTGTGACTGTTGGGGTCTTAATACCACCCTTTTTTCCTCCTTGTTCTTTCTGAATCTTCAGTGATGCATGTTTTGTTTCAGATGTGTCTCTTTTTTTCAGTGAGTAGCATGAGAGGAGAGCTGACCAGCTGTCACGTGGCTTTCCAGGCATGCCTATTTATTCATTCTCTCTCTTTTGCCTCTCTATATAACTAAAGCTATATAATTTTTTGATGCATGATTTCGTAATTCGGTTATAATAAAATGAATTTCCGTACTCTTATATTCATCATTGATTCAATTCAAGCAAGGACCACTGAGAATTTTTGTACCGAATGGTCTCTGGTATTTTCAGTGGTCCATAGACATTCAGATGATTTTAATGTCATTATCCAACGTGACAGATGATTTTTAATACTCATCAATTTCACCTTCATCGTCGGACTGATACATTCTACTAATGTAAGTCTTTTAATACTCATCAGTCATCAATTTCACCTTTATTGTTGGACTGATACATTACTGCTAATATAAGTCTTAACTAAACAATCATTTTTTTTTTTTGACAATTTCAAAACAACAAATCGGATGTCCTAAAGTATGTTTGAACTTAATGTAAATCCTTTATTTTATTATTAATATAATATTTCAACAAATAGGTAAGGCATTGTACGTATTACTCAACATAGCACTAATCAACATAAGAATTGGAAGCTAAATCTACGACTATTTCACAGGTCAAGTCATGAAGTTCGGTCGGCGGGAATGGGGCTGCAAGGGTTAAAAGCAGGTAATCGGGCTAGGTCAAGCAGGTAAGCGCAATAGGTAACTCACTCTGCAGGAATCCGTCTGATCTTCTTGAATTTGATGGAGTACTGGTTGAAACATTCATTCTCACGAGCCAAGAGGAATGCAAAAAAGAAACTAGAGTAGTGCATTTATATAGGGCACAAGTGGCTAAGTGAACAAATAAGCTTAGGCTGAGCCAAGAGGCATCCACCTCATGATTCCATTAAAAAAAAAACTCAATCATCATGAATTATATGTTGAATCTGAATCTGCAAATTGAATTTGATCGATTTGTCATGCACAATTACACGACGTACATTTATGATTTCTTTGAACATAATGATTGTATCGATTGAAGCTAATGGGACCTCACAAAGTACTTGGCTAATCTCTTTAACCAGTCCATTTGATTTTGTGGTATCGTAATTGAAAAAATGACCACATACATATAATCATGATTAGAAGAAGGATACAAAATTTAGTGGACTGTTCAGCTCTTTCTGACATTACCAAGACTCTTTGTCTCTTATTTTGATCCATTACTATTGTAGAGACAAACTAATTGTATATACAGTTGATTCATTTAGTTGCCTAGGAAGTCTATGTATAGGGGTTTATACAATCATTTTGTGAGTATAGTTGTGCTATCTATTTATCTATCTGTATGATTGATTTGAATAATTGGAAACTAATGTCCTCCTTCAATCTCAAAAATTATAAACTAAAACAAAAATTTTGCAACAACAAAAAATCAATCTTGACCCATTAAATTTCTTTTTTTTTTACCCATTAAACTTTGATATTAATATGGAATATATTAGTCATACTAATAATTTAGCCCGATCCAATAGTATTTTATTCCGCAGAAACTTAGTACGAGGCTAAACCCAATTTCATTTATGTCGTTTGGATCATTTCATTCAGTCCATACAAGTTAAATGAAGCCATGTTTTAATTGGGCCTGAAACAAGAGGCAAGCCAGTATCTTATATGATTTTTCTTTGGATCTCAATCTTTACAGGCCTAAATGAGAAACAAATTTTGAAGTATTAAATATCATTTTTCTTAAAAAAAATCATCAAATACAGAAAGGACGACCTACATTTTATCTTCTTTTCTTTCAATAAAACTTTTCAAACTGTTACGCCAGTATTTCAACCACAGAGAATATGAAACATAATAGTTGAGTGCGATCTGAACATATCAAGACTTTTACCGACTTGAATCGCACGTCTTTTTTTTCTTTTTTGAAAATGAGGATCCAGGTTATGCCTGGTAGTTCATTAATGTGGTAGATAAGTTAATCTCACATCTTAGAATATCAAATCAAATTCACACACCACAAAATTTAAGAAATTGAGATATACCAATTACCAACTTTGTGGGTCATATTTAGGTCCACAATTTAGCCAGCTAGGATTGGTACGAAGCTCAAGTCACAGATTAAATTTAGGGACATAAGTCACATAATGCATCTGCTACCAACCTCGTAAAATTGAGAGCTGTATAAATAAGCAAATGGGTGGGTCGGGTCGGATCATTCGGTTTTCGGTTCGTTCGGGTCTTGGATAATTCGGGTCTCGGGTATTTCGGATTTCGGGTCGTTTGGGTCTCGGATCATTCAAGTCTCGAGTGGTTCGGGTTCAGATCGTTTGGGTCTCGGGTATTTTGGGTTTCAGGTCGTTCGGGTTCCAGATATTTCGGGTCTCAGGTCGGTTGGATTCGGATCGTTGACTTGTCAACATTTCGGGTCGGGTCGGGTTTGGTTTCTGGTGGGTCGGACCAGGTTAGATTTTGCCAACTCTAGTTACACAATATGTTCAATTTGTGATGAAAAATCTTTAATTAAATAAATATCTATCTATTTTTAATTTTCCATAAGTAAAAAAATGCCGATAAACTCAAAAGTCTCAAATAAAATTTTATGTCTTAGAAATCAATATAACTATATATTATTTTCTAAAATAATATGTTGGTATTATAAGAAATAAACTAAGATATTAGAAAATAATATATAATACTAGCATAACAGCCAAATCAACATGTGCATAATCATTCATTCATTATATGCAAGTTAATGTCATTCAGGTTCGGGTCATTTGGGTTTCGGGTCGTTCGGGTTTCGGATCGTTCGGGTCTCGGGTCATCTAGGCCTCGGATATTTCGAGTTTCGGTTCGTTCGGGTTCCGGGTATTTCAGATCTCAGGTCATTTGGGTTCGGGTTAGATCAGGTCGGATTTCGGATTGTTGACTTGCAATATTTTCAGGTCGGGTCGCTCAGTATAATGCATAACCTCGTATTATAAAATGCATATCTCCCTTACTCAATATAATGTCCAAATCAAATTATAAAACAAATGGAGAGGAATTTGACCCTGGTTGGATTTGTGAATGAATTAGCTGGATTGTGGTCCTATCATGACGGTGCTTTACTCTTTTCTTTCCACCTTTTTGAATTTTGTTGCTTGTATTAACTTTTTTGAGTTAATTGAATTAAGCAACTGGATTGGAACATGAAATCATTGGCCAACTTAGGTCAATGACAGCTTGTTGATAAAAATTATTGATTCATTTCATCTTGTTTCGCTATAAAAGGTATGAACTCCGGTTATACCCCAAAAAAAAGGTATGAACTGGTCTCCATGTTTTGTGTATCTCGTTTGTTAACTAATCAAACCAGTTGTAATTAATTGAATAGGATAGTGCTTGTTAGTTGTTACCCAATATATACTCCTGTCACCTTTCCACTATTGCAATCAGATTTCGGTTCTTCTGAAAAAACAAAAACTTAATAAATTATTATCATTTTGTTCACAACAAATGGACATTAATTAATTTATAACGCCTAATCATATATTGGTTATAAACTCATACTAGTTAATCGTTCGAACTTTGTTTGTATGCAGACATAAAAGACAATCTAGAACATATATTTATTCTCTTTTACAATATATATTACTTATAAGATAAAACCAACACGTAGGCACGAGCAAGTTGCATGTCAGGAACAAAATATTTTTCTGGTGAATATATCAACAGTGCATTAAATGAAGGAATAATTTAAGATATCCATCCAATCTCAGTCTGAGTCATTAAAACAAAGCTTGAACAAAAGAGGGCCTACTTGTTTCAGATTCCAAACCGTGGGCTGGGCCTGGGCCAACCTGTGGGTGCTTAACAGTTCATTTTCTTCCTCCACTTTTTTACTTTTACAATTTTGCAAATAGGCCACTTCATTATGTCTGAATTAGTTTAAAGAGCAATTCTATAACGAAAAAAAGATATTCACTATTCAACAAATTAGAAAATGATAGTAGCATTGATCCATCTAGCGTAGTTTCATTAATTCATTTAAACTCTAATATTCCTAGTACACTTTATAAATTACATTCAGTGACGAATCTTAATAGAGAGAATAAGAAAATAATTGTCCTCCTATATTTTAAAGAACAATATACATATATAATTATATTACTATATTTTGCTATAAAATTAAAAGTTATGTGATGTGTGCACCTCCTCCTAAAATTTTTGATGTAATTTCTATTACGGTTTCTCAATGATTTTGTTCAAGATCCGCCACTTATTATATTTTTAATTCATCTTTAACTTCTTTTTTTAACTTCTCATCATGCGAGGACAATTTTGCAATTTAAATTACATTTTTTTTGTCGACAGAAGATTGGTTCATGAGTCATGATTCATGGAGCATAATATTATTCTATTATTCCAACTTGGATGGATGGGGATCAAGTAATTCATGTGTGGGACACAGGATGGTCAAGCAAATTAATAAAAGGGGTTCCATAACTTCCATTTGATTTTGAACAAGGCCAATTGGAGTGCATCAAATTGCAAAGGGGCCCATGTGCTTAAACATGCATTCATCCTCTTTTATTGCCTTGTTTCCTTGAATTTGGTTGTGTAGTATATTTCAACTTGGAACAGATAAGGCTGCAATTAAAACAAAAAGTAATTAATCACATCAACAAAAGCAAAGCAAATTCTATTAGCCGTAAGAATCACCACATTAATTACAAACGCGTCGAAAAAAATAAAATATTGCAAAATACAATTTGGCAATTAGAACTAGAGTGTTTCGTTACGCATCCATGAACATCATCTTTTTTCTATTTTGGCTTAACAGCAAAGTATACTTTATAAGATGCCTCATCAAAATTTCCTTCTAAGATTAAAACACGTGTGTTTTAACAATCGACCTAATTAGTCAAAACCTTTGGTATATATCCAAATTGGCCGGATCCCTCAATTTGACTCTGTAAAAGCATTTGTATTTTTTTTAATTGCTTCAAAGATTCACATTCAAATATCAAAGTCCGATTCTATACCTTATTTACAATATCAAAGTTCAGACATGACGACCTAATAACTGTCAACTACTGGTTCGCATTAAATAGTAATTTATAAACCTGTAAGCCTTTGAATGCACAATAATTAAATTTTATTATTTGTTTTATACCGTCTAAAAGTGATTAAATCCAATAATTGACTTGGTTGATTTAATCTAGATTTTGGACCCATTACTAAGAACTCTACCACCCTTTGAGTGCATCAGTTCTATTGTATCACCATTTACTCTTAAATTATCATTATTATTTTCCCCAAACAACATAAACATGAAAAAAAATGATTAGAAGTCGAATATCTCTTAGATTTTCATCAGCTGCATCTGACTCAGTTGTTAGTAGACTCAATCCCATTAAACAGTTATATTGACCCGGCTAGATATATATTGAGATGGCCTACGAGATCGTGTGATGCGGAAACAACCAAGTCTGTGGGCGCGGCGCCGCTAGATTCCGAATCTCATAAAGACACCTTCCATGCGGTTCACGCTAGACCAGTTTCACCCAAAACATACCATTCCATCTCCTCTTACGTTGCCTGTCGTTTTTATCGCACGTGACGGAGAACGCAAGAAATGCCGTAATATCCAACCAGAATCCCTTCCTGACCCCCTGTAGTTTATTATCTATATCAACACATGTGACGGATCAAATGTATAAACTAAAGCAACCCGTTATACCAATTATACGAAGTATGATTATACATGCGATCTGGAATAATGAGCAAGGCGGAAGGTTCGCTTGGCCGTTACAATCGCGGCCTGAGAAATTTGACGTGTTATGCCCATCGTGGAAATCTTATCGTGTAAAGAAACGGAGGGGTAATAAGGTAATTTAAAGTTGACCCTGGGCAGCCGTCATTTCACCACCGCGAAGAAAGCGGCGAACAGATCCAGTCCTCTTCGTGGACTTCATCCTAGATTGCTAACCGTTCGATCAGGATCCCACGGCTGCTATCTATTGACCTCGTCGACAAAAGAAGGCCAGTTTAAAAAACAGAAATTTCACCTCAAACCCTGTAATAAATTTTAATTAAAGTCGAATGTCAGATTAAAGAAATGATACGAGTGAGACTACGTTATTAATTTGGGAGAAAAGTGGGGGGGTGTAGGTGTAAAAACGGAAAGGAAGGAAAGGCAGTAAGTAGGATTCCGTCCAACGGTGGCACAGCTCGCATCACAAAAGGCCCACGCGCCCCCAATTGACAATCATTCTTTATATAAAGTACTCCCCTTTTCTTCCCTTCTTCTCCATTTTCAACCTCGGCTCCATTCCCAAAACAAGCAAACTCTAAAACAAAACAAACAAGATAACGAACCTGCAGAAAGGCACCATGGCAAGAGATAGTTGTTCTTCTTCTTCTTCTTCCTCTTCTTCTTCTTGTTCTAACTCCACTTCAGATTATGACCTCGTACGCTCGTTGCTGAGACTTTCGCGCGACATTGCTTTGTATGCCCAGCCGAAGCCGCTGCCGCGTGGCAGTCAGGCGTCCTTGTCCCGCCGCTGCAAGCTTCTATCTGCCTTGTTTGAGGAATTGCTCAGCGGAGCTGGGAGAGATCTACCGCGAGGCGCCGCGTTGTGTCTCAGGGAGATTCAGCTCGTTTTACAACGATTCAAGGCTCTGATGGCGGACTGCTCTGCCCGGAGCAGAATGAGGTTGTTGCTACAGTCCGACACTGTTGCTTCTGAATTTCATGAGCTGACCCTCGAGCTCGCTACGCTTCTGGATATTCTACTAATTTCTGAGCTGGATTTAAGTGATGATGTGCGTGATTTGGTGGATCTCGTCCGTCGCCAGTGCCGGAGATCCGCACCGCAGGTCAATCCGACCGAAGAATCGTTGAAATCGGAGGTTCTTCAGCTGATAGTACAGATCGAGCGTGAAATCGTGCCGGAAAGACCCAAACTCGAGTCGATTTTCGAGCGGCTGGGTCTGGATGATTCTAGAAGCTGCCGAGACGAAATCGAGAGTCTAGAGAGAGAAATCGGCGACCGTGTCAGCCAGAAATGGAACTCCTCCATGATCGCCCTCGTCGGACTGGTCCGCTACTCCAAATGCGTGCTGTTCGGAGCCTCCACTCCGAGAGTCGATCCGACGGTGGAAAGAAAATTCAGCTTTTCAGATCAATCTGAGCCGTCCGTGCCTCAAGATTTCCGGTGCCCGATCTCTCTGGAGCTGATGAAGGAGCCGGTTGTGGCTTCAAGTGGCCAGACTTACGATCGCGAGTCGATCACCAAGTGGTTCGGCTCCGGCAAGGCCACCTGTCCCAAAACCGGCCAGATACTAACCAATTTGGAACTGATTCCGAACAAATCTCTCAAGAACTTGATCGCTCGCTGGTGCAAAGAGAACAACATCCCCTTCGAAGAATCCGACCCGATCAAAACAGAGTCTAACCGAATCAGGGCGAACAAAGCGGCACAAGAGGCCGCACGGATGACCGCCACATTTCTCGTAGAGAAGCTCTCCGGTTCTCCTTCTCCCTCCACAGAAACCGCGAACCGGGTCGTGCATGAGATCCGCCAGCTCTCAAAGTCCGGATCCGATAACCGAGCTTTCCTCGCAGAATCCGTACCGCTCCTCATCCCGTTCTTCTTCTCCTCCGACTCGAACCTCCAGCTCAACGCCGTAACTGCGATCCTCAACCTCTCCATTCTCGACTCAAACAAGAGGAAGATAATGCACGTGGACGGAGCGACAGACGCTCTGCTGCATGTAATGACGCAGGGTGCCACGTGGCGCGTCAAGGAGAACGCAGCTGCAACGGTCGTAAGTCTCTCCTCAGTTCATTCCTACAGACGCCGTTTAGGCAGAAAGCAGCCATTGTTAGAACAACTTGTTCATTTAGCTCGAACGGGACCCTCCAGTACTCAGAAAGACGCCTTAAACGCTATTCTCAGTCTCGCCGGCGACAGAGAGAATATTCCCCGGTTAGTCGACGCCGGCGTGGCTGAGCTGGCGGCGGAGACGCTCGACTCGGAAGATCACGGCGAAACGGCGACGGCTCTCATAGCGGCGGTTTCGAAGAGAGGCGGAGCTGAAGCGGTGTCGAGAATAGAGAACATAACAGAGAAGCTGTTGACGGCGATGAGGAGGGGCAGCGAGAGGGGGAGGGAGAGCGCGGCGGAGGCGCTGGTGCAGCTGTGCAGGCGGACGGGGACGAGCACGGTGGAGAAGGTGGCCGGAGCGCCGGGCGTAGAATGGGTGATTTGGGAGCTGATGGGCACCGGAACGGAACGGGCGAGGAGGAAGGCAGCCTCGCTTGGGAGGATCTGTAGGAAGTGGGCTGTGGCGAATGCTGAGGCGGGTCTGACTCCACCCGGTTTGACGGAAGTTAGTTTGACTGTTTCCGCTACTGTGGCTTGAATCTTGATTGATTGAATCGGATTGGTGGTTGCTTTCCACTTTGGACTATGGACTATGGACTATGGATTTTTTTTTTTAAGTTTTTTTAGTTAATGTAAAGATAAAAGAGGGGGTTGCCTGGTAATTGTGCATATGAGGGGATTTTTAATTTTGATTTTTTAGGTTGATTATTTTGTAAGGTGGGGAAATTTTTATTGAATTGGAAGTTGTAGTTTGATTCTTTCTTGCTCTGATGAAATAAATAAATATATATGAGATAGGTCTGATTAATTAGTTTAATTTTTGTTAGTTGTATAATCTAGGGTCCATGCACTAATTTGTGTAGTTTGTTTGGCATACAAACTGGGAGATGATTTCGGAAGGAATAATGCACCTAACGAATAATCTTTCGTCACTTCAGTAAGTTAATGGACTTTATAAAGTTGATAATGAGACATCATTTGAAAGCAACCGGCTCATTATAACTGCCTATTAAGGCACTCCTTCTTTTTCTTGAGATAAAAGGAAAAGAAAAACCTTTTTTAATTTTTTGCATAATTGTGGTACTATTTTCGGCCGACTTTGCTTCTAAACAAAATGGCCACCTCAAAAATATTCTCTTTCGTGAAAAGCAACTTATAGCATATAAATGACATGTTAAAAGATGATAATAGTTCAGAGATGCATTTGAAATTTTAATGATTAGGTGGGATTTAAAGTAAACTCATTGAATTGATACAATTTTTTTAGTATCAAGTGGATTGATACATTGTTTCTGAATTCTGATCATATTCGATCAACATAATCATGATTAAGAGAATCTAGTTATGATAAACAAGGATTGATACAATGTAACTTAGGCGTAAATTAGTGTTTTAAATTTTCTAATTGTTACATACGGACTGTGTTTCTGTATAAACTTCGACCTACGACAATCTACAAAGTATGGGAATTTTCAATAAAATTAAATATTTAAAATGTTTTAAATTTTCTAATTATTACATACGGACTGAGTTTCTGTATAAACTTCGACCTACGACTTAATCTACAAAGTATGGGAATTTTCAATAAAATTAAATATTTCAAATTCTACTTGATATTGATTCAATTGTTCTTTCATTAATAAAATATTATATTGTTCAACAGAAGGTAGCTGAGTTAAATGCCAATTTGGAAAATACTTAAATGAAAGTGTGTACAGATTTTGAATTGGACCCTTTTATTGTCAACTATTGAGGCAAATTATTCTGAATTAATCATAGAAATAAATAAGAAGAAAGAACGAAATATTTCCTAATTTTTGACTTTTGAGTTTTCTACGAGTTTGACTATTATATTATTTACTACTATGATTATGATGTATGATTGAATAGTATACATATTCATGCCCTTCACTCATTTCAATTTGAAATTGGGAAAGTTTGTTGATATAATTATTATACTTTATTTTTATTTTTTGTGGAGATTTGGCTTTTTAATTTCTATTTTCTTTTGCTAAATTTTGGTTGTTATGAGAATCATGTTTGCACGAATATATTAAAAATAATAAGGTGAAATAATTCATAATTGAGTCAATAATGGTTGTGCCTAACCACTAAATCTTTTTTAAATCCTTGACGATAGACAGCTAACGAACCAACAGATGGAAATAACCAGTCACATTTTTTACATTTTCGACTTGATTTAGTAAATGATAGATATATGTATTCGTAAGGACAACAAATAATATATTGGGAAAGTTTTTTCTTTGTTTTTTAATTTTAATTTTGTTAAAATTGAAATATTATGTTTTTGATATTTGGGCTCTAACTCCGAAAATAAGTTTTTTTTATATTAAGGCCCAAATGGTTCTGTTGACACTTTCAAAAGCCTATAAAATTATTATGGTCCTAATTTTGAAATATTGAACTCTTCAAGAGCCCTTTAAATTAGTTATGGCCCTAATTTGAAAATATTAAAGAGTGATGGCAGGTCTCATTTATGGTGATATAATTGGGCTGATATCATATTTGGGCTTAGTTTTGTTTTGCAACATGTTTAGAAACAAAAAATAATGTAGAGGTTCAAATGAGAAAAATTGAATGGAGTGAATCAGATGAAGCTTAAACATGTGCTCTAAGGATATTAAACAAGTAAATGGTGGATTAGTACAAGGACAGCACATGGAACACCAACTTACGCACGAAGGTCCATGAGTCCATGTCTTTGCATTATTGAATCCTTTTAATGACTAGATATGCTCAATTTCTTTAAACATGACTGTATCAATATTTGTGCTATATTGGAAGCTTCTTATGCCTAAATAACATGTATTTTAACTCAGAAATGAACACGTATCTGAACTTTTATTACACAAACGTTGCCGACTCATGCTTACATTTATTTTTCATTTTCTTCATATTTATTAGTCACTTGAGGTTCTTAAAAGGGAAATGATATTTTAAGAGCATGAATACATTTTGAGAATATTTTTATTATATATTCTCAGCTCTCAAAATAAGAAATACGCTCTCAAAATATCATCACCCACGTTTATTTTCAATACCGTCAACTAATAAGTCTAAGTAAGCTATCCGCCTTTGATTAAAAAAAAAAAAATACATTGGTTACATACATTTCCAGCTAAAACAATTAATTACATACTTTAAGTTTTTTATTCACGAGTAAATTTTATCCAGTATAGTCTATAATATCATAACATAATTAAATGGGTCATAAAAAATAAATATAAGTACTCTAATATTTTATTAAAATTTTATTTCTTTTTTGCCATACTTTTCCATAAATTTAAACACAGTCTAAAAAAGTAAAATGGTCATAACAGATCAGAAAAGCATTGGAAATGACAGACGCTCAGACAGACTGATTCGCTGCTCTGGAAGCTGCTATTCCTCGTAAGCCACACCAATTAATTATTACCCATTTAATATTTTATTACTAATTATTCATTCATTCATTCACAAAAAAAAACCCTGATCTTCCTTTTTATTAAAAAACAGCCCCCTTGGGCTTCATTCAAATTCTTCGTCTTCTTTGGAATCTCTTCAGGGTTTGCACAAAATTAGGGTTTCGTTTGACAAAAATGGCATAAAGAAATAGGCGCACGGATCCCACTTTGCTGCCACTATTTATTATTTATTATCATCTTTTCTTATTGCGAGCCTATTACATATCCACATGCTCTTGTTTCTTTGCCTTCTTTCTTTCTTTTCCTTCTTAAACCCCTATTCTATTCTATTTCTATATTTCTATTCTATTGTGCTGCACAGTCACACACACTCTCTGTTCATTCAAAGTTGAAACAAACAAAGCGCCATTATTGTTTTCAAGGAGCTTAAATGGAGGTTTTGGCGCTGAAAGGTTTTGATTCGTCTATTCAGGTATTTGGTACTTACTACTACTAATAATACTATGATTTTATTTCTGAAATGAAATGTAATCTGTCTTTTCTATTTTAATATTCTCGTTTTTTCTTCTTTTGCTGCAACAGAGTGGCTTAAAGCCTTAAACCCTTCAATAGCCTAACTATTTGAGTAAAATCCATCCATTATTCGTAACAAGCTGATTGAATATTTTACTTTTATTGAATCATAGTGAGATATCAGCGCCAAACCTTAATGCTTAGACCTTTCTTTGTTTTTTCTGTTGATTATCTCTTCAGGGTAATTATTGGACAAAAAAAAAATCTCTATAGTTTGAGTTCAAATTTCTACAATTCATATAAAAAATCTTGCTCATTATTTACTTTTGACTGCTTTACTTCCTGAATTCTTCTATAGATTCTATTTATACCTTTCATTATTATATCCCCTCTAGCTATCTCTTTTTCTTTTCCTCTTTTACTTTGGAAGAATTTCATTAAATTTAATATTTTTGGGTCACAAAAATACAGCTTCCAAAGTTAAAGCTCATCCTTTGCTATATTTTATACTTAATTTCATCTCTTTTTTTGCCTTTTATATCCTGTAATTCCTAAAATATTCTCTCTTTCATTCAAAACAGAGCACTTTCTGAACCTTCTAGAAGCTTCTCATGGAATCAGCCACACCAAAGGCCGCAAAGAGCTCTCTCAACGTTTTTCTCCGTTTATCGGATCTTTGCAAGATAAACGGATCTTTACCCATTAACCCACAACCCTTTAATTCGAAGGATATTAAAACCGAAAAGATTCATCTTTCTTCTTCAGAAGAAGAAGAAACGGTCCTTTTGAAATTACTCGATTCAATTTCTTCAGTAAAATTAGCGTACGTTCAGCTCCAACAAGCTTACTTACAGTACGATCCAAAAAAGATTAAAAATTCGGATAAATTTTTAATTTCTCAGTTTGATTCTCTCTCTAAATTGGAAGTTTTGTACAATGAGAAACAGAGCGAAAATCCCAAAAGTTTGAAAATTCAAGAGCATGAGAAATTATTGGCTGTTTTAAAAAGTATAGTTGAAGAAAAAGAGTCAGAAACTGAACGGTTGAGATTTGAATTTGAACAGTTGGAGAGAGAAAATTCGGATTTAGAAGAAAAGGTTCAAAAGAAGAAGAAACCTTTAATTGAAAGGAGATTGAATTTAACCAACAGAGAATTAACACCAAATCTATTTTGTGAGGTGTTTAAACTCGCATCGAGATCTGTGCACGACTTTTCTAAGCCGTTGATTAGTTTTATGCGGGTTTCGGGTTGGAATATGGATTTGGTTATTAATTCCATGTATAAAAATGTAAAATTTCATGAGAAATCGCATAAAAAGTACGTATTCGAGGCGTATATTTCCAAAGTAATGTTCGCAAGATGTCATAATGAGTATTTCTCAATGGATAAGTTCGACCTAATCATGGGTTTTGAAGACCCGTTCGAAACCCTAATTTTAGACCCGCATTCTGATTTTGGTTTATTTTGTCGCGAAAAATATTTAGAATTAATTCCCTCAAAAATGGAAGATTCTTTTTTTGGAAATTTAGACCATAGAGAATTTGTGACAGCTGGCGGCCATCCAAGGACTCCGTTTTACGAAGCGTTTATAAAAATGGCTCGATGGATATGGGCTTTGAGAGTTATGAAACGGACTTTTATTCCAAAAGGAGAAATGTTTTATGTGAAGGAAGGAGATTTGTGTGATAAATGTTATATGGAGAGTGTGGTAAGTGAAATGGAGGGTGAAATTAGGGACGGGTTTAGGGTTGGATTTACGGTTTTGCCGGGGTTTAAGATTGGAGAAACGGTGGTTAGATCTAGGGTTTATCTTTCTAAGAGTTTTGAGAAATTTGAAGGTTAGTTGTGTTATGATTTGAATAATAATTGGACTAACTTTTTTTGAAGGGATTAGAAGTGTAGTGTAACACATAGTTATATTTAGATTCATAGTTTGTAAATTCATAATCTTTTTGCTTTTGCTTTGGATGATTTACTTAGAATCTTAGTTTTTTTTTAAGAACTCCCATTTTGTTTTGCAATCAATTTTAGGTTTGAATGATATCATTGTTTTTACATACAATATTGTCTTTTCAATCAAATTTAAGCCTATAGGCTATGAAGGTTGCAAGCAATAGATTTTCTTTCTTTCACAAAATAAAAATGAAAATATAAATTAGTTTACAAGGGGAGCAAAATTTCTATGATCTAGAAAAAAGTCTTGAGAAGAAGTTGGATGATGTGGGCTTCTCTGCACACGCCACATGGACGTATCTTCCTAATTTATCGACTTGTCGCGGTTCGCCTCGCGTATCTTTTTTGCATACTTTGCATGTCTTATCGACCCATCCTTCTTCCACATATTCTCCCTCAACTATTCATTTTAAACCATAATAAATAAATAAATAAATAATAGTAAAACAATAATATATTTATCCAAAATTTTACATTTTATTATTTACAAAAGAATATTATGTAACTTAGTTCTTAAAGAGTGAGGAAAAGAGCTTACCTTCGACGTAGGACTTGAAGAAATCTTTGTAAGTGCCTCCTATCTTCCTTCGAAGTGCACCGTACTACAAAAAGTTCAAAATCTCAATATCTTATCTAAAAAATGAGAGAAAAAATTGCATAATAGGATGAAAATTGAGTGTTTAATTAAGAAATAAGTTTTATATTACCTGATCTTTTGTCATTCTGCCTCCGCCTTGAGTGGCTTCTCGCGCCTCATCTAAAAGCTCAGCATCTTCTTGAGACCTCACTTGTGCGAAATCTAACGCATCAGTGAGACTTGTGAATAAAGATTGCTTATTCTTCTGTTCCTCTTCCTTACTTGCGCATACTTTAACCGATCTTGGTGAATGTGGCTTAAAACTCGAGTATATTTGTGTATTTCCTAAACTACTAGGAAGGTAAGTTTGAGAAGAGAATAATGGAAGGACCCTCATTTCCATTTTTTTCTTTTCTTTTTGAGTCCAAATTACACAAGGAAGAATTAAAAGGCCATTACTTATATATCATTCGATTGAACTAGTTTTTATGGTGAAGGTATAAATTTGTGTGACGTGGACAAGGAGGATTTGTGGTGGCTGAATTGGGACGTGGCTTGTGTTGAGCCTACTGAAAACTCGAGGAAAGAAAGAAAGAAAGAACAATCAAATATCTTGTTTGAGTTATATCTGGCTCAGAAATTTCGAACTCCCAAAATAAACTAAACCATGCATTCTCTTATAGGCCTTAAAATGAACTGGTCCTTCTAAGATCAGCAGGCCTTCAATATTATTAGGCCATTTATTAATGTTAATGTAACATTCTTGGGCCAGACATCTGACATTTTTGGAATTAATAATCTGGTCAGATTTAATAATGTGATGATTAAAATTAAATTGTAACTAGTATGGTCAAACACAGAGCCAAAACGGGCGCCACATTTTTAGCTTTTGGGTCCTTACTCCTTAGTCCTTACTTGTCAGATTGAGTAAATATACAAGGCAAATTATTCGTTTTATATATTTACTTTTTGTTTTGCACGTGTACTTGTCACGTCTAGTTGGTCCAATAAGGTTTCACTGATCATTCTCTAATTTCACGGATTTTAGGCCCACACTTTGTTTAGTATGGTTCCCAACTCATCTCCAATTTTGTATCAAGACTAAAATATGTTGCTATCATGTTTTAATTGTTGTTTGATAAATTTGATGACATTTATGTTTGTTGATTTCATTACGGAGTTCTAGTATATTCTTCAATATTTTGTATATACAGCTTCGTTTCCTTTTTGTAAGCAAAATTTTTAGTATAGATTTATACAATTGCATAAAAATAAAAAACTATTTCTGCTGTTAAAAATAAAATGTAAGTATTATATAAATATGGAATGATGACCTTAACATTTTTCCCCAAAACTCAAACCAAAGTTTTCTGTTACTTTAATTAACTATAAAGATAACTAATATTTTTATTACATCTACAAAATATTTGCATAATAAACCAATATCATATAGCTATAGTGAGCATATTGGTATGAAAAGCATGCATTTAAGCTGTCTAATTGAGTGAATATAGTTAAATAATACATTATTTTTTAATTGATTCAAGTGATTATGTTTGAAGGTTGATTTGTATGTACTTGACATGTATAGAAATGACTGATGAAAAATAATATTTTATTGGTTATAGAATAGCTTGCGTTTGAGACACATGTTAAACCGTTTAATTAAACGAATGCACTTTTTCATACGTTAGTTTACTAGATTCAGATAATCACATATAAATAATTGACATTAATTACAACTTGTGCTTGTCACACGTAATATCAAAGCTATCATCACAATCGACCAAAAAATATTAATTTATTGGATATATAGTAAATTGATGATGTTTGTGACGCTCGGCAAACGGTTAAATTAAAATTGTACTTCTGTGTATGTTATTTTCTACTAGATTCAGGTGATTATATAGAATAACAACTGACATTGTTGCTTATGTTTGCCACGCGAAAGACCTATATCATCTTTTTTGTCGGATTTCAATATTCATTAATTTTACCAACTTTGGAGATCCTTAAAGTTACCTTATATAATAAGTCCTTATTTTCTTTAATTTGTAGATCATCATAATTTAATTAATCCATTGTGTTTTAAGTCAAGAAAGGAGGCTTGAACTCATCTATATAGTAGGTGAACCTGCACACAAAAAAAATCATGCACCCGACAGAAAACTAAAAACAAGTCCTTTTTATGCAAGGCCAAATGTTCTTCTTTTTACGAAACAACTTAATATATTTGTACCCAATCAACTTTTCTCATTATGTCTACCCTAATTGAAACATAATTGCAACTAAATCACCAATACAGCAAATTATCATAACACAACCCTCGGATTTTGAAGTCCTGAAAAAACCCAAAACAAACACACATTTTTGTTTGCATTTAACCCCTTACAATTTTGTCTTATTTGTCAGGGGTCCACAAAAGCTATACGACAAAGACCATTATGATTATGCACTCTCAAATCTCGCCATGTAATTCCACTAACATCTGTTATTTAATATCCGTTACACTATTTCTACACGGAAGAGGCGAGAAGAGGGACTGAGAGAGGGGTTTTAATTTGTTTCTATGTTATTATATAGAAAAAACCAAGAACCTTTCTTCTGTTGGTGTATTAACCCTTTCTGGTGCAACTTTACAGCTTTATTTGTCAGTTTCTCATGTGTTTTTCATGTCAATTTTCCTATTTATAGTCCCTACACAAGCCACTTGAGTCAATAATCTCATCTCCTTATTTCCTTAATTTCCATTAATTCCTCCTTCTTGAGAGAGAGTGAAAGAGAGAGAAATGGGGAGATACAAGTTCAAGCTATCTGATATGATTCCAAATGCATGGTTCTACAAGATGAGAGAGACGAATCACAATAGATCAAGAAATTCTCATCAAAGTTCCATGAGAAGAAGAGGTCTTCATCAATCTTCAATTACACCAAGGAGATCATTCACATCTCCAGTTCAAACGCCCAATCAGTCCTTCACGCCAAATAGAGCCTCTTATTACTACTCCACAAGAGTTGTAGAAGAAAGAAAGCTCCTTAATTCACCTATTGATTCGCCAAAGAGGTTAGATACAAATTTTGCATTTGAACCTCCATGGAAGTCGAGCAGAAGAAGCCCTAGAAGGCGTGTTAAGCTCATCAATGCCAGAAATTCGTACGATGGTAGGGATAAGATAGACCAAAATGCACGTAAGAATGACGGAGAGTGCAAGGTGATTACATCTGAAGCAGATATAATTTTCGACGTGAGTAGCAAAAAGCGCATCGATTCTGAGATATTGGAGGCGACCAAGAACAAGGGCTCGTGCGAAATTCCTGATCTTGGTCTGCCTCCAATTCTAACTAGATCAGAATCATGCAAAAAGAACGATTCATCTGATGCAAAAAATGAGAGGACTCGATTCAAGAAAAAGAGGTCTCCTCTAACTGCCGGAAGGATGAACATGCGAGTAAAAAGTCTTGTTGTATCACAGAAAAAAAGCAGTCCGTCAAGTGAGAGCCACTCAAGTGAAGGTCTTAAAGAAAGTTTTGCAGTTGTGAAGGTTTCGGAGGATCCGCAGAAAGATTTCAGAGAGTCCATGGTAGAGATGATTGTTGAGAATGACATGCGATCGCTCGACGATCTTGAAGAACTTCTTGCATGTTATTTATCGCTTAATTCTAGAGAGTATCATGGTGTAATTGTGAAAGTTTTCAAGCAAATTTGGTTAGATTTTCATGATTTTAGAATGTAGAGAGAAAAAATAGTCTTCTCATAATGTATGTAGAATAATAATAATCAACCTTAGTTGAAAATGTTAAATAAATAGTTTTAGACTCTTTTGTGCAAAGTATATTATTTGTCTTCAATATTTTAAGTAATTATATGTACATTATGATTTGATTTCTCACACAAAAGTGCCACAGAAAGTCCACATAGAATCAATTGATAATTCTTTCAGTTTCTGTTTACCAAAAAATGTGAGACCAAGAGGGTTCACTTTGTAAAATTACCAGAAAAATAATGATTTTATTTTGTTCCCACTATAAGAAAGTCACATTTTTCGTCCTATATAATCATGATTTGCAACCGTTACAAACCAAATAAAGTAACTCTTGAATGATATTAATTACCTCAGTCAACATTTGATCATTTATTTGATGTACTGAATAATTTATTGGATGGAATTGGTCCATTAACACCATCCAATGAGAACATGCCATGTCTATATTATATGGACCAGCGTCTTATTATAATTTTTTGTATATTTAATGGTTGAATTATTATATGAAAAAGAACATGTAAAATAATATATCTGAAAATAGGACTTATATCTAATTGGCATTTCAATTAATGGGTTCAAGTGGTCTCTACTGCATATGACACGTCTAGAATTATTCAAGCAAGAGTAAATCTTTTCATTGATACATCAAATCAGAGATCCATTATTAAATAATCTATATCACTTATTAATGATAATTCAATACTCGTCCTTCATTGGGAAGATGTTAGACTCTTTGCCTTTTTTGTACAAGGACTCTTTGGTATATCAACTCGCTATACATAATACATGTCCACATAGCCCATAATATATATTTGGAATGCGAAATTAATGCGGGTTAGGTAGAATGTCATTTTTTTGTCTATCATACACATACTCTCATTTAGGTATGATAATCAGGAGAGCAAACAGTTCTTTTTTATTAGGATTTTTGACATTTTTAAGTAATTGGACATTTATATAGTTAGTGATTGCCATTTTTGAGTGATGCTATTCTTAACTGAACAAAATGTAGTTATTTTACAATTTTCTCAAGGACCTGTAAAAACATGGACTTTATTTAAGACAAAACTTTTCTTTTTTAAGATTTTCAGGAAGAAGAAGAAGAAATGGACAAGTAAAATTTGAAGGATCTAAGTGGGATCCATGAAAATCCAAAAAGCCCATATAAGTCTAAGTGGGCCTAAAATTAAACAGAAAAGACACATTAGTAGCATAATTGCATTGAAAACCTAGGTATTGAGCTTGTATTGTTTTTCAATAGGTATCTTCCATTTTTTAGCATATACATACCCTACATTTTTGTTCTTATATGAACCAATAATGATTAAAGCTCACTATTTATCTATAGTAACAAAAGATCATATCAATAGTAAACTATATTACATAAATAATACTTTCATATTCATATCCAATCTTCAAACTTCAATTCCACTTCAATTCATAAATATTCCAAACTATTTACATTGTGAAAAAAAAATTCTCAAAAATCACTCAATGAGGATCCAGCCTATCCTCAATTAAAAACCCAAAAGGCCCAAAATGAAAATCTGCATTTCTCTCTTTATCTATACTCAAACCAAATCATATAGAAAAAATATCAACAAACTCATTTACCAACATAACCTAAATCAACTATTTATTGCAATCTCATGATACGCAACAATCTCACACTAACTCTTATATTTTCTGGTTTTGACTCATGCCTTTGAGTCAAATCAAAACACTAAAAAGCAAACCTTTTTAATATTCACATGGTTAAAAAAAACCTATGCAACATGGAACCAAGCCAAACTTTCAAAAAAACTTGGAGCCGAGCCAAAAAGAAACCGAGTTACAAAACGTGAAAATAAAAGCTAAGATCAAAACCTGTTGCTTTATCGAAACGGTATTATTATCACGTTTTATTAATCCAGTATCAGTAAGTTCTTCTCGAACATCATAAAAGAATTCGAGCGAATAAAACGGATTTGGATCCTCACTAAGCTCGTATAATACTTCACCTATTGCGCTCTTATACTCCCCTTTCGACCAATCCTGTTAGAAGAAAATAATTAGATTTTGGACTACCAAGTTTTTATGGGAAATTTGCAAAAAGACCCCTGAAAAAAAATCAAAATTGCAAAAAGCCCCTGAATTATTGGAAATTGCAATACAACCCCTGCATTATTGCTGAAATTGCAGAAAAGTAGAAAACTAAATAATTAGAGTATAAAAACTAACGTGTAAACTTCTAACTAACGCTACACACTTTTTCACAATTTCAGCACGAATGCAACATCTTTTTCGCAATTTCATCACAACACAGGGTCATTTCCGCAAAGTTCCCTTCTTTCACCATCTCAATACCTGGAGTTGTTTGCCAGCCGTAACAAGAGCGGACCCACACTGAATTTTGATAAAACTCGATCCGTCAGGACAGCGGATTCTGAAATCCTGATTCTGCGGCGCGACATGGAGACACAGAGAATAATTACTCGGCTGATCCGCGTCTCCGAGCTGGTCCCACGTCAGACTCGACTGGTTCACGCTGAACTGCGTGATGCACAATACCGACAGGGGCGTTTTGGTCATTTGCGCAATTGGAGACTTGGCGTTTGATTGGAGGGAAGTGGAGATGGAGCGAGAGAGTTTGTCGAGTTTGGAGGAGATGGAGTCGAGGGCGAGTTTGAAGGATTGGTAGGATTGAGGGGACGGGAAGGAGGATTGGAGAGAGAGAGAGGTTTGGGGGTTTAATGGTGAGGTCCAGTAGAATTCTTCCTCCACTACGTCTCTTCTGCGGAAGAAATTGGAGAGAGTTTTCTCTTTGGTTTGGTCGGAGATGGCGAATGCCATTTTTGCTGCTTCTATTGCTTGGTTTACCTTGAAAAAATCAAGATTCAGTCAGTGTTAGAAATTAGGTTAAGATTCATCCCGTTTTGTGTTGATTAACTTTTTCTTCTTACAATTCGAAATCGAAATGGTAAATTGACTCGTAAAACTGTATATTGATGCTTACAGATCGAAAACAGTTCAAATACAACAAGAAAGGTATATCGTTCATATATTATGTTTCATCCTCACCTCATCGACTGAGAGTGAGCTAGCACTGATGCGAAACGCGCCAGTTTCTCTTACAGCCTTCACCACGCGGCTCTCGGCGACGATATCTCCTTCGTCAAGCGAACTAACATTGATCTCATCGGCGATCGGCGACGGCAGGTGCAGCGAGGGGAAGTGCGTCCGCGGCAGATTCAGATCGGGCAGCTTCATCGAGTTATCCAAGAACTCCGCCAGAACTTTGTCATCGACGGCGGCGGACCGGTTGCCCTTGCCCGTCCTGATCGGCGTCGGCGGCGGCGCTCGGACGCGGGATCGGCGCTGCCGGAAGGCGGAGGCCGTCATCGCGATTGCGATTCCGATCGGGTTTCGGGTTTGGATCCGAAAGGGAGTTTGGATGGTGGCGTGAAGAAAGCGCGAAAGAATGTTGGTTGGCTGGGGAATTCTTTGTTTATATATAAGCCGTTGGATTTTTTAGGAAGGTCGAATGGACGGATGGGATTGAATGTCTGGCGGAGAGTTTGGGAAAGTTGGTTTTTGTTAGGATTTTGTGTGAAACAGTGAGTTTAGAGGTTGTTGTGCTGTGTAACAATAATTTGGGAATACAAATCCTGGTTTTGATGAAAACTGTGATTTGAATTCTGGTTCTTTGAAATACATTTCTGGTGAAAATAACGTGTGTCCATTGGGCTTAAATCTGCCCGGCCCAACTTGTGGTTTAAATAAGTAGACAGTTTAAAATGTTTAGATTAGTTTGAAATGTTTCAATGTTAAATAACTAGACAATTTAAAATATTTAGATAAGTTTGAAATGTTTCAAACATAAGAAAATAGAGATTGAAATCTATAAAATTTCAAATGGACCACAATACAAGTAGACTCTCAGCCCAACCAAGAGCAACACAAATAAAAAAGCCCCACAAACTACTCTCACTAATACAATGAGAAACTAACTGGGGGCCTATAAAATATTAAAATGCCCAAATACAAACCATGACTCAAATTCTTCTTCTCACCACGGTTCATCTCCACCCACACAACCCAAACCCTAACCCTAATTTTACCTCACCTCACCATCTCTAATGTAAACACGAGATGGCGTAAATCTAGCGGGTGCCCTTTATCAAAGCAACCTCAGCAATCTCTCTTCTCACTATATATAAATATTTACTTATATTAAACTTTACTAATGACATTTAAAGCTCCACCCTAAAATTGGCTGCCTTCGAAAGTCTGTCCGAATTGCCAGCCAGCTGGTACGACATTAAAACTCGTGACGGTACGACCGTCACTAGCAGATGTTTGGAAAGACAGACACTGGCCGTCTAAAAGGGAATTGCTTTGCCAGTTTTGGCCCCAGTTACGTGACATGGTCTGCCATGCCGTGTTGGCTCCTTTGATCGAAACGGCATGCACATCGCCTGCACCGGCCACGTTTGTGATCAGAACCAGGTTGAAGTACGAGTGTCCGTTTATCGTGAATCGGATTCCTCCTTTCTTCATGCATGGCACTCTGTATAAATCAGATGTTAATTGAATAATTCGCATTAATTAATTTAAAAAAAATTATAATTAATTAATTAAAATTATTTGAATTTATTAAACTTAATGATTGATGGACCATTAAATTTAACTGAACTGGTCCGACCACACATGTGAGCTCAGACGGTGACATGCACCGCATCTAAGTGGCCCATACTTGATTCTTTCAACAAATTTGTTTCTTTCTTGTTCCATATAATTATTGAACCCCCACAAAAAGATACAAATATTTAATTTCTAAAATTAATTACACAAGTATTTATTATATTCCTGTACTGTAATACACAAGTAAAACATATGACACATTTACTTAACATGCATTTTTGCTGGCCTATTCAACTATATTAAGCCGGTCCGGTCCAATCAACAAAATGTAACATAATGTTGAAATGTGAATCATGTAACAAAATTTTTACCTTCTAAAGGCGACAGGAACAATGCCGGCACGATACTGAGCGATCTGAAGGAAAGCCGGCTCGGCCATGTCAAAATGGGGACGGGGCGGATTGCACCAGCCGCCATTGTCACTCGCCAGCGCGTAATTAGGCGGGCAGAAATTTGTCGCGGTTACAATGATCGAACCAGGTAAACACCACGGCTGGTCGTTGTCGCATTTAAGCTCGTAGCACGAGCCGCAACTCGCTCCGTCGTTGAAAAGCGCCGTGCTGAGCGCTGCTGTGTTCGTGCCGTAGCCTTGGCTGTATAAGTTTCCGTATCCACACGCCCCACCTGTAGAAGAAAAGTTTAGTTAAATAATGCGAGTGTTTTTTATGAAATTGTTGAGATTTGGAGAATTGAGAAGATTTTTAGTGTGTACCCATTGTGCCGGAAGCATCGCCACCGCCGTAAAAGGTGGCGTGTGCGGATTGCCAGCCGCCATAGTCGGCGAGGGATTGTTTGGAGAGAATGAGGAGCGAGGAGAGGAAGAGGAGGAGAGAGTTGGAAAGGGAGGATTTGGAAATCGCCATTGTTGGTTGGAGAGTGGAGGTGAGTGAGTTTTGTTTGAGATTGTGTTTGATTGGAGGTGAAGAGAAGTGGAGAAATGAGAGGTGTATTTATAGAGGGGGTAGAGTGAGTAATTAATTAAAGAGGGTGGAAATAGACAAGTTGGCAGTTCTGACGTGCAGGATTAAATCGCCATGTCCAGATGCTCCACATTGGTATTGAGACGTTAGTTAAACAGAGAGAAACAGAGAAAGGAGTAAAGGCTTGAAAATCAGGTGCACATGGAAATGTTCGGTTGAGAGTACCAACTTCTCCTGCCCCCTTTTTGGACCCATCTTTTTCATCCTCTCCTTTTCATAATCCAACTTGATATGAATATTATAATTTCATTTTTCCCACAACTAGTTTAATTGTATAATTATCAGTGAAATGCTCTTAATGTGTAGAATTATTATGTTAATTAAGCTTGATAGTTTAAGCAGTAAAACATCCTACTAATTTTGGGAGAGATTCAAGTTCAAATCACATCGAATACACATTAGCAAGTCTAGCAATTCAATAAATATTTTAAACTTGAGTTAATTTTCAGTTGATACAATGGACTGGAGAGAAGTGTGATCTGTTACAAGGCCGTTGGAGGCACATGCAGATGTAGGTGTGGCCTTTTCTCAACTGTCTCGCCTTGTGTCTTGATCCCAATAGTAATATGGCGCATATTAAAAAATAATAGTTGATATACTTCATGATTAATATTCATGAATCAATACAGCAATTATTTGGTTTTTTATATACTTATATTTAAAAAATTATTTGAAAAAGGTTGGTTTTCAACGGCTGAGATATTGCATTTCTCACTGAACACAAATCATGGGTCAAAAACAGATTTCTGCTAACAAGCAGAAAAGGATAAGATTTTCTTTTGACAAAACAATTTGTAGAAAATGGAGGATTAATAAAAAATTAGGATGAAATGATGAATTATTATTCGTAATGTATGATTGGGTGGCTGTAGAGATTGATTGGATGATTAGGTTAATTAGGGTCACATGAAGCATGGTGCCCATGATTTAATTAATTAGGTTGGGTCAAAATATATGCTACGTCGTGGCAGAGCTACATTTAACTGCTATATATCACCCTTCTTGCTTATCTTGTGACCTAACAAACTTGAGTCTTTGAAATTAAATAAAGTTCAGATATTAATTTTGCTTTAGTAGATGTTCAAATATACTGTCGTGTATAACTTTAATATTTTTGGCATTGAGTCCAAGATCAGTATTTCAATTAAATTGAAGTGACTATGTTTCATTGTATTAATAATTTTCTTATCCATGATTCCAAATTTAATCCAAGACATGAATATAAATATTCACTGCACCTAATATTCTAATCATATTCTCATAGGAACAGCCCTACGTGTGTTCAGGAAAAAAATGTACCATCATGGTATAATAACACATCTCCACATGCATATGGGAACACATATTCTTGGTTATATATCTATTTAATTTTTATGATGAACTTGCCCACGGGCTTTTAACAAAAAAAAAATTATGATGAACTGATACCATATGCAGAAAAAAATTAGTACAGTATCAAAGAGGTCAACCTATATATGAAGATTTAATGGTACAAGTTAGATCATGTTTCATCGAAAATATTTGAAAATTTACCAAGTTTATTGAAGAATCGAACTATGCACTATATCTAATATAAGTTTTGTTTATTATGAGTCTAAAAAAAGTTCTGTTTAATAGTTTGTTCAAGCACTATAAACATTGAAATTTTCATCTGAACCAAAAAAATAAACTGACATTAACCAAAATGTGTAGTGTATATATATATATATATATATATATATATATATATATATATATATATATATATATATATATATATATATATAAACTAATCAATATTTTCACATATAAACAATTATAAATTTATTTAGAATACATACTTGTCCAACTAATTGGCTCTGACAGAGAATAACTGTGTGTGCAGTGCATGCACCGACCTGTCAGTGTTCGGTTGCACATTTAGGTTTATTAAAACATTTAAAACATTTTTTATCAAAAGGTTTATTGTAATATTCATAATAACGATAATATTATAATTTTTGTAACTTTGGTCCTATGCATGTAATGTTAGAAAAGATATGTAGATGCACATGGGGGTCCGAAGTTAACGGCCAATCCTCATTTTAATTTCTTGACTAATCTTTTTGGCCTCATGCTTCTTTCATACTGATCTGGTCCTCATGCTCTGTTTTTCCATTTTGTCATTTTGTTCAAAAGATATTGCATTTATGTATTTCTATACTTCGATTTTTTTTCCATATAGTATTTGTTTGAAAAAACAATTCATCAAATAGTTTTGTTTTGAAAATAATTCATCATCTAACATTTCCTTCTGTTCCACAAGCTATTTTCTCAAGTTCCCCCTCTGAAAATTATTCATCAAAACAATACTATTTAATGAATTATTTTTCAAACAAATGCTATTTGAAAAAAAAAAGTCCTATATTTCTCACTCAATTTTTTCATATAGAAAGAATAGTTTGAATTTCAACCTTTTGTTCCTTCACTAATTCATTTTGGATTTTCACATTCTGTTTTATATGAAATAGTTTGATTTCAAATTTGTAGCACGCTGAGTTTTTAACATATTAACTGTGGATCAAGACTTCAAATTTGTCTATTTTTATTTGAAGCACAAATGAGCACTTACATTCTAAATTGGGTTAGATAAATAAGTTGAATTATATGTTGTTCTAGAATTTGAAATTTTGAGGAGGTTAGATATGGAAACTTGTTTTATCATCTATATAGTATAAGGTATAACATATTATTGCATTTATGTAATTCAGTGGAATATCACTAAATCCATAGTTAATATTACGATGATAGGTTATAAGCTAAATCCATGATAACAATGAAGAGTTTAACAAAGCATTGCTATTGAAATATTATTTGTTTTTTATATTAGACATTAATTGAGAGAAATTATGGATGTGCAACCGATAAAGGAATAGTAGTTGAATGGAGATGGCCATGTGGGGAGCACACCATTTTAGATTTAGTAAATCTCTTTTGATAATGAAATTAATCATGAACCCTTTATCTTTAAGTTTAGCCTTAATCATATAAGTTTAACTTTAATCATTTTATATAATGCTAGTAAATATCGACCGAGTAACAAAACTATTAACTATATATACAACTTACTATTCTTGAGTTCTAGAAAAACAAAAGTAGTTTATAGGGTAAAAAATGTCAAGTGGAAATGATAATATAAAAAAAAATGCACCGCAAAAAGAATAATTAAATACGGTATGGTGCAAAATAGTTATAGAGGACTTGTCAACCGCCGTTTCCATGTGAAGATGTTCAAAAACATTAGGCCATATGTTAACATCACCTGGCATGTGTATAGTAAAAGGTGAAATATTTTTTCCTAATAATTTTGACCTTTTACTTCTTTTCATCTAAAAAATGAAAGAATTTTCTTACTTTCTCCACTTTCGGTTGACTTTAATTTCTTTTCATGTAAAAAAGTATTCGGTGGTTGTAACCTAGCTATGTCAGCATTTATGCCTTGGGATCCTATAATTAATTATTTACATTGGTTTAAACCAAGATATAAAATATGATGGAACAAATCGTCTTAGAAATTTGGTTGCATTAATCACTTTCAGTTGCTTTAATGCAATAATTAATCGAACTTTCTAGCATGAAAACCAAGCTAAAATGTCTATCTCAACAACAACAATCCTTCTGCTCTGCATTTTCTCAAAAATGGCATTACATACTAAACAAACAACCCAAATCCATTCTGAAATACTATACCATATGAAATTCTTTTAAATTGCAGAAAATAATTGTGCACAAAATCTCAATTTGGATTCCTTGACTCAGTTTAGATTTGGGGGAGCTTTCCCTGCGGAAACTTGCCATGTGAAGGTGGGTCAGGCCCAATTCAATGTTTCGACGCATTTCTACAAACAGTTTGACTACGTGGCCCATCACCTTTACACTATTGTTTTGTTCATCATTGAACCCCTTTTAGGTGATCCTGGTGCATTATGAACCGACCAAATGGGGTCTTGCCACGTATTGAAGTGCTGAAGTGGGTTAATGTGATTGGATGGGTGTTTTGGACTGTTTATGAAGTGTTGGGTTTTTGAAGGAAGTTTGATTAGTTGACAGTTAGAACTTCGTTGTTTCCCTATCCTTTTCGCATTCATTCGTCAATTTTGCCCTCATTCGGCTTCATGTGCTTTGTCAATGAGATAAGATATCAATTCATAGTCGATCTTCTGTCTCGTTTTAACGGTTAATAATATTTGCAAGAAATTGAATTGTTATATACAGCCTCAATTTATTATTATTGTTTTTGAATGAAAGTCTCAATTTGTCACTTTACTGAATCCAATTTTTATATATAAAAGAAATTAAATAAGTTAATAACAAATTTATTTATTTGATACCACCATATAGTCTTTTCTAAATTTTATCTTATATATGAATCTCATTTTGTAATTAACTTTTTTATAGTATTAGACAAGAGATGAATATAAAAATGAAAAAAAGAATACAAAAAACTCATGAGCTAATAAAACAGTTGCATATATATTTTTTGATTTTATAGAGATGGCTCATATGCAATGATGGATCTTGATTCAAATCGTTGGGTGGACAGAAGTCTGTATTGGAATATACACCACAAATTTTTAGGGGAACGAGATACATATAACTTATAAATTTATCACAAAAATACAATAGAATTACACCACATATATATACTAAAACATCAAAATTTAGGGAGGCAGTAAGATCCACCACTGCTCATATGTCCCCCATTTATATTCAAAAAAATTTGGTTTTACTAAATATTGAACCCATGACTTTTGAGTTAGTGAGGTGATAATATTTTATCACTCGGCTAAAGGTGGTTTGGCCATGGTGGAAGGAGGGGTGGCTAGGGGAAGGCATCCCCCCCCCCCATGAATTTGTATTATTCTTTAGAATTTTTTTTTTTTTTTTTTTGAAGGAACAGTTGCAAGATGCAACTAGTCAAATGTATTAATTGTAAAAGAGATTACAACTAGATTAAGGGAAAGAAAGCAAGAAAAGAAAAGCTAAAAGGAGAAAAGAAAGGTGAGCTAAGAGAAGCTAAGCCTATTGTTTCAGCAATGATGTAGCCATAGCGTTGATTCGTCCGCTGCTTTCTTCGCTATTTGGACCGGTGATGATTTTTTTTCGCTGAAGATCCGGTTGTTTCGCTCCTTCCATATGTTTCATGTCAGCGCTATCCATAAGATTTCCCACCAATTTTAATTTTAGTAACTAGAATTTTAATTTTAGTCCCTAATATATATAACATCCATCTCCTCATTTATATGTATATCCATCTCCTCATTTATATGTATAAAAGATATTGAGTAAAAAAAAAAGGATTCTTTAAGTAAAACTAAAAGTTAAAAGTGAGTATGATATGACAGTGGTCAGTGGTCAATAATATATCAATTTTTCACATGTATCTTATCTAAGTACAGATGTTCAAATGTTAACAATAAATTTTATTATATTATTTCTTAAATATTCGGCATAGAAATTGATTTATGACTTTATGTTGATTTGGTTAAATAAAAAACTATGTATATTTTATTTAACATTGTTATATAAAGCTAAACATTGTCTAATAATAAGACAAAAGGTATTTGTAAGATTAAAACCCGGTCATTGTTCATGTGCCAAATATATAATGAAAATGTAGAAAAGTATATATGACCACATTATATATAGTAATCACTAATCAATATTTAATATTAGAGATTTCAGAGAGTTTTTTAAGATCAATGTTCAAACTAGAAATTTAAGTTTTACATATTAATTTTCAACATTTTTATAATTGAATAGAGAGAGTTATTTGCTCCACATCTTTATTGATGTCAACGAGACTAGAACCCGCAACATTTTATGGATTAAAACATTCACATAAACTCTGTTTTAGTTGATAATATATAAAAAAATCTCGTAAATTTTCTTAAATTAAAAATAAGAAATTTTCATTTGTATTTGTTTTATACCGGCTCCCTCTAATAATGAATCCTGGTTCGCCCCTGGATTTGGCAAAACAGTTGCATATATATGAACCAGAACCAAGTTGTTTATTAACTTGTCTATTGTAGTAAGGGTGAGGGTGAGACAAGGATATCCTCATACCATGTGAAATCATGGCCTACTCATATGTAAATTCATTTGATTTCATAAATAAATGCAAATGAAATGTTCTATCTAAAATGTGCACCACGTATACAAATTATCAGAAATAGACATGACATGATTTTATGACTCAAATTAAGTGAGCATAAATTGGGAAGGCGGTTGGAGTGGATCAGCTGCCCCTCGTGTAAAATGAGGTGAGTAATTGCGTGAGTTTGGAGGATTGATTTGTGTATGTAAAGTTTGATTTTGTGGCACTGTACTTGCTCTTAATTGATCTATCATCTTGTATGTTTCACGTTTGGAAAGAAAAAAAATATTGGGATATGATAGAGTACAACGGCACCCTGGCATGACTGTTCACGACGGATTCAATAATAATATATATAATTTATTTTCTAATAATAATATATACATAACATTATATATAATTTATTTTCTAATAACAATATATACATAAAAAGTAAAAATAATATATAAAATGGGAAAACAGTATATAAAAGTAAATAAAAAAAATACACAAAGAATAAACAACAATATATTAAATGGCAAAACAGTATATAAAATGAAAAAACATTATATAAAATGAAAAAAACAGTATATTTACGGTGCCTTCGTGCTACAATGCCGCCATGTTTGCACATTACCCAAAAATATTTATTTTCCACGTCCAGTTAAGTTCGGATATAAATCGAGATAGTCTCGGATTATCACATATGTAATAATAAAAAATTGGATTTATATATAGTGAAAATTAAGGAATCAAATTAAAGGAAACATTTTATTTGAGGACTTTTAAATACTTGATAATTCTAATATTTTACTTATTCATCCAAGCACTAGTCGGTTTTGTGTATTTTGAAAAAAAAATATGGGCTTGTCCTTGTTGTAACAAAATTCAATATATTTTTGTAAATATATTATAAAATATATAAATTTGGAAATTTGCATTTAGCAAATTTTTCAAATCAAACAACATATTACAATTTAATTCAATATTTACAATTACGTATAAATTCATTATTTACAATTACGAATAATTCAAAATATTACAATTAAATTTATCATTTCAAAAATAAAAATAAAATACAATTACGTATAATTCTTAGACTGGGCCGTAAAAGAGCATGAAAAGCTTATGCTAGGAATGGAAAATAGTAGCCTGCTGTCGTGCAAACTAAAACAAACGCCTATTATCATATAAAGTCCAAAGAAACCGGCCCATTGGGAATATGTTATAGGCCGGGTTAATATATCAGCCGATGCAAATATTTAAATGCATTATGCATCATTGCCCTTTAATTAACAGACTAATTTCACAATCACCAGTTTTTAATAATTCAACAACCATTATAAATTCCTTCCTTGTATAGACAACACGTTTTCAAGGGCCCATTTCCTCTATATATTCCATATATTTCAACTGTAATTTAATATTTCTTTTTAGACCCTTTACATCTGTATTCAAACCATAGTCTTGTAATATAATTTTGCTTAATTAACCAAGTTTTACATGTGCTCTTAGGAGAAACCAAGTGGAGGAGGACGAGTTTATTTTTTTCCTTAAATATACCTAATCCAACAATTTAATACCTAAACCAACAACTTCATATCTTTTTTCTTGACCACTTTTTTTTTCTTATAGTCTTACAAAATACATCAAATCTCACTATATAAGCTCCCCAAAATACTCGTCACTCCACACTCACATACATTTATTAATTTCCTCTAAACTCTCATATACACAATGAAAACCTTCATTTCTAACCTAGTCCTCATCTCTCTCATCCTCTCTCTCACCATCCCTCCCACCATTAACGCGGCCCTAACTTGCCAAAAATTGAGTCCATTTTTATCATCATGCAATAATTACATGCAATCGTCAGGGGCCTCAGGACCTGACAAGGCGTGTTGTGATGGAATGAAGAATGCGATTTCTGCCGCAGTTACACGTGCTGATAAGAGGGTTGTGTGCGGTTGCATATTGGCGATGGGTCACGGTGACTTTCCGAGTGTTGGTCGTGCTGCTTATATCCCTCGTGGTTGTAATATCACGTTGCCATGGCCCGATATGGGCGCCAGGACTCAATGCTCCAAGTAATAAATTGTTATTTTACTTACAAAAGAATATATAATTCATATTAATTTAGTTTCAAAATATATTGATTACTATTGTGTGTATGTATGAGAGTTCTTTGCTTCTCTTCGAAACAAAAACAAGCAAAATTGAAGAATCAAAGAAAGATTTCTCTTTCATCAAAAAAAAAAAAAAAATACTATTGTGTGTATGCATGTTTTTGCAGATTATAGTACACGAAATTTATCCAACACTATTAAAAATTGAGAAGTCTTATAAAGTATGGATCTTAAATATTTTATTTTTGTGGTGTTTACAGGATATAAACTGAAGTTGGTGATTGGGGGCTTGAAAGAGGCTTGTGGAGTTTTAAGAAGTTTTTTACAATAATGGAGTTTTTTTACAACACTCACAAAAATGAGATATGTACTTGTATTTTTTTTTATCATCATACTATTTGAATTTTGCTTACCATGATTTTATGTGATGATACATATTTACGAATCTTACGATAATCAAAACAAGAAATTGTGATATTATACCTCCAGTACATATATATTTTGTTCAGAGAACTACTTCAAAAATGTATATTTTTCAGATAATAAAGTTGGGCCTGCGGCCCAAAACTATTTCCATTTGAGAAAAATAATATATGTATGTGAATTTTTAACCTTTTGATTTAGAGGATTTTTTTTTACTACCATTTTTTTCAAAAATAAACCAGCAAATACCACTTCTTTCAAAATAATATGGTATCTACTATTTCCGCCACTACTAGTGGCGGAATATGTGAATTTTATAATTTTTCAGAAATTGGGTTAATTGGTGAAAAAACGTGTTCCGCCACTGCCACTGGCGGAACAGGAAAAAATTTAATTTTTTCTCAAAAAAAAATAATATATTTTTTTTCATGTTCCGCCACTGCCTGTGGCGGAATAGTGTTTTCAGCATTTTTTTAAACTAATTAACCCTGTTTAACCAGCCAAATGAGTACTTTTTGAAAAAACTGAAAATCCACATGTTCCGCCACTACTAGTGGCGGAACAACATCTGTTCCGCCACTAATACTGGCAGAAATGATAATTACCCCATTATTTTCAAAGCAGTGGTAAGTATTGGTTTATTTTTGAAAAAAATGGTATATAAAAAAAATCTGATTTAGATAGGTCCGTAATTCAATGAGAAATACCCACTAAAGACTAATAAGTTTGTCTGTCAACTATACACAAACTAGGGCTGGCAAAAAAGCTCGGCAGCTTGCTCGAAATCGCTCGACAAAAGCTCAAAAAAGCTTGTTCAATAACAGCTTGAAAGTTAACCGAGCCGAGCCGAGCCAGCTTGAGTATAAACGAGCCGAGCTCGAGCTTGGACTAACTCGGCTCGGCTCATAGCTCGATTAGTGAATACATGCCCAATTAATAATACCCAAACCCTAGCCCTAACACTCCGCCATTTTTCTCTCCTTCCCCCACGATTCTTCATTTCTCTCTGACCCCACGCCGCACGCTCTCTCTTCTCTTCCTCCTCCACTGATCCAGCAACTCAAGATCCCACTGCCGATTCATCATTTCTCCCTCCTCTAAGCAGCAACTTCTCCCACCGCCGTTCTTCTCCTCCCATCTAGCAATTCTCTCGTCTAGCAACTCCGCCGATTCTTCATTTCTCCCTCCTCCACACAGCAACTTCTTCTACTCACTCTCGTTTCTCAATCCGATCAACTCTCTCTCTCTCTCTCTCTCTCTTATCGAGCTACCCCAGCCGAGCCGAACTGGCTCGACTTGAATATTCCAAAGATGTGATCTTAGAGCTTGCTTACACTAAGTATACCATCAGTGGGGACTTTGCTTTCTGGTTGAAAAGTGTTTCTGTCATTTTCACTTCTTATTACTCTTTTCGTTTATTCTCTTTGCTAGTTCGAATTCTCCTGATAAGCCAATCTATTCTATTACTCCCGAAGGGAACATTCCCCCGCATTCCTTCACTTCCTCAAGAAGGAGTCTTTCTCCTGTTCGGAACGCAGGAGGGCCGATTCATCCCTTTCTTTTTTGATAAAGGGGCTCTTCCTCATTCAGTCATATTCCAAAATCCTTAGAGTTTTAGTTGAGTCCATAGAGAGCCTTTGAAAGCTTACACGAACATGCGCTCATGCCCCCAGTCAAATGCAACCATTTTTTATTCTTTCGGCAATCTCAGCGAGTAAACTAGATTTTTAGCTCGAATCAGTGATTTCAGCTCGAAACAGTTATTGTTATCGAGCCGAGCCGAGCCCGAGCTGGGACTGACTCGGCTCGGCTCGTTGACAGCCCTAACACAAACAAGGGGAAGTACAATTGTCTCAGAATTTAAAAAAGAAAATCGTAAATCATACAAAAAAGACAAAATGAAAGCAGGTGATGTCCAAAATCCAATTTCGTCCTATTCTCTATGCATCATTGTCACGGGTTGGCTTATTCACCTCAACCAGTAGTAATTAACCATTTTATTTTTAATCTTTCGATTATCCATCAAGATTCGCTGTCAAACAATTGGCCTTTACATGTCACGGGTCCTTACTTCCTATTGGCTTAATCCATTCATAATTAAAAGTTTCTTTATTTTTTCAACTTTTAGACCCCCTTTTTTTCTCTCTATATATACCAAAAAGGCAAAAACATATACTCATCCTCATCATCTAAATAGCACAACTGTCACACACAATACACACACTACAATGAAGCCCACCACCTCTCTTGTAACCCTAGCTCTCATCCTTATTCTCACCACAACTCCATCTCAAGTTACCTCATCTATCTCATGTCTCACAGTTTATTCTAACCTATCGCCCTGCCGAGACTACGTTTCGGACACAACTCAGTCGACCCCATCACAGGATTGTTGTGACGGTGTTACAAACCTTCTCTCGGCTTGTAAGACTCGTGCTGATAGACAAAGTGTGTGCAAATGTATAAAGAGTGTCGCAAGTAATGCTGGTGGTGGGCCCACTTTTGATCGTGCTGCCGGTATCCCAGCCACGTGCGGCTCCCCTTTGCCGTATACTCTTACACCCAACATGGATTGCACAAAGTACTTTTTCATTTTATTGCTCATCTTATGATATATTACTAATATAGATTATTTTTTGTTCTCTAGAAGGTTCATTAATTTATGACATTTTTATTTTGTCCATGCAGGATAAATTGAAGTGGTAATTGGAGGTATTGAAGAGCATAGTAAAGATGTGTACTTCACTACTAGTATTAGCTGGTTAGGGCAGTTTATTAGCGGTTTGGTAATGTTTATTTGGTGGTAGCAAATGTACTGGCTTTGTTGGGCAGTATATTAGTGGTGTTGTAATGTTTTAACTTTTAATCGGTTAATAAGATAAGACCTTGGCTTGTCCTTGCCTTATTTCTTCCCAAAAAAAATAAGAATAAGAACTTTATTTCAGTTAATAAGGTCGAGCATGGCCGAATCCTAGAACTTTTTTTGAACTGCCAAAAAAAAAAATAAGTTCAATTAAGAAAATAGCGAAGTTTTCAAATTATTGTTACCCAACCCTTCAACTATTAGCATTAAGACACCGGTTAATTAAGTCAAAAATCGAAAAATAATGTTTCACACATCCACTGGGCGAAACTGGAAAAAAAAGTTTTTTTTTTTGCTCTAAATTGAAAAAAAAAATGATTGTTTCGCAAATGAAAAAAAGACTGTTTTGCCCCGCCATGAGACACAACTGTGTTCTTTAGCTTAATTCAGTGGGCAAAATGAGAATATGAATGTTTCGCCCCGTTATTGGACTTTAGTTTCGCCAAGTAATTGAGTGAAATAACTAATTTCATAAATAATTTGAAAACTTAGCTATTCTCATAATTAATTTTTTTTTTTTTAGTTAAAAAAAAAGTCGAATCCTAGCTGGGTCGCAGGTTATATTGACTTACAAATCATACAAATGGTAATTTAAAATGAAAGCCTAATTAAGAAAGGCCTACTAATAAAGCCCATTAAATTAAATTTTTTTAATGAGTAGCCTGCAGAAAGAATCAAATAAGGTTCGAGTGCTTGGACAGAAAATAGTTTGGGGAATGATCTACTAATAAAGTTGAAAATATATAAAACCAGAAGTAAAACAAGAAAAAAAGGGAGAGAAAAAACAAGACAAATCCATGTCCAAATCTTCATCTTCGTCTCCTTCTTTACCATAGGGATGTCACGGGTTTGCTTATTCGCCTAATTCCACATTAATCAACTATTTATTATCTTTTAATCATTAGGTAAGACGCCAAAATTCCCGATCAAGCAATCACTCATATATATGTATTTATTTGCTAATGGGTCCAAATATTTTGGTGATGTTTGTCAAATTTGGATAGATATATCGAAAATAATTGGGATCTTTACACATTAAATGCATTAAACGTATGAATATCGGTACGTCAGGCAGACCACTTTCTTTCTATTTATACGGCAGCAATATACACTCCATAGTCCAACTCCAAACACACTCACACGACAATGGAGCTCCCCATCTCTCTCCTAACTCTAACCCTAATCCTCTCCACTCCTGTCATCACTTCAGCCATAACATGCAACGAGGTGATAAACAATTTGCTTCCATGCGCAAACTACGTGCAGAAAGGAGGGTCAGTGCCAGGCAACTGTTGTGCCGGCGTTCGTCAAGTCATGTCATCTGCCAGTACACGTGCTGACAGACAGACTGCATGTGGATGTATAAAAAACGTCGCGAGTAGCGCTGGAAATGGGGCCGGTTTTAACCGTGCTGCTGCTATACCTGGCCAGTGTGGTATCAACATGCCATATAAACTTACCCCTAACATGGATTGCTCCAAGTAATCTAATTTCTCATTTTTGTACTCTTATGATTCATCTTAATCTTTGAGTTATGTGCAGAGATTGTTTATTTGTTGTTGTTAAATACTACCTTATTTTTTGTTGCAGGATAAACTGAGGTGGTAAATGGAGATTATAATTTATATAGAATACATAATAAGTTGTGTTGTACACCAAGTATTTGTTATGTTTATTTGCTATGTTTTAATCAATTAATAACATAATAACTTTGATATCTGTTAGTATGTAAGTCCCGGTGTGGCATTTGCTGAAATAAAATAATGGCCAGATTATAATTTTTAAATATTTGGGCCAGATTATAATTGGGCTTAAGCCGGTTCTGTTAATATCAGGACTTCTTATAACAACATTTTATTGAATGAAAAAATTGTAATTTAAACCATAAAAATGGCAATTTAAAACATTCAAAGCCCCAAAGAATATTTTAAGCTATAAGAGTAACTCATAAATATGTTTCGTTGGTAGGTGGATCTAGGGACTCAACACCTGTAATTTTTTTTTACATATATATAACCGCATTGCAATAAATAACCGACATTTATCTGACTCATTTATGCACTGTGAATTTTTTTTTTAAGTGGGGCGGAAAGTTCAATAAGATATTGTTAATTTTTAGATAAATAAATTGACAACAGTTGTATGATCCAGATTTTAATTTCATCAAATTTAAACCGAAATCTGCCTCGGGTCAATAATGGCACTAAAATTCCTTAATGTGTAATCTTCTCAATCTCAGACAGATCTACATTTATTCATGGCCTCATGGGCCCATGTTTGGTCTTTAATTTCACACCGCATTACCATTTTACTATTTCAAAATCTTAACTCTCAAAATTTTAGAAGAACTGACTCGCATAAAGTATACCATTACATTACAACCTTCGTTTATGTTACGCGGATACTTCAAAAAATTAGCCGTACACGTATCGGACACGGATACGGCACCGATACGTTTCGGACACGCCACGTAGCGTATCCGAATATTTTAATATATGTTGACTTTCGGATACGGCTCCGATACGGCAGGATATGGCTGGGACATGGCTGAGGACACGGCTCAATGTTTTAAATCCCAATTTAATTTTTATGTTTTTCTATAATTCCATTTTCGGTTCTTTATTTATTTATTTTGTTAAAAATGATCTTTTTTAAAACCTATTTTTTTAATATTATTTTTTTCTTTTTTTATTAATGAAACTAACTCATGAGAAACATAACTAAAGATGATATCATATCTCTTCTTTATTTAAAAAAATAATTTTTTTCTAATTTCTCACTCTCGTTCTTTTCTTGTCATTTTCTTTATCATATTTAGTTATTTTTTATATTTTAAAAATTTTTAGATATATAATTAATAATATAATAATATATATATTAGACGTATCGTGTCCAGAAGTTTTTTGAAATTGCCGTATCGCCGTGTCCGTATCATATCGGATACGACGCGCGTATCCGTATCGGTGCAACATAGACCTTCATAACGTTTACAGAAACTTATTTTCCAAAAGATACTTGTGTATAAAAACAACTTTTAAACTTATAAGTGCACATTTTTCTTCTAGAAAACTAACATGGAAAATATTTCAAATCCATTGTAACTTAGCATATATAAGATAAATTTATTAAAAAAAAAAATTTTTTACAAAAGATAAATCCAACAAACAACCACTTCATCCTGCCCATTATTCCTCCCTTAATGCTCCTCAACCACCTTGATTCCTCTCACTCCTCTCTTCTATATAAATTCACCCACTCACAGTCCACACATTCACTCAGTCGCACACTGATCTCCATTCTACACATACTCGAACACACTCACTCGAACTCAAAATGAAGCCCACAACATCAGTCCTCGCTCTCTCACTCCTACTCTCTCTCCTCGCCGCTCCATTCCTCACCTCCGCCGCAGTGACGTCATGCTCCGACGTCTACTCCGACCTGATGCCGTGTCTCACGTACGTGCAGTACGGCGGCGCCATGAATCAAGGGTGTTGCGATGGCGTAAAGTCTCTAATGGCAGCTGCCAGTGCTCGCTCCGACAGACAGACTACGTGTAAATGCATTAAAAACGTAGCTTCTAACGCTGCCACTGGGGACGAGATGTCTCGTGCCATGGGCATCCCACGTGCATGTGGCATTTCTATGCCCTACAAAATGGACCCTAACACCGACTGTAACAAGTATATATTTACTTTACATTAACAAAGTTTAAGATTATTCTGTTTTGTAGTTTTTATTATCATTTTTGCACGAGAGTTTTTGGGTTTTATTATACTTAATTACTTTGTAAATGGTGCATTGTTGTGATATTGCAGGATAAAATGAAGTTGTTAAATGGAGGATTTGGAGGTGAAGATTGGAGAGAGAGGAATATTTGTGAGGAGAATAAGATGTTGTGGTTGTACCGGTATTATCGTGCCATCTTTTTATGAGATTTTTAGTATGTTTTGATGTGGTTTAGGAATTCAGTGTAAGAGTACAAGTTTAACTTGTTATTTCTTATGTTTTAATTTATGAAATAAGTAAAAACCCTGTTTGACTAGGACGTATTTTGTACTGGTACTGCTTGATAAGAAAATTTATGGTACTTTACTACTTTTGATGTGGGGTTAGGGTTAGTCAATTAATACATTCATTAATAGGTGTGCCTCTATTCGATGGTGAATATAATTTATTGCGAATGCACTAGAAACAAAAAATTTTCACCGATATATAACTTATCTGCCTCTAACTGCCAGTAATAATGAAGGGGTTAAAATACTACGATTGTACTAGAGAATTTTGATTAGAATCATTATATTTACATGCCATATAATCTAACATTTTCATTCAAGAGATATGAACTGCTCAGTACTTATGAAAAAAAAAAATACTGAACAGTACTTGGAGTCCTAAGTATTTAAATTAAACCTGAAGGTTGTTCAGATTAGCTATGTACAACACTATATTTTTTTGTATAAAATTCAAAATTATGGATTTGCATCTGTCACTTTTAAATTGATAGCGAGGATGCAAACAAATTAATTGACAGGTTAAATAGTGCAAAAAATTAGGTCAAACCCAAACAAAATCATGTGATATGTGGTGCCCATTATCAGTCTTGTCTGTTCATTTTTCACCCTCATCATAAGAATTATAATTCAATATTTCTTAAAGAACTGATTCAAAAAAAAAATTGTTAAATATCTCCGCAAATCCTGGCCTATTTCTTTTTTGAATTGAATAAAATGAGGCGGGTTTATCCCGCACTCATTGGATCGCTAAATAATTTAATTAATATAATGTTTTACAAACATAGAACGAGAAATACATAACCAGAAAAAAGAAAACGTCCCTCTTTATCTAATAGCACAAATCCGGCCTATTATTTATATATTAAACATTTCTCACACTAGTTAACTAACGCATTCATTAACTCACTTTTTTGAACGATTGAAGAAGATTTTCATGCCATTAGTTTTATGTTTTAATTGCCAATAAAAAAATTTAAGCATCATAGATATTAACTACCAATAAGTCAGAAATGCTGAATTTATGTGGGCTAAGAATGGTAGTATTATAAAATATCATTCGGACTGGGCCTGTTGGGCCAAGTCTGATCTCACTACAATTGCAATTTAATTAGTGCTAACTGCTATTAGATAAAACAATATAATTTGAGAATAAAAACATATCGGGCCAGTAAATATGTGGGCCCCAGTAGCACTAACATCAAGTGGGGCTGATTAACAAATGGGCCAGTTGAAAGATATTTTTAGATAAACATGCCAAGTATATAATGGCCCACATCCAAAAATATCTCCTCTCAAACTTTCATGCTTAAGCTTGATGCAATCCTGACAGAACGTACTGAAAAAGAGAGCAAAAGTGTCCTCTTGCATATAAAGGTCATGACACAAAGTGTTTTTTCAAACTTTTAGGTTTTTAAATTGCTCTAGTGGTTTGAGTTATTAACCAAATAGATCCGGATTTGATTCTCCTTTGGGTGAAAAACTATGGTAAAATTAAGTATTTTTTTTCCTTTTTGAATGCAAGCTTGTATGGTAAAATTAAGTTAATTAAGTTATCAGCTTAGAAATTATGCCACATGGAGTCATAGCATTAAAAGATCATGAGATAATGAAAGATAATGAAGGAATAAGACATGACTAATGACGACATCTCTTAATCATGATTAGTATAATCTAACTCCATTAGTAACAGTATTAACTATTAAGCCAAACATTTATTCAGATATTTTGATTCTCAAAAGTATCTTTTGCTTTCTTATATGCAAGAGAGAGACAATATATTCCCCCTCATCCATAAGCATACAAAATCCTATACTAGAAATAATCATCAAAATCCTCTGTTTCAAATATTCTTCTTCTTCTTCTTCAAAACCCTAAATCAAACACTTAAATCACCATGCGTCATCTTGAGATAAATCTACCACCAGAGCCAGCTCCACCTGAGCCCAGCCACGGCTCCACTTCATATTCAAACTTCGACTCAAACATGGTGCTAATCCTTGCCGCTCTATTTTGTGCCCTAATTTGTGCAGTAGGACTCAACTCCATTATTCGTTGCACTCTCACCTGCTGTAGGCGTCGACTAACCCTATCGGGCCCACTGAAGGTTCAAACCGGGGTGAAGAAGCAAGTGCTGAAAAAGATTCCGGTCGAGGTGTATAAAAGAGAAACAGAGGATTCTGAGTCTGAATTTGAATGCTCAATTTGTTTAGGCGAGTTTCTGGATGGAGAGAGAGTTAGGGTTTTACCTTCGTGCTGGCATAAGTTCCACGTCAGATGTATTGACACGTGGCTCAGGGCTCACTCCACGTGTCCTATGTGTAGAGGATCGTTGTTTGTAAAACCATTGAGTTGAGAATTTATTGAAGTGAAGAAATAAAATTGTAAGCGGATTTTGAATTTGAATTGTGTTATCTTTTGTTGCCCTTTTATCTCCTTCAAAACAGAGACTGTAAATATGTTTAGTTTTTTTTCTCTCCCAATCATCTGTTTTAAGCATTGTTTCAATTAGAAATATGATGTTTACTGAATATCAGAGTTTAAATTGATGATTTCTTTTGAGAAAATATACATTCTTTGTTTGAAAAAGGTAAATTAAATTCTGAAAGCTCCGTCAGAGAAGCAACAAGAAATATAATGGGCCAGAAATTTAAATATTTTTAAATTAGGCCCAAGTAACGGCTACAAAACTTTTAAGACAAATTTGCAAAATAGCCCTACATTAAGCCCAAAATTCTGAAAAGCTCATACATTATGCAATGAAAGCCTGACAGTGATTTTAGTTAAATTTCCAATCTTCTTCAAGGAGTCAAGTTGATCATTGTTATTCTTCCTTATTGAATCGTCTTTTTTGTTAGATAAAATGCAAGAACTGAAAGAGACAGATGATAATTTTTTTTGAATGAATTATTCTCGTTATTATTAAAGTGTTACGATTTAGATAAGTATGAAAACTTATGTCTTTAAATAATGTCATATATAAAGTATCAGTATGAAACCTTGTGTTGTTGAGTATATGAGACCAAATTTTTTAATTTTTGATTTTACTATACCATGTAGGTTGAATCTTGTTAAGGTATCCTTTGAATTATATCCCATGTAGATTAAAAAAATATTATTCCTCAAAAATAATTACAGACTAGACATTTTTTTATTTTTAAACTTTTCTATTTTGGCATGCAAATATCAAATATGTACATCATGATTCCTTATCAAATATGTACTCATGTTTTTCAAAAATTCTAGAAAATTATTTGGTTTAAAAGCACTCAAAATTCTAAAACTTTTTGGAAAAGTGAAAAGGAAATTATAAATGAAAGGGAGAGCGGAAAATTTCAAAGAGAAAATTGAGTAGAAATTATCATTGCGTGATATGAAGGATATATACTGAGCCGCCATGAAAATTAGCGTTCATACTAAAGCATTTCGAAGATTAATTGGTCAATAAAATCTTGTAACTAAAAAAGAAAATAAGTAAATTAAAGTTTAAATGTCATGATAATCATATGCAAATTGGCAAAAATATAAGGAATGGCGAGATTTGAAGTCTTTTTTTTTGGAGAAATTGAAACAAGAACTTTTTTTTTGGGAACTTTTTTATGGAATTTTCTTTTCTATACGTGTTGCATGTTTTTCTTATTCAAGTGTAATTTAGAGACATATATATTTTGCGTTTTGTTCTTTGTTTATCAACTAGTTGACTCTCAATTTGAATGAATCAAAACTGTTTCATTCACGACGAAATTGAAATGAGATGAAGATCACTTACTGTAAGTACTTCTTAAATATAATATCAAATCATTTATATTGTCAAAAAACTGAATGATTCTTGTAGTGACATGTAAATAAAATATTCTTCATGGAAAGTTGTATATTGTAATATTTTTCAAAAAAGTTGTATGCATGGTAATATTCCACCCTACTAAAAACTGATGAACTTCTACGCATTGCGTTACATTCTTTCTTTCTTGCAGATTTCGGTGCATTTTAGTTTCCAACATCTTTAATTCACAACATTTAAACTTTTCTCTCAATTTATTCATTACTAATTATTTCCTTTACATAAAAAGTTTATAAATTGATATTAAAAAAAAATTACAAATTAATAAATTACATATAGTAAATAATACATGATAAAAATAACTAACACTGAGATCCAAAATCTGCAACAGAGATAAATAAATAAACAAAAAATACTACACAACATCAACATGACGAAAATTCGAACGACAACCCGACATAGACATAATTTATTACGCAAATATTATTCCTATACAATTAGAAAAAATATTTACAAACTAAATCATATCATTAAGATTTCACATCACGTTACGCAGCATTATTTTGTAAAATAAAACAACAAAAACCTAGAATAAAATAAAATAAAATAAAATGAAATGAAAAAACTGAAGAAAGAATGAACAACAACAACAACAATGATTAGGCCAATGATGAAATATCATATCAATATGATGATTCACAAACAAATACATGGTTCCACCAAACGTGTGTCACAATTTTCGTCCGGACCGACAATGCCGGGCCCGTTTAATCCCCGATCTGAATCTCAGCCGTCGATTGATCTTCCTTCTGACTAATGGACGGCGATTAAGCAGTCAAACAAAATCCAATCCATTAATTGGAAGTTTGACCGCACCGAAACATCTATACGGAAAGAAAAACTTAAATTCTCCTTCTTTGACCCGCCTGTCCCTTTATTATTTTTATCATAAAGTAATAAAACCTCATATTATTCTCAGCATATTCGTCGTGCTAGTTATTCAAGACCCCTTTGTATAGTTAAGAATCAAAATTCAGTACTTGGTCTTGTTGTTACTCGAGTCGTGAATTATGATTATTTATGAACTGGATGGGCGAGGACGTGATTTTAAATTTGAATGGGTATGGACAGAAATGTCAGAAAGAGAGTGGCAGATTAGTAATTTAGAGAGGAATTGAGGGTGAAAGTGGAGGGGGTATTTTGGTAAAAGGAGGAAGGGCTCGTGGTCTCTCTCTCTTTCTTTGACCGCTGCCTATTTCTTTCTTTATGTGTGTGTCTTTGTTTCTTCTACTTCTTCTATATACATTTCGTCTTGTTGTCTGTCTGAACTGAAGAGAGAAAAAGTAGGTTTTGCACTGTTTGCTTTGAGGATACGAGCGGTTTAGTTGGGACTTGGGAGTGTTCAGCGCAATCTTGAGGAAGGGTTTAGAGGTTGGTTGTTTTGTTTTTCTCCTTTGGTTGATTTGCTCCGATGGATCCTTTTGCTGTGAGGTTTTAGATGTAATTGAATTGGTTTAATTGGCAAAAGTTGTAATATAGAAGGATTAATGCGTGAAAACGGAAGTTTCAATTTTGCTAATTTAGCAGTCCGCTTGTACCATTAACCGAAATCTAGCTTTAATTAGGTCGAATTTGCATAGAAGATGTACCTTTGGGCCTCTTAATAGTTAAAGAGAGAACCTTTTTAGTTTAATTTGGCGAAGTTAAGATTTTTTTTTTCATCTTAATTTCTTTCTAGACTACCAATTTCAAAGTCTGCTAGAGAAATTGTATAATTATTACATGATTTACATATAATTAAGGAAAATCTGAATCAGGCCGGCTGAATTTTCAAACATTCACATGAACCCAATTAAATCACACTGGCACTATCATGTCTCCATTTTCCATTTCTTTAATCCGGTCAAAGATGTCAAATCTTTGACTGACAACCACCAATTCCAATTCATTGGTTTATAATATATACAAACTCTTCCTTTTCAAACCTGGACTTTGAATAGTCCGTTCAAACTCCAATTTTTATTTCACTCATCCATTAATTATTATTTCAGGTCAAAAAAATAAATAAAAAATGGGCTGTTTTTCCGCCCTAAAACCAAGAAAGAGAAAAACCACGCACGGTTCCTCAAAAAACCAATTGAGACCGCCGATTTCTACAGAAAGCACACCTGTCAGGCTTCCGGAGCCCGATCAGCAACAAAACGTACCGTCTTTACAATCAGCCCCTCCGAGTTTCAGAAATCGCGCAAAGGCCCCTCCTGTTCAGTCCCCGATTCCCAGCCGGACCCGCGCCTTATCCGCTCCTTCCTTCCTAATTCTCCCCGATCAAGAGAACAATAATTACAACAATTACAGCAATAACAATGATTATTACAACAACAACAACAACAATAATAATAATAATAATAATAATAATAATAATAATAATAATAATAATAATAATAATAATAATAATAATAATAATAATGATGATGATGATGATGATTACTCGAACGCGTTGCCTCTGCCGGTGCCGACGCAGGAGGAGTGCTCGAACGCAAAAGGGCCTTTTTGTAATTCAGGAAACTTGGGGAGCTTCAAGGGGAATGTGAGCGGGCCCTTGGTGGGCCTTTCTGGACCGCTGCCTTTGCCTCCTTTGGGGGGGACAGGATTGAGGAACTTCTCGTATGATGAGCTGGCGATTGGTTGTCAGAATTTCTCGAATTGCGCGTCAGAAGGGGTTTATGAGGCCACTTTTGGGGACGATTTGGGTGCCGGGAAGAGAATCGAGGCGACAGTCCGTTTGGTTAATTCGCCGTCTCAGGTAATTAATTAATTAATTAATCTGTTAACTTTTTTCTGAAATTTGCGAAAAGGACGCTGTCTTATGTGCAAATTTCCAAGAAAAAAGTGAAATTGGCCCGGTAGCATTATTGAGTTGCTTTTTATTCGATAAATTAGCTAGTTAAATAAATAGGGTGATATATTTTGATATCAAGAAATAATGAAATGTGCATGGAAAGAGCACCAAAATATCAAGTTCGCCCATCGTATCACACCGATGTTGTGAACACAACTCAATGACAAACAAATAAAACAAACAAACAAATTAATTAATTAATTTTTATTTATTCATAACAGAGTCTGAGGGAATTCATAAACGAAGTAAACACGCTATCCCAGCTCCAGCACGGAAACCTATGCAAGCTGATAGGGTTCCACGCGCAGGACGGATCCAGCGAGAGAATGGTGCTGTACGAGAGGCTGCACCACGGAAGCCTACACAGACTCCTCCACGGCAGATCCGGCACCGGCGGGCCCACCATGGACTGGTCCACTCGCATGAAGGTCGCATTAAATGCTGCGAGAGGCCTCGCTTTCCTCCATGAAGAAGGCCCCTTTCAGGTACCAAAGAAGAATGTTACATTTTTCGGCTTTTTTGTCCTTTTCATGCCGAGTTTAGTGTGATTTTATTTTTGAATTGATTTTGTGTAGGCGATGTACGATGAGTTCTCGACGGCGAATATACAAATTGACAAGGACTTCACCGCAAAATTGTCGGGCTACGGTTGTGTCACCCATAGTGATATCTCTAATACATCCTCCGTAAGTTTATAATTCTCTCAACAATATGAACTTTCATATAGTATTAATCTTGCGCTGATGAATAACTCTCGCAACATTTTATATTTTTCCCACCCTAATTCGACTTCTAAAAACATATCATACACCATCATCATCATCATCATCATCATCATCATTTCACGCCAACAAACAATCATTTCTCACATAATCTCCTCACATTCATCGCAGACAACAAGCATTCCATCATCGGAAACCCTAGAAAAGTCCGTTTTAACCCCAAAATCCAACGTATATTCGTTCGGAATCCTTCTCCTCGAGCTAATCACCGGCCGTAAAAACCTCGATCCGCGATACCCAAAAGAAGAACGAAACCTAATAAAATACTCGAAAACCTTTCTCTCAGACGACTGTCGATTATCCCTAATCCTCGATCCGCGAATCAAAGGAAGATTCCCGCCAAAAGCCGCTCGCATCGTCGCTGATGTCATCGTGAGGTGTTTGAGTAGAGATTCGAAGGAGAGGCCGACGATGAGAGGGATTGTGGATTTGTTGGGGAATGTTTGTGATATGAAGTATTTGGGAAGGTATCCGTTGCAGGATCCGGGTAAAATTATGTTAAAGTCCCCGAGTTTTAGCGGGGTTGTCGTTCCGGCCCCGTTGCCGCCGCCGAGGAGTTGTAGTTCTATGATTGTTACTTGATTTTAGGGTTTTCGGTGTTTATAGGGTTTTGGGCTGATTTGGGATTTGGGATTTGGGATTTGGGTTTGTGAGGGTTTAGGGTTTGGAAGGTGTAGATAGAAATGGGTGAGTGTAGATACTTGGATTTTGAGAAATGAAGGTATAAAGAGTTGGAGGGCTTGGATGGAATTTTTGTGTTTTTGGGTATGTCATTTGATGTGATGGTTGATTTAGTATATTGTTTTGTGTGGTGATTATTGTGGGGGCGTAGATGATGGATTGACTGTTTCGTAAGGTATAGTTGGCGTTTTTTGAATGACTTGTTCAGTCAAATATATTTAGATTATTTAATGGTGTGTTTTATAAGAGGTTAGCCGAATTTTTTGACTGATATGAACTGTTCTACTTACTTATCGAAAACTTGATTGATTATTTGAAAAAGAGAAGATAATTTACTTGCAAATGGAATGGAATTACCTTTGCAACTTGTTTGTGAATGCTTTCAAAAAGTTGTGCTGAAAAATGAGTCATAAAATTCTCTCTGCCTGTTCCAATGTCGGCACCAATTTGTAACTTGCTAATAGTGGAAAAGAATACAAACCTTTTTTCATTTCATTTTATCCTCTAATAGAAATGTGACAAAACATTCCTAAAAGCTAACGGAAAATTATAACTTGTCCCCTCATAGAAAAAAGCTAAACTGTTTACACATTAATAAAAAAAATAAAAATAAACAATCTCATCACATACTTTTCAATCATCTCTCAATCCAAATTACACATATTCTACTTTACAAAAAAATTCTTACAAAATAATAAAATAAAAAATGGCATTAAAACAATGCTACCACCTTAAACTTCTGCTAAAATCGTTCTTACATCTTTTCCTTTCCACCTTGCAATTTTTCTTTTTAGACCTCAAACCATGAAAAACCAACCTAAACTTAAACCACCATTTGATTGCCAAGCTTAACTTTCTTGACTTCTTCTTTTGACTCGGTACTTCAAATTCAGTGAAACGCAGGTTTGGAACCGAGAACCTAGCCGGGCTCGGTGCGGAAAAGCTCCTCCTAAAAATGGCTTGGTTGAGTTGAACCTCCACCCTGACTCGCTCAAACTCATCAAATAAAGTCGTGTGCTTCTCTCCAAAACATAAATCTAGACTTGGCCTTGAATTTGATCCATTTTCTACTTCCATTCTGTTTATTTGTAGGGAATGAATGAAAAGAAAAGGAATGAGTAAATGATTGAGTTGTACTATAGCACGGGCTTGATGTGATATGGTATAGTTGTGATTAATGCATGTGTATTTAATGAAGGTACTTGAATGAACGAATGGATTTGAAGTGTTGATAAAGCATAGAATCAAAGAAATGACATAATAGTATAACTACAGCATGCTAGTTATAATTAATGGACCACAAAGCAAAGTTTATTTATACAACAGTGATTTATATACAAATCTAGTTTAAAACTTTATATTGTGCTGGTCTTAAGATTTTTAAAAAGACCAGTTTATTATTCAATAACTAGGATAACGCTCGCGCTTCGCGGCGAGTATTTCAATTTTAATAGTTATTTCAATTTAATAATGTATACCATGCAATCATGAAAATTCAAAATTAAAGTTTGTGAATCTATAGTACATAAACAATACATAAGAATTCAAAATTATTATCTTTGATTTTCTTATGTTATTATGTCTTAACATATTATATTAGAAAAATAAATTAAGTATTAATCAATCTTAGATGAATGAGATAAAAAAAATAAAATGCAAGATAACTTATTTCGAAGATTTTAGTTGAAATTACATAAGATTAAATTATAGATGATTAACTTTAAAAAAACAAAATATAATTATTATATTTAATATTATATATATGGGAAAATATAACATTACTCATTTTCTTGAAAAATTTGTCACCGCTATTTTTCTTATTTTTTTTAGATATTAAAATGGTATGTATTATACATATGTTATTATGAAACCCGTAATACATTAAATAATATAATATAGTTTTCAATATTCATAAATTTTGTTTGAGATGATAGTTCTCACATAATGGAGATATATCACGAGAATATTAATCTAACTAAAAATGTGATATTATGATAATAATTTAAATTAAAAGCTAAGATTTGATAAAAATTTTGATTCGACGGCGGAGAGAAAATTGATAATAGTTTTCTTGAGAATTTTCAAAAGGGGTAAAAGAATATGATAAGAGTAAATGAGTTTATTACTTTATTACATGGTCTTTTATATAGTTTTTATTCACATATTTTATCAAGAAAAAATGAAATTGGAATCATAACAATATGCCTTTTTATGTGATATTGTAGTAATAATTTAAATAAAAAGCTAAGATTTAAAAAAAAAATTGATACAACGGTCGAGATATAATTGAAAATACGTCTCTTGAGAATGCTCAAAGAGAGATGAAAAATAAGGTATAATATATAAGTTAATGAGCATATTATTTTTATACATCTTCTTTTATATAATCTATATTCACATATTTTAGCAAAAAAAAAATTGGAACTATAACAATATGGAACTCAAAATAAAGAGAAAATTCCAACAAATTTATATTTGATGATTTTAATATTAGAAATAAAATATTTCATTAAGAATTATAAATTTTTAAAGAAGAAAAGAAAAATTATTTATATTTTAAATGAGTGAACTCTTCATTAACTATTAATATTAATAATTAAACATAACTTTGCATCATGATTCATTGAAAATCATATGAATATTACCATAAAATGAGTTAACTCTTCATTAACACCAATTCAACCAATCAATGCTTATGTTTTAATGACCACATAAATATTACCATAAAATATCAATAAATTTGAGAAAATAAATGGCTAAGATTCGACAAAAAAAATTGATTGAACGGCGGAGATAAAAATGATGATATGGTCTTTTGAAGAGAATAAAAAATAAATGAAAAGTAAGTGGTTGGGGGTTAATTATCACAGAGTGAACTATTATAACATTGTGGCCCAGTAAAACTAAATGGGCCTAATATCACTGGAATAACTTTGATCAAATTTGCGAATTAGCCCGTATTATTTTTATCATTTGTTTTTGGATAATTCCAACAGCTATTGTTACAATTCGAGTTGATATCTTCAGATCGACGCGATTTCAATTCTTCGCGTTTTCATTCTTCTCTCCCGTTTTCGTCGCCAAATCCGAAATCCATAAATCGTAATCTTGTTTAATTAAGATCAGATCTTAGCACAACTGATTCGATCTGAGTTTTAAATGGAAAGAGCTATTATATTTGCGCTGTTTTTAATCGCTATAATACCAGTTTCTGTTACTTCATCTAGATTTCTAGTGGGAGACGAAGCATCAAATAATACTTCTGATAAGGTAAGATTGTAATTTGATTGTGCTGTCATACTAAACTGGATTAAGTCCAAATTAGGTCTAATCTAATTGAGGTAGAATTACACTAAATTTGATTAGAACTCAGTTTCTGATCGATTTCTGTTAATTGGATTTAAATCTCTTGTGAATTTTAATCTCAGATACTCTCCTTACCGCCTGAAAGCACTCCACCGATCAAAACAGAGAAATCGTCTCTAACTTCTCTCAAATCTGAATCTCAAAACCAGTCAGAACTGGAGCCTCCAATTCAAACCCAACTGGAGAAGAATCAAACACATGAATCTTCCACTCCAGTCGAACCAGATAAAAAAGATAAAGTAGAAACTAATAATAATAGTGATAATGATAACAATAATAATACTGTATTAAGTCCGCCTGAAATTGAAAAACCGAAAAATGATACTGAAGCTGCTACAGAAACTAAGAAGGAAGGGCAAATTGGTAATTTCCAACATTATTTGTGTGATGATGAGTCTGAGAAATGTTTCGATGAAAATAATTGGGTCGCATGTCTGCAATCTTCAAACGGTAAAAATTTATTAAAATTTCCATTTTTATTTATTTATTCACATTATTGGTACTTTTTTTGTTTGTTTCGAACCATTTAATTAATTTTTTATTTATTTATTTCAGATTCGAAGGAATTATTTCTTCTAGTGGAAAACAAAGGGCAAAATGAAATATCTTTAGACGTTAATTTCACGCCTTCTATTATTCTTCACACTAAAAAACTCCCCCTCTCAAAAAACGATTCTCGCAAGGTTAATATTTAAATCATCTAATTCTCAATTTAATTATCTAATTATTTCACACATTAACAAAATGTACTAAATTTTCAGGTGAAAATAATAAAAACCGACTCCAGCCAACCAGCCAACATAACCCTAAATTCCGGAAAAGGCGACTGCATTTTACACATAAGCCCCTCAAAAACCCTAATTTTTTCCGACTGGCAACTCCAATTCCAGCAACTCACAAATTACTTTCCAACCCAATTCTCCCCGATTTACGCCCTCTATTTTCTTCTTTTCACCCTCGTAATTTTCCTAATCACATTCGCTTGTTGTAAGTTCTCAAAACGAAGGAACAAAAATCAAAATAGTTATCGGCAACTGGAGATGAGAGAGAGAGGAGAGAGAAAGGAGAGTGCCAGCTCAGCGAGAAATGCTGACGTGGAGGAAACGGCGGATGGGTGGGAGAGAGGGTGGGATGATGATTGGGATGATGAAGAAACCGGTAGGGGCCTTTCTGTAAATAATAATGTTATTAATAATAGTGTTAATAATGGTGTTAGTAATAATAGTAATGGTGGTAGTAGGGATGGGTGGGATGTAGATTGGGATGATTAGTTTTTTTTTTTTTTTTTTTTAAATTAGTGAGAAACTGGTGTATATTTATTTTTTTGAAGTTTTGAGTTTTTTTGGTTTGTTAATGACACAAGGATATTTGAAAATGTAATAATTGAAGCACAAGTTTTGATTGATTGTGCTTTTTTTCTTCTTCTTAAATTTAGTGTTTTGTTTTTTACCAAATAATAAGACATGGGCCAAAATCCTTCCAGTCTTGTGAATGATAAAATATTGACATTACTTTAGTACCTCAGAAATTTCTTATTTTTAGTGATTAAAGTGAGAACTGAGAAGTGAGAATGAAGCAAAGAAATATATGCTCTCAAATATTATGATGATGCAACCCCTAAGTACTGAACATATAAAGCCAGACAATAAACATCTTTTTATCTTGAGCTTAATCATTGCCAGGGTTAGTGGCGGCATAATTTCTTCTACAATTATTTAATTTAATTTAATTTTTTTCTGAGGGGTGCATGTGATTAAATGAGGTTTTGTGAAAGAGCACATCATACTGTCCCTTACTTTATTATTTGCATATATTAGTGTTTCTTTTTCCTTTGTATGGTACATGTTCTTCATCATTCCCTTTCTTTTGGCTTTTGTCCATTTTTCGTAAAAAAAAAAAATTATTCAAAATTTAGGGTTCAGAATACTTCAAATAAATTTACATTAGGATATAATTTGTACAAATAATTGGATATAGTTAAATGAGTACTATATAATTTTCTTTTTTTTTTTAAATGTTATATTGTTTTCCTTGTATGACATCTAATTGGTTGACCATTCAAAAATAAAAATTAGGTTTGGATTAGTTTTATTTTGAGCTTTGACTATACAGTAATATATAGTTTTTTTTTCGATGGAAAGCCAGTAAGTATTACTAGAGTAATTTATTATTAATGTATAATATAATTCTAGTATTGTTAGAAATTAGTTTGGTCTGAGTGTGTTTTAAATTAATGAACACATTACAACTTTAAGGGGCCAATCATTAATTTGCCACCTACTACTAGTAAAAAATTAGTAGGGTTTATACAATAGTTCAAATAAGCTTTTCATGATAAGTTCTTTAGAGACAGCTTATAAATCAGAAAATTAAAGTGTAAAAACATGTTGGAGTCCCATCAGGAAATATTGAAAAATGTTCACCTGATCTGGCAAGCAGTGACTTTACAGTAAATAGTTTTCCCGCCATAATCATTTTAATATTATGGTAAATTTACATATATAACCCTGTAACTATGGTGAATAGCTTCTATACCCCTCCATCATTTATTAATGTAATAAGTAAAACAGATGTAATCTTAGCTTAGGGACTCAGTACAGGACTATTAAAGTGTAATAACTAACATTAGACTTTGAAAGCATATTAATCTCTTATATATAATATTTTTTTTATTTGTGAAGTCAGAAGCATTGTGCTTCAAACTTTCTTTCATGGGGACTATTTTCTTAATCATAATTTTTTTTTAATTCATTTACATTTTTGGTAGGAGGAAAGGTGAATGTCAAAGATGCGTAATGTCTGTACTCTGTAAGACTATAGTAACTTCTCGATTTTTTTGATTCAATTTATAAGTGTATGAGGTACATTTGTTTATATATTAAATCCACATCATGGGATATAATTGGGCAATTACAAGATCCAAGTAATTTTAAAAATGATAAAATTAAAATATAGTAATAAACGCAGATCAGTCAACAAAGATCTGAGATGAACTATTGACTTGAATTGGTTGCATATAAAGTGCCATATATACATTATTTTTCTAAATATATAAATATAAAGTATATACATTTGCCCCACTAATATACTTATTTGCATAGAAAATCTTAACATTCCATAAATCATGCAATCTGTTAAATAACTTTTTGATTCCCAGAGAAAAAGGCAAAAAATTCCATGTTCATGATCTCAGTAGGTAACTTCAGAATTAAGATTGATCAAAATATTCCAATCCTCTCCCATTATTTCATCATAACTTAGAACTCTATTCACAAGAATAATATGCTGACAATATCCAGTTATGCATGAAATGGATGATTTAGTTGAGTTGAAAACAATTGGCATGAACAAAGCACAAGGAATGACACTGTTAGGCCACACTCTAAGCTACATTGTTTGGTTTTGTTGTTATTATTATTTTAATAATATTACTATTTTTATGTCAATGTACCTTTTATCTGTATATATAATTCATGTCTTAGACTTTGTGGTTATGTTAATTACTACAAGCACATGACTGAAAAGACAGAGAATCTAAAAGCTTCACTTCGCAATAATCTTATGTTTATTACCATTCATGTATACATTACAATTTTTTCTCTCGTCACCTTTCGCATTCTCAAATCAAAACTTACTGTCAAGATTTCTGATTCGAATTTAGGTGGCAACAGTATAGGAAGCCATAAAGAAACCAAAACTATGGAACCGAACAGTATTATGAAATAGGGGCCATAATAAATGCGAACCTATAGTAATAGTAGTACTAGCACAATAATAAATGGCGCATTAAAATGCCAGTCTTCCAACGTATTAAATTCCATCAACCTTCTTCCCCAGAGATGTTTCTTTATGATTCCTCCTTTTCAATCTTCCACAGTTACAAATCCCACTGGAAATAATTGTTTCAATCCTATGACTCACATACTGTCACGTAGTCAGTTAAGTCAATTTAACGGTTGGATTTGAAATGGAGGTGTGCAGTAATTCAAGAATAATATGTTGGGAAAAAGCGAGTCACGTTGTGCCACGTGTTAATCTCTGTCTTGAAAAGAACTACGGAGCCCAGCATTCATTGTGCTGCCTTTTTTCACACCAGTCCTTCTTTTCTTCAATTTTGCATAAATATCCTCAACTATGTACGGAGTGACTTTAGTACTCTTTAGCATTACAATGCAGAGGGAAAAACATCAGCTTAGGGATTTAACATCCAACAAAGTTGAAAATTTCCCGTATTAATTTTATTTATTTAAGAATATATAAACAAAAAAAACCCTACTATACCTTCTCTCGAGTTCTCTTTCACTCACACCACCTTCCCTCTCTTTCATACTACACAATCACTCTTAGTCTTCTTCCCTCTATCTCTCTCTAATGGTAGCTTCATTCTCACAAACCACTGCCCATTTCTACATCAAATGCTAAAACCCTCCATCGATTCACAATGACAAACCATTCTCCCTCCTTCCTTCTCCTCCTCCTCTTCCTCTTCCTCCTCCCATTCCTCGCCCAATCCGGACCCGACCCGCTGAACGACGACGTGCTGGGACTGATCGTGTTCAAAGCCGACGTCTCAGATCCTTACTCTCGCCTCTCCTCCTGGAACGAAGACTCCGACCGCCCTTGCAACTGGAAGGGAGTTACCTGCGACGATCCCAGCTCGAGTCGCGTCACCCGGCTCAGCTTAAGCGGTTTCCAACTCTCCGGTAAGCTCAGTCGAGGCCTCCTCTTGCTTAAATACCTTGAAAGCCTGGATCTTTCGGGGAATAATTTGACTGGTGAACTTCAGCCTGATTTGCTGAAGCTTGGTAATTTGGAAACGGTGGATTTGAGCAGTAACGGGTTATCGGGCGAGATACCCGATTCGTTCTTCGAACAATGCAGGTCGATTCGGTTCGTTTCTCTTGCGAATAATGGGTTAACGGGTCGGATACCCGATAATGTCGCGTCCTGTTTGAGTCTCACGAGTTTGAATGTTTCTGGAAATCAACTCACTGGTTTCTTACCGAACGAAATTTGGTCCTTGATTGGGCTCAGATCTCTTGATTTATCTGATAATGATCTTTCCGGACCTGTGACTCTTAGTATGAATCAGAGTTTTGATCTGAGAGTTCTCAACTTGAGAGGAAACAGATTTAGCGGCGAATTTCCGAACGAAATCGGGGATTTTCCGTTGATTAAATCGCTCGATTTGAGCGATAATTTGATGAACGGAACTCTTCCAGATTCATTGAGAAAGCTCTCCAACTGCCATTATCTCGGTTTGAGATCGAACTTTCTCAACGGCGTTATTCCAAGTTGGATCGGAGAGATGAGAAATCTTGAAATTCTTGATTTATCATGGAACAAATTTTCCGGTGATATCCCAAATTCAATTTCTAATCTACAATTCTTGAAAGAAATCAGACTTTCAGGAAACAGTTTAACTGGAGATCTCCCTGCTTGGATTTCCAATCCAAATCTCCAGCTTGTTTTCATTTCCGATAACTCGCTGAACGGCTCACTTCAATTTCCCGGAAACTCAAATCCGGTAATCCATTTCCTGGATTTATCCGGGAACTCATTTTCTGGCGAAATTCCGGCCGGAATTTCAACTTTCAAAACCTTGCAAGTTCTGAATCTTTCCAGGAACTCAATTTCCGGTTTTATACCAACAACGATCGGCGATCTGAAGCTTCTTGAAATTCTTGATTTGAGCTCGAATAATTTAAACCACGTTATTCCTTCAGAAATTTTCAAAGCATCTTCTTTAAAAAATCTGTAAGTTTTCTCTCCTCTGTTTTATAACAAACGACAAAACATTTCACTTTCATTACTTTTTTAGCGTGTTTGTGATTTATTTTTTTGCAGGGACCTATCTGAAAATAACCTCACAGGACCGATTCCAGCCTCCATTTCGAACCTAACAAACATACAAAGAATCGATTTTTCTCAAAACAGAATCACTGGAGAGATTCCAAGCCAGCTCTCAAGCCTCCGTTTTTTGACCTCATTCAACATTTCGCACAACCAGTTGACCGGTCAACTTCCTTCCGGAAGCTTCTTCAGTTCCCTCCCTCTCTCTTCTCTCTCCGACAATCCTTCATTATGCGGCTCTGCCCTTAACAAATCCTGCTCTACCGTTATGCCCAAACCGATTGTATTAAACCCGAATAGCTCAACATCCAATAACCCGTTAAGCAAATCGGATAAGAGTAAAACCACTTTGCACCATAAGAAAATAATTTTGAGTATTTCGACTCTTGTTGCAATCGGTGGAGCGGTGATTATTGCAATTGGGGTTTTGACCATAACGGTTTTGAATTTTAGGGTTCGAGCTAACGAGTCGAAACCCGGTATGGATTTTGATTTGTCGGACGAGTATTTGACTCAGTCTCCTGGCTCTGATACCAATTCTGGCAAATTAGTGATGATTGGAGGGGGCGATTTGCAATTTTCCGCGGGCGGCCACGCGTTGTTGAACAAAGATTGTGAATTAGGGCGAGGCGGGTTTGGAACCGTTTATAAAACCGTTTTGAGAGACGGTCAACCCGTTGCGATAAAGAAGTTGACTGTTTCGAGTTTGGTGAAATCAAGAGAGGATTTTGAGAGAGAGGTGAGATCGATTGGTAAAGCTAGGCACCGTAATTTGGTCGGTTTGAAGGGGTATTATTGGACTTCTTCTTTGCAATTATTGATTTATGAATTTATTCCGGGCGGTAATTTGTACAGACATCTGCACGAGAGTTCTGCTTCTGATTCTCTCTCTTGGTTGGAGAGATTCGATATTATACTTGGCGTGGCGAGAAGTTTGGCGTATTTACATAGATTTGGTATAATACATTATAATATCAAGTCGTGTAACGTTTTATTAGACGGGTCGGGCGAGCCCAAGTTGACCGATTATGGTTTGGCCAAACTTTTGCCAATGTTGGATCGATATGTTTTGAGCAGTAAGATTCAGAGCGCGTTAGGTTACATGGCGCCTGAATTTGCGTGCAAGACGGTAAAAATAACGGAAAAATGCGATGTTTTTGGATTCGGAGTTCTGATTCTGGAAATCATAACGGGTCGAAGGCCGGTCGAGTATTTGGAAGATGATGTGGTGGTTTTGTGCGATTTGGTTAGGGTTTGTTTGGAGGAAGGAAGAGTGGAAGAGTGTGTGGATGAGAGATTAGGTGGCGAGTTCTCATTGGAGGAGATTTTGCCGATTGTGAAGTTGGGACTTGTTTGTACGAGTCAAGTGCCTTCGAATCGGCCCGATATGTGTGAAGTCTTGAAGATTTTGGAGGTGATTAAGAGTCCTGAATCCAGCCCTCAAGATATTGATGATGAGTTGGTTTAATTAAGAGTTGTTTTATTTTGTTTTAACCCTTTTTTTTTGTTTTTTGGGGGTGGTGATGTTATTATATGGAGGGAAAATGGGAAGAAATGTGTAATGCTTGAATGATTTTGGGGTTGTGAAAGTTTAATTTAATGGCTATTTTGGTGTTTGAAGTTATTTGTTAGATTGTTTATTGGAATCTAGTTGGTTTTAAATTTTGTGATTTGATTTTGAGTCCTAGATAATGTCTGGATCTCAACTAATATGTGATTGACGTATTTCTAACATTTTGTACGGTATGATAAAATTTTGAGATTTGGTGATCTACTAATAATAAATTTTGTATAAGTCATGAGATAATTTTGTGCAGAATGGTCCCATTCAACTTTTCACGTACAAGTTGTATGACTGTATTTTTGGCTTTGCTTATATTATACCCATGCTTGATTGAGGGGTAAAGAAGGATAACCACAAAGGGAAACAAGCGAAATGCAGAGGTCAAGTAAGATAGAAAATGGAGAAAATCATATCAAACAATTTCCTTATTTTTTCTTAATTTCAAATCATATGTATTCACCATAAAAGAAAATGCTTTAATGAATATATTTCAAATATATTATTCCATTGGGTCTATCAAATATTGAATATTATTATGTCCCCATTTTTTAATATTAAATATATTTTTCCTCATTTTTAATATTAATATTAATTTTTTAATATATTCTAGTGTATTATAATATATTTTAATATCATTTAATAATTTTAAATCCATTTTATTTTAATATCATTTTATAAATTTATAAATTATTTTTAATATTTTTTAACATTGTTTTTAATATATTTTAATATCATTTAATATCATATTTATATTATTTTTTCCTCATTTTAATATATTTTGATATCATCTTAATATATTTCTACATATTTTAATACATTTTTAAAATTACTTTTCATATTTCTTTAATATTATTTTTAATATATTTTAATATCATTTATAATATTATTTTAATATATTTTTAATATCATCTTTTATATATTTTATTATGATTTTTAATATATTTTTTCTTTATTTTTAATATTATTTTTTCTGCTTTTCAAATAATTTTGCAATTTTATGTTATGTATTTGAATCTTTTATTTTAGTTATTCTCCATCTACCCTTAGTTCTCCTTCACCCAATCCAAGCAAGGAGAAGGGAACTTTTTCACCCTTATTACAATGTTACCCCTCCTCTATTTTCCTATCTTTCCTCCCCCAGCCTCAAACCAAGCAAGCTCTTAGTCATCAAAATTTTGAAAATTCAAAAAGATCATAATTTAAAGTAAAATAAACTAAATCATATTAGATAATATTGAAATGAAATTAGATATGCTGATGGCTATATTATCTTAAATGGTGACTATTGTACCTAACAAGTAATTTTCATTGAGTGTTAGGTTTGTCACATTCAATGCTAGTAATTGTCCATTTCAATTCAGAGCAGAGATGTGGGCTTGTATTGAATAGAATTAAATGAGGGAATGGAATGGTAAAAAATTAATTATCTTGCCAGTACAAAATTTAACCTCTGCCATCTTTAGTATTTAATTAATTTATGAAGCATTCAAGTGATATACATAATTGCATCATTAATAAACTTGTCAGGCTGGTTATTTAGACTTTAATGTAATACTAAATATAAGTGCAATGCAACGAAGGCACTGTACTGTAAAAACAAAACTTTGGTGCAATCAGTCTGTAAAAACTGGTTTTTTGTAAACTTTTTCAGTGAGGCTGGATTTAATTGAGGTATGTTTTGTATACTTTTTCAGTGAGGCTGGATTTAATTGAAAAGCAGCTTTATAAATGGTAAACATTAACCATTTTCAGATCTTAGACATTCTGGACTTTTTTTTTGAAATGGACAAAAAAAAAGAGATTAATTCACGGAATAGCCTAGTTTTGAAATTATTTGGGAAAATGGACATTTCGCCTCATATTTAGACGAAAATCAATTATTTTCGCCCAGGTCAGGGGCGAAAAACCCATTATCTCATTTTTCCCCCACTCCGCCTGTTAGCGTTAAATCAGCTATTAATTAAGTTATAAAACAGACATTTTCGCCCAGTTATGGGGCGAAATTTGAAAATTGTAAGTTTTTCCCATAATCTCAGGTTAGAAAGAATTCTTAACGAAACGATTAAAAAAATTGAAAATTTTAGTATTTCGCCCCATATCTGGGCGAAAATTATTTTGGCCCAATAATTGAGTGAACAGACTGAGCTCGAAAAATCGAACCAAAAAGCCCCAAAAAATTTAAAAATATCATTTTCGCCCCACAGTGAGGCGAAAATTTAAAATTACATATTTTCGCCCCATTGTCGGGCGAAAATGATATTTTTAAATTTTTTTGGGTTTTTTGGTTCGATTTTTTGGGTTCAGTCCGTTCGCTCAATTATTGGGCCAAATGAATTTTCGCCCATATATGGGGCGAAATACTAAAATTTTCAATTTTTTTAATCATTTCGTTAAGAATTCTTTCTAACCTGAGATTATGGGAAAAAATTAAAATTTCCAAATTTCGCCCCATAACTGGGCGAAAATGTCTGTTTTATAACTTAATTAATAGCTGATTTAACGCTAACAGGCGGAGTGAGAGAAAAATGAGATAATGATTTTTTCGCCCCTGACCTGGGCGAAAATAACTGATTTTCGCCCAAATATGAGGCGAAATGTCTATTTTCCCAAATAATTTCAAAACTAGGCTATTGTGGTAATTAATCTTTTTTTTTTTGTCCATTTAAAAAAAAAAAGTCGACATTCTGAATTTCTGATGATACAATACAAGTCCTATCAAATTTGAATAAAAATAAAATAAAATCAGTCATAAAATCCTATTAGAGTTCTTAATCAGAATTCAGAGAGACAGAGAACTGTATCCACCTTTTAAGAAATTTTAATTTAATATATTTTTTTTGAAAGGGTGCATAATTTTCAACGGGCATGGACCATACAAAACAAATTGTCATCTTGCTGTTACGAAGATTCTAATCATTAAATCATCACACAGCTCAATAAACAAATAGCATAAAATATTATTCAGAAAAAAAGAAGGCATTTGAAAACGGTACCCGATGCCATTCCGTGCCGGTACCGTCGACCTACTACTGCCAGTCGCATTTAATTCTCTTCAAAAAGCCGGGCCAGAATCTCACCGGCTTTTCCCGGTTAATTCTTTACTTCCATTCTCAACCTTCACATTTTGAAAATTTACCGTTAGCGAATCAACTTTAACTACTATACTATACCAAATAAAAGCCCATATTGAAGGCCGTATATTTCTTTTTGAAAATTATAGATGTATTTTTTAAACAGGCTTTTGAACTTAAAATATTACTCAGTAGGCATTATACTTTCCAAAAGCCCGTAATGAAGGTATTTCTGTTTTTCTTTTTGAAACTTATTGACGTATTTTTTTTGAACTTAAAAATCCTTACTCACTAGGCATTATCTTATCTAAAAGCCCATAATGAAGGTATCATCTTTTCTTCTTCTTCTTCTTCTTCACAAACAGGCTTCTGAATTTTAGGCCTTTAAGGCCCAAATTTAAAATCAATACTCAATAGGGGTTTGTTTCTCCATCTTGAGTTGAGAGTTCAGACAGCCGCCGTAGGTTTTGAAGGAAGACGGAGAGAAAATGGTGATGGACCGATCAAACGCCGCGACCAGGAATAAGGCCATCGCTCTGGCTCTGTGCACTCATCTCTCCGTCGATCCTGTAAGCTCCTTCAGTTTTTAGTTGATTTTCTTTTGTGCTTTGTAATTGTTGCTGATTTTGTGTTTTTGATTTTTTATCAGAACAAAATTGACGAAAAGACGATTGAGGAGAGTGATATTAAAAGCCTCGTGTCAAGTATTCTTCCAGAATCGCAAAATCAGGATGAGGTAACTGACTTAATTAACTTAACTAAACTTAATTAAAACAAATTGTCCTTAAATTAGCTTGTAGTTACAAAGAAAGATGCTTAATTGGTTTTTAGGTTTTGAAATGGGTGGAATTTGCGAGAAGTTTCGATGGAAAATTGGAAGCGTTAAATGATGAATTGGCGCAAAAGTCAGTCTTGGTGGGGCCCGGCTATAAACTCTCGGCTGCTGACATCATCGTATTTCCGTCAATATACCATTTTGTGGTAATTATTAATTATTTTAAATTAAAGTGTTATTGTTTATTTAATGATGGCAGTTTTTTTTTGGCATTTTTTGTTCTTTTCTCAGGCTACTCTTAGTGATACTGATGTGAAGAAATTCTCGCATTTAATGCGATGGGTTGATTATATTCAGGCAATTATTTGATTTTTTTTAAATCTCGTTATTTTTTAATTTTATTTAAGAGTTGTGTATTTTTTTATTTTGTAAATTTTCCTGATGGAATTTTTTGTGTGCTTTATGCAGAATTCAGTAAATTTTGGGGACCTTTTTGAAAAAATCACGATCGACAAAGCTCCATTTAATCCTCCTGTAACTATTTAAAAAAAAACACATTACTTTCTAAATTAATTATAATATTTGATTATAACTAATCAATATTATTTTCTTATGTAGATCCCCAAGAAAACTGAAAATGAACCGAGTTCCAAAAAGAAAGGATCTGGTGAAGAAAAGGCGAAAAATAAAAATGAGAAAAAAACAGATGAAAAAAAGGAATCTTCAGAAAAAGATTCTGATTGTAGCGTTGCGATTCTCAATATTCAAATCGGACTTATTCGCAAAGCTTGGAAACATCCTTCTGCTGACTCGTACAATAAAAAAAATCATTCAATAAATAAATAAATGATTTAATTAATATATATTTTATTATTTTTTTAAATAGTTTATTGGTGGAAGAAATAGATTTGGGTGAAGGAAATCTGCGCCAAGTTGTTAGTGGTCTAGCAAAATTCTGCACACCAGACGAACTTTCAGTAAATATTTATTTATTCAAACCTAATATTTTTATTATTTTATTATTAATTCTGATAAAAAAATTATTTTCTTGTCAGAACCGGCTTGTGGTGCTAATAACAAACGTGAAGCCTGGAAAGTTACGTGATGTCATGTCGTCTGGTTTGGTAATTAATTAATATTTTATTAAATTTATTTTGGAAAAATTATGTTTATATACTTGAAAAGTTTAATTTTTTTATAGGTGCTTTGTGCATCAAATGAGGATCATACAAAAGTGGAGCCTTTGATTCCGCCTAAAGACGCTAAAATTGGAGAGCGTGTTTTATTTAATGGGTATACAAATAAATAAACAAAATAATAATTATTTGAAGGGCTTATTTGTAATTTTTTGTTTTTTAATATATTTGATAGGTATGATGGGAAGCCAGAAGAGGTTTTGAATCCGAAGAAGAAACAGCTTGATAAAATCACTCCTGTATAAATTATCCTAATTTATTTCATATTTGTATATTTTGTATATATAATATTAATAAAGTTTACTAATGATATTTTTTTTTGTTTAATTTGTGTAGCATCTTTATACAGATGAGAATGGAGTGGCTATGTTTAAAGGAGTTCCATTCATGACGTCAGCAGGTCCATGCACCTCATCCATTCAAAAAGCTAATGTCAAATAAGTTTATTAAATGCATCATTCTATTTTTTTTACTTTATTTTTATAATATCTTGTATTTGTGACCTTATCATATTTTTACAATATCTTGTATTTGGACTTTGATCTTTTCAAAAATTGAAGTTTGTTTATCAATTATTTTTGTTTGAAGTTCAATTTCAACTGACATAGATTTATTCATGTTAATTAATTATTCTTTTCTTTTATACCTTATATCAGTATACTTTTTGCACTCTTAATCTGAATTTCATATCATCCATCTGAGTTTCTTTTGTGGTAAACTACGTAATATATCACATTAAGTTAATTCTTAAACTTGTCAATGTAAAGATTCATGACGGCATTTCCTTTTAATTATTTGGACCTATAAGCTTGCCTAAACTAATTTTTATTAGATTTTTTATATTTGAAACGTGAACAACACACCCAAAAAAAAAAAAGAAAGAATAGATAGTCCGTGCAAGCTCGTCCATTGAAAAAGCTAATGTCTGAGTTTATTGTTTAATATTTAAATGCACCGTGTTGTTATACTTAACTGTTACAAATTGCAGTGTTACAGTTTCATGTATTTTGTTTGTGTTTGTGAACTTGTCTAATTTCTTTGATGTCATTTATGTAATCTGGATATAAAACATGTTTTTTTTTATTATTGGAATTTGTTAGCTAGTTAATTGTTTTTGTTTGGAGTATCATTTCAACTGACGCAAATATGCTTATGTTAATTTTGTTAGTCTTATATCGATTCAGTTTTCTTTTCACACTTGTTCAATTCTCGTATTCATAATTTTAATACAAGTCGTTGAATTTATTTTGTACTAAGCTTCATCACGTATATCACATTAAGTTTAAGTCTTAAACCTGTAGTTACCATTTCAATTTTCACATGACGCCATTTGCTTTTAAGTTTAAACTATTTGGACCAATAAACTTACCTAAGCAAATTTTTATTAGATCTTTTTGTGTTTAAAACGTGAACAAACACACCAAAAGACAAAAAAAAAACAAATAAAAAATTACATACAAAACACGTACTTCCAACAAAGAGAAAGACCCACAAGTAAATTAACATAAAAACCGTCAAAACTCATAAAAATCCAACATGAAAAAGGCCCAAAAACTAGCATAAAACTGAGTCCTAAAATCAAATGGTTGCTTGATATGGACCAAAATTAACTTGATCAACACAATAAGAAGAAACATCAATATTCATTAACTCTTGATCAAGATCTCTGAGAGTCATGAGACTTCCAGTCGAAGATTGAACACTTTCAGATGCCACACAATTGGCCACAGATGGTTCACGCCACATCGGATCTGAAAAAATCGAAGAAGAATAAGAGAAGGCGGAGCTCTGATCAGAGCTAGTTTCAGAACTTGAACTACTGAAATTTATTTCGAAAGATGGATTTATCTCGGGATCTTGTTGTTTGTTGTAATATAAATTGGTGCAAGTGTGCTTTCCGAAATAAAATATTTCGTATTTTAGAGGATTTATTGTCGATTGTTGCACTTGTTTTGTCGCCTGGCAGTTTTGATCGTCTTTGTGGGTGCATCTATAGTAGCACCTAAATGTTTAAAGAGAAAATAAAATAAAGTTAATTTTAGTGAAATTTGTGATTTATTAATTATATTATTTGGAAGAATAAATTGTAGTATAAATAAAAAGGAGAAAGTCAATTACCTTGGGTATTTCAAGCCGTTGATCTCTTTTTGTCCATATTTCCTCCAAATATAAGAATCTTCTGAGGTTTCGCTCACAATTTTGTTGCATGACTCAGCATCAATTCTACAAAAAATTAATAAAATAAACCCTTAAATCTCCATAAAACTTGAAACTATGAAGAAATCTAGTGATTCTCAACAAAAGTACCAAGAAAATACAATATAAAAACAAGTTGCAAAAACTTGATAATTAAAAAAAAATATAGCTGAAAAATCCTCCATACATTATTGTACAAATAAATTTTGTTTAGGGGGAAATGAAAAGTGTGTATCAATCCATACCTTCTCCTATTTCCTGTCTTTTTAGCGGTGTGACCCTTAACATTCTTCTGTTTTGCACTAGGGTCCTTCTTCTGATTCTGAGTTTCTAGCTTAGTGATTGCTCTAGAAAGAGAACCCATTATTTCTTGAACAAGAAGCTCATTTTGCGCTCCTTTCACATACGTGTTGAGCTTGCAAGCCGAATGTCGCCCTTTCTTCAACATATTTATCGCTTCTTGCAAATTCTCCATTTTTAATTTGTTTTTCGCTCAAAAAACTCTCTAATTTCCTCTCCTTCGTTTTTCTTCCTTTTCTGGTGGGCTTCGTTTTTGTCTGAAGACAAAATGAGAGGTGAGTTGGGTTTATAATTAGGTTCGGTGCCCTTTATATAATGGTATCAATTTCATTACTTCAAAAAATTGCAAAGAAATAATGGCATCTATTTAAAATATTTAATTTTGAAAGGTTAAATTGTTGCTTGGATTCCCTTGAAAAAGTAGGAATCATTTAGATGGACGGGTCCATTATAAACTCAGCCAATGAGAAGCTGCCACATAAGTGAACTAGCTGATGCTTCATCTTCTCATTTGTTGGGTCATGATACAGCTTTGCCATCTTATGATTTATCCAAGTGCAATTTGGTTTATTTAGGACTTTCTGGGAACCACAAATATGATATGATAATGATAATAATATCTAATTTTTACAATATTATTTTTTCATTGGCCACATGATCACATCTTTATCTCAGGAGCAATTCTTAGGAAATTGGGAATGGATTAACTAATAAATGAGCTAGAGAGAGAGTTTTCTTCTTCTTTTTTCTTTATTCTTCTGAGAGATAGCTGGAAAACCTGCTTAAATTTTTATATAGAGGAGAGAAAGCAGGTTGAGCTCCTCTAAAATCATTTTGGAATATTAGACAAGAATTCGTGAATTTAATTCGTCACAAAGGCAGTTTAATGTACTTTTTTTAAGAAAAATCTCTTATCACAATGTACTTAAAATCAAATAATTCAATTATCTTAAATAAATCTTCCTATAAATAATAAATTAATACATAAGAAAATGAGAAGTATATCTTTACACAAAATGGTCAAATGTTACAACCTCTTGGCTCTCCTTCAAAAAAACAAAGAAAACCGACAAAAATCAAATTTGATCGAATAAATTTTATCATAGATTACTCAACTTTAAAAAATGATCAAATAAGTAATTTAACTTTCTATTCTTCTCTAGAGCTCAATTTAAAAAAATGATCAAATAAGTCATTAAACTTTCAATTGTCTCTTATAAATCACTTAACTTTAGAAAATGACCCAATAGTAAATTCAACTTCCAAAAATGTTGCACGATTGTCTTCACGAGATTTTAAAATTGAATGACTCGTTTAATTATTTTTAAAAATTAAGTGTCTTATATAGGACAATTGAAAGTTGATTTATTTATTTGAACATTTTTAAAGTTAAATGGCTTATATGAGACAATTGAAAATTAAATAACATATTTAGTTATTTTTGAAAGTTAAGTGACATAAGATAAAATTACCCAATTTAATAGGTAATTAGGGCCGGTTCAAGAGCAAGCCCCCACAAGCTCGTGGGTTAGGACTTGGGACAACCACTTGAGCCAGGGCAACCCTCTAACGATTCTTATTTATAGGTATTTCATGTCTATCAAACGAAATGCTGTCTAGTAGAGTTGGCAATGAGATATACTATAAATCTAAGGATTGTGTGTTGTATTCTAGACTCAAAGATTTGGATTTGCAAATTTGGAGTTTTTTTTATTGTTTCCGTGAAGGGATCGTTTGGACGAAATGAAGAGCTTGGGTTAATGGAGACAAATATATTGTGGCCTATTATTATTATAACTAGGATCATGCTCGCGCTTCGTTGCGAATATTTAAATTTGTTATTCATTTAAAATTTATGTATAAATTACAATTATATATAATAATTCTGTTATGTACATTAGTTATTTAAAGTCATTTTGAATTATATCATGAAATATTCTATCCATTTATTATTTATTAAAAAATTGTTCTATATCACATCTAATTTTATAAGGATGAATAACTCTATACAAATAAATTTACATATATGAAATAAAATAACATAAATAATAAATTCATAAAAAACAAAAAATAATTTGGATTATTAATTTACAATCTAATTAATTTATATTTGCATTAAGATTTCTAAAATTAAATTATCATATTTTTTTTTAATCTTTTTAGTTTTCTTGTGCCCGTTATCTATTGATATATTATAAAAGAAAAAAAATCAAGTATTAATCGGACGATGAAGGAAATCTAAAGACTTAATTATAGATGATTAAATTTAAAAAATATAAAAATAATAATTATATTTAACACGATTTGTAAAAAGAAAATATTATATTATATATATAGAAAAAGTATGTTTACTATACAAAAGAAAATATAACATAACTCATTTTTCGAAAAAATTGTCATTATTATTTTTCCTATTTATATTTTGTTAGTTATTAAAATGATACATATTATTCTTAATACATTAAGTAATATAATATAATCTTTAATACTGGAATTTTATTTGATATGATAGTTCTCACATAATTGGAGATACAACACGAAACATTAATCTAACTCGATCATGTGATATTGTATTAATAATTTAAATGAAAAACTAAGATTTGAAAAAAAATTAATCCAACGGCCGAGATAAAATTGACGAAAGGTTTCTTGAGAATGCTTAAAGAGAGATGAAAAATAAGGTATAACTTAATAAGCATATCATTTTTTTACATGTTCTTTTATATAGTCTTTATTCACATATTTTAGTAAGAAAATAAATAAATTAGAACCATAACAATATGGAACTCACAATAAAGAGAAAATTTCAACAAATTTATATTTGATGATTTTAACATGAGAAACAAAATATTTCATTAAGAATTATAATTTTTTAAAGAAAAAAAGAAAAATTATTTATATTTCAATGACTGAACTATTCATTAACTATTGATATTAATAATTGAACATAACTTTGAACTATGATTTATTGAAGCCATCCGATTAAGATCCGATGGTCATAAACAAATTTACAACGGTTCTCACTAAAACATAAATTTACATATATGAAATAAAATAACATAAATAATAAATTCATAAAAAAAATAATAATCCAAAAAATAATTTGGATTATTAATTTACAATCTAATTAATTTATATTTGCATTAAGATTTCTAAAATTAAATTATCATATTATTTTTTATCTCTTTAGTTTTCTTGTGCCCGTTATCTATTGACATATTGTATAAGAAAAAAAATCAAGTATTAATCAGACGATGAAGGAAATCTAAAAAATTAAAATAAATGATAATTTATTTCATAGATTTTAGTTGAAACCCCATAAGACTTACTTATAGACAATGTTACAGAATGCGCTAGGCGCTAGTCGGGCGGTCGGGACCATCAAGGATTAATCGGGGATTAATCGGAGATTAATCGGACCTAGGCGGATTTATATTTTTTAGTATTTTTATATATTATATATAATTTTTGCGTTGAATTATTTATACTATATTTAATAACATTAACACAACATACAAAATATACAAATAAAATGCAAAACAAAATTCAAAATGAAAGCACAAACAATTAGTAACGGTTTTCATGAAAGAACCGTTACAAATTAGTTTAATTCTGTAACGGTTCTTTAGGAAAAACCGTTACTAATATGAAATTAGTAACGGTTTTTATTAAAAACCCGTTACAAATATGCATAAATAGATTTTTTTTTACAAATCCGTAACGGTTATTTAAAAAAACCGTTACTAATATGTGGTTAGTAACGGTATTTATTAAAGAACCGTTACAAATATGCATAAATAGATTTTTTATTTTACAAATCTAACGGTTCTTTAGGAAAAACCGTTACTAATATGTAATTAGTAACGGTTTGATTAAAGAACCGTTACAAATATGCATATATAGATTTTTTTTATATAATTTCAGACTTGTTCTTTAGGAAAAACCGTTACTAATATATAATTAGTAACGGTTTTTATTAAAGAACCGTTACAAATATGTTATCCTTTTTTATTTTTACACAAATTCTAACGGTTCTTTAAGAAAAACCGTTACTAATAGTTTAATTAGTAATTTGTTTTTAGGAAAGAACCGTTACAAAGTTACGAAATGGGGTTTTTTAGGTGGGCTGGGCGGGTTCGGGCGGCGTTGGGCGGAACAAAACGCAGAAGGCCGACTAGCATAATTTCTAGGCGTTTTGCTCCCGCCTAGTGCGCAGGCGGCGCCCGGGCGGCCGCCTGGACCGCATTTTAGAACATTGCTTATAGATGATTAAGTTTAAAAAATATAAAAGTAATAATTATATTTAACACGATTTGTAAAAAAGAAAAATTATATTATATATATAGAAAAAGTATGTTTACTATACATAAGAAAATATAACATAACTCATTTTCGAAAAAATTGTCACCATTATTTTTCTTATTTATATTTCGTTAGTTATTAAAATGATGCATATTATCCTTAATACATTAACTAATATAATATAATTTTTAATACTCGAAATTTTATTTGATATGATAGTTCTCACGTAATTGGAGATATAACACGAAATATTAATCTAACTGATCATGTGATATTGTGTTAATAATTTAAATAAAAAACAAAGATTTAAAAAAAAATTGATCCAACGGCCGAGATAAAATTGACGAAAGGTCTTTTGAGAATGCTTAAAGAGAGATGAAAAATAAGGTATAAAGTATAACTTAATAAGCATATCATTTTTTGACATGTTCTTTTATATAATCTTTATTCACATATTTTAGTAAGAAAATAAATAAATTAGAACTATAACAATATGGAACTCAAAATAAAGAGAAATTTACAACAAATTTATATTTGATGATTTTGACACGAGAAATAAAATATTTCATTAAGAATTATAATTTTTTAAAGAAAAAAATTATTTATATTTTAATGAGTAAACTTTTCATTACATATTAGTATTAATAATTAAAATCGGATGGTCAGAAATAAATTAGAACTATAATCCATTGAAGTCATCTGATTAAAATCGGATGGTCAGAAATAAATTTACAACGGTTCTCACTAAATCGGGGATGAAACACAAAATACTAATTCAACAAATCATATGATTATGTTTTAATAACCACACACATGTTGTCATAAAATATAATAATTTGAGAAAATGAATGGCTAAGATTTGACAAATAAAATTGATCGAACGGTGGAGATAAAAATATTGATGTGATCTCTTAGGAATGCTCAAAAGTAAATGAAAAATAAGGAGTTGGGATTAATCCCATGTTATATCATCTTTTACGTGATTGTGCAAAGAAACAATAATAAATATGGCAAGATTTCATTGGACTTCTGTTTTGTACTTATTTCTACTAAAATTCAGAGGCTTATATACTATTAGCTTTAATTATTTAGTAAAACTAGTGTAAAAAGACTGTTAAGATTACGACTATATATGGTTACGTTCATACTTCATTGTACCTTACAAAACACCAAAATATCATAAAAGTTTGCCTATGATTCTCACTTGTAAATAAATAAAATATCATAAAATTTTAGTTCCTACTGGGATTGCAACATTATAATTTTGTTTTTAATTTATTTGAAATCTCCTTCTTATCAGTATAAAACTAAATATTATTTTGTAATTAATTTTCATGACAAAGTTATGTAATTGCTAGTTTTATAAAAACTAAAATAAAAAATTTAAATGGATGGATGAATTTAATTCATAACACCAATAATATATTTTTCATAAATTATATATCAGTAATCATTAGATTCATTACTAATAAAAAATATTATTTTAACCATAATATTTCTAGATTGACCAATAAAAAATCTTCAAAAATTATTGCTCTATTAGATGTAAAAGTATATTATAAATTAATTTTCCTTATATATTATATTGCAATTTTATTAAGAGAAGGAAACACCTCGATAACGTCTAGAGCTATTAACATATCGGGTTAGAGTAACCAATATGACGGGCTGGTCTTGTAGGTAATATTCTTAATTTAAGCCGATTCAAATTAACAAAAGGACCAATAATTCTAGCTAAATTCTACATAAATGGTTGTAGAGGAATTAGATTATATATATAGAGAGAGGGAAACAAGTAAGCAACTAAGAAGGAAGAAAGTGATAGTTGTAAATTTGTAATAATATCCAAGTTGACGCAGGAACAGATGATGTATGAAAATGCTGACAGTTCGCCGTGGAGATGACGTCAGCTATTGGGGGGGAAAATGGATTGTTTGTGCAAGTTAAGTTTGACCACAAAATTAGATTAGAATGTTCCTACTTTACATAGTTGAATAATAATATAATTTAGAAAGTACGGTAACTAACATCTATAATGCTTATTGTTAGAAAAAGAAAAGAAAACTATAATTTATCATAAAAATAGTTAACAGGATTACAACACACACAAGTATACAGAGTTACGGAGCACAGAACATATAACCATTTTACACGTTTATGGCAAGTTAATAGATGTTAAATGACGAAAATACCCTTGATGTCATTGGATTTTCATTAATCTTTCTATTTAAGCTTAGTTTGAGGCAATAATGCAAGAGCAAAAATAGGAAAATTAAAAAACTTTTGTTGACTCTAATTCTCTCCATTTCTTAAAATTCAGGACATGCCCATTTTCTTCATGATTTTGTAATAACACTTGAACTATAGAGCACCTTATTCTTTAAAAAAGGAAAAGTACGAAATGTTTTAATCATTTTTACTCTTTAATAAAAAAAATGAAGAGTAAAAAGAAAAAAAAATCTGTGGGGAATTATTTGACCTTTGAAAAATAGCACATGTGTAAGCTATATATGAGGAGATTCCAGTCCACGAATTGTGCTTTGGCTCTACATGTTTTGGCATTTTGCAATTGATATATTGAATAAACATATGATTTAGCCTGATACAATGTTAGCTGTCAAAACATTTCTATAGTATTTGTGTCAGTATCATTATTTCTATAATATTTGTGTCCTTATCCTTGTTGTAGACTATAAATGGTCCATGAGCTCTCTCTTGAATGGGCGACAAAAAAATATTAAAATGGGAAACAAATTCTTGTACACCCTCATGAAAAATTTCAGAATAGCATATGTAACCTTTTCAACAGATATTTTATACTATTTGATTAGCGGTAATTACAAAATCGACCCCCCAAAAAATGTTACTTACTTATCCCAATATATTCCCTCCCAAAGTATCGCACCGACTTCCCAAGTGAGATCGACCCATCCTTTATTGCATACAAATTGTAGCTTTAAACTATCAAAAGTGACGACATTTTGTCGTTTTAATTAATCAACAAAATTGTATTGATGTTTTTTTATTCCAATTGGGTAGCATGTGATAGATAATATTAGCTAAATAGCTAATATTATCATATTGCGTGTTCATAGAGGATTTTGGAGAAAAAGTTATAAGTAATTGTTTTTTTGAGTTTCACCACACAAGAATATACAGAGGACTAAAATAATCAGCGATTCAACAGGATGTGAGGAGTTTCAATTTATATCAGTCATTATATACTCTCTTATCCTCTATGCATACATTTTTTTTTTTTAAATTATCCTATGTATAATTTTCTTTCCGCTATAATTCTGTAATGAAATATGCCATATATCTTGTTCTCATTTTTTATTAAAGCAATACTAGATTTCATTAGAAAACTACTTCTTCAACAAAGATAAAAATATAAGAAAATCCCTCAAGCGTTGGATATTCATGAGGTACTTGTTGTTCTCGTTTTGATGATATTTAAAATAATTTCGAGTTATTAATAATATTTTGAGTATCATGAATTAGTGTAGATAAATCGAAAGTTTAAGAAAGACGTTCTAAAAGTACTCATTAAGACGGACGCGACGCCTTTTGTTCAAAGGAGCCGGGAGTCTTGGAGTTCTTGTTTGAAACCCTTTATGTTTTTGTTTGATTTTTGGACTAAAATATAAAAATGGAGTAAAGCAACAAAGATGGCCGAATCAGCCCGGAATCAACTGACACGTCTTCAGTATTTGGGCCATAACTTTCGCACCATAGATGTTATGAAGGCGTGTGATATGGCTATGGAAAGATAACAGAGTGGGCTACAACATTACGTCTCTTACAAAATTTCAAATTCAGCTTTTAAATCGGTCATAAAAGGAGATCTTTACAGCAGAAAATTTGGACAGATTTGATAGCTGAATATTTGGCAATTATAGTGAAATTTGAAAAACGAAAATACAAGACAAAAATTCAGAATTCTCTCTCTCTCTCTCTTATGTCCAAGAAAATTTACTCAATATTCCTTAGTGAGATTAGAGAGAAATTAGTAAGCGAATTAGTTGTTATTTGATTGAAAGAAATTGTCGTAAGCTTTGTTTCATCGCTTCGCTCCGAGTTGTTGTAAAGTGAAAGGTGAATTGTAATCTTGTAAAAGAAAATAATATTTGAATTAGTGCAATCAAGAAGGTGAAAGACATACCCGGAAAGTAGATGCTCGCGAACGCAGTAAGTATTGCTAGTGAGAATGGATGGTTATCGCAAAAGCAACCACCCAGCCAAACTTCGTCAACAGATATATTGTTCGTCAAATCCATACTTTTGCACGAAATTGGCATATTCACCCTTCTTTAGGCCGCAATCGAACAACAATACTCTCACGAGATGTTATCAAATGCCTTTTTAAAATCAGTTTTGAGCATGATTGACGGGATTTTATTCTTGTGGTAGTGATTGAGAATTTCTCATCAATTTTGAGCATGATCGACGGCATTTTATTCTTGCGGTAGTGATTGAGAATTTCTCTTGTAAGGAAAAAGGTCTCAGTGATGGATCTCCCTTTGATGAAGGCGGTCTAATGTTTGTGGATCAACGAAGGAAGTAAAGTTTTAAGTCTATTAGCGAGGATTTTAGTGATAATTTTGATGAATAGGGTAATGATGCTAATGGGACGATAATCTGATAGAAAAGTAGGTGTGTCTACTTTGGGATGAGCGTGACAGTGGTCTTGTTGAACCTCCATAGATCCAGGTTAGTTTCTTCGAACCGTTTGATAAGCCAAAGAAAATCTTGTTTGATGATTGACCAGTACTTCTGAATAAATTTACTCAGTAGACCATCAGGTCGACTTGTTTTCCCTTTAGCCAGATTATTCACAACACTTTTGACTTCAGATTCTTCAACGGGTGAGATGAGAGTGGAAAAGTCAATGGAATTTGACTGTTCCGGGTACAGGTTATTAGTGTTGTAGTGTGAGATGGAAGAGTGATTAGCTTTAGAATGGATCTGTAGAACTGAGTAAAAGAGAGAAGGATTTGGTTGGAATCTGTTAATGAGATTCCATCAATGTCGGTGGAAGAAATATAGTTGAGTTTTCGTCTTTGAGAAGCGATGGCATAGAAGTAGGCAGTGTTGTTATTGCCTAATTTGAGTCAAGTGTAGGCCGATAATTGTTGCCATTTTGTCTCTTGAATCGTGGCTAAAGAGTAAATTCTTTCAGAGATTCTGAGTGTAAGCTCATCTTGAGATAAAATACGAGACTCTTCTTGAACATAATTCGTCAACTACTCAAAAAATAAGTACTTCATTAGGGGTAATTGGCTATATATTTGCAAATCTGAGGACATAAAATATTAACTATACTGACTTTCCAATGTGGTATTGACTGATTGGTCCCTGCTTTGTTTCCTACAATTAATTATTATTTTGAAATAATAGCTTAACATAAAATACCAAGAATGACTGCACTTCGCCATTTTATGTATTCAAATAAATATTATTGATGTTTTTTGTGTTCCAATTGAATAAAACCATTACCAGATAGTAGTAGTACTTGGGCAATCAGGAAATGGTTTTTCCTCTTCCACGTTTACCAAGGATGTTGCGTGCCGTCCGGCTGATCCATTCTAATTTTTTATAATATATACTTCTGTTTGTTATTACAATAATATGCGATATATACTCCTTTTTATTATTTTTTATTTTTGATAAAGAAACTTTTAAGAACAGGCAACAGAAATTAAAAGTCCTCAGTTTGAACAATGCACTTGGACATTATTTATGAGGCCAACATAGCTGGCTAGAACCAACTACCATAAACAGTATTTAACAAAAGATTCAATTTTATATGTTGTTACACACTACTCAAATTTTCCTTTATATGGAAAAAATAAATATACTAGAAAAAATTAGATTAAGTGGTAGTTTGGTCATTTCATTGGGGGATAAGTTAGCTCCAAACTAGGAGATAAGACCAGAGGGTTTCACAGATGCCTTCTTTTGGTTGGGCTAAAAAGATGCTTCTCACTTTTCTATTGCCTCTTCAGAAATGGTTTTATTTCTTGTGCAAAATGAATAATAAAGTAGTCTTTCATTACATAAACTTTGTTTTTTGCATATTTTTTTAATATACTTTCTTTTACTTGTTTTATATAAAATATTTTCAGATTTCAAATTTTCAGATTGCTGTATCACGTCCCTTAATTTATATTAATATGCTAAACTATAAATAAATTCCAAAATATAAAAATATAATATGTTTGATTCTTGTTAAAAAAAATGGAGTACACTCAAATGCTCCACTTTCATTATTCATTGATTATATAATATATTTACAAAAACAAAAAATTCCAACAATATATTTGAGTTTTTCTTTTCAAGTAGAATATAAGAGTATCTCTCAGAAAATAATCTATCACCAATATCCAAGAAGCAATTAAGAAGGATTTAAAAACATGACTTTTGTAAAAAAAATATATATATATAGTAAATGTCTACCACCATCCTCTCTTCAGATACTTAAACCTAACCCAACACTACAGGAAAAAGAAAGGGGGGAGGTACAAAAAAACTAAAAAGAAAGATAAAGAGAGAAAAAAAAAGGACAAATGGCATCTAGAAATCAGGAGGAAAACTTGCAACTCAATTTGCAACAAGTGATAAACGAGTTGCAAAGAGGGCAAGATTCGGCGAACTGGCTCGAGTCCCTAATTCAAAATAGAACTGGATCTAATGCTCAAATTCTTGTAGAAGACATAAAGGGTTGTTTTTCAAGAGCTCTCACTGTTTTAGATTCTTCAAATCAAGTCTCCCATCAGCTCCAATTGCCTCCTGTCAGTGGATTTAGATCAAGGTACTAATATTTTTCTAATTTTTTTTCTAATTAGGATTTCTTCAATTTATTCCCAAATTGTATTTTCTTGTTAGTTCTAGTTAAGTAGATCTACGTACTCATTGTTTGTTTTAAGCGGCTGCAATTTTGAAATAATTTTCTTTCCTTTAGTTTTCTGACTTAAATAGGTAATTTTTCTTTTTATACTTTTACTCGAAGGAACTTTGGTTGATACTTTTCCTCCATGATTTTTTAATTAAAAAATTGTTTTTTAGTATCGACATTTTATCAACATCTGTACTTTTAGAAAGAAATTGCATCATTTCATCAGTATTTTTCACAAAATTTTTTTTTGCAGAAATGAGGCCGACACACACACAAAAGTCTTACACGAAAGTTCAGAAGATTGTTATTCATGGAGGCACTATCGGTCCAAACGAATTCACGGCTTTAAATATCCAAGGTAACATTATTTTTCTGTCCTTATACTTGCAAAGTAGGTAATATTATGTTATGATTATGTTAATCAAACCAGAACTTGGGGTTGATATAAGAGCTGGAAGAAATTCAACTGAAATTTTCCTCAAAAAATAAAGAAATTCAACTGTAAATTACTTCTTCAACTATGTAAAAGTAATCACATATTTTGAGGATCAGTTCTTAAATCTGTAGTTAAACTTCTATTGTTGAAACAAAACAATCCCATTTAGTTCTATTTACTGATCTAATTAAGTCTAAAACATGACTTACTAAGCGAATGAAGTCTTTCCACTGAGGTTATTATATAGAATAATTCATTTGTTTCAAAAAGAAAATGATTATTGGATGAAGAAAAGATATGTTTATTCATGTAATATTGAACTTTGGCAAGTCTTATAAAAAAGACTAATAATGGAGCACGAGACGACAGATTAAAGTTAAAAACATATACATCAAAATGTTTGTGATATAGAAAAAATATATATAGAATCATGCTGAAATTAGTGGCACAATTTTCTCAAATAAGCACTACAATATCATTTTTAAAAATGTTCTAGAAAAGGTCACTCTAAAGTCTTCTTATTTTAGAAGAAAACAATAAAAAGTTGTTTCTTCCAAACCTAATTTCTGTAAGCTTGTAGACTAAAATCTTAATTGCAAAACTATTATTAATCACATTTAATCTTTGCACTAATTCAATTGACATCTCATTTGTTATTTAATGATATACTGATGAACTAAAAATAGTGAGGAATTACAACATAAAACTTGAAAAGGATCATGACGATAATGTTATATAGTTAATGCATTCATTACAGAAGCTCTCACCTTAAGGATTACCCGATTCTCTTTGCATTAAAGATAAATAAAAAAAATTGTCTGTTTTATGAATTATTTCATAAGGAAAAGAATCAAGGCTAGTTGTGAGACGGACAGAATAAAAAAGCAGTGTGTTGATCAGGACTCTTTGAGTCAAATTAAACTAAGACTTGATTTCTACTTCATTAATATATCGAAATAACCATTAATATATCACTTTTTAAATTCTTTTATTTATGTGTTGACATTAAATTATTGCTATTTATCTCTATTTAATGATTAGTAAATTCATAACTTTGGCCTTTTGGGACTGTACATTAATTATCATAATGATGTTATACATTTTCTTTTAAATTTATCATTTTCTATTTTTTTTACCATTTCAGGTGTGATTTTGTGTGCATTCACAAAGAGGATTTAAATTGCCGCGCGACAAAAAGAGTGCAACGTTTGGAAGGAGATACATTGACGTATGAGATAATTTACAATGAAGAACATACTTGCATAAATTTGTTCAATCAACAAAACCAACAAAATTCATCATTTGTGAACCGACACGAAATTGCTTCAAGTTCTTCGGGGGTTTTGTCTCCTGAAACGAGTTTGGGCGTTGAACATGAAAGAGATACTTTCAAATTTGATGAGTTGATGGACATGATAAATAGAAAGGGATCAAACATTAATGATTGATTCATTCTTCTTAATGAAATCAAGTGCATCCATGATTGGTTTTCCTTTTTGTATTTCTTGGTTAATTTTAAGGGATTGATAATGTTTACGTCATTTTCATCTTTGGGTAGTTGCAAAGGCGTGTTATTGCCTTCAATGAGTTCAACTTTGTTTTATGCTTTTTTTTTTTTTAAGGAATTTGTTTTATGAGTTTTATTTATGATTTTTTTTAATGCAAGCTTGTAGTTTTATGAATTGTTGTATTAGTAACATGATTCAATGAGAGGAAAACACTTGGATAAAGTGTTCAAAATTGTGAATCTAGAACTTTTCATTGTAGAATTTTGTTTTGTAATTTAATGTGAGACAATGAAATAGTATATTTGGAGGAAATATTTATATAATTCATATCCTATTTTCTTAGGAGTCGGAAGTTTCGATGAATGAGCAAAACAAGCACAAGAATCAAGTATACCAAGAAAAGAAAATTAAGTTATTTTGGTGGCATTTCTTTTCCTTTTTGGATTTTTTTTCAAATTCATGGCCATTTGTGAGATGTATTTTAATTGTGTACAACTAATCTTCAGTCTTCACATAAAATTCTGCCAATATTAATGATTATTTATTGATTCCCTTCATAATCAAGAGATATAAAGTACAATGAAAAGTTGAGTAGAAAAATCCTCAAGCAATAAAAAAAAGAAAGTTAGCCTACGGGGCTTTCCATCGAAACAATAAAAAAAAGAAAGTCGAGTAAAAAAAAGTAGTGTGAAGACGAATATAATTAAGTGGACTTGTAAATATGACAACTTTGTCTCATGACCAACTTTATATGCATTCACATCTTATTTTCTTACATTAATATTTTTTTCCATTCCTTGATGGTGATTTTCTATGTAAACTTAGCTTACCATTTTCATCCAAATTCATATTTCATAATTTCTTCAATGGAAAAAAATTGTCAAAATATTCTTCTAATAAAAAAGAGTTTATATACCCATTCCCCAGCAGCCCCCCAATCCGGCATTTACCACTGATAAACAGGACTCACTTATTTTGAATATACGTGGAGTCCGTTTAACAATAATAAAGAGGCGCATTGAGGGGTTGACAAACGGGGACGGGACTGTATATATTTTTCCAATAAAAAACTGTCAAAAATCCAGACTACTATAATCATATATACAAAATACTTTAACTATAGGGAGACAGAAGATCTATAAATGCGAAGTTGCCGCGTTGGCCACGTGATGAATCAGGAGAAAACGTGATTAATTCTGGAGATGTATTAGATGCATCATCAACACAAACTTGGCTGACGCTACCATACCTGACGCCATCCCCCTACGTCATCCTATACTTTATATATTTTTTGGTTCTCGTTTCTCCATGCTGTACTTTATATATTTTTATTTTTTTAAACAATATATATATATATATATATATTTATCTATTAAAAATAATTTGGTCTCTCCGAATTCCAAAGGGCCAGATAGATTTCAATTACATGGAGAGACAAGTCGTGTGGATTTTTTATTTTAATTCAATGGAGCGGTGCTAGTTTTATTATTTAGTCGAGAATATATTACTTCTATTAGGAATAAACATATGGTAGCTTGTAATTAAAATATTGGGTTATTTAGTCAAGAATATATATTTCTTAATTTAATGATAGTTCTAAATTTAACTTTGATAATATGAATAATATTGTGACATTTCAACGGAAAATACAATTTATAAAAATAAATTTATTATTCTTCATATCTTAGTGAAAAGTTAGAACTATTTTATATTATAGATTCTAAAACTTGTAATAAAAAATAAATTTGAATCTCAAGAAAAAAAAATTGGTAAAGAAGATAAGATGACAAATAATAGTGGGGGACAAAGAGTCAATGACGCATAAATGCATGTGCGCAATATTATTACTTTGCCAATGAAAGCAATCATGGTGTTTTTAAGGATGACGTCACTTGGATTATTAGAATTTTGTGTATTTTTTCGTATTACTCCTCCTTTTTCTTTATTTATTATAATATTTGTGTACTTGTAACTAATTAATTAATTTAAATAGAGAGTTAATACTGTGTGACAGTATTGTAACGATTTTGTAGTGACAGTATATAAAAATTGAAAACAGTGTATATAAACATATGAACCGAATACAAACAGTATATAAAAATGCATTCGATAAAATAGTATATATTTAAAAAAAAAATAAAAACAGTATATAAAAAACATATAAATTGAAAACAAACAGTATATAAAAATTCATTCGGTAAACAATATATAATTAAAAAAATGAAAACAGTACATAACGTATATAGAAATATGAGAAAACGGTATATAATTTTAATTCGTCACTATAGAGTCGCTACAATATCCGGCATGATTTCCAATTTCCCATTTAAAAAATTGCCGTTGATTCCGGACTCAGATTAGATAAGAGTTGATTAAGTACATTAATGAAGGCATCTTGCACGCCTACCTCACATAATCCCAAGTTATTAATTGCTGTCGATAGCAGAGAATCATAAAATTATTAGCACATAATAATAATAATAATATACATGTCAAAACTTCTCTAATGAAAGTGGTAACACACAATCACACCAACTCAAACTTATGTGTTGTTAAAAAAAGCATAATGATGTACATAAAAATCGACAAAAAAAAGCTGGTTGTACTGACAAAAAGTTAGAAAAGGGAAACTTATTGTTGTGAGATAATTAATAAATACTAAAAGGAAATTTCGTTGTATAAATAAGCCAGCTTTTTTCTGCAACTAATATAATTTTTGTTATCAATATAATGACATCATCTTAATTATTATTTGATTTTTTTTTATCGAGAATTATTATTTGATTTTTATATCACAGATTCTATACAATTGATATAATTAACAACATACATGTGCTGTGAAAACTTCCATTAATCAATAATTTTCACAACTTATTAATACAAATATTTTTTTCACTAATATAATAATAAAAAAATATATATATCCCCCATTTACCATTCCCCTAATCTACCATTTACCACTGATAAACGGACCCCACTTATATTCAAAATAAGTGGGCCCCGTTTACCAGTGGTAAACGGTGGACTGGGGAGATGGCGGGAGATGTGTATATAAATTCTATAATAATATACTAAAGTAAATTTATTGAACACTAACATATATCCCCCAACACACACACACTACAAATTTTAAATTAATCAAACAATAAAAATTTTGAATCATTCATCAAAAAAGATTAATTGCTGACTGCCATGATGATTCTCAAACAGAATATTAATGAAGTCCAATTCGTAGGAATCAAACCACAGTGAACCCAACTGATCTAAACAGTCAAATTCTCCTTGATTAGACGCAACAAGATTTACTGATCTCTCCAGTTGATTATCAGTTGAGCTTTGATCAGTCACATTGGATATATTAGATGAAGAATGAACTGGAGAGGAGGAAGATGATGACTGACTTTTTGCGGAAAAATCTAATAAAAATTGGGAATTATTTGTCGATTTGGAGTCCGAGTGGACGGAGGACTTGGTGCACGAGTGGTTCGAGAAGTAAGTGACCTTGTAAATGGCTGGATCTGAATAACTCTGCTGCTGAACTTGTTTCGTCGCCTTACAGTCGAACTCGCGAGAGTAAGTGCATCTGTAGTAGCACCTGCATTACCAAATTTAGAATTTAATTTTTTATGATTTAATTTTGTGTTTAGTTATTAGAAAAATTAAACAACTATTTAAATAGCTAGAGAGAACATTGAGTGAACTATTACAATTATATAATTTGATTTATTGTTGATTGAATCTGAATAATTGTAGTTGACACGCGCAGGCGCTCATACTATAATATAAAATTTGTAAATTTTATATCGGCATTAAATCAATTTCTTGAAAATATTTTTTCTTTCAGGAAGTGATTTTTTGAAATATATTTCAATAATAATTATAGCATTGCAACCTTAGAAAAGCATCGTAGTCTATGCTGTTTGATGTTTTTTCTAATATAAAATACTATTTACAAGTGGCGAGGATGTCTTGTTTTCCCAAAAAATGGAAAAATTAAGGACTAATTAAGAAGCAAGTTGTGAAATGATTTTACATATTAATCTGAACAACAGGAAATACCTGCAATTTGTGCAACTTGATTTTCACAAAATTCATGCAATTGTACCAACTTGGATTATTTTAATTTTCTTTCGTAAATAAATATATCTTGACAGGGTGTCTTTCATTTGTTTTTTTGCCATAAAGGACAAAAGAAGAGTCAGCCTGAGCCCATGTATCCAACATTTCATAAATTAAAAATTATTAACTTACAAGGCAAGTGGTGTGCTCATAGATAAGATCATGAGAAATGGGAGTTTTATATTTTTTACAGCTACCAAGAAGAGATATTATTAGAATATATTTCCAAAGTAGTTGCATTATTTGTTGTTAAAATGACATATTAGATTATCTTTAGGTGAGATTTTATATGTACCCTAGAAAAATTTAAATTATCATTACATGATACATCCCTAAAAACTGAGACAAATTTTCACAGACGGCCTAATGAACAATCCAAAAAATGCCCCCAACATGGATGGACCATGATATATCTCTGCACTGATTTATGCAAGCGTACATGACATAATCCAACTAAATTTTATATTCAAAATAAAAAAAGAACTAACAAAACTACCTTGAAAATTGACTGTTCAAAATCCTTTTCTCGCCATATTTCCTCCATTGATAGCCATCGTGGTCTGGTGAAGACGTAATTATTTCTGATGTTGAATCGCGTCTCCCCCTATTTATAACAAGAATAATTAATCAAAATATAAGAGGCGAAATAATATTTAATTTTATTATTATCTAGTATCTACAAATTTAAAAGTTAAATAAATACCTCTTTTGATTGATCTCTTTATAACAGCCCTGATTTTCATCCCTCCCTCTCTTCTTTGTGTATTTTGAAGAATTGAAGTTCTTGTATTTTTCTTCAAAATTCGACTCGACCTGATCAGAGGAATTAGTATTATTTTTAAGAAGAGAAGTCATGCAATTTAGGGTTTCTTTGATGCTGATTGCCATTTTTGGTAATACGAGAAAGAAACTGAACTTTTAAGAGAATGGATTGAAGGAGGAAGAAGAGTCTCGTTAGATTTATAGCTGAAAGATTCAGCTGTTTAGATTATACGCAGAAAGATCCTGACGAATTGTTAGACTCAAGTTGCATTATTTTTTCAAGGTGATTCAATTGATTATATCAAGTTGATATTAATAAAGTGTCACGTTAGAATAAGTGTGAATCCACCTGACTAGTCGAGGGTTTACTAGATTTTTTTTAAGGAAATGATGGTCTTGTATGTAGGCCCTATATTTTTTTATTAACAAAATTTATTGCGTAATTTGAATTGCATGAAGACAAAATAATTCTTTTTTTTTCTCGTGTTAACATTTCATGGACGTTTCTTTGTCTTTTTTTTTCTTTTTTCTTTCCATGACATTTTCATAGAGAATTTCTTGTTTTTTTTATGTGATAGTTACACAGAGGCTTCCTCATTGGCATCATTGTCCATTTTGAGAATTTATATTACATTTTTTCCTTTGATCTACTTTTATGGCCAAAACAGTTTTTTTAAGGCACGGTCCGCGAAATACCGATAGTAATAAAAACAGGCTTCAAATAGTTTTGCACTGAGCGAGCTTCGAACTCACGACTTGCCAAATAGACAAAGCATGATACAACCATGCTGCTAGAAATTCATTTTGCACTAAATGAGTTTATCATTCTTATTATTATTATTATTATAATAATAATAATAATAATAATTATTATTATTATTATTATAATAATTAGTATTATTATTATTTCGAATAAAATGAGGCGGGTATAATAATAATAATAATAATTATTATTATTTCTAATAAAATGAGGCGGGTATAATAATAATAATAATAATAATAATTATTATTATTATTATTATTATTTTAAATAAAATGAGGCGGGTTTATCCCGCACTCATTGGATCGCTAAATCATTTAATTAAATAACATTTTACAAGCACGGAGCAAGGAATACATAACTAGAAAAAAGAAAACATCCCCTTGATATCAGTTGTTGAGTGGCAACAAAATATCAAGTGGGATCAAAAGACTAGCAAAAGCTATCCCGAAATCTCCCTCCCCCCCTAGTATTAAGATTTGATCTTCCCCCAGGTGTGAAGTTCGACGCTTGTCACCCAACAGATCTCATCTGATATTCTTGATAAGTCAGAGAAAAACATATTGCATCTTTCCTTCTAAAGCTGAAATAGCATGAATCATGCGTCCATCGAGAGTTGCTCACTTTTTTAAAGCATTCTTAGCGCGTCAATTTTGTGTGTTCTTCCACTTGCCGCCCAACTCATCCATACCTGTTGAGAGTAGTGGCATGATATCAGAATATGTTCTGCATTTTCTATCTCTTGTCGGCATAACATGCAGATAGATGATAACACTCATCCTCTTCTTTGCAGGAAATCCTGTATCGGGAGGATATCTCTCGCAACCTTCCATAAGAAGCATCTTATTTTAGGTGGCACCCTAATTTTTCAAAATCCTTTCCAATGAGGAGATGTTCTATCTGCCCTTACTATCGTGTTGTACGCCGATTTGGTCGAGAATATCTCTAAATTCTACCAATTCTATCGCACCTCATCCCTCTCCGCTGGTTGTATACTTTCTGCCGCTGCTTCTAGTAGGCCAATAATTTCACACTACTAGCGAGGTTGCAGCATGTAGAATAAGCTTTCTGTGTCCGGGTGTATCAGAAATTCGAGAATTGATAAGTCCGTCCGTCTCGTGTGGGAGAAAATATCAGCCATTGTGTAAGCCTTTATACTGTTATCCCAATTGGAGAACCATAGGCGTGTGGATTCTGTTTCCGACGGTGACTGTCGTCGCTACGGAGAAAATATGTCTCATTCTAAGGACTACAATCCAGAGTCTAGACGCTCTCGGTGAATGTTGCGGAGGTATTATTATTATTATTATTATTATTATTATTATTATTATTATTATCAGTTTTGTGTAAAAAAAAAGCTTTTTTTTTTTTTTTTAATTTTAAATTTGACTCCTTAGTGGTACTCACAGTGAGGTAATTAAATTACATATTTCAATATCAGATCTAGTAGCAGATCTAGTCTAGTCCTATTTGTCACATGTACAACATGTCAGTAATTAAGTTAAAAATAAGCAAGTTGTCCAAGATGTTTGAACTTAATTAAGATAGAGATTCCTTGGATAAATCATGCTTAATGATGTAATTAGCTTTGAATCTAATTTTAAGGTTCACGTGTCTCATAATTCAAGATGGGCCATCTGAGCCCATGCAGTTCTTATGTTGAATATTTGTATTTCATCACGGGGTTGGAATTTGGTTTACTAAAAAATTACGTTTCACTTATCAGTTACACCTACACATTAAAGAGAGGTGAGAAGAAGTCAAAACGTACAATCAAGTCCTTCTGATTTGGACAAATTTCATATTGACCCCTGTACAATCTCAAAACACTCCAAAAAAATCTCAAAATAGCATTGCACACACATCAATGCAGTTTAAGATTTAAAACAAATGATATTTTTTTTTTTTTAAGATAATGCCGTAGACTTTGTTTTCCTACATGCAAATTTCATTAATTGAATTATATAGCAGTAACATTACAATTACAATTAATTACAATTAATGATCGAATAAAAGAATTTTTTTTTAAAAGTGATCCAATAAAAATAGAGTTCTTTAAATCATTACAGATGAAATTATGTCTTCCATTTTATGTATTTATTTTTCCTTTTCTTGCCTTTCTTTTCGGCCTTCTGAATCTGATTACTCAATAATGTGGGTGCAGTGATGGAGCTTAACTGAAAATTCCAAATGTGGTGGGCAGATAAAAATTTCTCCATTGATTAACATCGAACAAAACTTTTGGGTGGAGGGCGAATACACAGAAATACATGCATTTAAAAAAAAATCACTAAATCACAACTAATATATACTTGTCTGCAAAAATCTTGGAGGTGCCCTCACGAGCGTCTCTATATTAACTCTGCCACCTCATGCGCAGGTGGCTAGTAGTTTAATATAGACAACTAACTTTTGTTATTGATAATTAAATGTACCTATCTTACCTATTTAGTAACTTAAATTAATGAATATTCGCACCTTTTCTATTGATATTAATTTGAATAATTTTAATAACTTGTATTCACATGCAAATCCAATTTTCATGTTGCCGTTTGCCGTGCTTTGTGGAGAGCATTACTGGCCTTTGACTTTCATATCACAATAATTCTACCTTTCTTTTCTCGTTATATATTCTAAAGCATAAAAAGATGTTACTTCTTTTTCTATAAAGAGGCCCGCAAAAAGAAAAGAAAAAGTAAAGATCATTTACTTGCGGGTATTGAAATTTAAAACATATTTGATGGGTTGAAATTTTTTGTTAAATATGTACTAAATGTGATTGCATTTATTAGGATTTGTACCATTAATCTCTTGATTAATATGCAATAAGCTATATCTACTAAGTTATGTGTCATTTGAAGATTTTTTTTTAGATTCAACTCATGTTTAATGAGTTGAGAGACTTTATTAAATATGGGCTAAATTGGATGTATTTATTTAGATTTGAACTTTTGATTCTTGATTCATATATAATAGACTCTATCAATTAAGCTATGAACTATTTCACTTGTGAGTTATATAAAACTTCACTATAACTATTGAATAGAAATATTTTTACCATATTTAAGAAATAAAAATTTAATTGATTTTGAATTTAAGAAAAGATTCATCATTTTGGATGTTAATTATTTATGCATAGTTGTGGAAGCTTTTGTCAATATTAGTTTCCAAATCTCGTGTGCCTCAAATGTTAAGAGAGATTTTGATTAGAAACTGTCGCAGAAAATCTATATTTATCCGACATCATATAAACAACGTCAGCTATATGATGTCGTTTTCAGATGGGCATCTTAATTATAATGGATCTCAATAATTCTAGGGTCTAAATTGTTAAAAAGCAAAATTAAAATGTTGACTTTTTTATTTAGTTCATTAAATTTAAAATGTCGTGATAAATCCAAACTAAATTTCAATTCAATAATCTCAAATTCGAATAGACTGAAAAAGAATCAAAACCAATCCCAGTCAAATTCAAGATCAAAACAGTCCGAAATTCCAAAGAAAAAAGTCACAGTTATAGAATAGTTAACTTCTATAAAAATAAGGATAGTAAGCATGTAAGTTATTCTGCAAAATTTATTTGTGTTGTTATTATACAAACTTAAAACTGCATGTTCAAGTTCGTTCACAAAATTTGAAAATATAAATTTGAATATTAATTTGTCTTCTACATTTTAAGTATGTGATTATTATATATGAATTTTAATCTATCTTCAATATAATTTCTATCCGAACCTGTCCCATTCCATGTGAGTCAGCCCACTCGCTTTACTCACTGCACGTTATTTTTAGTAAGAAAGATTTTTTTGTTATGATATTCTGCTCGACTCACTCAAAATGTACTTGCCAAGCCACTCTTTTTTCATCTTTTTTTTTTCCAAAAATGGCGTGCAACTTACTATAAATGAGTAAAATTTTTCATCTATCTCTTTTTTTTTTTTTTTGATAAAATAAAATATTATCAGTGGCGGCCCCCCCCCCAAGATTTTGAAGTTATAGTATATATGTGATTAAATTAGTGTATTTTGTATAGAAATTGGGGAGATGCTAAACAACATACGTATGTTCGAACATACGTTTTTTTAAAATACCCGTAAAGTGGTTATAAAAAGTAAAAATTCAAATTTCAACCGTATGGATGTAATATATATGTTATGAATATGTTGTGGATTAATTTTCACGGGAATCAGAATAATATATCATTGCCATCATGTATCATCAAACTATTATTCCGATATATGTTTTGAATTGTGCTGCATATTTTTGATGATATATGATGGCAATGTTATAATATTCTGATTTTTGTGAAAATTAATCTCCAACATATTTATAACATATATATTACATCCGTACAGTTGAAATTTTTATTTTTATTTTTTTAATACATATTTTGGGTGTGGCAAAAAAACGTATGTTGTGCATACGTATGTTGTTTAGCCACACCCTAGAAATTGAAAGTTATAGTATACCGCCTCCATTAGATTTTTGATATATTTTTCACACCGTCCCTCCTGAGTTTTAGATCAAGATTCCCCCCCACCCAAGATTTTGAAGTTATAGTATAATGCCTTCATTAGCTTTTTGATATATTTTTCACACCGTTTCTCCTGAGTTTTAGATCAAGATTCGTCACTAAATATATTTATATCTAATTAGTATCTTTTGTTTATCTGATTACACAAATTGTCACTCTTCCAAGTTTGGATGTGAACACAACACGACGGACTAATTGCAAAAAGTTTTTTCTTTTAATTCTAGCTATTTCAAAATGAATCATCCCTCAATAGAGTCAATATTCATCATTTCTATTTGTCAAATACTTACGGCAATAAGAAAAATAAACAAAATAGAAATTGTTGCTTATCTTTTATGAAAATCAAACTTTTGATACTATATTAGAAAAAACAAGCTGTCGAATTTCGTATATATTAATCAACATGGTTGATAATAGTATCTCAAGTCCGCACTTTAAAAAAAAATAGTTCACTAACCACATTTCCAACTTGGCACTGATTTCTCAACTCATTTTGAGTTTCATTCAACCATTTTCACATACCAATCAACATGCAACCTTCTTCGATCAACATATCTTCGGTCAACATATATTTTAGCTTGATTTGTATGGACTTTCCTCATTTTTACACTGGACCAATTATTGAATTTTTAGTGTTTTTGGTTGTATTAATTTTCTCACATCATTCTAGTTTTTTGACACCGAATAAAAACCTAACTATATCTAATCACTCTTTCTATCTTTTTTTTGAGAAAATTTGGAGGGGCCTTAAATCCCCCTTCCAAATATATATTTATACCAATTTCAAAATATACAGAGCATCTTTTTCTTTTTTACATTTTTGTCAATTAAAAGAACACTTTCTATCTAATAAAGAAAAGATCTATAATCTTATATAGTTTAAGTTTTGTTTCTCATAGCAATTAAAACTTGAATATGACATTTATCTTCCACGTAGACCCCAATATGACGAGTGAACTACCGCGTAAATCATAAAATAATTTGTACTATTAGCACGTTGTGAGCTACCTGGCTCCTTCATTTAACAGTAATTAATCACTAAGATAGTTCACATCGTCCTTATATAAATACTCCCCTTTCTTCTTCACAAATAAAAACAAGAAGACACAAACAACTTTCTCTCAAAGGGGGTCCAACAAAAAATGGCATCCCTTTTTTACCTCAAAAAAACGATGAATCACGATATGGCTATAAAGGAGTTGGAAAGAGGGTGTGAATTAACTGCGATACTTCAAGAACAAGTCAGTAATGTTTTTCAAGACACCGATAGCTATGGTCAATTTGGGGCTTTCTTTGAAGAAATAACTCGTTCTTTAAATTTCTCGCGCAAATTTCTCGCCAGGTCATCCAATCAGACCTTGCCAGAATCAAAAGATTTGTCGAGGAATTATATGGTGAATAATAATAAGAGGAAAAGGAATTATGAATTAAAGGAGACTCAAAATAAAAGAAGGTATTTGAGAAAAAAATAGAAATACTACGTTAAGAATTTCAGCATTGATTGAGTTTATTTTTATATTTTTTTTGTAATTAAATTTGGATTTGTTTTGTTTCAAACAGGAAGAACTGCAACAAAAGAAGAGAAGTAACAAGTATGCCTGACCACGATGGCTATCAATGGAGAAAATATGGACAAAAAAACATTCATAAAATGAAATATCCAAGGTTTGTTCTTCATTTCAGAAATTAATTTTAATGAAATTTTGGTCATAAAATTAGAAAATTGGTCATTAATTTTACTAACTTATGAACATTTTTCAGGTGTTATTATAGATGCACTTACAGCCAAGATCAAAAGTGCAAGGCGACCAAGACTGTGCAGCAATCCGATGATGACACGTGTCATCAGCCCTTGTTTGAAGTTACTTATTTCGATCAACACACATGCAATAATATCACCATTGCTAATTATGAACCTTCAAATTGCCAACAAATAATGGACTTTTCAGCAAATTCTACAAACCCTAAACCTTCGCATTTCTCATTGAAATCGTTTGGATTTAATAAAGAAGAAGAAGATGCGACTCTTGTGTCATGTTTAACCGATGTAATTAAGGGTAATCAAATAATGAGTAATAATTCGAGCCAATCATCCACAGTTTCTTCAAATGATGATGATAAATCTTCAATTGAAAGTGTATTGTTTGGAGAAGATGAATTTAAATTGGGTGACATGAATTTTGACATGAAGGGGCTTGACTACTTTGACCAAGACGATCTCAAGTTCATCTTTGATAAGACTATCAATCCTTTCCAAAGCATTTTATGATTCAATTTTTCTCTTTTGAGGAATCATTACATTTGTTAAGAATAGGAATCATTTGTTTTGATGTGATGTAATAGGAGCATTTATGAGCGGTAGGACTATGTAAGAAAGAATCAATGTTATTGTAAGAATATAGGAGAAAATATGTGATTTTTTATTAATTAGTTTGATTTATGAAGCTATTTCACTCATTCCTCTTTTCTTTTTTCTGTGATGACTTTTCTTGCATCTGTCGCTTCTGTCCATCTACATAAAATATGATATTTTTATTATTTATTTATTTATTTATTTTTGTACCAATGATTTATTGTGCGATAAAGTCAGTCAACCAAGTTATAATCACATTCAAATTCTGGTACGGTTATGTCGAAAATGGTAACTCACTGTTAAATTCGGTTGCCGACCATTTTTGTGAGTTGTACACCTATTTACTAATTAAAATAGTTCAAAGAAACTAGAGCTCATTTTGGTTTTTCTGCACATACAATATTTGTGCAACAGTAAGGACCTAACTTTTCAAATTGAGGAAAGAGATTATGCGCCACGAATCGTGCTAGGTGTGCGACTTGTAAGTGTTTAATTAATTCATAAAGGAACATGGATCAATAGATCTAGCGCTCGGCCCTATATATAATTTTGTTTATTTTGATTTTTTTCAATAATATTTAGTTCTTTTTTACATTTCGTAATTTTTATACATAAATCCACGATCAACCTCTCCTATATACTAATGTACTTTTCAGAATCCGGAGTCGAGCATATAATATCAGAGCTCAATCAAATTTGAACCTCCTCCTTTTGTTCAATTTAGATGTTGGTGTTGATTTTTTCCTTTTAGTCTCAATGTTTGCATTTTTCTTATTTTTTTATATATATAGACAAACAATCTTGTCTTTCATTACTCAAAAGGAGAACAAAAAATGGAAACAAAAAAAAAATACAAACAGATCAGGATGGATTCGTATTTGAATTTTTTAAACTCCAATCAATTTTGGTTTTGGATACATCGAAATCCGATCAATTGACAGCTTTAATTGTCAGGCTGAGGTATGATCATGGAACCAAAAGGAAAAAGTACAAAAATATTAAAAAAAAAAAGGAAAAGTTCGTCTCAGTAAACAAGTAGGTGATACCAGTCAAATATATTCTCTGAATATTGAATGGTCATAAATAAAATTATAGTTGCTTTCAAATAATATGGACATTCATCTCTCTAAAGGTCTATTCATCATCTTTTCTTTCACACAATTTGAATTTTCTTTGAAAATTAGCGTCTATTCGTAGGTCAATACAATTGGGAACAAATAGTTCAATTGCTTTAAAAATTGGGAACAAAACTTGAATGAAAAAAACATGGCCGAATCTTTTAGGCTTTTTCAAGCATAATATCAAATTATTATTATTATTATTTTGAGTAAGAGACTCCAGGCTTTAATACCTGGTAGTCAGCAATTTAATTAATTAATAATATTTGTAGATAAATTAAGTTAATATGGGCTTAAATTCCAAATTGCTGCCACTTGATTCTTACTATGTTTTTTTTATTTTAAGTTTCAGTAGGCAATTGTCTTATTGAGATACCATTAAATAATAAAAAAATTTAAATTATAAATTATTTACAATAATCCAAGGAAAATTAGAGAAAAAAAAGTTTCAGCAAGCTAGAGAGCTTCAAAGACTACAACAGTAACTAGGAAAAAAGAAAGAAAAAAAGAAAGAAAAACTAGGTGGAAGCGTCCACTTAGAATGATGTCCATTCGTTGTAATATCGATTAGCCGCTTCGATCGTCCGACTTAAAAAAGGGGCCTTATTGTGCAATTCTTACTATGTTAATTAAGACAATATAATTACTACTGACATTTTTTTCTGAATGCAAAAGAAATAACCTATATTGAAACTAAAAATAACTTTGTCAATACTTTAACATCTTATAAATAATATTTTACTTATCACTCAAAAATCATTATCCTTTTTGGTATATGTGAAGAACTCATGTATTTTGGGAAACTAAGTTTTAATTCCTATTTAAAACTATGTTAATATATATTTTGAGTAGGAGCCCAATAAAGCTTTTGTTTTGATCAAAATACTCATCATCCATTTTTATTTAAAAAATTATTTTGCTCATAAATTATTCAAAATAATTTCTTTTGTGTATAAAATCATACTAAGAACATTTATATCATTTTAGCATAATTTTCTACATAAAATAAGCTCTAAAAATATAGAGAATAAGAAGTATTTCGACCCAAAATAAATAAATAAATTATTTGCCTCTTTCCAAAGAAAAGTCACCATGAGGAATAAAAATATTCATCAAAACTATTTTTAATACATGCTTTACAGATGACGTATTTGAGAATAATTAAGCTGACGTTTCTTCCAATGACGCATGGGTGCAACGCCAGCAAATTTGGCTTATCCAACTAATCGGCCGCCCTGATTTAGTTCCTAACGAAGTAATTATCACGTGGTAAAAATCGGAAGGTTGACTGGTAAGTATATAATTTTTACTCGCGCGATTAAGGGAAAAAAATATAACGTTTCATTTTAGCAACTTTTATACTGTAAGTTATTGTTTGCGTAACATATTGAAAATATATTGAAGCAAGATAAATTATACACCAGCCTCAAAAAAAATTGTACACAAAACTATAGAACAAAATAAGACAAATAGCTGGATGCTTATGATTGTTATCACGTATTATTGAGCAGGGACGGAGTTAGGAGATAGGGAGGGACTAAGGGGAGTCTTGGCCCCCCTATAAATTTTATAATTTGTTATTAATCCTTACAAATTTACATTTTAATCCTTAACTAATAACATTTGGTCCCCCTCATGTATTATATAGTTGGGTCAATTGAATAAATACTAAAATTAGAGGGTTATATTGAGTAAATGGAAAAATTAAGTAATACTCAAAAGTTTGCCGAACATGTACTCTCAAAATTAATATTAAATATCATGGATAGTATGTAGTCTCCAACAAAAAGTCATACAAAGGATGAACGTATATCATATGTAACATCTGATTTATACTAATTCAAACTACTTTTAATGTCACAAAAAATATAATATATAAATTTGGACAAATTTCATATTTTTTTTATTTGGTCATAGCATAGTCGTAAATTGTATGATTCTAAATTCATGATTAAATATATACTAAAGCTAGTAGAAATTATGTGAACCTGTTATGTAATATAAATTTTATTTTGTCAAAAGAAAATATAATATGATTTGTATCTTATTTTTAATCAATAGTTATTCAATTTTGTGTGTAAATTATGTAGAAATAATAGAAAATAAAAAGGGCGTATTTATATAGGGAGCCCTCGAATCTTTTATATAGGGAGTCCTCAAATCTTATAATATGGTCATTTATACGATTTTTTATTTTTTATTTGGTTTTATTTATCATCTGATATTTCAAAAAAAAATTAAAATGACCACATATAATAAAAATTTCAATCAAGCCATTTAATTTATAATCATCACTTATAAAATATTAGTAAGTTTTTTATTTATTTGTTATTATGTCGTCTTCCATTTTGGTCCCCTAACTTTGCATCGTGGCTCCGTCCCAGTTATTGAGTAGGAAATATATAATTAAAACTTTGTATATTTTGTTATCATCATCATTATTATTACTATAGCCACGTGAATGCTTGATAGATCTCTAGGTCAAAGGACTGGCATGAGGCTAGTTGAGTTTTATAAAAAATAGTTAAGTATACGAGTCGTAATATTTAGGGTCATTTGATATTTGATAAGCATCAAGATATGCTATTTAATAAATAAGATTTTCTTTCTTTTTTTTGCTTTGAAGTATGTAAAACTTCCTATTTTCTTGAATAACTTGAATTCTAGTGAAATAAATATAATTTTTTTTTATTTGCAAATGTTTCTTTTAGATTTTGATTCATAATATACGGAAAATATAATTTATTCGTCAATAATACCCTTGAACACTTTATATACTTTTTTTGGAATAAAACCTCCAACACCAGGGGCGGATCTAAGGGGGGGCTAGGGCGCCGCGCCCCCTATAAATCTAGAAATTCAATAGTAGTCCTTAAGATTTAAATTTTGGTCATTTTATATGTTATAAATTGAAGTCAAAAAGTAAATAATGAAGAAAATAAGGCTATATAAGTATAAGAGACTAATAGAGAATGCAATAGCAGAAGAAAGCAAAAGCTGAGTAGGGTACGCCTGCCAAAAACAGTTGCTCTTATGGATTATATGTGCTCTTAAAGTAAAATAATATATATAATATATATATAAGTATGGCTTTATACAAATTGTTTCTCTAGCTACTTAATGTCACAAAGGTGTCGTGCGTAATTTACCTCCAAAACAACTCTCATCCAGAACTTATAAAGACATGAAAAGAAAAAAAAAATGGTAAAGACAAATTAAAACAATGATTTGTTAACAAACTTGTATATATATATTGTATAACTCACCCAGAACTTACGAAGACAAGAAAGAAAAAAAATGGTAAGACAAACTAAAATAATGATTTGTCAATAAACTTGTATATATATTGTAGAATTTTTTTATTATTTGGCTAGGTTAGTTATACTTGATCTATTAACTTAACAATATTTTCTAATATTAATTATAATATTTCTATAAATATCAACGAATTGTACAAAAGGCTTACATTGTAATTATTTATTTATTTCGGCTATTATAATAAAGTCCTTTCATACCACCACAAATTCTTGCATGTTTATAATAAGCTTATAGGAAATTATAATAAGTTTTCTATCATATATATAAAGTTGAACCAAATAGAACTCTCATTTGTGAAAAAAATTGTGTTGTTAATCACTAGTTATATGATTTTTTTGGCAGAGTTTTTATATGGTCTCGGCCCCCCCTAATATTCAATCCTGGTTCCGCCCCTGTCCAACACTTTCCGGTTCAAAAAAAAAAAACCCTCCAACACTGTCTTTATATAAGCAAAGAGTAGTAAAATGTGAATTCCAAATAAAATTTCTTGGTAAAAGGGAGGGTGTGCAATAATTTGTTCGCCAATAATACCTCTTTTTATGAGATTTTACACCCAACACACAATGGCATTAATTAATTAAGTTGCATTACAATAGTTTATATATAAACAAGATTAATGATCAAAACTTGTTAACTCAAACGGTAAGACATCTCGAAACTTCAGGAAAGATTCCTAGTTCGAATTCCGCCTAACGAAATTATTGTAATATATATTTAGCAAAATCTATTAATCCATAAATTATGAGTTTTATCTCAAAAAAAAGGATTAATTAATTCATTTAAAATAAAAAAAATGAAAAAAAGAAATTTGCAAATAAAAAATAAAGGGCAAAGTAGTGTTTCCCCAGCCGAGCCTTTACCAGTTTTGTCCGGATCAAGGATTTGGGGGTATTTTTCGTTTAGTTCGCAAGTAATACCTTCCTTGCAAAATTTTATACTTCTTTTTAGTTTTATATTTCCATTCATAATTATGTGAAATGTAATATAATTGACAGTAGTCAAAGCTTGCAAACTCAAACGGTATGATATTCCACCAATTTTGAGAGAGATCTAAATTTAAATCACGACGAATACATTTAACTTAATATTTAACAAGTCTAAAAACTCAATATGTTGTCTCAAAAAAATATATAATTGACAGTAATAGTTTGACATGTTCCATATGACAGACAACTATGAAAAATAGCTTAAATGCAGGTCAAGAACCTGCTTCAATTTTTTTTTAAAAGACATTTCTTTGTAAACGATAAATCGGCACAATCAAGTCTCATGCATGTGCGCAACACGTTTAGGATTATCTTCCTTTGCTTTTGCATCTCCCAAAAATAGATCCCCTATCGCGTAACGTTTTAAGATTATATATATTTTTTTTACTAATTAATAATTAGATATGTATATTTTTTATTTTATATATATATACTTTTTTTTTGGAACCAAAAAGCAACAAGTTCATTGGTAAAATAAATTATATGACTACAGTCTTTTAATATATGTGATCCATTCCAAACACTTTTTTCAAATAAATACATAAAAAGAGAGAGCATCACCTGAATATTATTTAAAAATATCTAAGAAAATAAATCACGTAATCATCTTAAAGCCAAAGGCCCAAACCCATTTTCATACTCCCCCGAATCATATGATAATATTCTTCCATAAGAACCCTTAAATTTCATGAAACCTCACTACCATAAACTCTATAGATTTAATTAATCCTTCTTATGATTAATTTTTGGACCGAAATCCTCCTGTAAATACGAATCGAAAAAAAATCCATCCATTATTCCCATGTCCATTGATGATGATGATGATGATCCATCGTGTAACTGTGGATCATATAAATGAATATTTTTTATTTCTTGATTGCTTGTATCGCTTATAGGGGAAGCTTCCCTTTTAGGAAAACTAGTAGGGCTTATGGAAAAAGTAAGCGTAGTAGTAGTATTATTATTATTATTATTATTATTATTATTTCCGCCCAGATTACAAATGTGGTGATTATAATAAATCACAGAATATACTGGAGGATCTGCGGTTCCTTCGACTTGCTGAACTGTTTTTGTTGCGAGGCATTTTAGATCTTTGCTATATGTGCATCTATAATATGCCCTGTGAAATTATGGGATAATATTAATTGAATGTTTATAAAATAGAGTGTTTTTTTTAAATAACTTCAAAAATGAAAAATATATCAAAGAGGTTTTGATTCTTTTGAAAAGCTAGAATTGGAGAAAAAAATCAAAAAGAAGTTTTCTTGTTATATTTCCTTTATACCTGTTATATGATTACATGAAAAGATGAGAAAAATATATATTCACCTTTCATACTTGGTGCCATTAATTTGCTTTTCTCCATACTTTCTCCATTGATGACCATCATAGTGGGGCGTAGGTGTAACAATTGTTGCCTCAACATGTCTTCTGATTAATAACAAAATAAGAGAGTTTACTTTAGGTTGCTATATAATATCTCATATCAAACAAAATACATAAACTTTAGTTATGGCAGTTTACTGCTTAGTTTTCAAATTTCAATCTTTGAGTTGAGGACAAAAGGGCTTAATTCTTCTCATTGTTAATTGTAAGAGTTTAAGTTTTCAATCGTTAGTTAAGTTCTAATCAGATAGCAACCAGTATTGAATGATTTTAAACAAGTAGAAAAACTAAAACATTTCATGAATCTCAAAAGATTGATATATATTTCAAACATATACCTTCTAATCTTTTCAGTAGGATAATCTTCTTGTTTTAACTCCTTTTCTTCAACTTTACCGCCCGAGCTTAAACAGCTATACCGAAGCCCAAAGAGAGCGTTGCTTAGGCTATTTTGGATCCCGTTAAATAGTTCGTTAACCGGTTCTGGAGTATCGGCAGAACCAATGACTTGTTTAAGCCGGCTCACCAACTCTTGCCCTCTTTCGATTTTTTCAATTGCCATTCGATGGTCGCAATTGTACTGATTCGTGGAACTCGACGATCCGTCTTTCTTCTTCTTCTCCATTAGGTACGAGAGAAATAGTTTGCTTTTTTTTTCCTTTTGTGTGTATGATAGAGTAGTTTTGTATAGGTTTATTCATATATGCATATAGCTTGTTAAAATTGATATGCATTGATGGTGTCTTTCAGGAAATTTAACAGGGTAATTGCAACTTGGCCATGTAGTCAACGTAGAATCCAATGTTGGATCTGGGTTCTGGTACAATTTAACATTTATATTGACTTACATGATGAAGTGTTTCAAATTTGGGTACAATTAACATTTCTATTAAAAAATTAATATGCACCTGGAAAAAATTAGCATGTTATGTCAAAAGTCAAAAAAGGAAAAAGAAAAGAGAGTTGAGGAAATTGCATGTGAAATTCAAGAGCTCTTAGTTTCTTCTTTCTTTAATTTTTCTTTTTTTATTATTCTTTGATGATTTCTTTAGCTTTATGTGTGGCATAAGAATAATTTTTATTGACCAATACTGAATTTAGATTCAGGATAGCTCACCGGCCCAATTAAAACGAGAAATGTTATGGACCTATTTATTGGATTTTTTTTTTTATATACCACCATGTTAAAAAATAATTCAACAAATATCACTCATTTCAAAATAATGAGGTATCTGTCATTTCCGTCACTACCAGTAGCGGAACAGATGTTGTTCCGGAATATGTGGATTTTCAGTTTTTTCAAAAAATTCTCATTTGGCTGGCTAAACATGGTCAATTAGTGTAAAAAAAAAGTTGTTCCGCCACAGGTAGTGGCGAAACATGAAAAAAATTAATTTTTTTGCGTTTTTTTATTGTTCCGCCAGCGCAGTGGCAGAACACATTTTGTTCACTAATGAATCCCATTTTTGAAAAATTATAAAATTCACATGTTCCGCCACTAGTGACGGAAATGGTAGATATCTCATTATTTGAAATGGGTGGTATTTATTTATTTATTTTTGAATAGAGTGGTACAAAAAAAAAGTCTATTTATTGGCACAATAAGCAGGAAGATTTTAAATTGCATCCTAAAATGTTTTGGTTTTATTTTTTATATAGTCCAAATGAAGCCCTTACAATATTGGGTGATTTTACAATTTGGTTTTTGCTAAAATGGCCTATGATCTATTTATTTGGATAATAAAGCCTAATATTGGGATGATGCCCGACATATTTTATTTCTTTTCATAGGGTCCAATTAGAAGTTCGGCTTTACATAATGGGAGTTTACAAAAACCCAATTGTAGAATCACAATATTAATAGGGTTCCAATTGGACTTTGTTAAGTGTATTTTTTTTAAGGCCTATGATCAATTTATTAGCCCAATAATTCTTGTTTTTCTTCACACGGTCCAATTGGAAGTTGTGGTATCTATACTGGAACTTTGAACAATTTATAGTAATTAAAAAACTAATTGATTGATCAGTTTAGATTAAACTAATTGATTGATTGATTAGTTTAGATTTGGGGAATTTGTGGTTGGGAGAAGCTGACCATTTTCTGCCACGTCACTGTCAGAATGGTAGGTGTAGTGCATTCTCCAATTTTATGGTCTCATCCTTTTAATCTACCAACCATAATCATAATATTTTCTATTTTCTATTTTTGTTTCTTTTTTGAAGAATGATGAGTCAATGAGATCGTCATTTTATCATGCTCACTCAAAAGAAAACAGAGTGGTAAAAAATGGTCAGAAAAACATATAAAGCATAATTATTTTGAAGTATTAGATGATTTATTTGACTATTATTATATTAACTGACTAAACCACAATGTTGCCCAAAAATATATACAAGAATCAACAAATAAGAATGGAAAAACAAGGGCCACTTATTTCCTGCCACGTGCTCCACATGAGACCTGGAATTACAAAATTGAGAACAAAAATTGAGGAATGAAAAAATTTATTGATAATTAGAGCGGGGACTGCAGCCAACTACCAAATCAACTATACAGGGATCTGATTTGATTGGCTATTTTGTCTCTAACGTGTTGCATATTTAAGTGTTTTAAATTTTTAATATATATATATATATATTTAGAGAGAATTATATGTGATCATCTGATTTTTGTTTTTTTTTAAATTAATTATTCAAATTCTTATCTATGAAAATATGAAATTAATACCTTATCATTAGACTATCATAGCGGTAAAATATATTTTATTTAAATTTACATTTTTGTTATATGTTTGAAAAAGCTCAACTGAGCAAATACAAAAATAAATAAAATAAAGTTGAAATTACGAAATGGATATATAAGTCATCCATAATAAAATATTTTGATCTACCTGATTGAAATATTAGAGTTTAAGATCAATAGTATAATAATTTTTTTCTCTATACTTTACAAGATATTTCTCGCTTGAGAAACATAAATCGAGTAATATAATATGGTTTTTTCGTTTAATCATATTTTATAAACCAAATTATTTAAATCAAAACAAACTGAATTGGATAAATAACTAGATCAATTTAACCGAAGTAAACCAATTCAGTTGCCGAATGAACGGATGGGATGAACATCTCTATTTAACAGTAAAGCAAGTACTGGATTTTGTTTCGTAATGAAGATGAAATATATAATCCTAATTAATAATGATACATACAATTCAAGTTTTTTATTTGTGTAGTTAAGAATTATATATAATTTATAATTGATATGCTTATGAACTTAGTTCGCAAGATTCGTGTGAAATACTTTTATCATGTTAAAGTCCCCAACCACGAACCCAACACATATCATGTTGATTGTTTGACCTTTTCATTTTTTTCTTCTTTTCTCTGAAAAATAAAAAATGTAATGGCAACATAATCTGGGTACCCATACATGAAAAGCAATCTCACTACTTGTATCCTTGCCAAAAAAAAAATAGGACAAATAATCTGGGTAAAATCCACTAATTAGAAAATCACTCAATTACAGCATAATCTCTCTCATTTTTTCTCCAATGGCAACATCTCCAACTTTCTAAGATGTTGGTATTTGCTTTCGAATACCAAATTGAACACTTCAAATCACAAATTCACAGATCTAAACAAAAGTAGGCAAACACAGATCTAAACCACATGGACAACAAAGGGGGCCAAAAATGGCCATAAATTCATTGTTTTTTAGTCACATGCTGTATAGTACTGTACTGTAAATACTGACTAATAATGTGGCACAATAAAATGAATTAACTCTAAATTATCATCAAAACATTAACTCTAAATTATATTAAGAAAAATATTTTAACTATAGTTAAACCATCCACAAAATTATTTTCTGACTAAAAGAAGGAAAAAGAAATATAATTTGAACTTCTTCGAGTCAAAAAGAGAAGGCGGCTACAGCCACATAAATTAAATCAAATTCAAATTGTCCAACGTATCTCTTGCATCATTCAAACAACACAAGATCAACCCCATCACATCTTCTCAATAAACTTCTCCACTCAAACCTAACAACACCACACTCCCATAATTATGTTTTTATACACCATAAATCCATGTGCAATATATTCCATCCAGTACTACAGGAGAGAAACGCAAGTAGAATTTCTGGTCAGGTTTATTACACGCCCTCACACCCACTCCCAATTAATCGCACGCAAACCCCCCACACACCAACTCTTCTCTTTTAACTCAACGCCCATTATCACGCGCCCACCTAACCCCCATGTCTCCCATCCCTTCCATACACATCCCATCCCATACACCACCTCAGCACCAAATCTCCCCATCCAATAAGTTTCACCTTTCCCATAAACCGAGTCCATTAAAAAATATGTGAGGGAATCAGTGCCGTCAAATATAACGGCGCGCCGTCCAAACCAAACCCACAGGATCCCTATATAAAAAGCTGAGATAGAACACTCAAACTTCACCAACCTGTGTCTCTCTCTCCAGTTCCTCTGAAAATGGAGTTCGTTCTGCTGGAGAAAGCATTGCTCGGCCTCTTTGCGGCCATCACCGTCGCCATCCTCGTCTCCAAGCTCCGCGGACGACGTCTCCGACTCCCGCCCGGCCCGCTCCCGGTGCCCATCTTCGGCAACTGGCTCCAGGTGGGAGATGACTTGAATCACCGGAATTTAACTGCTTTGGCGAGGAAGTTCGGCGATGCGTTTCTGCTACGCATGGGGCAGCGTAATTTGGTTGTGGTGTCGTCCCCGAATCTGGCGCGCGAGGTTTTGCACACTCAGGGCGTTGAGTTTGGATCTAGGACGAGGAATGTGGTGTTTGATATTTTCACTGGGGAGGGCCAGGATATGGTGTTTACTGTGTATGGAGATCACTGGAGGAAGATGAGGAGGATTATGACCGTGCCGTTCTTCACGAACAAGGTGGTGCAGCAGTACCGCTCCGGCTGGGAGGCGGAGGCTCAGGCGGTGGTGGATGACGTCAAGGCGGATCCCAAGGCGGCCACTGATGGAATCGTGCTGAGGAAGAGATTGCAGCTGATGATGTATAACAACATGTACAGAATCATGTTCGATCGGAGGTTTGAGAGCATGGAAGATCCCGTCTTTTTGAAATTGAGAGCTCTGAATGGAGAGAGGAGCAGATTGGCGCAGAGTTTCGAGTACAATTACGGCGACTTTATCCCGATTTTGAGGCCTTTTTTGAGGGGGTATTTGAAGATTTGCCAGGAGGTGAAGGAGACGAGGTTGAAGCTGTTCAAGGATTATTTCCTTGATGAGAGGAAGTAAGTTTTTTATCAGTTGGTCTCTGACCTCTGTTTTTTATATTTATTAGTTTTAGTACATGGATCATGGATGGTAACAACTTTCATACTTGGTTTTCCACGTAATCTCTAATTTAATACATAATTTTGGAGGAGTCAACTTAAAAAACCTACTAATATTTGCTGATTATTAAAGAAAGAATATTTTTTATTTGAAAATTTAGATGGATCTCTTGATTATTTTCAACAATAAATTAAGAATCAATAATTAATAACAACCGACAATATTTACACAAACATTGAATTTCCTTAACAAAATAATTTGTCGTACTCTAATAAATATTTTAGATCCTTTCGTATAATCCACGCATATAATTTATTGTGTTTTGTAACGGTTTATCCTAATAAATATTTTAGATCCGTTCGTGTGATCCACGCGTCTAAATTATATGTTTCTATAAAATCATATATTCATGAATAATTTTGTTTGATTGCAGGAAACTATCAAGCACGAAACCTGCTGACAACATGGCACTAAAATGCGCAATCGACCACATTTTGGACGCACAAAATAAAGGAGAAATTAATGAAGATAATGTTCTTTACATCGTGGAAAACATTAATGTCGCTGGTAATTATTAACCTTTTTAAATCATTTCTTACTATTTATTTATTTAACTTTTGGGTTCAAAGGGCCTTTTGAAAATATTTTGGAAGCATAAACAATTCAAAAAAAAAGAAAATATTTTGGAAGCATAAGGTTATGAAATAGGTTGCCCTTCTGTTGAATTTAGTCGGTTGCTATTGTGACAGGAGTAAAATTGTAAAATCCCTTTTGTTATTAATATTACAACTATATAATTACCATTTTATGCCCAAAACCAATCAAAATAGAAGTTGACACATTTGGTTGTATGTTAGCTTTTCCACACCTACCATACCTACCTTCAAAGTTAGCCAATATCTTTTAAGCAATTTCTTGATTTAAGACACAACATTATCATGTCATTATCAACTTTACGCACCACATATTATTAATTTCTCTAAACTTAATTTAATTTCATAGCCATTGAGACGACGCTATGGTCAATCGAATGGGGAATCGCTGAGCTAGTGAACCACCCACAAATCCAACAAAGGCTCCGCGATGAATTGGATACGGTTTTGGGACTTGGTAACCCGATAACCGAGCCCGACACCCACAAACTCCCGTATTTGCAAGCCGTAATTAAGGAAACGCTAAGGCTCCGCATGGCGATCCCGCTTTTGGTGCCCCACATGAATCTGCACGAAGCGAAATTGGGCGGGTTTGATATTCCTGCTGAGAGCAAGATTCTGGTTAATGCGTGGTGGTTGGCTAATAATCCTGAGCAGTGGAAGAACCCAGAAGAATTCAGGTAGTTTAAATATTTGATAATGTTTCAAGTAGGCAATCGCCTACTCGAACTTCAAAAAAAAAAATATTTGATAATGTATTAGTATTAGCGTAGATATGGTCTTAGAATCAGTATTAGACAGTTTTATATGGTAGTTGTGTTTAGAATTCTAAATAGAGGTCATTCATTATAATGAAACATTATTAAACCAGCTCATATGCCAAACAACATGACCGAAAAACATGATAACTTCCCTAACATGATTTATAATGCAAATATTATTTCTTTCATTGGCTACACACAGTTTTAATATTTGTACTATAAACTCTGTCTTATTGCCTTAATGTTTTTGAGTCATGCTATGTAGCATTTTTGTATATAAAAAGTCTAGATGTGATAATTCATTTGACAATGTAAATTTGACAATGTAGTAAATTAGTAAATTCTCTTTATTTAACTGTCTGATTTATTAACAGGCCGGAAAGATTTTTGGAGGAAGAGAAGCATGTGGAGGCAAATGGAAATGATTTCAGGTATCTGCCATTTGGAGTGGGCAGACGTAGTTGTCCTGGAATTATTCTAGCTTTGCCAATTTTAGGAATCACGATCGGACGTTTGGTGCAGAATTTCGAGCTATTGCCTCCGCCTGGACAGACGAAAGTCGATACGAGTGAAAAAGGCGGGCAGTTTAGCCTTCACATATTGAACCACTCGACTATTGTTGCCAAGCCAAGAGTGTTTTAAAATTAATTTTATTTATTGGGGTTTTGGAGTTTAAGTGAGGTTTTGGAGCTGGAGGTGTGTTGTGTTATTTAGTGTGTAATATTGTTGTTTTATTTTTGTTCTTCATAAAGGAAGACTTGGATGGATGGAATTGCAAATTTGAGATGTAGTGAGGGTTCTTTTGTAATTATTAAATTTGATGAATGAATGAATGAATGAAGGAACTCATTTTGGAATAATCGGATAGTTGTGTGATTTTTGTGTACATTTTTGTGTTGGTCACAATTTAATGGTCGCATGAGAATTTCGTGTTTGTTTTTTTCTTTTATTGTTTTCCATTTTGGCGGTGCTAGCGGAATTTGATCTGCAAACTTTACGACAACAGGAAGGTACTAGTTTGGATTTTCTCCCATCTTCTTCTGAATAAACACATGAAGCCTGACAAATGGCACGAGCTTGAATTCACTTGTTTAGTTGACTCACCATCAATAGTCCGAATTGTATGGTTTGAGTAGCTCGCTAGTCATTCAATTTCGAGGTGTGCATTTTTAAACTATTTTAAATGTGAATCTCTTTATTACGATTTGAGATAGGGCTGTTGAATCTCTCTGTGATTCACTGTACATATTGTACCTGAAATGCTTCAAAATTGATGCGACACGCGGATCAATCGTGACCAAATAAACCATAAATAAGTATTGAGAAGAAACATAAATAAACCCTGCATTACGTGTGGTCCATAATTGATTGAAAATAGTTATGATACTGGTTTGTGAATTGATTTCTAAGTGGATTTATCCTTCATAAAGACATCTTATTTATCCTACCACTAAAAGGAAGTCTTAATTTAATCTGTATGGACTTGGATATGGATCGTCAAAAAAGAGCTGAAACTGGCCTATGTAAATCTTCTTAATTGGGCCTACAAAAATTCAAAACTATTTAATAAATTGGGCCTAAAAAATTCAAAAATATTTAATAAATTGGGCTTAGATAAGTAATCAGAAACCAAACCAAACCAAACCAAACCAAAGTCGATCCATATTCTTTTCTTTTCTTCCTGCTTTTTATCAGATCTTCTGATTCAACACCCTGTCTGATCGATTTCTGAAGATCTGAAGAAGAAGAAGAAGAAGAAGCAGCTGAGGGAAGAGGGGATCGGAATCGGAGAAGAAGATGTTCAAGTTCTTGAAGGAGGTGGTGTCGGGTTCGGGATCGGGGCTGAAGGATCTGCCTTACAACATCGGCGATCCCTACGCCTCCGCCTGGGGCTCCTGGACTCACTTCCGCGGCACTTCCAAGGTACTGTTGTACTCAATTTTTGTTGTGGATTTTGAGTTTTTTTATTAATGGATGTTTTAAAGATCTAGAGTTTTGAGCTCAATTCATTTCAGTAGAGTGCTAGCTAGATTGTGCAAAATTGAGTTATGTTTTTAATTTTCGGAAATTTGTTCCCTTTTCAAGTTAATTGGATAAAGAGGATGAAAATATTGATACGAATTGTTCAATTTGAGACAAAATGATTTGTACATTATGAACTTGATGTGCTAAATATGAGTTTATTTTGAAATTTGAATTTAAACCAGGACGATGGCTCGCAAGTCTCAATATTTGCTCTATCAGGGAGCAATTCACAAGACAGACACTTAGCTGCAGGCCGCAATGGAGTCAAGAGATTACGAACCGTAAAGTTTTCCAACTTTATCATTTCAATTCATCAAATAAATATATCTAGATTCAAATAAATAAATCAATGTTAATATTTTAATTGCAGGTAAGGCATCCAAATATATTATCATTTCTCCACAGTACTGAAGCTGAGAGTTTTGAAGGATCTTCACAAAAGCATACAATTTATGTTGTAACTGAGCCTGTTATGCCTCTTTCTGAAAAACTCAAAGAACTCAATTTACGCGGTACTCAAAGGTATAATATCAAATTATTTATTTATTTATTTATTTGGCACTATCTAAATAATCTGAATTTCTCTCCAAATTTAATTAATATAATGATATATAATTATTAATTAGGGATGAGTATTATGCATGGGGACTTCACCAGATATCTAAAGCTGTCAGCTTTTTAAACAACGATTGCAAACTAGTACGTACTTTTTATTTTAGTTTAAACTCAGATTAATGAAACTTTTTCTCTTATTTTTATTTTACTTTTACATTGTTAGGTGCATGGAAATGTGTGTGTGTCAAGTGTAGTGGTAACTCAAACTTTGGACTGGAAATTACACGCATTTGACGTTCTTTCTGAATTTGACGCGAATAATGAATCTAACACTCCTATGCTCGTAAGTTTTAATTAATTTTTTAATCATCATTTCAAACCTAAATTTCATTAATTTAGAATGAAGTAAGTAATTTTGTGTATTTATGTAGCAATATGAGTGGTTAGTCGGGTCGCAATATAAACCAATGGAGTTGACTAAGTCAGAATGGAATGTTATAAGAAAATCGCCAGCTTGGGCTATTGATTCATGGGGCTTAGGTTATTTTTATTATTATTAAAAAAATTAATGTTAATTTGTTATTCTTTATTTTAGAAATTAATTGTGGGATTTTTGTTTTTGGTTATTTAGGTTGTTTGATTTATGAGTTATTTTCTGGCGGTAAGTTGGCTAAAACAGAGGAATTGCGAAATACTGCCTCAATTCCAAAGGTACTTGAATGAATTATGATAGTAGTTTGTATTCATTTGTCGCTTTTTAAAATATTTATTTTTTTAATTATGTAATTTTGATTTTTATATACTTTTTCACAGTCTTTGCTTCCAGATTATCAAAGGCTCTTGAGTTCTGTGCCTTCGCGTCGAATGAATCCCTCAAAACTTATCGATAATAGTGGTATTTATATCTCACTAATTTAGACAAGAAAAATAATATATATAAATTTATTAATCTCTAATCTCTTTTTTAATTCGCAGAATTCTTTCAGAATAAGTTAGTGGAGACAATCCAATTCATGGAAATATTAAATCTAAAAGACAGTGTTGAAAAAGACTCATTCTTTAGAAAACTCCCAAACATAGCTGAACAGCTGCCTCGCGAAATTGTCCTTAAAAAGGTAAATAACTAAATACATTAATTTTTAGAATAAATTTATGTTATTTTATAATTAACGGATAATAATATTTTGATAATTAAATTACAGTTACTTCCAGTTTTGGCGTCCTCTTTAGAATTCGGTTCAGCTGCTGCTCCAGCTTTAACCGTTTTACTAAAAATGGGGTCTTGGCTTGAACCTGATCAATTTACTCTCAAGGTAATAAAAAAATAGCATATTATATTTATATATTTTATAATATGTGTATAATTTTGAAGTTATGTTTTTAGGTTTTACCAACTATAGTGAAGCTTTTTGCGTCGAATGATCGAGCGATTAGAGTTAGTCTTTTGCAGCATATAGATCAGTTTGGAGACTCATTATCAGCTCAAATTGTTGATGAACAAGTATGCATTTTTTTATTAATTATTTTTGTTGGTTATTTTTATAAGGGTTTAACTGTAATTAATTTTATTTTTTTTAGGTTTTTCCAAATGTGGCGACAGGATTTGCTGATACTTCTGCCTTCCTTCGTGAGTTGACTCTCAAAGCCATGCTCACTTTAGGACCTAAAGTAAAATATTTTTATTAAAAAATTAAATATTTTTCTTAGGAATTAAAATTTTAGTTGTGAGTTCGTAATAAATGTTATGAATTAATTGCAGTTATCGCAAAGAACACTTTCAGGATCTCTGTTGAAATATCTATCAAAGCTGCAGGTATTTTATTTTTCTTATTTTTTAGTCAGAATTAATATTGAATTTTTATTTAATTAATTAATTAATTAATTAATTTTGATTTATTAGGTAGATGAAGAACCAGCAATAAGGACAAATACCACAATACTTCTTGGAAATATCGCCAGCTACATGAATGATGGGGTCGGTAAATATATTAAGTGAATAATAATAGTATATAAATTAATTTTAAATAAATAACTCATTATTAAATTTTATTGTGTATAGACAAGGAAAAGAGTATTAATAAATGCATTCACTGTTAGAGCTTTGAGAGATAATTTTCCTCCCGCCAGATCAGCAGGTGCTCTTTTTTTAATTTTATAATCTTATGTGAATTAAATTAATTGTCAGAATTTAATTTACATAGACAATTGACTTATTATATTTTTTTTAATTTAATATATTAGGAATAATGGCATTAATGGTAACAAGTTCTTATTATGACATGACTGAAATTGCGACTAGAATTCTTCCTAATGTTTCTGTACTTACCATCGATCCAGACGGGTTAGTTCTAATTTAATTAAATTAGTAACTTGCATTTCTTATAAACATATTATTTATCCCTATTTTATTTTATTTTATTTTATTTTATTCTATCTAATAAATCCTATTCATTGATGTCTTATTTTCACACAGTGATGTAAGGACCAAAGCGTTCCAAGCCATTGACCAGTTTCTGAACATCGCTCGACAAAACCATGAAAAGGTAAAAAATATATTCTATTAAAACTCGAACTATTTTCATTCTCAAACTAAATGTATTATTTTTTTTTTGTTTTTAGTTAACTACTGGAGTAGAGACTGGGGTGACAGACGGCGCTGGGATTCAGGGGAAAGCTGGAAATGCTGGATTACTTGGGTAACTCATTTTTTACATATTTTATTTTTTTCTCAGAACGCAAAAAAACTTCAAAAAAAAATGGAAAATATAAGATAAAATATGCAAATATGCAGGTGGGCCATGAGTTCTCTTACCCAGAAAGGAAAACCGTTAGACAGTAATAACAGTACTCCAATTTCTGTATCAAACACCAGTATTTCGTCCGCATCTCCAGCCGCCTCCAATTCCAGCCCAGGTACATTTATTTATTTATATATTTATTATTATTATTATCATTACTAAAATTATTATTATTATTATTTATTATTAATACTACTACTACTACTACTACTACTACTATTAATAATACTATTATTTATTATTATTCATATAAATTTTATTATTTATCGTTAATATTAACAATATTATTATTATTATTATTAATATTATTATTTGTAATATAGTAAGAGAAGCAGGGCGTCCAACGAATCCGGGTTTGGCAACAAGATCAGGGTCAACAAGCTCGTTGGAGCAGGTGATGCCGCCGTCTCCGACAAAATCACTGGACTCGAGCAACGGCCTCGGATGGGGCGACGCCGACGACTCCAACCTCCCCGACGCCGCCGACGATGACGAAGAAGGCGGCTGGGACGACCTGTTGGACCCCTTTGAGGACGACTCCAACAAACCCGTTTCCCTCCTCTCCAACATCCAGGCCGCTCAGAAACGCCCCGTCTCTCTTCCCAACAAACCTCCCGGTAGGTTATGTTTCATATCCGTTGTTTTATTAGTACCCTTTTGTCAATTCATCCGACTTGTCAATTTTTTATTGAGTGCCTCAACGGTCAGGCGTTCTCGTTCCTAGTTAACTGAAAAGGTAATGAAGCGTGGGTAGTTTGGAGGATATTTTTCGAGTGATTATGGAAATGATGAATATATATGATATTTTTTTTTAATGTTTTTTAGGGTGTATATCACGTTTTTTACGTTCTTTAGATATTTTAGTATTTTGCTTGCAAGGGCACGTATGAAATAACACGCTTAAATTTTCCGCAGTCAACTCAACACGCGTCACAAAGCCAGCGAAAGAAACAGAAGACGATCTATGGGGCTCAGTTCCCAAACCCGCATCCAAATCCCCGAACCCGAAACCCGCTTCATCATCGGCCCCCAAATCAGAGGACGATTTGTGGGGCTCCATAGCAGCCCCCGCTCCAAAGTCAACGGTCAAACCTCTCAAACCAGCTGTTGCGGTAAATGACGATTCTGACCCTTGGGCGGCCATCGCTGCCCCTGCTCCGACTACCAGAGCGAAGCCGCTGAGTTCTTTGGGCAGAGGAAGAGGGGCGAAATCGTCACAGCCTAAGTTGGGCGCTCAGAAGATCGGTAGAACTTCGTCGAGTTCCTCTAGCGGGTTTTGATTGAGGGTTTTATTATTGATGTGTCAAATTGTTGGGTTTTGATTTTTTGTTTTATTTTTTATTTTGTAAAATGTGCTGTTTTTGTTGGGAGTCAAAGTAATTAAGAGTAATACTATGTATGTACAATTATTATTTTTTTAGGTTTACTTTTGTGGGAGCGGTAGTTATCGAAGTGTATTTTTGTACATTGCCGTTATATACTTGATTTGATTAATTAATATATTCAATTGGTACATGCTATATATTCTTGTTAAGTAGATTGAGGTCATTTATGTTTATCTTGTATGTGGTAAAATTTGGATCAGCTTGCAGTGATAACCTATTACTATTACTAATATGAATCTTTATTATGTTTTGTTGGAAAATGAGTTTTTCTCGTCGTGCAAATTAAAGGGCATGTACAATTAAGAAATGCAAATTAAAGTTTTTCTTTCTGTTCATAACTTTGTTCAGAGCCTGTTATTATTTTTCTGTTAATCTGAACTTATTCTTCTCATTCGACGAGGCAACTTACTAATTTCTTTTGTGAAATTGCTCAAAAAGTTTATTATTTGAATGTGCTATTAACTTCTTTTGTGAATTTGCTTAAAAAGTTTATTATTTGGATGCGCTATTAATTTCTTTTGTAAATTTGCTCATAAAGTTTATAATCAGAGCACATCCAGAACTAAAAACAAAAACTCGTTGGTAGATATTAAATTCATACATAAAAACTGAAGAACGAAAAATTAGAGGCACGAATTTTGTAAATTCATGAAATGTAACAGAGAAGCGAAACTTACAAGCCACTACAAAATGTACGAGGCAGGCAAGCATTAGGTTCTGTTTTCCTTTTCTATAGGAAAGAAGCCAATTTAGTGATTTTAACGTGTAACTAAATTTTTATAAACAATCACACGCCTCACTTTCTTTCCAGCCTCCAAAAACCCAAACAAAAAAGAAAAAGAAAAAATAAGGCAGGAAAATCAACAACAAAATGTCAAAATCAAATAGAGAGGAATAATCTTCTTTCTTGATGAAATTTTCTCTCTACTATTTTTACAAAAATAACTAGAGAGGCAAATTTCACGAAGAAAAAAGGATGACTGCATCGCAACTTGCAAGGAAGGAAGCGGCTGAAGGAAATAGAATATATATATAACTTTCTGTATCTAGGGTTTTCTTTCCTACAGTTCCTGTAGACCTGGTCTATCATTAATTGCGTACGCTTGTAACGTAATGGGCCTGAAAGAGAATTGAGACGTTGAATAGAAATAAAAATGAGAACAAGCACTGCCTATATTAACACAAATTACAAAAAAAAAAGTACCATATATAGGGTTTATATACACATCCCCCAGCAGCCCCCCAGTCTGCCGTTTATCACGGGTAAACGGAACCTACTTTTTTTTTATTAAATATAGAGCCCGTTTATCAGTGATAAATGGGCGATAGGGGGACGTTTACCGGGAGATATATATATTATATATTTTTCCTATGAATTAATTACACATACGTTATAGAAACATTGCTCAACTAATGAGTTATGACTTTTGTTATGACCTTATCAAAGCTTGGTGTAGATTTGTGTTGTAATTTTCTGAATTTTTTTGAATAGTAGCACTATTTTGAAGAATAATTAATCAAATAGCATGATTTTCAAAATATTTGGGTAGGTAGCACTTCTGCCAGACCTTCTGGCGAAACTGAAGTAGTTCCGCCAGAGGATCTGGCGGAACTAGGGAATTTTTTTTTTTTGCTAATCTCGGCCATTTGGCACCCTTAAACAGCCTAGACGGTGAAATTGGCCCAAAAATGACGAAAATATAGGTTCCGCCAGACCCTCTGGTGGAACTAGCTAGTTCCGCCAGTGGGTCTAGCGGAACTACACATTTTCCCAACTTACAATCTGACCCAAAAAGTCCAAAAAAATGGTCTAGTTTCACCGTCTAAATTGGGCCAATTTCACCGTCTAAATTGGGCCAAAAATAAATTTTACCTAGTTCCGCCAGACCCGGTGGCGGAACTAGCATTTTTCATTAATTAAGTCTGTTTAAGGGTGCCAAATGGCCGAGATTAGCAAAAAAAAAATTCCCTAGTTCTGCCAAACCCTCTGGCGGAACTACTTCAGTTCCGCCAGAAGGTCTGGCGGAAGTGCTATCTATCCAAATATTTTGAAAATCATGCTATCTGATTAATTATTCTTCAAAATAGTGCTACTATTCAAAAAAATTCTAATTTTCTTTTAATTTTCGGCTTGGATGGATTCATACAGCCCTCTCGCTGTTATGGGTCATATCCTTGAATCCTTTTTAATTAATTTTATTTAATGATTTCTTGAGTGTGGCTTAACCCACCTCAAGCTTGCATTAAAAAAAAAACATTGCTCAAATAATCAGATATATAGATGAATAAATAATATCACAAAATCGTAAAGAATCAAATAAATCAATCAACATCCCAATTTTTTCTAAAGGGCCCCAAAATAAAACAAAAACAAAAACAAAACAAAAGGTAATCACATTATATCATCATCACTCATGACACTAAACTGCCGGCTCGGCATCATCAAAAACCGTGCTGACTCATACCCCATTTGTTTATGCAGCGGATTATACGGTCCATTTTTCGCCGGAAATCTATACACATGAGTTTCGTTACAATCGCCACATCGTATTTTAATCAACTCCTTTTTAACCAATCCCATAGGCAAATGTAGCAAAACAGAACAACTCTGACAAATCACAAATGGCGTACCATTGAAAACCGGTCTACAATGGTGCTTTAATGAGTTTCTTTTTCCTCTGTTAGTTATTTCAAATTCGGTGGAGCGAGGAGTTTCAATTGGAGGTGTGAAACTTAGTTTTCGCATTAAAATTCTTTGGTTTCTGTTTTGATTATTGTTATTAGTATTGTCGGTTTGTTGGAGGAGAAGCATGATGAGTTTTTCTCTTGTTATGCCGAAATTCGCCAGTTCATTTACCAGGTCGTTTAACTCGGTTTGATGCTTTGAATTAGAAATATTATTTTGAAAGCTCTGTTTTTCTATATTAGATGGAATTCTTTCATCAATTGATGCATTGGATCGATACGTCCGTTTGGATTTGAAGCGGGAATCGCCAGTACTGATTCTTGTACCGGTACCGGTACTGGTACCGTCATCAGAAGAGAAGCTTCTAGAAGAAGCACTTCCATCAAAAGAATTAGCATTTGAGTTTCTTCTGCCTATAGAATACGCGAAATTTCGGTTAAATGTCGGATCTGTTTCTCTCTCGTCAATTTCTTCTTCTGATATAATGCTGCTACGAACCGAGCTAGGGTTTTGGAGGAAATTCCTTTCGGTTGGTTTTATGTCAATTTTGGCTTGATTTAATTTTAAAGAATAATTCGATTTGGATTCCTCTTCTTCATCATTCGAGTAATATTTATAATTTTGTTCTTCATTTATTGAATTGTTAAGGTTCTTTTTAGAAATACCGTCTCGTCCTGATCGAAAGACAGATTCTCTCTCTTCAATTTCTTCATCAAAGCCAGTATTATCGCATAATTCCATTTTATTAACATTTAAATTCATTATATTCGGTTTGTTTTGAGGATAGCTAGTTTCATATAAAACCTGCTTCATCTCATCTTCTCCTAGATTGGAACTATATCTCAAATTACTATCTTTTGAACCTTCTCTTTTGTGAGTCCGTCTCGACATAGCACGCAGATTTCGGTGAGTTGTACTGCTACTTTCGTCAGAAGATAAGCTTTTAGAAGAAACACTCCCTTCATAATTACCATACAACATTTTATTAATCGGTGCAAAACTCTCATCAATATTTCGTCCATTTTGAGTTTGTTCTCTCTCTAAAGTTGTCTCTTCTGACGAAACACTACTAGCCGAGCTAAATGATCCTTTTGAATTTGAACCCTTTTTTGTGTAATTAGGGTTTGTTTTGTTTAATCTTTCGAGTAAATTAGGGTACGTTTTATTTCCGGTCGAATAAGAAGGAGAATTAATTGAAGGTTGTTGTGGCTCATCAACACTGAAAGAATCTCTAAAATGTTCACTTGAGGATGATTTTTGTTCTAATTTAATTAGATCTTCCGCTGCATTATGAAAATAGTAATTAGTAGCTAGAAGGTGAGTAAATTTAAGAATGGTTTACAAAAAAGGACAAAAAGACCCTCCTCAATTCATTCACAAAAAAAAGGGGAAAAAAGTACCTTGAAATGTTTGTTTACAACCGCCACATGAAAATTCGTTATTTAATCTTTTGAATAAAAACCTTCGGCATTCTGGATTCGGGCATTTTGGAAATCGGCCCGACATGGTTTATTGTATAATTCAAATTTTTGCCCTGTAATTAGGAATCTGAGTTTTGAGAACTGTTGATTAGGTTTTTCAGAATCTTTTTAAAGAAGACAATAATTCACTTTTCTAATTTTCATTTTCTATCAGTATACTGATTGGAAGAAAGAGGTCTAATAAACATGCAATTGAGATTCAATTTGCACTAAACTTTAAATTTTTAGAATTAGTAAAATTAGGATGGAGAATTTCAACGTACTAAGTTTGGTAATTAAGAAATTCCAAGGATTTCATTCAAGAAAAATCAAATTTCAAACTTATATCCCATGAATTCATTGACTTTTGTAAGCCTTCATATTTGCAACAAACAGGCAACATATATAAACAAGCAAGAAACAAGAGAAATTAATCAGAATATCAAAAGATTAAAAAGAAGTACCTTGGATTTTAGAAACTTGAGATATGATTTCAATTCTTTTTTCTCCTCAAATTCTTTTTCTCCAATTTTGATCAAAGGAAAATTGTATGAATCGAACCGTCTTCTTAAGACAGAAATTATATATAAACCAATTAGGAAGAGCCAAACAGGAAATAAAGGAAAAGATATTGAATAAATAAAAGAAAGCGAACTAAATTTTGAAATATTATAAGCAAAGTTACCAAAAAAGAGAATAAAGAAAGAGAGAGCAGAGGTCTTTATCAGAGAAAATTCAAAAGAAAACGAATGATAAAGAGATGGAGAGGCTTAAATGTCTCATTATATAACATGTGAATCTTTCTTTGCTGTTATTATAATCGATCAAATATATAGCTAATTTCTGATTTATTTTCAAATTTCCTGTTCTCTTTTTTTTTTTTTTGCATTAAAAAAAACTATTAGGAAGTGGTCCAAATACAGGTTGGTGCTGACTTTGAATTAGTCTCAAGTCTCAAGTCTCAACTGCCTAAGCATTTCATCGGTTCGATTATGTCATAGTTGAAAAGAAAGTACAATATACATAAATAATGGTGAAATTAAATTCATGCTTCGAACTTATTACTTGTATTTATTATATATGCCTTATAATTCGTGCTATTCAGTTAGATAGTGTTTTACATAATAAAAATGATGTACTTTTCACATATTGATGCATATTCAATAAACATCTTAAATTTGATAAACCAATATTTTTTGGAAGCAATTGATAAACCAATATTTGAACTGTTTTTATATAATGTTGTAATTTATACAGCAGAAGTTAATTGCATGCAGAAATAGCATGACATTTGGTACAATATACAGTATACAATGTAACGTATACAAAAATTGAAAAAAGTACATTTGTACAACTTCAGTAGGAAAAATCTAGATGAATTGTACCAATTAATTTCCATATAAAAAATCATCAGCTAGATGATAAAGTATATACTATAGACTAAGTCAACTAGATATATTAATTTCAATGTTTTGGCACGACATGATTTGATCTCAATATGTCAGCTGCCTCATTAATTATTTCATAATATGATTTATTTTAAATATGCTAGCTGCCACATTAATTATTCTATTTTGAGAAGAAACATTTCAAATGCCAGATGCAATTACATTTCTCCACGTCATCTACATTTTTTGCATATAATTTTGATTTTTATTCTAAACTCATATTCCCTGTCGTACAAGTTTCTATTCATGACATATTCAACAAAAAAGGGATTTTGGTAAAAAGAACTAGATAAATAATACACCTTTATCAAAAATATTTTATTTATCCCAATACAAAATATTTCATCTATTTATAGAATGGACCATGGGCCATAATTGTTGGGCCAAAACCTTTCAAATAATGGGCCTTCAAATTTGATAACTGAATCTGTCACGTGGCAATCTTCTCCCCTTAAACAGTTACACTAATCAGATTCCAATGAGATAAAACCATACAACACTTATCCGAGCTTCATGTGAAGTGAAAAGCCCCATGGCTTCTCTTCTTCCTCACACCTCACCACCTCTCACGAACAACCATTCCTTCTCCCCAAAACCCGTTTTACTATTCCATTTTCACCCAAGTAAAAGAATAAATACGAAATGCAAATCAATAGCTGATGATTTGTCACTGGATGCTTTGAATTTGGTCGAAGCAAACCCTCTGTTTCCGTTGCTGAAACAGAATTTTCTGCCCAAATTGGAGCTGATTGCATCGAAACTATCGGAATTCGAGAGATGGGAGGTGGTTATTTTTCTGGGTGTGATTTGGATTTACTTAACTGCGAGGCCCGGTGTGTTAATTGGCGCGATAGATACGTATATCTTCGCACCGTTGCAAATCGGTTTAGATTCTTTACTTGGAAGAAGAAACTTGAAAATGGGTGATTTTATTCTTGGTGAGAGATTGGGCGAAGGCTCATTTGGGATTGTTTATGCCGGCGCGATAATTCCAAAAGATGTGATTATAGACGAAAGAGTCAATAAAAGTAGGAGAAAGATTCAATTGGATGGAAAAATTAAAGACAAAGTCATTCTGAAGAAGGTAAAATTAACTTAATTCTGCTCCACTTATTTTGGGGTATAAATGGTTTAATTCTTCACTGTTATAATATATTGATTTGATACTTTGAAGGTGAAAGTAGGGACGAAAGGAGCGGAAGAATGTGGAGATTTTGAAGAGTGGTTTAACTATCGCGTTTCAAGAGCAGCTCCAGATTCATGCGCAGAATTCTTGGGTAGTTTCATTGCAGACAAAACTTCTTCAGAATTCACCAAAGGTGGCAAATGGCTCGTATGGAAATTCGAGGTATTGGAAAGTCGTACAATTTCATCTCATGATCAAACACTAAAACTAAAACCAATATTTTCCATAATATCATTTCTAACATTTAAACATACAACTAAAAACAAATATTAGGGCGATAGAAGCTTGGACAATTACATGAAAGAACGAAGTTTCCCATTCAACCTAGAGTCAACAATGTTCGGCCGGGTTCTCCAAGAATCCGACTCCTTAAAAAAGTCCGCACTAATCATAAAACAAATAATGCGACAAGTAATAACCTCATTAAAAAAGATTCACGACACAGGCATAGTCCACAGAGACATAAAGCCGGCCAATCTAGTCGTGACAGCTAAGGGCCAAATAAAACTGATAGACTTTGGTGCTGCTACGGATCTTCGAATCGGGAAGAATTATATACCGGATAAGGGCTTGTTGGACCCGGATTATTGCCCGCCCGAATTGTACGTTATGCCTGAAGAAACGCCCAGTCCGCCTCCTGAGCCTGTCGCTGCCATTCTCTCTCCTATTGTTTGGCAGGTTTGTTGGTTTTCTCTCTCCTAGTTTTGTTAACTTGATGTTTAGTGTTAGAGAAATGGAATGTAGATCGTAGAACCGGTTGTAGATAGTTTTATATGGTATTTAGATCTGGTGTTTTGAATATAGGTTAGCGCTTAAAAAAAGTATTAGAATACATGACTGGCATGTAAAGTTGTTTAGGGCTAATTTTATGGTTGGATTCTTTTATTTTAAGGTTATTTCGTTTTATATTAAATGTGAAAGATAATATAATGACCCTTAATAGTGTATTACGGCATATTTTGATATATTTTAGCCTCAGTTGATATTCATTATCTCATTCATTAGATAATTATTTTTTAGAGGGTATTTGATTACAGAAAATTATATCATGTTTTGTAGCTTAACAGTCCAGACTTGTTCGACACATACTCAGCTGGAATCGTGCTAATGCAAATGGCGATTCCAAGCCTCCGATCCGCGATTTCCCTCAAGAATTTCAACTCGGAGCTAAAAGCAGTCGGTTACAACCTAAACGAGTGGAGAGAATTGACCAAATTGAGACCCGATTTACGAATATTGGACCTTGACAATAAAAGAGGTTGGGATTTGGCTACAAAATTGATTTCACAACGCGGGTTTTTGAGACGCGGACGATTATCAGCTTCGGCTGCTTTACGGCATCCGTATTTCCTACTCGGAGGCGATCAAGCCGCCGCCGTTTTATCAAAACTAACTTTGAGCAAATAAAATGATTACGTTTTTGTTTATATACATGTTGATTTTAATTTGATTTATTATGAAAACAGGGAGGAGAAATACACACAAATTGAATTTACATTACATAGTGGTGACTAAAACATAGTCAAAATCAAACTAAATTTGGCTCTTTGAGCAAATAAAATTGTTTATGTGCTTGTTTATATGTTTATTTTAATATGATTTAATATGAAAAAAAGGAGGAAAAATACACACACAAGTTGAATTTAAATTAAATATTGAGTGCATCGGTTCAAAGCATAGTTGAAATCAGACCGTATTTGGCATCGGTTCAATACATCAACAAATCAATTAAAACACTCTCTTATTCACGCATGACACATCAAAATAATATTTTGCATAAAATAGTTGCAGATTAGAGTGACCGAGTCAAGACCTCCAATTTCTTCTCGAGCTCCTCCTGGTTCCCTCCGACGAGTTTATCGAGTCGTTTCCCGCCTTTCATGAAAACAAATGTTGGTGTGGCACCAATACTATAAGTGGAAACCAATTCCTAAAAAAATAAGAAAAAAACAGAACAGTAACTTGAAATAGTGTTGAGGAGTTTGTTAGGTTAAACTTAGAATTTTTCTATGAAAAATGAACAATAAAACATGATATTATGTAAAAAAAAATAGGAGTTTATTAGGTCAAAATTAAAATTTGTAATTAAAGATGATTAAATTGACATACGCCTAAGTCGTCGATGTCGACCGATAAGAAGATATGGTTAGGATATTTCTTTGCTAATTCGATGTAGAATCGAGTTGAGTTCTTACACGGTCCGCACCATGATGCAGTAAAATTCACCACAACCTAAAAAAATGATTTACAATTTTGTTGAAATGGAGATATAATAATAAGAAAATATTATTAATATTAATGATAAGTAATAGCAATAGAGTAATAATGATAATGATCTTACTAATTTGTTTTCTTTTGTTGATTCTGAAATTTTCTCATCCCAACTTGTTTTGTCTTGAACTACATGAACATTGCTGCCAGCATAATCCAATTCTTGCCCACCATTACCACACTGAATTAGCACAAACAAACAGTTAAAATGTAAGAAAATATAATTTATCATTTCCTCGTTTAGATGAAACACTAGAGAAATATGTCTCGAAAAAAAGAAACACTAGAGAAATAATACTTACAAAGCAGCAGCAGTTCCCCATTTGTTTTCAGAAAGGAATTCAAACAAGTTGATTATCTCCTTTTTCTTCTTCACAAAAAAAATTTACAGAAAACTACAAATTAATACTTTAAAATTTTAAATGAATTAATAAATGGGCCCATAATGATTAAACTTCATGATTACGTACCAACAAAAGTCGATACAAAAAAAGGCGATACTAATGGTGGGAGATAAACCACCACAAAAGAATCAGGCTTCATGATTAAAGAGATTTAAAGAGAGATGATCTTCTAAAATTAACAATGAAAAAACCTAATTAGTTGGCCCGTTATGATGTTTTAATGTTATGGACTCTAATTGGCCCTTTTTAACTCCCTTAATGGACTCAATTTCCTTTTATAGATTATAAAGGGTTATTCGTGCAACTCCTTAACCAAAAAAAAAAGTGTGTGAAATTAGAATCATGATGCTGGTTTTATTGTTTTAAGCTTATATTTGGTAGAAATTTATGTTTTTTAGAGCACTAAAACAGGTAAAATAGGTGATCTTATCACTAGACGTCACGTATATATCAATATCAAGCGTAGATAATTGTTACAATTCTAAAGACACGCAAGCTCAATACAACTACACTTTATTTCAATAATCATCAATTCAAAACTATCTAGTTAAATTATATGAACAATGTATTAATTTTATAATATAAATTATACTATTGTCCTTAAGTTTGCCTACAAAAAATAAATTATACTATTGTTCATCGTATGACAGAAATGAGGCTAGTTTTCTCATCTGAATGTAAAGAAACTAAGAAGAGGGAGATGCATGATTTGATTTAGATTCATGAAATTAAAAAGGAAGATGAAAAAAAAACATCTTTTTGGAACCTTTTAAAAGAGTGGGAATTGGTCAGTTGGTCACCTCACAAACTCTGTCTAGAAGGACAATTATAAAACCTGTTACTTGATCTACCAATTTCTTTATTCAACATGGTTTCTCATGTGCAAACCTTATAAAGCACCTTCCATTTTTCATTCATTTTACATTAATTAATAAAATGATTTTGAGACAGCTGAGCTCATAACTCCAAACAAAATACGTACAAAAATTTCCCAAATTTTATAATTCCAACTGGATATTAACTAGTTATATGATATATCATGTCAAATTGTCCAACCAAGAAATGTTAAGAGAAAAAGAGGGGGCCAAAGGGAGACATATTTCCATGTGACCAATGTTGGAGACAAGAATCAGAACTGTGGGGTTCCAGGTAACAAAAAAGACTCAAATTTTGGATCCAACTCTGAGGACCGGGTCCCACATGTCAGTCTAATGAATTACCACGAGATCTGAAATTAATTGAATGCCAAGGATTTGGTCATTTTTCAGTGGTTTCCAGCCTGTAAATCTCTTCTTAACTTGCCCTTCACTCCTCTGACTCATACAGTAAAAATGCTATTTTTTTCCCCTTCAAGCCTCTAGGCAGGATTGATTGAATGTGGATCGTTGGATTTGAATCAGACGGCTGTGATGTCATGGTCTGATATAAATCAGACACAATTTCAGGTGAATTTCTAGTGATAATATAAAATATTGATATCTTAATTAAAATATTGCATGAGATTGTACTTTGTAAAAATTGTCGAAAATCTGAAACAACCTCAAAGTCATAATTTTGAAAGTAGACTTAGTATAAATAATTGATGAAAATAATATTTTATATAAAATTATTGTATAAAAGTAAACTTACTATAAATAATATAATAAGAACACCTAATTCAAAAACTTATATAATAAGAACAGACAAACCAAACAGAGGAGAGCACAAGTCAAATTTCACTTGGTTGAATTTCCATCTTTTTTTTTTTTCGACAATTAGTTGGATTTGCAACTGAGCTTTGAATTTTTCATCAATTCTGGCTTTCACTTTCATCACATCACCAAATTTAAAATTTAAATTTTCTAATTTGAATTTTATTTTCAGAAATGAATTAAAAAAGAACACGTGCTGATGTGAGCACCACACTAATTGCAATGTGTCCACTTAATTCTAGCCCCACTAATCAAATTCTTATTTCCGACTCTAGGAAGTGTCTCCTCAATTTAACATAATGAATCCCCTAATTTTCAAACTTAACCATCATTTCACAATTTTTAAACAATATTCATGGAACCAGATAAGCAGAACCTAAGATTTTTTTTCATTTCAAATTATCTCGATAAAAATCTCCCAACTTAACTCACACGCAAACTTCACTTTTCAACGACATCAACAATTTTTTTTCCTCAAAATAAAACTAAAAAGAAAAAGAAAAAAAATCAAAAACCTCTCTTAAATCTCACTATTTCAACTCCCCAAAAAAAAAAGAAAAATAAATAAATACTCTCTTCTCTGATTTCAAACCTTGAAAAAACAAAAAATCCACCGGCGCAAAAATGTGATTTGATTTGACTCACTGAACTATTTAAGCCGTCACCATCTCCGGCGAAGTGAGGCTGAAAAAATCAGCATCAAATTCGCCGAATTCTTCTTCTCCTGAAGCTCTGGACGGCGGCAAATACAAATCTCTCAAATCGAACTCCGGAAGCTCGAACCCAAATCCGAGACCGAAACCCTTGTCCAGATCGAACTCCAGCCCCAAATTGTTACTCTCCACTTCCCCGCATCTCAGCACCGATTTGGGCGAGGGCATCTCGCTTTTCTCCTCTGATTCGGTGACAGACTCGTCTTTTTTGGGTAAGGATGATTCGTCTTTTTGGGTTAAAGACTCTGTTTTCTTCTTGGGGAAGTTGGTCACCGCTTTCTCGCCGTTGATGCGTATGGCGGCGGAGTCATAAACGGCGGCGGCCTCTTCCGCCGTGTTGAACGTACCGAGCCAGAGCCTCTTGCCTTGAGTCGGGTCTCGTATCTCAGCTGCGTAACGGCCCCATGGTCTTCTTCTCACGCCTCTGTATCTAATCTCACCGCCCTTTACTTCTTCAGTGACGAGCTTTTTAACGGACTTGGTTCCTTTAACTTCTTCAGTAACGAGCTTTTTTATGGATTTCGTTCGCCTCTTCTCAACGAACCTTTTCGCCGGCCGTTGAATTGGTGCGTTGGGTTGGAGATTAATAGATATTTCTTGCACATGGCGGTGCTTGTGCGGTCTCCTCTGCGAGGATTCTTCGTCGCTCGACGAGTCGGTCGCATCAGCGTCTGATATGAAGATTCGTATAATCTTCCTCTGTTTCATTTTGAGAGACTGAGACTCCATGGTGAACAAACAAACCTCAATTCGTTCAACAAAAGAACAACTCAGGCTTCATGAAAAAGAAAGAAAGAAAGAAAGTAGAGCGAGCGAAAAGGAGCGATAGGGTTTTAGATAAGGGTTTAAAGGTATATCAAGATATGGGCTACCAACAATTTAAATTTCAAATATTTAAAACTCGAAGAGAAAATTACAGAGAAAAAAAGGGGACCAGAGAAAGAGAGAGATAGAGAGAAAGAGAGAGGTAAAATAGCAAATAGAGCAACGGAAGAAATCAAAACGAAAGAATCGTGAGGAGATGAAGGGTTATTTAAAGGGCAAGTTGAATTCAAACACTGCTCTAAGTTACTGTTTCCTCTTTTTTACCTTCTTTTCTTTACCCTTGTCCACTCCAGCTGTCTCCACTGACTCTTCTCCTTTTACTTCCTTTCCTCCCTCTCTCCATTACATCGTAAAAACAGAAGTCTCTACTTCATTCTTTCAATAAGAAAAGAATTTCCAGTGTTATTCTGAAATGCAGAGAATGGGGGTCGTTAATGACGTGGGTGAATTTGGGCCGTTGATGGGGAGGGGACAGATAGTAGTGAGGGCACAGCTTTTTGGTGTGAAAAGACGAAAATGGAAAACGCAAACGGCGTTTCAGCAAGGCTGCATTTAATTTCTTGCAGTTTCGGAAGGAGGGCGTTTTGGTAAATTGATGAGGTGGGAAGGATGTGTCTGTGGACTCGGTGTTTGGTGCACCGGATAGTGTGGTGTGCTACGCACTGTTTATTGGTGGAAAAGTCGGCAGTAGCTTGTTATTCTCTGTTTTTTTTTATAGCACTGGAGGTTTCAATTTTCTATTTTCTTTTTGATGAAAGATAGTGTATTTGGAGTATTTTGTCTTTTAAGAAGTTGGTTGCAAATGCTAGTCATCAGTACTAACTTCAACTGTAGATACTTGTACATACTTTTTAGTTATTAAGTGTGATTCATTAGGCAATTTGTCTAGTAGTATATATGTCAATGTTCACTCTTGAGACTTGAGTGTTTTTTTTAAATGGAGAGAAAAAATGCTCAGCCGCCAGGAGATGGGACCTAGAAGTTAGTTGGGCTAACGGGTCCACAATTTGGACTCTAAGTAGGTTTTCTTATTTCCTAGTGTGTCTTTCTGTCAATTCGTGTTTGGGATTCTTACATATTAGCTCTTCAAAATTATGTATTTGTATTTCTATACACCTTAATAATCTTTTCATGTAACTAACAGCATATTCAGATTAATTAGTTGCATGTTAACTCATCATTTACGTGTTAAGTTAACGGACACATAAATATTTAACGGATGAAATGGTAAAAAATGAACTAATTAAATAGTTAAATGGCCAAAAATAAACTTTTTTCATTTTCTAATGTGCCTTTTTCTGTCAATTCATGTTTGGGATTCTTGTATATTAGCTCTACAAAATTATCGTATTTGTATTTTTATACACCTTAATAAACTGTTCATGTAACTTGTAACATATCCAGATTCCAGGTGGTCCCTTTTATCCTTAAGACCATGTACAATATATTATGAAAAAGTAGTGAAAATATATGGTGTATTATTAATGATACCGCAAAAAACAAGAGAAACTTTTGAATAAAATAAAGAAATGCACTTGTAAACATGATAAATTTCTTGTATGCAAACGTGTAAGCTTTTTCTCTTGATGTGAGCAAGGGGGGCAGTTTACCAATTGTATACAACACGTTGATGTGAGTTGATTATTGGAATTTCGGTAAAAAAACAAAGGATACTACCAAAAATTGGATAATCAATAGTTGCATAATGATTTTTTTCAACGTCACTTTCATATGTTGGAAAAGAAAATGCAATTAGAAAGCAATGTTTTTTTTTTTTTACAAAAGATGGTGTTTACTCTTTGAAAAACAAATTTAGTGCGTAATGCAAATTCAATTTTGAGGATCCTAACAAATGACATATAAAATATGAGAAAATAGTAGAACAAAAAAAAGTAAAGAAAATAGTATATGAGGACTAACATGCTTGCCGCCACCTTCATAATATATTCTTTTTTGTGTCAAACAAAATATTTTCATGCTAATTATTACTATAGTAATTTATTTTTCAGTTTCCAGACAAAATTAAATTATTTTCTTTTTACCAACATCTAGACTTTTATATACTAACCACCGTTTTTAATGTATTATGTATATCACCTTAACTATCATCAATTTCTTCAATTAGGAGAAAATTCAAGATAATGATGTCTTGCCAAGAATATATGAAAATACCAAAATTCTCGGAATATTGAAGAAGTCAAATAGAGTCAACCTCAGTAAAGATTATTTCCTTTAAAAAAAAAAAAAAAAAAAAAACTTCAGTAAAGATTTTTTGACCATTAAAATATGAGTACTTCTGCAAATACCATCAATCTTAGGTGTCTTTCTGCAAAAACTCCTCTTATAAACTGACATAAGTAAACAGGGTTTAGCCAAGAACATAACTGCTCTCTTTTTCCTTTATTTCATTCAGAACTTTTCACTGTTTGTAATCAGAGTGACCATTGTATGGACTATGGATGGATGCATGAACTGAACTGAACTGAACATAACCCTGCATACTCACGTGAAGTTCACGTGCTAAATGAAATTATTACTGGCACCCTGTTCTTTACCAGCACCTGGATAGCATATTAATACGTTTTTTAACATTTTTTTTATACTTATCTTTCTTTTGTTTTGGGGTAAAAGGTACTATGGAAAAAATAGTAGTCTTAGATAGTGTTAAAAGTTTTTTACAACCTCCCTGTACTATGATGAGGCTTGTTCATTGTTGCTTCAGATTCAAGCTTTTATATCTAAGCTAGAATAAAGCATATAGCAGCAATTAAATGCTTACATAATAGACATAACGTTATTGGACCAAATCACATTTATACAACTACTCAATTTGAACTACCAAACTAAAATGTTTGAGACAAACTATAGTAACTATAATTTACAAGTTGTAGACTATTCTATAAATATAAGCTACTTACCCCCATCTCTGATAATAAATATGAAACGAGTATGAGTATCCTCATCTTAGCCCAATGCATTATATAAGTTGTTTTGTGCCTTACTATATAATACATGAAATCATGTCAAAAATCCAATGCATGACTGGGCCAGGCCCAAATAATTGTGTCTAACATGGTATCAAAAAATATTTATGATCAACTAGTTCTTGGACGTGCTTTGCACGTCAGAACTATTTAACATTAGTTAATTAGTTATAACATAATTTAGGTGAAAAAATGTAGAACCAATTAGTCAATTGTATAACCTTTTCAAGTTTAATTCATTCGACTCAAATTTATTTATCTCAAATTACAACAGAAACATGGACCAATATATAGAAAAATATTTATTGATAGTTGCAAATCTGTTTGTTCATTTAAAAAAAAAGTTACAATTATGAAATAAAAAATGATCGAAAATCAGATTTTATCCAGATCTGATAATTCGTAAACTCTCATGATCTAAATTTTGAATTCCACTCGCGAAACTATTTGATCCCAAAATAATCTAATCATGGCTCAAAACAATGACCAAACAATATGTGGTTTAAGTTAATATAGGATTATTCTTTGAAATTGCAAACATTTCCCTTAAAGGCATAAATTCAATAAAGCGAACATTAAATGGTTTATCTCTTGCAAGCTCGAAGAAATCACATATTTCCTGATCACTCAATTCATCTCGACACAATTCACCCAAAATATAAAATAAGTATATACATATTATTTTATTATACACATCAACAAGTTAAGTATATAATATTTATATTTCCTCTAAAAAAGTACATAATATTTTAGCCAAAATGGTTAGCAACAAAGTATACAAACTTATTTTACAAGCATTCAAATATTATCTTCAAGATTTTTAGCCAAAACAACTCGCAATCATATAATCACCCTTGTGAATTAATCGCAACAATTATGCCATATTCATTGGACATATTCGTGTATGTCTTCTGAACTTTTATATTTACATTTATGCCCTTTTTCAGTTTCATTGCATATCATAAAATTCATCGGTCTCTCTATCGCATCACATCAAATGAAGCCTTAGGAAAAAAATGATTCAATTTTCAAATGCTGCTTAAAATTTCAAGTAAATAAGTTTTTATTTGGCAAGTAACTGATTAATTAATTAATTAACAAATACGTAAAAAAGATTAAGAAATTAAACACCAATGATTTCCCTAAAATTAAGCACCAATCCCTAATTAAGCAACAATTATACCCTTGCAATTAAACACCAGTTGTACATTGCGATTAAGCACAAATTATGCAATTTTTGACAAATTAGTCCAATTAAACACATAAATTCATATTTAGATACCAATAATATCGGACCCTATTAGGAAGCCATACAACTCCAAATTATTCCAAACTAGCTAAATTTTGAAATTTTTTTTCATCTTCAACAGAAACCTAATTGTCCGTAAATACGGAATCCAAATTTTCACCAAATAAGCCGTTTCACGGCTGGTAGAATAACATTTCCAAAGCTATTTGATTCTAAAACCGTAGCGGTTATTTCTACAACTTTAATTTTAGGCCAAATTTCACGTATACACCTACAAAAGGTGAAATATCACCAATACCCCTACAAAATCACACAAATATCATAGATACCTCTATGATATACTCAGTGTTAATATTAATGTTGTTTTTTTTTATTCTTTCGTTTTTTCTCAATGTAAATATGGTAATAATTTATATTGAGTTATTTTTTGTACTTTTTAGTTTATATATTTATATATAATAAGTTCAAGATGAATATGTTTGAGAGAAAAATTTATAATTCTCTAAAAGAAATTAATAAAAAATTAGTATATAATAATTATTTTATATTTTATTAAAGTAATTAATAATAATGCAATCATTATAGATGTTATTTGATTGACAAATTTTGACGGAATATTAACGACAAGGGTGTTCGTGATATTTTAAGAATTTTTAGGGGTATTCATGATATATACGTGATTTTGTAGGGGTATTCGTGATATTTCACTTTTTGTAGGGGTATACATGAAATTATGAGGTTTTGCAGGGGTACATATGAAATTTGACCTTAATTTTATCTCAAATTCAGACCCAATCAATTTATCTACAGTATCAAACTATATCTTGCGATAAATTCACCCAATTTGGAATAATCTCTCTCATCAAGTTCAGATTGGTCAAAATATGACAAACCCACCAAAAATATCAGAAACAAAATTCAGCAATTCCAGCTTATTTAATGTACCGAATTCCCTCTTTATAAACCCGTCAAATATATCTAATAGAATTTTGACTTAATTTTACACCTTTAAATTCCCATACCAGTCTCAAAAGATTGTGGTATCAATCTAGACGGGTACGGATATTATTATTCGAATGAACAAACCTTAATTCTCTCTCTCTCCTAGTACATTAAGATTGCTCAGCTAATTAAAATTGTAGCAACGGACATTTCGATGCAACATCATACAAAAATCCAGGTAAAATCGTACAAAAAAAGCACCGTTTTTTACTATTGTCAAACCAAAAAGAATAACACAACCTATACAGAAGGTTTTGACTTTGCGCACACGCCCAAAGCAAAATCCATTTCACAAGCATGTTCTCGTAAGTATTAATTACCTAACACAAACTACACCCAAGAAGCTTTTATTTGTAGGATCTTGGAACTCTTGACTAAAAACTGAACAGGCTATTCTATCACTGGTAAACAAAAAATAAAGAAATAAGTGTTTTGGGACACAATGTAGACTCTATTCCCTTTCCCTTCCCTTCCCTTCCCCTATAGATTACCCTCAAACCAAGCAAGCCCTTAGAAGAAGAAAGTAGAAATGAAAAGACACAGAAGCAAGAACAACATTTGTGACTAGACAAGTTAACACGCTTCACCAAAAAATGATTACATTATTTGCATCAAATTTAATCAGTCAAACCCTAAAACAAGAACAAATCATCAATTAACGTTTTGAAAGCACCAATGCAGCTAATCCTTACACTTATAAACCCTAACAACAAATCACAAAATTAACCAAACCTAAAATACAGCCAGACGATCACATTAATCGCCGACCTACACAACAAAACTCAAATGCTAAAATTGAATCATGGATCAAACCTCTTGGGTCGCAGCAGCACCGCTGGCCTCCCCTTTCCCAGCATCATCCTCCCGTCTCAACTCCTGGATCATCCGCAGGACCTCCTCCATCCTCGGCCTCTGCTCCGGCGGCGCCACCACGCACATCATCGCAACCTGCAGCATCCTCACCATCTCGTCCTCGATATTCGGATGCCTCAACAAATCCACGTCAAACACTTCCGCTGTCCACTCCTCCCTGACCACGCTCTGCACCCACTTCACAAGGTCCGTCGTCGCCTCCTCCTTCCTCGGCGACTTCACCGCCGCCTTCCCCGTCAGCAGCTCCAGCAACAACACCCCAAAAGAATAAACATCCGATTTCTGCGTCGGTTTGAACCTCCCGCCTTCCAATGTTTCTGGGGCCCGGTACCCAACAACGCGGGCCGGCCCGAGCGGGACCGACATCAGCTGGGCGAGCATGAATTCCGAGACTTGCGGGTCCGAGTTGCCCGGCAGGAGCACGTTGGAGGCCTTGATGTTTCCGTGCACGAATTTGCCCCCCGATTCCGAGTGGATGTGGCCGATTCCCCGCGCCGTGCCCAGCGATATTTTTATTCGCGTCTCCCAATCTAGTGGGTCTCTTCCAACCTTACTCCCTAGTTTTTAATAAAATAATATTCTAATGTAAATATTCTGCATATATATATAAGACAACTTTGTATTGTATGGCGCAGTTAAGCCTAGTATTTTAAATATAAGTCATCAATTAGAAAGAAACACTACTAGGTATAACACTAGCAGTCATATAAACCTGTCTAATGATATACAAAGTTCGAAAATAATAAATAAATTTAAAATAAAAAAATAAATAAGGAATGTGTACCATGCAAGACAGTGGCCACACTGCCAGTGTTGACATAATCATAAACGAGCAGCTTCTCATCTTTGGAAAAATAATACGCCCTGAGCGGGGCCACGTTCGCATGCGGGCCCACCTTCCCGATCATCTCCATCTGCTGCTCGAAATCCTTCTTACTCACCACAATCTCCTTCAACCGTTTAACCACAACCGTCGTCCCGTCCTCCAAAACGGCTTTGTAAGTCGTGCCGTAACTCCCTTTACCCAACACTTCCGCCGAAGCCCTCAGCAGATCTTCCAAGTCGAAATTGTAACTGCACCCCTCGAAAAATACTAATTTGTTTCTGGCGGATTCTTGAACGCCGCTGCTGAAATCTTCTTTGGGTTTTTCGGTTCTGGAACGGGCTTCGGCACCGGCGACTCCCTTTCCTTTGGATTCCGTTCCGCTCGTACGGGTTTCCGTGCCACTCGTCTTTTTTAGAAGGCAAAGTAAGAGAAGAATTAGCAGAATTAGCAAAATGGCCCCTCCTCCCACCGAAATCGCGATTATGACCTTGAGACTGAGTCGTTTCCAGAAGCTTCTTTTCGGCTTCTTCTGTTCTTCTGCCGGTACGGGGGAAGGAGAAGGGGAAAAAGGGTTACAAGAAGGCAGAGGGGACCCGCATAAAAATTTATTTCCCAAAAAGGACTCGATCGGGAAATTGCTCAGAGATTTCGGAATCGGCCCGCTCAAATTATTGTTGCTCAGATTCAACCGCTTCAAGTCCGGGAAATTCAAATCCGGTATTTTACCAGACAGAGAATTATTCTGCAAGAGTAAATCGGCGAGTCTGCTCAAATTCTTAATACTTTCCGGAATTTCCCCTTCAAAAGTATTATACGACAAATCCAAAAATCTCAAGGAATTAGACAAAGAGCTGGGAATAATTCCGCTCAAATTATTATGCTGCAAAAACAGAGAGCGGATGGAAGGGAGAGACGCCACGTCAGCAGGCAAGTCAACGGTCAACCGGTTTGACCGTAGACTTAAAACTTCTAAAGCGTCGAGTTGACCGAGCGTGTTTATCGGAATCGTACCAAACAAACCGACACCAGGTAAGCGTACCGTTAGAACTCTGGTACGGTTTGGATTGCATGTTATACCGACCCAAGTTGTGCAAATTGGGGTTGAATTGGTCCAGTTGAGTTTTGGGCCGTGTGGGATTGAAGCGGCGAATTTTAGTAGGGCTTGTTTGTCTGCGTCTAGGTCCGCGAAATTTAGTAGGGTTTGGTGGAAAAAGAAAAGGATTAAAAGGAGTTTTGATATTGATATTTCCATGGGTATATTTGTAATTTTGGTCTGGGTTTGTGAGATTTGGAGTTTGATGTCAGTCCTGTTGGGATGTAAAGAGGAAAAATTATAGTTAGATTATTTGAAGTGAATGTAGGAAGCAGGAAGAATAAAGTACGCGGTGGTATCTTCAAACTTTAGCCATTTGGATAATTAAGGAGATTTAGTAAAGGAAATATGATGATTTTGGAGAATAAAGTAACGTCTCACCTTTTGAAGTCTTTAGGGAGGGTATAATAATTAGAATAAAGATAAAGTTAAGGGGAAATTGACAAAAATCTAATTTAAAAACGGAGTGTAGTTAGGCTGTACTAATTTAAAAAATAAAATAAAATAACAAAAATAGACCTATAAGTTAGCACTACTTTCAAACCACTAGAAACCTATCTACTAAAAAATTAAATATTGATTAAAAATTGGTGAAGATATGTGGGTTTTTACGTAGATAAAGCCTAAATTAAATAGTGAAAAAGTTTAAAATATTTGTACTGTGACTGATACATTCAGAAAAGAAACACATGGGCCTATTTGTCCTTTCTCATTATTTATTGCATTAAATTGCAAAGGGACAGTTAGCTGTGTAATTTCTATTTTAGGGGGAATAAAATTTACTAAGCCACTAGTGATACACAGGCTTTGTAGAAAAGAAAAAGAGTAAAAGCAAATCCATTAATGAGATTATCATTATCTTTTAAAAAAATAAATAAAATTAAGGAGCACTCAGAAAAGGATAAAAGAACAAAAGCAAAAAAACAAGGACCCAACTAAGACTTTTCAGAACGAAATATTAAAATATTAGTTCAATATCAACAACTCAACTAGTTTGTACCTATATCCAATCATAGAAAATCGAAAATCTGTTAATTGATAATTCAACATTTAAATTTATTCAAAAAATGGGGAAAATGAGAAAATAGACAAATTCTTGATAGCGACTCAAACTGAATTCTTTTTGTTTCTAACTTAATTCAGAACTGACTGTAGTTACTATTAAGCTAATTTACACCAAATATTATTAGAGTATGATAACTAAAATTGGATATAAAGAGTGACAGATCATGTTCAAAAAGGCAATTAAAAAGAAAAAGTGAGGATGGAACATAAAAAGATTCAAACTTTAGGGTAGTAGAATAGGGATTAATATTAAATGCCCATCACAACATGAGACAGCCTAGCATACAAACACAAACAACAAAAGATACAAAACACTCACGAAATGTACATAATTTGATCAAAATTATGATTTACAGTTATTGTACAAAGAAAAATGCCGTCAGAAATCGCAATAAATGGGGGAAAAAAACAAGTTCGGTTCGTTTAAGAAAACGGGAATAGAAAGAGAGATTAGTACAGAGAATTAAGTAGCATTTAATGCTCTACCGCGCAGAATTAAACGGTAGTAATTAAAGATCAGTGCTAAAACTCAAAGTCAGTTTCTAATCACACATTTCTTCTTCATGCAATTCGAAAAACTTTGTAGGCCTCGCTCAAACAAGCAAAAATTGATAACTTTTGCAGCCAAGAAGCTACAATTTAACTGCTACTACTAAAACATCTCAAATTAAACAAAAATAAGCCGGAATTGAAGTACACTTACAACAAGCTCTCCTCTTGAGCATTTCAATCTGAAAAGAAACCACCTCCTTCCTCAATTCCGACACACAAAGATCCCTTGTCACGCTTCCTCCTTCAAATTCCTTCAGAAAACTCATCACATTGTTCCGAAACTCAAATCACCCGGACCAAATCGAAGGCCTTCCTTTCAAACACCCTCCCTTCAACTTCAAGCCCAATCAAGGCCAAACAGCAAACTCCCTTCAAATCGAGTGGAAACCAAGCTCGACTGGCCAGATCGAGTGAATTTTCAGACGAGAACTAAACAAAGAAAAACAAGAACGAAAATATCACTGGAGAAAAAGAGAAGAAGGAAATCCAAGTATTTATTTGAGCTCGAGAACTTCAACTCTGTGTGTGTTTGTGTTCGGAAATATGAAATGACGAAATTGCCCCTCCAGTCCAAAGCTGCTTGCGAAAGCTGACGGTGGGAGGTCACGTGCCTTACGGGTGAAAATGTAAATTACTTCATGCACTCGGTTTATGGACTGTTCTTAATGTCCGTCAATGTTATAAAAGTCGGACGTCGGGAACATTTGATTAGATAAGATTAATCCAAGTTAGTCGGAAGTGTGATTTGCATTGATTTTTTTCAAATATTGTTCACGTTGTATTAATATTTAGCAAAAACTTTAAATGTTCAAAATTTAAAATCTAATAAAAATATAAATAATCAAAATTCATGTAATTCAAATGTGAAGTCTAAAGATAACACATAAATGTTATAATAATTGACAAAATCATTCAACATTTCATAGTACAGATTCGAAATATGCGTACAACAAAACTACAACATAGATAAAAAAGAAATTTGGACTGAGCTGAAAAAATATAATAAAAAGGCAAAAAAAAAAGTAAATAAAGAAAAAGAAAAAATGGGTCTAATCAGACAAATAACGATTCAAATCGGTCAACGTCAGCAAAAAAAGACCAACTTTTGCTAATTGACTATGAGTAAACAGGATGGTTGAGTAGAGAGTAAAGTTTAGTCGATAATTAATCGTCACCTAGTTGGGATTTTTAGCTCTCACTTAGTTAACATGACTCAAATATTTTTGAAGTGGAACTCCCTTCGTTTGACCAGGTGTATTCAAATGTTGTATGTTATTCGATGGTGACCCAATAGTTTTTCATAGACCTGGTTCATGAAGATCGTTAGGAATGGAATGGAACTCCCTTCGTTTGAAAAGTGAATTATATAAATGTCAATGCTTGATTAGGTGTTTCGATTTGATAAAATTAATTTATTAGAGAGCAGTTAGATGATTTGATTATCACAATAAGGTAATGAGCACATGGGGTCATGCCTTTTGTACAGGGACAGTTAATTAACCCCTTGGAACCAATGCTACGATTGTTCTTCTTTTTTCTTCTAGTTTCTATTATTTTTGTTTATTTTGAAATTATTGGATAGTCAACAGAGAAATATGAAAAACCTCATCTGTTGAGTGAACTTTATAAAAAAATCCATCACCAATTACATTCATGATTCTTCTAGTTTCTATTCTTTTTGTTTATTTTGAAATTATTGGATAGTCAACAGAGAAATATGAAAAACCTCATCTGTTGAGTGAACTGTATAAAAAAATCCATCACCAGTTACATTGATGATTATTCTTGTTTCTATTCTTTTTGTTTATTTTGAAATTATTGGATAGTCAACAGAGAAATATGAAAAACCTCATTTGTTGAGTAAACTTTATAAAAAATCCATCACCAATTACATTAATGATTCATGTATATGTCAATTAAGTTATTATATGTAAAATATTATGATAGGTGAAGAAATTAGTCTCATTTTGACAGGTCCACTGTTATTGACTTAGATTATTTTTGAAATTGTACAGCTGTATTTGTATAATTATAATTTATATACTGGACCAGTTTATCATGACAATAATTAACTCAGTATAGCAAATTCGGGACCAGCAAAATTAGTCCTCTTCTTGTTCTGTTTGGCAATATTTTAATTTGAATTATAATTGGTAGGGGTTTAGGAGATAGTAAAGTCAAATCTTAGGATGTACATAAAGTCCAAATCTGGTTGTTATATATATATATATAGTTTCTCTCGAAAAGAATCGTTAGTGATTGTGTAGTGTATTTCTTTTAGTTTTATTTGTTTTGTAATATGATTACATGATGATGGTCAGGACGTTGTAGGTGAATTCCAATCATTAGAGAGACCTGCATGACTTACGTTGAGTTTATGCATGCATACGGCTATTTTGTTTCTTTTAATTTATTGTTTGCTTTCTCCACTTTAAAATGTAAGTATTCAACAGATTGTTGATTTCTTCAAAAGCATATATATGTGGCATGAAAAAAAAAATGAAGCAAAATTTTTTTAACTATTTTTTTTTTTTTAGTATTTTTTGTAACTAATTATTTGCGTTTGTTGAATCAATGCTGATCATTTGAATTTTGTAGTGGCATTAGCTAAGAGGTTCTAAGTTAGAACGATTTGCTAATAGAATAAGTAATGCTGATTGTTATATTAGGCCTTCTCTTTGTCATTATTGTTAGTGGACATTAACTTAGTCACAACGCAGGAACATTAAAGCCCCAATCATTCAAGCTACCACAATTAATAACCGATGAAAAGAACAGCAAAACAAACAGAGAATATAAAAAAAAACAATTAATTTGTACCAGAACAATATTTTATCACAAAAGAAGGAATGATGTATAGATCAGTGTAAATAAGGGATGATATATACAAGAATAAAATAAGAAGTGATATATAGATCTGTAATTAATTCGTCATATGGAGACAGCTCATATGATATGGCTAGCCTCCTGACTTGAATGTCTGAGTTGTTAGGTTGGGTGAATGTAACTTTTTTCTTATTTTCTTCCTTAATTTCAATCCTGCTATATATTCAAGCAAAAAGAAGTACCTGCTGTATTAATTTCAGTTACATTACATTCAGCCAATAGTTGATAACTGAGAAGTGAATTGAACTGAACTGAGAAGTGGATTGAATTGAACTGGGTATGAACTGAAAAGTGAATTGAATTGAACTGGGTATGAGGGCCTTGATTTATTGGGCCAAAATTAAGATATTTAAAGAACTCAATAACTTGATGAAACAGAGGACTCGGAGGATGTTCTGACTTCTAAGACAACTTATTTTGAAACCCAAAAAGAGAAGAATTACCAACTTGTTATTGTTTTTAGGGAAAATATCATATTTGCCATTAGAAGAACTTAAAATATCATATTTGCTATTGTAAAATTTAAAATATCATATTTGCCATTACAAAAACTTTAAAATATCATATTTGCTATTAGGAAAACTTAAAATATCATGCTTGCCATTACAAAACACAAAATTTATCAAAATTACCCTTTTAAAACTTCAAGAATATCAAATATATCCAAAACCGTTAACTTTCTGTTAAGTTTTATTCAATATGACCAAACTGTCTTTTTCATTTTTTTCTTCACAAGCAAATATACATACTATCTTTTCGACCTAAACTCTCGTCCCAGTTTTCACACCTTCTTCTCACAACATTATTTTAACTATAAAGATAATATATTCTCCTTGTTCACTTTTTCTCTTCAAAAATAATTATTTCAAAACTCTATGGAGATGGAAAGTAGATTATTCTTTTGAATATGTATTTTTTTCTCATATAAAATTCTGACTTTATATTAGAAAAATGAAAAAAAATCTTTGTATATTTGGATCTGAAACTTGAAGAGAGAGGAGGGAGATAAATTTGGAATAACTCAATCAAATTAACGGTAAATATAATTTACTTGATGAAATATATTTAGGATAAAACAGTAATTACAAGAATGAATCGTTAGTTTTAATGGAAAAAGATGAATGATTTTAAGTTTTGGATAAATTTGATAGATTTTAAATTTTGGAATGACAAATATGATATTTTAAGTTTTGTAATGGCAAATATGATATTTTGAAGTTTTTGTAATGGTAAATATGATATTTTGATTTTTATAATGGCAAATATGAAATTATCCCTTGTTTTTATGATGACTAGCACATGCGTTGCACGTGAGCATCGCTTATGTGAGTCGCACATGTACGTCGCATTTTTAAATAACATGCAATAAAACGACAAATATTATTAAAATCAAATTGAGGAATAACACTAAACTTATATCAAACTTATATCCCCATAAGATAGCTTAAATTTTTACCAATAAATTAAATTACTCCCAAATAGTACAACATTTTACCCTGATTTTTCAGAGCATTTTAAATTAATTCAATTATACAATCAATTTAAACTTCGACCATCAATTTTTTTTAAACTTAAATTGGATTAAAAATCGTCTTTTGTTTATGTCGAAAAGATACATTTTATAATAAGTAGAGTTATACAAGATGTAGCTAAGCTAACAGTATGTACGTACTTGTACAAAGTGAATTACACCTGAAAAAATTGGCATTTTGATAAGCTTTATCTCATAATCTATTCATTATAAATCATGTCGTATACATACTAATTTTCAGTTATTAGATAGTTAATATGACTTTTAGCACCAAAAATATATATTCCGTCATCTTTTTAATAATATGTTAACGTCCAAAATATACTCGCGAAATAATCTATCATTGGTCTCATGGACAGAGATAGAGGGGGAAAAGTAGGGGCTATGCCCCCCTATAATTCTCAATATTTTGCATGAGTACTTGATATTTTAAATTCTGGCCCTTCGATTATTTTTCAGTCCTTATACATTATAAACTTGGGATCATTTAATAAATAATGAAAAAACAAGGTTGTATAAGCAAAACAAAAAAAGTTTTATCATGTGAAAGCGCTATAAAGTAGACATTTTTAGCAGGAAGAATATAGAAAAAAAATATTTTATATAATCGTGAGAATCAGATATTAATCGGGTCGAGCTTGTCGATTCTAACTCGTATCGGTTGAATCAGAATCAACGATTTTTAGAAACATGCTTTATATGATCCATGCATGAAGCATGATATAAATATGCATAGACTTGACCGCCTAAACTTGATAAATCTTACATTTTCAAGCTGATCAATACATGGATATTCATACTTTACAACTAAGCAACCAGTTGCATTCAAAACCTGGATACAATTTATTGTTTTTTTTGGCCTCATGTTAACCCAAAAAACGGATATCTCAAATTTCAAAGAGTATCTAATAAAACAAGAACAGTTATGAACTTGAACTACAATAAAGTATCAATCAATCAAGAAATAAAATGAAATCATACAAGCCCCAGTATTCCAATTTTTTGCCTCAATTCAACACCATTTTTTTCTCAAATCACAGCAAAATTAATTAACACAACATACAATGCGCATTTATACATCAAGAAACATATGTTTTACATATTTACAGGGATTCTAACAAGGCTAATTAATACTATAATTCAGCACAGAAGTTGAAACAACTAAATCTTAAATCAACCCTTAATCAGAACTATTTCAGCACCCTAATTCATATTAAGTAACATTAATTCATTGAAAATCAGATAGATATCAATGATCCACCAATAATTAATTGTGATTACAACAATTTTGCATTAATTTACCCTTAACACACCAAAAAGCAGCCTTCATTACCCCTAATCAACTGCAAAAATGAGAACTAATGACAGATAAACCAAATAAATCACAAATTACAAGAAAAAAATCAAACATATAAGAGAAACCTCAGGCAGAGCAAAGACAACAGCACACACACGAGACGGAGACTGATTGAATATGGAATTATCTATCTGTTTTAATTGTACAATTAAGAGTCAATTCAGTACAGCATACATCAATTAACCCTCAATTGCTTGATTATGCCTCAATTTAGCCTATTCAGACAATTGGGTTTCATTTGCCAAAATCATAATAATGAAGCACAAAAACGAAATTAAAAGTAGGCACTAAATCATTATATTAAAAGTACATTTTTTTAGTAAATACTATATTTTTTTATTAATTAATTGCCGGCAGTAGTTTTTTTATTTTTATTTTGAGCCTACTCCATTTCCAAAAAAAAATAAAGAAAATTATTTCTTCCCATTCAAAAACAAATTATTTATTTTTTAATTGTAACAAAAATATTGCCACGTATGCAGGGGTATATCCGATATTTTGATGGTTTGTAGAGATACATATATTTTTTTTTATTAAGACCTAGTTCAGATTTATTCTAAAAAGTTTAATTAGCTTTGATTTGAGTTTAAATGGGACCTACAAATAAATTTTTTGAAAAATATGCACTTCACCTTCAAATCCAACTTTTCTCGATTAAGTGTTTAATTTGTGAGTTTTGTACTTTTCGACCTTAATTTGAGGAACTTTGTCTCTAAATTGAATAACATGTGGCTAAAATTGGACGTAGTTGAACTCTAAATAAGGTCTAATTAAGCACAAATTGCACAATGTTGGTAGATCATCCTCATTTAGCTTCAATTCTCCTAGATTTAACCTAAAATTGCCCAAAATTAGCCTCAATCGAACCTCAAATTGTGAAAATAAACATACATATATAAACTGGAATTTTTATTGTGATAATTGCTACATTTATATGAAAATCAAAATAAAGATATCGTACATATAGCATTCTTTGAGGACGTACATAAGAGCAGCCGGTGAAACATGCTACAAATCAGAAACTGAATGGCGGCAAATGCAGCCATTTTTGCATGAAGACCCTCTTTTTCTGTCAAATTACCATTTTCATCCAAATCACACCCTCATTGTGAGAAAACAGTCTTAGCCTGCAAAAGAAAAAAAAAAGTAGAAAATTTTGTAAGCCCCAAAGTTTAAAATAAATAAATGTGGGATCTGTAAATTATGTCCAAAGTGATAATTGTCCTCAATTTACAGATATATCCCTTAATTATCAATATTTTAATGTAGGGCCTCAGTGAAAGCGGAAATCAATATTTTTTTCTTTTGAGATGCTATCCACAATCTGAGAGCGGTTCAAACTGATGTGACAAGTTGAGTAATTTCCATTTCAAGTGCCTTCTATTCTCAAGATAATAATAGAAATCAGACATTTCGAAATCATCCTGATATTTCTAATCCTGAATAGAAGGCCAATATATACTGCCACAAATACTAAATACAGTTAAGAACCTGTATAATGTTGCAGAGTAGAGCAGCAACCCTGTTAAATAAAAAACGATTAACAATTCAAAAAAAAAAAGACATTGATTCAGCAGTAACTATCCCCTAAAACCACTAAAACCTAAGCAGTCCCAAATTCACCACTAATTCAGCCAAATAAGCAGTAATTCATCAAAATGTCATCATACCATCTTAATAACCTTAAATCAGCTGTAATAACCATTAATTAACCAACAATCAACACAATCCTTCCGTAATTATTGTTAACCCACAGAAAAAAAATTCAAAATTACGGCAGATCCAAAAGATTAACAAAATGGACTTTTTTTTAACCGACCAAAAAAAAACAAGATTAATTAAGAGAATAGCGAAGTTCTCAAATTATTTAAGAAACTAGCCGTTTCGCTCCATGACTAGGCGAAATAGGCAATTTTTTATTTTCCGCAAAAATCGAAAAAACACTGTTTCGCCCCATGGCTGGATGAAAATGACAAAAAAAAAATTTTTTGCTCTAAATTGAAAAAAAAAACATCTGTTTCGCTCCACCATGAGATGAAACAGTGTTTTTAAGTTTAATTCAATAAAAAAAATGAGAAAATAAATGTTTTGCCCTGCTACACTGATTTCGCCCCATCATGAGATGAAACAATATTTTTTTTAGTTTTATTCAGTCGAAAAAATGAGAAAATATATGTTTCGTTCTGCTACTAACTTAGTTTTATCTAATGATTGAGCAAAACAGTTAATTTGGTAAATAATTTGAAAATTTAGCTATTTTTTTAATTAATTTTTTAGCGGTTCAAAAAAAAAGTCAACAAAATGAAGAAGAATAACACGTGAAAGCAATAAATAGGGTTGAGTTGAAGATGTCCATAGTCGTTGAGAGTTAACAGCGGTGTATCGTGAACCGCCATTTTATTTCGTATTGGTGTATACTGGAACAGTTTCAAGGGAATTAATAGCTAGAGAGATGCTGCAGCAGGCAGATTTTTTTATAGCTCAAAATTTGAGTCGTTCCCTCTTTTTTTATAAAAGAGTAGATAGATAACAAAAAAAAAAGAGTAGATAGATAACAATCATGGAGATATTGACCACAAGTACTAAAGAAACTTGCCTAAGATGAACTTTGGATTGTAATGTTTTTTGAAAAAGTTAATCTATTATTTGTCCTCTAGTCATTCCCCCAAATCTCTTTCATCACTGAGGCTTACTTGATCATATTTTTTCATTTTCTTGCCTAAGATGAACTTTGGATTCTATTGTCTTTCGAAAAAGTTTATTTGTCCTCTGATCATTCCCCCAAATCTCTTTTATCACTGAGGCCTACTTTATCATATTTTTTCATTTAAAAATAATAAGTATACGTGGAGCCCGTTTACACGTGATAAAGAATGGATTGTGGGAATTTGTAAGAGGGAGAGAGAAATATGAACTCTTGTTTTCTTGTGCATTATGGTCAGCATTAGTGGGTGAGAATAAAGAATAAGACGATATAAGAATTGAGTTCCGTCAATTACAAAGACAGGTCAACAAACAAAGTACTTTCCAAATAGAATTTCACAACTGACTTACTTGAGTTTGTAATTCTATATGCGACCTTTCAACCATTCTTCTCGTAATCAACATTCTATCATTTATGGACAGAAGTCTCAAGAGCGGTTTTAGCCAAAAAAAAAAAAAAAAAAAAAATCAAAAATCAAACAAAATGGGGAAGATCAATTTATATTATAGTCCAATAATAACCCGCACATGACATTTCCTATGGGTTTTTTATAATAAAAAAAAAATATATCAAAAACACCTCGCACATGACATGACAAAATTTTATGTTCCTCACTTCCCCAGTCTCATTAATGAATGCATGGCAACAAATAATTCAATAATAAAAAATAAATACACAAAAAAGAAAGAATCAATCTAGTCAGCTACATGCACAGTTGGTGCGATGTCTTATTTACCTTGTCAAATAATTAGTTAGACCTGCCATTTCCACATGCTTCAAAGTTTTTGAAAGCTTCTATTCTATTTTCCTAAAGGAAATGATATTTATCAGCCATTTCCTTCCCCAAATCCATCTCCAACAAAATCCCACGAATATTACGCTATGATTGTATATCCATATCCAACAAAATTGCCGTGAGTATTACACTATAGTTGCATTGTGGTGGATCTAGACAACATATTCGGATCACAAGCTATGATTGCTCGCTCAAGCCCACATACAACCTCAGTCATGCAAGGCCTATCCTGACCAATTTCGCTCACGCAATCTGCAGCCAGATATCCAGCATATGACACTGCTTCGGTTTCAACTGGTGTTGGGGGAGGCAGTCTGGGATCAAGAACGTGCTGCAAATCATCTGCGATAATATACGGAAGAGCAAACTCAACCACATTCTTAGGCGTCCCGCTCTCTCCGTACCGCTTTATCACCCTACATCCTGACAAAATTTCTAGCATAACAACTCCAAAACTGTATACATCACTTTTCGCGGTTAATCTCTGTAGTCTGTAATATTCAGGATCCATATACCCAACCGTGCCCGCGGTATGCAACTGAAGGTGATCTCCTTCCTCGTCTCCGTCTCCCGTGCCAACCAACGACAACCCGAAATCTGCAATTTTCGCGACCCAATCTCTATCCAGCAAAATATTTTGCGATTTTATGTCGCGATGAATTAAAGGCGGCACTGCGTAAGTATGCATGTATTCTATTCCGCGTGCCGCGTCTAAGGCTAGTTTTAACCGGCCTTTCCACGTGGCGAGAGGGGGCGGGAGGGTTTGTTTTTTGTGGAGGTTATCATATAAAGTACCGTTTGACATATATTCGTAGATTAGTATGCGTTGGTTGTCATCAGTACAAAAGCCGAACAAACGAACGAGGTTTACGTGGTTAATACGAGAGAGGAGGGCCAACTCGGAGATGAATGCGGTTTCTCTATCACGGCGACGAGCTGGCACTGATGATGTAGATATTGCATCAGCTGAAAATTAAGGTAGAAATGATTGTTAAGTTATTTGCTTTTACTCTTTGGTCAAATTAAATTGCACAAGTTTCTTAAAATAATAGACACACAAACAAATGAAATTATTCTAATACTACGTGTTTATGAGCTTATGAGTAGGCGTGATATGAAATTAACTACAGTCAAAATAGTTTATTTTCACCATATGAAATATACACATTCGTAGAATTAAGTATATTATGAGTCTATGACCTCTAAGAGTATTATATTATAAAATGTATTTCTATAGTGCCCACGCTTATAACAACCATTGCTATTAGTGCCCATGACTGACTGAATAATAAACAATTAATATAGTGAAACATTTACCAATTTGACCGTTGTCATAAGAAAATAAAATATCATAGAAAAAAGTGACAGAATACCAAGCATATTTCTCGTGCCAGAATTCTACACACATTTAGTTTTTTTTTTTTTCTTAATGCAAGCTTGAGGTCTACATACATTTAGTTATTCAATGCAGATAATCAAATAATGTTAGATCACAAAAAGTTGTTTAGAAAGAAATGTTACCAACTAGCTGCTACAATTAATGCAACGTAACAGTATCATACCTGATTCAGCACGTTTGATCGCAACCTCACGCCCATCTCTAAGTGTAGCTCGATAAACCGAACCGAAACTCCCCGATCCGATCCGACAACTCTCCGAGAATCCGTCCGTGACCAACTGGAGATCTCCAATGCAGAACCTTTCTACGGTATTCCCGATTCCTTTCTCAATCAAATCGTTCAGCCTTCGCTCTAAGCTCTCTGATTCCAAATGGCCCAAACACGCCCTGCCACCTGGCACACCCCCTGAGTTTAACCCCCATCTACTTCTCCACCATAATTTCATTAACATAATTTGACACACTAAGAATATAAGGCATAGACCAATCGCCCCTACTATAACAAAAGTTAGCTTCTTTCTATTCATCAAAGAGATCCAAGAATGTGAAAGAAATTCAAACTGACAAGGTTGGCAAATGCACCCTTCGTTGGGACAGATATTCGCGGAACCGGCTAATACACCACACGTGCAATAAGATAACGGAACACATGGACCCGGTAAGACCTTGTCGAACAAGAGATGGTTCGATTCGAATCTCTTGTTCCCCCAACAAACCAAGGAGAAATTCGCCATCAAAACTCCGCAGAAAGAATCTCCTTTCGCCTGAATCGAAACGAACTGCTCGTTTCTAAAACCCGCTGGAAGCGAAGAACCGGACCCGAAGCAAATCACGGATCCGTTAGAACAAAGCCCGCAAGTACGGTTCGTTCCGAGAGCCAAGGCACTCACTATAACATCTCGGTTTCCCAACGTCGGAGATCCGTTTCCCCAACAAACCATTTTACCGGATGTCGAAATCCCGCAAACATGATGGGACCCAGCCGCCAGCGAAGTAAAATTCCCGACGGGTTCGCAACCAACTACACCGGCCTCCTCACCGAAACATCGGATCCAACCCGAATTGGATAGCAAACCGCAAAGGAAATTTTTTCCTACGGCAATGTCGGAAAAGCTCAAGTTTTTAGGCACAGACAGTTGAGGCCAGCGCCAGCAACTGAGATTGTTGGCTTGAAGGCCGCACACGTGCGAATCGCCCGAAGCGAGATCCCTGATAGGAGGGCCATTATAAAGCCGCTTCGTCTCGGTAGAATTGCCGGAGAATTCCCACCAGAGCATTGTAGAGTAGTTGGATTGCAGGGCAAGAGTGGGGCCCAGCGCGCAGAGGAACCCATCGCCGGCCGTGATTGCGGAGAAGGAAGACCGGCCTGAGTGGTAGTTTCGGGTGGTGCGGAGGGGCAAGGCCGTGCAGTTCAAGTCGAATTTTTGGTTAGTGGAGGGGAGAAAGGCGCATACGAGGGTTATGTTGGTTGAGATTTTGGCAATGGCTATTGTGGAGAGAGGAGACTGAGAGGAGAGAGAAAGCAGTTGGAGGAAGAAGAAGAAGAAGAAGAAGAGAAGAAGAGGCATCGTTGTGAAGTTCTGTTTTGGGGTGTAACATTTTTGTATAGTTGGAAAAGAGAGAGAGTGAGTGAGAAAGAGATGTAGTGTAGTTGTTTTCAGCTGAATAGAAGACGAAAGGTGGAAGCCAACTTGTTTGTCTGAGTTTAGGACGGCTAGGGATTGGTGGAGGAATAAAAGAACCAAGGTAAAAGGAATTTTGGAGGTTACTTTTCAATGGGTATATTTGTAATTTTGGTCTTGTTTTGTGAGGTTTCGAATTTGATGGCTTCTTTCGAGCAGCTCGACAAGGTTAAAATCCCTATCAATTGACCCGAAAACCAAGATCGATAAGTTTCCAAATCGAGCGAAGTAAGCTCAAAAATATGAGAGGCTTTTTTTAAATGATTAAATATGAGAGGTTAGAAGAGAATTAAGAAGAAAAGCAAGAAGATATTACTGGAAGACTAGAGTAGAGAAGAGAGAGAGAGAGAGAAGGGGGGGAGGGGGGGTAGGAAGAATTTTGAAGTTGTTTTCAGCTTGAAGAAGAAATGTCCGAGCCAAAGTGGTGTTTGGAATTTTAAAGTAAAGAATCTAACATACTGCCAATAATTCAATTATATTCCAACCAGACATTTTTGAAAATATTAGGAAATTTTCACTTTTGATAGTGTTTTATATTTTTGTCGAAATATTTCAGTCGGATTCGTAAACATATCTCTATTAGGATAATAATAATACTCCATTTAAAGTAGGTTTTCTGGAAACTTTCATAATGATTAATGAAGCTGGAAAGACGCAATTAAAATTTCAAACGTACGGTAGTAGGAACTAGGAAGCGTCAGATATGACGTGTTAACAACTTCATGATATGGATTTGTTAACAACTTCATATAATAATACGCCATTTCAAGTAGAATATTCTTTTAGGTAACACTTACTACAGTCCCACTAATTATCACAAAATCAAAATAATGAAAATGAATCCAGTCCCCACTTCCTAAAATCAATCAGTACGCTCTCTCTATACAATAAAACCAACAAAAAACACTGAACCAACACACAACAAATCTCTACTATTTTCTCTCATTTTCATATTAGTACATCCACTCATTCATTCTTAACCAACCAACCAACAAACAAACAACCAAACAAACACCACAAAATAAAACAAAAACAAAAACAAAAAGAAACAATCAATAATTAATTACACAAACATTTCACCTCAAAACCCTCACCAACCAATCAAAAGGGCTCAGGAAGCGAATCAAACCTATGATCAAAAATCAAACTCTTCTCATCATCATCACCAATCCCGTGCAGCCAGCTCGTGTTCTTCGCATCTTCCTTCAACAACATCGCGTCGTATCTCGAACTACCGTATAAATCCATCTCGTTCAAACTCTCCTTCAAAATCAATATGTTTCTATCAGGCGAGTTGTTGCCGTTGCTTCTCGAGGAGTTCAAACTCCCGTTTTCCGAAATACGGTCGTTTGAGGTCGAGCGCGAGTGAGCTGGCGGGTCTGACGAGCGGGCCGGCCTTTGACCGGGTTTGTTGGAGTTTGACCGAATGCTATGAGGGAACAGTGAAGCCCCCTTTATTCCCCCTAAATTCTGCTTTATATCCTGTGTATTACAAAATAGCAATTTTATTTAATCTAATCTAGTAATATTGTTAAACGAGCTTGGCTCATGCACCATTATATAAATATTTCTAATACGTACCATGTGTCGGATGGCCATATCGAGAGATTTCTTCGAAATATTACGGCCGAAATCCGAGCCGGTACCGGCCGGTTTCTGTACCGATTTATTACTCAAATGGCCGTTACTCAAACCCGTACCAACTTTCGACGGACCGTCAGTAAACTTGCTCCTACTCACAACCGGTACCGACTTCCTAACAGCCGGTACGGGATCATGCTGACTCGAACTCCTCTGAGTCAAAGACATACCGGGTCGGGTCCGGCCGGCCGAAGCGGGTCTTTCCGGAAGCTTTGTTCTGAGATTCGGTGGAGTTTCGTTTGGAAAATCTGGAATGTCAAGTGGACGTACTGGCGGTTTGATGCGCTGACCTGGCGAGCTCGGTCTGGATGACGGAGCGGAGTTTAATCCACTTGTCGATGGGATTCGTTTGAGAGATGATGAGATGGAGTTGGTACGGGTCGGGGTTGAAGAGCGGATTGTGGATGAGGAACTGGTACGGGTTGGAGTTGAAGAGCGGATTGTGGATGAGGAACTGGTACGGGTCGGGGCTGAAGAGTGGATTGTGGATGAGGAACTGGTACGGGTCGGGGCTGAAGAGTGGATTGCGGATGAGGAAGTGGTACGGGTTGGGGTTGAAGAGCGGGAGATTGATCGAGTCGGTACGGGGCCGGTACCGAACCCGTTGGATGATGCTGACGTGGCGGTACGGGAGGCGGCACCGTACCCGCTGGAAGAAGCTGAGGTGGCGGTACGGGGACGTGTGGGGGTTGAGGAGCGGGAATTAGGGTTTGGTTTTGCGACAGAAGGTTGAGAGGGACGGGATTTGACTGGAGTTGAGGAACGGCTGGTACGGGAAGAACTGACGACCGGTACGGACGGTCTAGTGAGAGAGGGGGTCCGTTTTGTTGGAGTCGAGGGGCGGGAAGAGGAGAGAGAAAGTGAGCTGGCATTGAGGTTGGTGTTGGTACGGATGTTGGTATTAGTTGTTGGAGTGGTTCTGGAACGGGTCACGGAACTGCTTCTAACGGGTCGGGTTGATGGTCCGTGCCCGTTTTCCGTTGGTTGTGTTGTGTTAGTTGACAGCTGTCATGAATAGGTCAATATTAGTTTTTGATTAACGGAAATTTGCAAGGAAAAAAAACTACATTAGGCCTAAATTTCAATAAAAAAACACTGTCTTGTTGGAAATTGCAAGAAGAACCCTCTGTTATTCAAAAGAGCCCTTCTAATCAGATTAATCAATGTATTTAGTTGCTTTAATCTACCACCATAAAACTTAAAAAGTAGGGACTTTTTTTTAAGTTCTGAAATACAGAGGGATATTTTTTGCAATTATAATGTAGGGGAATTTCTACAATTTCTACATAATTTTGGTGCTTTTCTGCAAATTCGTCTTGAATTAATAAAGGATGTACAGAATATATAAACATTTTATAATATAGTTGAAAAAAATTATACGTACTCTTGAGGCTCTAGTAGTAGAAGAGGATCTAACAGGAGTTCTTTTAGGTACAGTATTATTATTAAAAGTAGTAGAAATTGATACAGTAGAAACTGGCTTTCTTTCTATATGCTCCAGTTTTGGCTCGCGAGGTGTGCCAGGTGGCGTTAGAAGCCTGCAATATAACAAATTTAATTGCGATATATTTAATTTCTTGATACTCAAAAGAAATGTAATATACCAATTTTTTGAGTAAATGAATGATAATGTAACTGAAATTGTTTGCTGCATTGGGAAATAATATTGGGAGGTTAATGTACTATAATTTGAATGTGATTTGGTAGAGAAATTATGCAATTAAGTGAGCGGATTAAATATGAAAAGAAAGTTTATTTTCTCACTTTAGCTTTTATAGTTCTACACACACATTAGCTTCAAATCCTCTAAAATCAATAATCAATGGAATTTACACTTTGATTTCAAGCTATGACTGACTGACTGACAGACTTACAACAACAAAAATTTACACTTTTCCTGAAACGGCACCTAATACTGGATCCAATAAAAATCAAACAAAACTCTATGCAAATCAATTTTACTTCGTAAATCAAATTATTCTTAAAACAAATTATTCTAAGCTCATCAGATTCAATTAGGTTAACGCGAATCACAAATTCTCTTAAAATACCCAAAAAAAAAAAAATCAACCCAAATCCTTACCAGTCATAATCGTGCTTCCCGATATCCACATCCAACAAATCGTCCATCTCGCCTCACTCCGATCTAAATCCTCAACCCAATCAAATCAAATCAAATCAAATCAAAATCAAATCAACTCTCTCTCAAAACCGCCAAAAATTAACAAAACAACAAAAAAAAATCACCGATTGAACTACCAGACACTCCAGATCAAGTGATCCCGCTTCCGACTACAGATCTCGCTCCGCCTCCATCAAATCCGGCTTCAAATCGGGTCAGTAGATCTCCGATCTAGTTTCTATTATATTTTCCCTTCTGTGAGATGAGAAAAAAGAGCAATTCCAGAGGAGGCGTGTACTTTATACATCCCCTTCCATGCACCGATTCAAACAATTTCTCACCCCTTGTCAGTGACTTCGGTCCACAAGACCGAGTGTAGATGACATAAGTCGGCGGGAGTAAGTACGGCCTGTAGTAAATAGTGAAGTGGGGCCCAGTTCTGGCGCCAAATCGAGTTGTTTTGGACCGTCGGATTCGGATCTGACGGTCGAGATTTTGAGGTCGAGGCCCGTAATGTGGGGGAATAAAGCTGTGAATGTAAACTATGTTTGTGTTTATGTTTCCTATGTATAGTAGTTGAGTTGGTAATTATGTGTTAATGTGAGATGAGATCTTGTGTGACGCTTCTGCTTTGGTTAGAGAGCAAAAGGAAGAATTTTTTTTTTTAAAGGGAAAAGGAAGAAATTGGAAATATTATATGGCATAGTTGCGTTGTTTTTTATTACGTTGAGATCTTAAATATTGTTTTATTGTTCATTACAATATTAAAATTCCTGTGTATGTATGTAATAGGTTGTTTTACGAGCAGGGGTGGAGCCAGGAATTTATATTGGGGGGGGCCGAAATAAAACAAACATAATTTTAGACAGAACAATATAATTTACTATTATAATTTAATAATATCACATTATCACATAATAGAACAAAAGTTATAATACCGTCAACTTACAGTTAACATAAACAAAAATATATCATCTAAAAATATTATTTCTGACATAATATATTTATTTAATGCGTAGAGGAACCCGTCGTTGTTGCATTAGATCAAAACCGTTACTTATTACATATTAGTAACGGTTTTACCTAAAGAACCGTTACAGAATTGAAAAAAAAAATGTATTTATGCATATTTGTAACGGTTCTTTAATAAAAACCGTTACTAATATGTAATTAGTAACGGTTTTTATTTAAGAACCGTTACACTTCTGTAACGGTTCTTTCGGAAAAACCGTTACTAATATGAAATTAGTGACAGGTTTTTTAAAGAACCGTTACAAATATGCATAAATACATTTTTTTAACAATTTTGTAACGGTTCTTTAGGAAAAACCGTTACTAATATGTAATTAGTAACGGTTTTTATGAAAGAACCGTTACAAATATGCATAAATACATTTTTTTTAACAATTTTGTAACGGTCCTTTAGGAAAAACCGTTACTAAAGTAATTAGTAACGGTTTTTATGAAAGAACCGTTACAAATATGCATAAATAGATTTTTTTTACAATTCTGTAACGGTTCTTAGGAAAAACCGTTACTAATATTTAATTAGTAACGGTTTTTATTAAAGAACCGTTACAAATATGCATATATAGATTTTTTTTTACAATTCTGTAACGGTTCTTTAGGAAAAACCGTTACTAATATGTAATTATCTCCGGTTTTTTTTCCTAAAGAACAGTATTGATTTATTTTGGGAAGTATTGATCTTGCAAGTATTGATTTATTTTGGGAAATAATGGTATCAAAAAAAAAAAGTCGAGAATGGATAGATTATTTAAAACATATATCATATACATATATACACATGTTTTGAAATATTGGGGGGGGCCCGGCCCCCTTTTAGCCCCTGCCTCTCTCCGCCCCTGTTTACGAGTGGTGTGTATTAGATTTTTACTAATGCACATGATTAATTTTTCCCGAAATAAAAAACACAAGAAAGTATCACTTGATAATATTATATGATGCACATCATCATTAAGCGCTAGTAATTATAAAAAAGACATTACATCTACCATTCAATTACATTTGGAAAAGCTACCTATTTTATTATTTGACCAATTCAACTGATTTGGTTAAAAACTAAATTTTTTTGAATAGTAGCACTATTTTGAAGAATAATTAATTAGATAGCATGATTTTCAAAATATTTGGGTAGGTAGCACTTCCGCCAGACCTTCTGGCGGAATTGAAGTAGTTCCGCCAGAGGGTCTGGCGGAACTAGGAAATTTTTTTTTTTTGCTAATCTCGGCCATTTGGCACTCTTAAACAGCCTTAATTAATGAAAAAGGCTAGTTCCGCTACTGGGTCTGGCGGAACTAGGTAAAATTTATTTTTGGCCCAAAAATGACGAAAATATAGGTTCCGCCAGACCCTCTGGCGGAACTAACTAGTTCCGTCAGTGGGTCTGGCGGAACTACACATTTTCCCAACTTACAATCAAAAAGTCCAAAAAAATGGTCTAGTTCCGCCAGTGGGTCTGGCGGAACTAGACCATTTTCCCAACTTACAATCTGACCCAAAAAAATTTCAAAATTTAGGGTTTAGTAACGGCTTTTAATAAAAAACCGATACTAAATATTAGTCGGTATTGTTCTTTTCGTGTTATTTCGCGGTGCTGAGAATGATGATATTTTGATGTATATAAGGGAGGAGCACGATCAGCAATATGGTACTATAAAAACAATGAAACCTTCTGACATTTGGCAGCCGGGTAGCATTCCCCAATGCTAGGATTATGATTCACCAACCTGTGGCTGGTCCTTTTTCTGGACCCCCGCATATATTAGCATCAAGAAGCGGAAGATATGTTGGAACTTCGCAACACAATTGCAAGTATTTATGCCAAAAATACCGGGGAGAGTTAGTAACGGTTCTTCCATAAAAACCGTTACTAAATTTCAGTTCGTAACGGTTTTTCAGGAAGAACCGTTACTAACTGCTTATTTAGTAACGGTTTTTAGAAAAGAACCGTTACTAAGTTTAGATTTCGTAACGGTTATTTTATAAAAACCGTTACTAAATGAAAAAAAAAATTCCCGAAAAAACCGATACAATACTAATATTTAGTATCGGTTTTATATTAAAAACCGTTACTAAACCCTAAATTTTGAAATTTTTTTGGGTAATCTAAGTTGGGAAAATGGTCTAGTTCCGCCGGTCCCACTGGCGGAACTAGGCCATTTTTTTGGACTTTTTGGGTCAGATTGTAAGTTGGGAAAATGTGTAGTTCCGCTAGAACCACTGGCGGAACTAGCTAGTTCCGCCAGAGGGTCTGGCGGAACCTATATTTTCGTCATTTTTGGGTCAATTTCACCGTCTAGGCTGTTTAAAGGTGCCAAATGGCCGAGATTAGCAAAAAAAAAAAATTCCCTAGTTCCGCCAGACCCTCTGGCGGAACTACTTTAGTTCCGCCAGAAGGTCTGGCGGAAGTGCTATCTACCCAAATATTTTGAAAATCATGCTATCTGATTAATTATTCTTCAAAATAGTGTTACTATTCAAAAAAATTCTTAAAAACTTCGGTCCATTAGACTATATTTCCCCCCAAATAACAAAATGTGGTTATCACAGCAAGTTTATTCTCCCAACACCAGCTATTTTTTTCTAAATATAGACAAACTCAATTGCATAAAAACCCAACCATGGCATCCCAAATTCACAACAAAGAGATCAAAAAAGAAGAAGAGAAAGAAGAAGAAAATCAACATCCAATGGCTAAAATTCAGATCTTCGTTTTTGCTGCCTTGTGCCTTGCTAGTGTCGCCTTGGCAAAAGTCCCCGACTTTGTCGTTGAGGGCAGAGTCTATTGTGACACTTGCCGGGCTGGCTTTGAGACAAATGTTACCGAATATATCGAAGGTACGGCAATCTTGCTAAATCAATATTTCAAATTTCTAAATGTATTTATCCAAACGAGAGAAAAGTCCTTACATTTACAACAATTGCTCTGTATTAATGAATGCAGGCGCTAAGGTCAGGCTGGAGTGCAAACATTTCGTAAACGGCAAGATCGAACATGTGGTTGAAGGCATTACGGACAAAACCGGCACTTACAAAGTCGCAATGAAAGACAACCATGAGGAAGAAATCTGTGAGGTTGCGTTGGTCGAAAGCCCGCTTTCCAGCTGTTCAGAGATCATCCCAGGCAGGGATCGTGCTCGTGTTACTCTTGCTGAGGACACAGGCATCACTTCCCACAACAGGTATGCCAACCCACTCGGATACCTGACCAATCAGCCTCTCGCCATCTGTGACGCTTTGATGGCGATGTTCAAGCTCGAAGATGACGAGTAAATGATCGATATCATGCATTTGATAAATGTATGATGCTAATATATTTGAATTGAGATGTGGATAGATTTATGAATGGAAATATGAGTTGATCTGATTGTATTCATTTTTGTTAATATATACCATGTAACATCATTAATGGCCGGTGATATTTTTGTGGCATTTTGTCTCGCCTTTTGTGTTTCTTTTTACATGGGCCCACGAGGGTTTTTGATATATCATTTTTTTAAGCAGTTTGATATATCATATATAAAACACTGAGTTTAGATTTCCGGTTTGGGGTAAAATCTGGAACTTCAAATACCAATAGAAAACACCTCGCGCTCGTTGCGCGAAATATAGGGAACATAGTAAAATAGCAAAATCATTTTCCAGTATATTTCTTAACGGTACCAGAGTAGGTGCTCCTATATCGCATTTAAAATGTAGTAAAAATAAAATAAAATAAAAGGAACACTTTTTTTATTTAAATTCTGTACCCATATCAAGTGTGAGACTTGAAATAGAAGGATATATATAAAAAAAAGAATATATATTAAAATAAAGTCCTTCAGAAATCAAATAATAAAATTTAACAAATAGTAATGATTGAATTATACATTTTTTTGAACTTATTAAATGGTTGCACCTAAAATAACTAAATTCTTATCTAATAGTTCAACTAAAAGGCAATCATATTTAGTTGTTCCTACTTCCTACTGATTCTTTTGTGCTTCAATTTGTGATCAACTGAGCTTTTTCATTTACATGTTGCGAACGTATATCTTTAGATTATTTGGGGAAAAAAAGACTAATAATCTCGAACTAATTTCTTAAGTTTGTTGAAGAACATTTTTAGTTCATGCTTTAAAAATTTATTCTATACTAAATTATTGTAAAATGGTATGATGAAAATGAAAACAAAGAATAGAATAGAGTTAGGCATTAAAGTATAAATTTGTGAATGTATCGATCATTAAAATAAGTATAGAGTAAGGCATTAGAGTTCTCGCTTTCTTCCAATATATTAAGTTCGAGAACTTATTTATCCTTCAAGAATTGGAAATTTTGTTGCTCGATGCAAATTGGTTGAAGAGATGATGTTCTCGAGTTATCAATATAGATCAGAATTAAAAGAAGTTAGCTTGCAATCACACCAATTAAATGAGATCAGTGCTAAATGTGTGAATGCACTACAAAAGATGAAATACTAAATGTGTGAAATAGAAAATTTTAGTCACTCTTAAGCCCCAATAAGTGCCATCCTTTGATGTTTCGTATATATACTATATCAGCACATAATCACTTCCTTTTAAATTAGTATCATATAATCTTATTTTTTTAATTAATTTCTTTTGCCAAGAAAGTTTATATTTTATTTTTTTGGGGCAAATTTTAAATATTCACATATAAAATAGTATTTTTAAGAAATTATCATTTATAAAACATAGGGGGCAAAACTAGGAGGAAGGGCAAAAAAATGATGAGGAGAGTAAATTTTTTATCACGTATTTTGTTATACGTCACCAGTATGCAACGCATGGTTTCGATACAGTATATTAATCGTTGATTTAATTTGACTGTTATACTTATTTTTGTTGCCTAATTTTTTGTTACTTACACGGGCCGGTCGGTGATATTTTGTGACTTAAACTTTGCTCTCTTTTGCAATTCTCTTACCTTGTACAGGGATTCTGATTCCCAGTTTTGAATTTATCCAGGATTCCAATTCTCGCATTTGAAAACTCGGTTAATATTTAATCAGTTCCTAATCTGACGGTTTAATAATGACGTTTGTATAATTTGTACTGGATACAAAGGAATTTTAACAACTTGAGAGAATAGAATACGAACACCTTTATCTCTCTTAGTCTTATCTAATCCGTTCTTTAGTTTCCAGCCAGTGAACTGAACTGAACTGAACTGAACTTAATCAAAAGCAATGGTTTCGCTCGCTTTGTTAGCTCCATTTCCATTGTAAGCCATCTATTTGTTAATTCAACAAGAGAATTTTAAGGTTTAGTTGTAAGTATTTACTTTTTTGGTCAGAAACGTTTAAGTTGTAAATTCGTCAGCTCATGTAGTGGATAATATGCTCTAAAAATCGTGTGGCAAATTACGAACTAGAAGTCAATTAAACATGGGGATAATATGCTCAAATTCGTATGGATTTAGATGCATTTTTAAGATTAATTTTGTTAATTATACTTGCATAATTCAGATACCATTCATGTCTCAGTTCATCACGATTTGAAGCTCAGAATAAGCCTTTTCCAAGAAGAGAATACTACAACTCGAAGCAAAAATCAGGTAGGTTACTACTTCACCAAAAATTATATTCTCAATCATCTGATCTGGTTTTAATCACGACTAAATTGAATCTTAATTGACACAAAATCATATACTTTTCAGAACGAAAGAACAAACCTTGGCCTTTAAAAGCCGGCTTTTGGGATTCCATTACATCCAGGTAATTAATTAACTAAATCCCACAAATCATCATTTCTCCCCTCATTAATTAAAACCTTACTAACAACAAACAAACAATTCATTTCCAGCTTTCTGAAAAACAACAACAGTACAACAGAGACAATAGAACCGCCGTCCACATTAAATGCAGAAGAAGACGAAACTGAGCCGGTACCAGAAGAACTGGTACTGGTACAAAGAACTCTGACGGACGGGACCCACGAGCAGATTCTCTTCTCCTTAATTGGAGATGTTGATGTTTATGCACTCCAGTCCCTCTGTGATAAAGTCAGTCATATATTATATTAATTTTTTAAACATTAAATCACCATTTTTATAATAGAAAAATAGAGAGATTGATGCTCTTATATGGAATTTTGTAAAAATAAAACCTTGCACTATGACGTAATCGCAAATAAACCCTGCATTACTGAAAATTGCAAAATAGTTCCACTGCATTGTATGGATTTTATTGCAGATATTTCGGCAATAATGCAGGGGCTTTTTTGCAATTTTCAATAATGTAGGATTTTATTGAAATTTTTTCTTGTTAATATTATTTAGGTAGGATGGCCAAGGAGACCATTGACGAAATTATCGGATTCTTTGAAGAACAGTTTTATGGTTGCGAGTTTGTATTCAATCACAAAATCGCCTGGTAAATTATTATTTTTTTCATTTTGTTTTGAAAAAAATGATTATTGTGAGATGATTTTGGATTTAATTTAACTGAAATATAGATGATTTGGTGAAGTAATTTGACAGAGAGAGATGAAGAGAGAAAAGTACTTATTGGAATGGCTCGCGCCACATCAGACCAAGCATTTAATGCTACTATTTGGGATGTAATTGTTGATCCTTCTTATCAAGTAAGTTACCTTAATATATTTAATTAATTTTTTTTATTATTAAATTTGTGAATTTATGTGTATTTTTTTGTTTATTTTAGGGTCAGGGACTTGGAAAAGTGCTTATACAGAAGCTAATAAGAGCGTTGTTACAAAGAGATATTGGTAATATAACATTATTTGCTGATAGTAAAGGTGATTTTTCTTGTTTTAAATTTAAATATTTCTTTCTCTTTTTGATAAAATTTGAGAAAATTAATTCAAAATGCAGTTGTGGATTTCTACAAGAATTTAGGGTTTGAAGCAGATCCTGAAGGTATAAAGGGCATGTTTTGGTACCCTTCATAACTAGTAAATATGAAAATAATATTTTAATTCAATCCCTGTTTACTTTTTCCTACTATTAGGCCCAATTAATCTTATTTTGGTCTTAATTCATTACTCAAAGTTGGGAATTTAAATATCATGTATGAAACAAATTTTTCTGGAATTTTCTGTTTGGTGAGATATATGCGTGAATTTGACTTTGCAAGAGAATATGATGTATATGAAAAGTCAAGGTTTATTGTCGACTGTAAAATCCGTACATTAAATTCAAACCTAATAAATACTCAGATTGAATAGAAAGAAAAATGAAAAGTGTTAGCTCTCATTCAACTGCTGTACCTAAGAACTACTAAACAAATAAGAATCCATCTTATGAAAAATATTCATAGCAATATTAATCATGTATCGATCTGAAGAGTTTATTTGCGTGTAAATGCGTAGGACTGCTGGATAACTCTAATCCGCGAAGTGTTACATTTATTCAATCAATCTCTTTTTTTATGATATAATTCAATCAATCTTTGTCAAAATCAAATTGCTTTTCTTGCACTTCATTGCATCTTCTCATTGTAAGTGATGTGGCCAAGACCAAGAGGCCTGTTCTTATCCAATCCTTCGAATTCAAGTCCATGATTCCTTCTTTCTATTTTTTAATTTTCTTCAATCAGTCTTTTTCATTCATGTGTTATTTTCATGTATACATTTTTCAATTCCTAGTTTTTGGGAGATCTGATATTTCAATTGGTTAATGAGATTCTTTTAATGTATGCATTTCGTAAATCAAGTTTTTCTTTGTTCCTATTGTTCTTGTTTTTTCAAATTCATTGGTTGTTAATAAACTCAAGAGTTGATTTGTATATGTAGTTTGGTCCACCCTTCGGAATTCACGTGGTTCTAAAATTCAAACAATATAAATTTCATTTCCTTCTAATTAGATATTTCAAATATTTCTCTTAACTATCCAAATACTATGTGTCTGTGACATAACAAATCATCATCTTTAAGAACTAAAACAGAAATGGCAAACTTTTGCAAACATTCTTGCAATTAACTCCCTTTACGGCTTTACCTTATCTCCTGATTTTATTTTGTTTTCTATTTGATGAATGCGATCTAGAATCTAGATAGTCTATAAAGCCAAACTTAATTTATTGCCAAAAACAGTGCGAAGATTATTTTGGCAATGAATGTTCTTCGACTAATTAACCAACATTTCTTTTTCACCCGAACAGTTAAAAGCACTCCAATAAAAAAGGAGAGGCTTATAGAACTTTTGAAAAAAAAATGCTTTTATTTTTTAAAGACAAATAAAATTAGTAACACAAAGAGCAGGATTAAATAAAAAACTTTGAAATAGTCTCAAGGTCAAAAAGGATCAAATCCTCCACTAAAAATCCAACTACCATTACCTCAAATAACAAAAAAGCAGTTTTTTTTATTATTTTAAACTAGCTTGAAAGTACATAATATTATGGATGTCAATTCGAAAGACAAGCCAAAATTGAAGCAGCCCCATCTTCAATCTGATTCGAACTGACACTTACAATTCTTGTCTAACCCTGAATAATCTCAAATTGCCATGTGGTCTCCTACATTTCTTGTGACTGCATAACATTTTATATTTACACCACTAAAGACCAAAAAAATAAAAATCATTTATTTTTGTACTCCTCCTTGTTTGCTTCAAAAGATTCTCAAATTACTCTCTGTTCTAAAAGTATACTTGACAATTTTAATTTTGCAAGAGTATACATGAAATTGTACCAGTAAGATATTAATTACTGTGTAAACACTTGTACTACGTGTACCTTTTGTTAGTGTTGTTAGTATAAAGAGCTTAAAAAACTGAGTTTTTTTTTTAACATTATTTTCAAAAATAATTTAGCAAATAGCATTATTTCGGAAAAAATTAGCTAACTGGCGGTAGTGCCTAATTTTCAAAATTTCCCCGTCAGCGGCCTTAAACAGGGTAATTAGATACAAATTAGCCTCTACTGCTAGGCCATCTGGCGGTAATGACAATGTTGTAATTTTTTTCTGATCCAATTGGGTAATTTTTTTCATTTATTTTTGTAAACGGGTTGCAAACGGGGGGAGAAAATAAGAAAATACACACTACCGCCACTCCCTCTGGCGGTAGTCATTAATTCACTAATTTAACAGTAATTTAGTCCGTTTAAGGGCGAGTTAAAATTTTGCTGATAAAATCAAGGAAAATAGACACTACCACCAGAGTGCTTGGCGATAGTGCTAGATATTTAATTATTTTTATATGAGTATTAGTTAGTTAATTTTTTTTTGTACGGATGCTATTTTGAAAAAAAAGTCAAAAAAAACTCTGCCCTCCATTAAACTTAGTTAATTGCTTAGAAGTTAGAACATCTTTTTTGACAAAAACAATATCTTTGAATTAATGAGAACAAAGACTTCAAATAAATATATAGTCCAAAACGAGAACTAGAATGAGAGAAGCTAAAATGGTGGCATTTGAACTCAGGCTTGGAAATGAAGTCCACATGAATTGCAGTCAAAAGCAGCCATTTAACTAAATTTCATACAAAACATTAATGAATACATTTCACATGGACATATATCATATATGGATGGATGAGAACAACTCAAGGTTATATTCCTTATATTTTTGTTATAAAAAATATTCTTTTTATTTTTAATTATTAGTAAAAAAATAGTCATTTTTAAAACTAAAAGAATATTCCTTGTATTTTTTTTGGGTGTGTTAAGTTATGCTTTCTAATAATGTTTTAGTCAAATATCGTGAAGTAAACTATCTGACTAAAGGCCAAAACCAAATCTACTGTCTCGTCACCAAAGTAATAATTCTATAAAAGTATATAATAAAAAAAGCTAAATATAATTTTCTAACTTACAAAACAAATTTCCAACATGAGTTGTAGAAATTGATAAATTGAATCTTATGATGAGACATCTCATGTAATTGCATCAATTGGACGTGAAATAAATGAATATTAAACAAACAAACAATTAAAAAGAAGAATATTAAACAAATAAACTGGACCCTATATAACATTATTAGAAAATTGATTGATATTATTATAAGAGAAAATTGATTGATATTATTAAAAGTTTATTCCCACAAATGAAGGAGACAGGAAGACAGCTATTACCTGGGTCAACTTGGAATAACACATGCATTATCATTTCCTCACTCCTTTCACACTCAAATCTCTCAAAAGATTATTTGAAAAATATATCCAAAAGAGTTTGTTTCACCAAATTATTATTTTTTTGTTTTTTCCACATAAAAACTGTCCATTTGTAAATTTCATAAGACATCAGTTAATTATATCTTTTGAATTTAATTAAGAGAACTAATGTTGTAAGACAAGATTTTTCATCGTGCAGCGTAATCGTGCAGATAAAGTAAAAAAAATATATATAAAAATAATAAACAATATATAAAATTCATATTTTTTTAGACAGTATGTAGAGCAATAAACATAATATACGTAAAACAATAAAAAAATAATATATATAGAAAACAAAAAATATATTAAAAAACGCCGTAATATACCATAGCGTCTTGGATGCGCTCGAACCCTTCGACTTTTTAGATTTCCCTCAATTAAATTATATCAATTTACAGATTCTTTTATACCAAATCATTATGAATTAAATATCAAATTCACAGCCACAGGGGCATACCAAACCAACAAGTTTAGTGTGTCTAAAACTTTCATGAAAGGTCATTATCCAAAAAATAAAGGGCTTACTTGGACTTTTCATCAAAGCAGCTTTCATGCATAATCTTAGCATAATTTCTCTCTTTCGTTTTTTCTAACCAACCGTGCATATCTTTCTCTCCCCACGCATTGAAAGAGATGAATGAGATGACTCGTTATTGTATTGAATTGATTTGATAAAGTCAGCTTGAATTGAGGGAAAGCGCTGTTTAGCTGAGCTCTAGCCATTCGTCCTCTTCTCTTTCTTGCGTCTTTTTTCTCTGCACGCGCCAAAAACTCCATTTATTACAAGCTTTTACTCATTCTTAGATATTTTATAGATTTAGACTTGTCTGAGCTCAGTTTGGATTCTTCTTCTTGTTTTGTCACACTGAGTACTGATTCTGAAGGGCTTTAAATCTGGTATTTTTATGCATTGGAGTTGGGTCTCTTTTGAATTCGCCTAAAGGTACTGAATTTCGTATTATTTTTTTTGATGTTCAATTAGTTTTACTTGAAAACAATTTGTTCTTTCACACTCAGGTGGTTTCAACAAGTGATTTTATTTCTGTTGGTTTATTCTGGTTCCTCCTAATTTTCTCTAATTATGGTATATAATATATAGAACTTACTATTGGTTGATGAATTTATTCTAATATTATTTTTTTCTCTATTTGAGCAGGATGATTGTAGTATTATAATCTTCTTGTGATATTTTCCGAATTAAGATATGTCGAAAGCTCAACAAATCTTTCTTTCACTACTCATCTTTGCCTTTTTATTTCCTTCAAATTTTCTTGCTCATGGAGCCTCTAGGCCCTCTACTGATCCATCTGATGGTAAAACAAGACAATAAATAATTTCATTTTTGTTTTGTTTTATAACAATCAGCACAAGTTTATTTGTTTCTTTTTTTTTCATGCAGTGGATGTATTAAAAGTTGTGAGAAATAATTTAAATGATCCAATGAACAAGCTTAGTAATTGGAATAAAGGAGATCCATGCAATTCAAACTGGACTGGTATTTACTGTGATTCAGTATCTGACAATGGATATCTACACATACGTGAAATGTACGCAGAACTATAATATAAAATTAATAAAATACTTGACATTATTATTTTCAGAATTTCTTTTTTTTTTCTTTTTCTATTTTTAGACAGTTATTTAGGATGAATCTTTCTGGAACTCTTGTGCCTGAACTTGGTCGTCTCACTCACTTGAAAATTTTGTATGAGAAAAAATATTTAAAATTACCAAAAAAATATTTTTTTATATACTTTTATATGTTAAGTACTGATAAATAATGCTATCTTGTTTTTTATGTATTAAGGGACTTTATGTGGAATAATTTAACTGGAAGCATCCCAAAGGAGATTGGCAATATCACGTCATTAAAGCTTATGTAAGTTTTGTTTTTAATTACTTTTTCAGAATAAATAAATAAATATATATTTTTTTATTTCTATTTTTGAAATATTTAAAATTTTGCAGACTTCTGAATGGAAATCAATTGAGTGGATCACTACCAGACGAAATTGGAAACCTACCGAATTTAAATCGGCTCCAAATTGATCAGAATCAAATTTCAGGCCTGATTCCCAAATCTTTCGTTAATTTAACAGGCGTAAAACATCTGTAAGTTTAATCAATTAATTAATCAACATCTTTTATTTTTATTTTTCTTATTTAATAATGTTTTGTTTCTGATGTTAATTTTGTATAGACATATGAATAATAACTCGTTGAGTGGACAAATTCCGTTAGAGCTGTATAAATTACGTCTTCTCCTCCATTTGTAAGTAAAATTTTAAATAAATACGCCTTAAGGTTGCATTAAAAAAAAGAAATTTTAAATAAAAAAAATATTTAATGATACAAATTTTAAATTAAAAAATGTGATAATTATGTTTTTTTTTAATTAAATTTTAATAGGCTTGTGGACAATAATAACTTGTCAGGACATCTTCCTCCTGAGTTTGCTCAAATGCCAAAAATAAAAATTCTGTACGCAATTTTTTATGATTATTATTTAATATTTATTACTGATATTATTTTGATTAATATTTGTATAATTATATTTCATGCAGTCAGTTTGATAATAATAACTTGAGTGGCTCTTCTATTCCGAGCTCATATGCAAATATCTCCACTTTACAAAAATTGTAAGTTCATTCATTTTTTCTTTTTCTATATTTTTTATGATATATATTTTTTTTCATAAATATATTTTTCATTACATTCTTTTTTGTTTATTATCTCAATAGGAGTGTGAGAAATTGTAGCTTGACTGGAAGCGTACCTGACATGAGTGGAATCCCTCAACTTGCATTCTTGTAATTAAATATAATTAATAATTTTTCATTTTTTGTTGAATTAATAAATATTTTTTCATTGATTCATATTTTAATAATTGTGACTAACAAATAATGTTTTTAATTTTATTTTTCAGAGATCTGAGTTGGAACCAGCTGAGTGGGCCCATACCAACAAATAAATTCTCAACCAACATAACTACCATGTAAATACAAATAATTTTATTTTATTTTTCTGTGTATATTTATAATATTTTTATAATATTATTTAAGTATCTAATTATTTTCAGTGATTTCTCACACAACTTGCTTAATGGGACTATACCTGCAAGTTTATCTGGCCTCCCTAATTTACAGCTTTTGTAAGTTCATTATTACTCTATTTTATTTTTTAATAATTTCATAAGATTGTATTTTTCTTTTTTAATATCTTTTTATATCAAAATTAATTCCACGCAGGGCATTGGAGGATAACTTTTTCAACGGATCTATTCCACCGAACTTATGGAATAGTGCGACTTATTCCGGGAATAAGAGCCTGATCTTGTACAATCCAATAAATATAAATAATATATTTATACATAAACTTTAATTTCATTTTCAATAAAAATGTGGCTAATCATATAAATTTAATAATGCAGGGATTTTCAGAACAATTCCCTCACAAACATTCCTTCACCTTTCGACCCTCCAACAAACGTTTCTGTACTGTAAGTTCTAAAACTAAAAATCCAATAAAAAAAACTACAAAATTAAATAAAATTCTCATTTTTTTATATTTTTCCCCCCTAATTTTTCATTTTTTTTTTCAGGCTATCAGGAAACCCAATATGCACAAACACATCGATACAAATTCCACCAAATTCATGCAAACACGAAACTATCTCAAAACAATCAGGATCCGAACCGATGTCCGCAATAAATTGCTTGCCCTGTCCTTCCGACCGAAATTACGAATATAACCCTGACTCTCCAATCCCCTGTTTTTGCTCTGTTCCTTTAGGAGTCGGAATGAGACTAAAATCGCCCGCAATTTCAGATTTCAAACCCTATTTAACCGATTTTGAGATTAACTTAACCGAATTACTTAATCTTTTTGCATATCAAGCGTATATTGAACGGTATATATGGGAAGCCGGGCCAAGGATTAGCATGCAGTTAAAATTATATCCTAGTAATTCTAGTTTGTTTAATGTGAGTGAAATTGTGAGATTGAGACGCATTCTTGCCGGATGGGAAATTACTTTGTCTGACGTTTTTGGTCCTTACGAATTGTTGAATTTCACGCTTGGATCTTACGCGAACGGTATGTTTTTTACAAGGTCTTATTAGTTTATACTTTTATTAGCTGTTTTTGTAAAATGACATGATTTATTTACAGATTTGCCCGGCTCATCGTCCGGTTTGAAAAAGGGAGCAATTGCTGGAATTGCAATCGGTGTTGTATTTTGCGCGATTATTATTTCCGTTTTAGCGACTTTTTTCATTATGAAAAGGCGTCACAAATACTCCACCGTTTCAAAACGCGGCTCACGTAAACTCCAAATCTTTATCACAAAATACTCAGCATATTATTAACATCTTGAATTCTTTCCATACCATTTAATCATCATCATCCCTTTTACAGTGACAAGACATTCGATGAAAATAGAGGGAGTGAAGAGCTTCACGTTCGACGAAATGGCAAAGGCAACCAAGAATTTCAACGAAACGAGTCAAGTGGGTCAGGGCGGTTACGGAAAAGTGTACAAAGGGGTTTTGGCGGATGGGACAGCTGTCGCAATAAAGCGGGCCCACGAAGAATCGTTACAGGGCTCCAATGAGTTTTGCACGGAAATCGAGTTGCTTTCTAGATTGCATCACAGGAATTTGGTGTCTTTGGTCGGATTTTGTGACGAACTTGACGAACAAGTAATGATGATGATATATTTGTTTTGGGTTACATGATATATTATTTGCTTTTATTTAGATATTTAAGGGGTTATTTATGATATTTGTATACAATTTTACTTTGTAGATGTTGGTTTATGAGTTCATGCCCAATGGTACTTTGCGAGATCATCTTACCGGTAAATAATAACTTCATTACCTATTTTCTTCCTTATTTAACCCTTTTAAAATACAAAAAAATGGCTAATTTGTTTAATATATAATAGCGAAATCAAAGGAGCCACTAGATTTCAAGACAAGGATGAAAATCGCGTTGGGATCTTCAAAAGGGATATTATACTTACACAACGAAGCCGATCCGCCGATATTTCACCGTGATATAAAAGCAAGCAATATTTTACTAGACGTTAATTTCATACCAAAAGTAGCCGATTTCGGTCTTTCGAGACTGGCGCCGGTACCGGATTTGGAAGGAATCGTACCGGGCCATGTTTCCACGGTCGTCAAGGGCACTCCGGTAATTTTCTCTTAAAAAATAATACTCCCAAATTGAAAAATCTCGTATTTAGTTACAATTTTATTTATTTATTTATTTCTTAGGGTTATCTGGATCCAGAGTATTTCCTGACGCATAAACTGACGGACAAGAGTGACGTTTATAGTCTCGGTGTCGTTTTTCTCGAGTTATTAACCGGCATGAGACCAATTGCTCACGGAAAAAACATCGTTCGAGAGGTAATACTAACACCTCAATTTCATTTTCTAATCCCATTTCCATTTTAAATAACCTTTTTCTAACAAAACAAACATTACAATATTTTGTAGGTGACATTATCATGCCAATCTGGAAACTCACTCGGAATAATAGATTCCCAAATGGGCACATACCCATCTGAATGCATAACAAAATTCGCGTCTTTAGCACTCAGATGCTGTCAGGACGAGCCTGATTTACGACCCTCGATATCAGAAATCGTCAGAGAATTGGAATCCATCTGGCATTTAATGCCCGATGCTGATTCTCTGACGAGCATGGATTCGTCGAAAATGACGAAATCGACCTCGGAGGTCTCGTCTGTGATGGGCCACACGTTTCTGTCTTCTAATGAGTTGTTGTCTAGTACTGAGAACACAGATAGCGGTTTGCGTAATGTTTCGCCAAGATAAATTCAGTTTGTTTTGTAGATGAAGTTTGAATAGGTTGGTGGTAGATTTTGGTTGTTCTTTTTTCGGATAGAAGAGTAGGTTGTTTGTGTTTGATGAGAGTTCAGTGTGTAACATAATAGATGAGGTGGGATGCATAAAAAACATATGGTTTTGTATGATAAGTAGCCATTACAAAAACTAATTTCAGATAAACCATACAATCATACTGTTTAATAAAGGATTTGTCAGGCCATCTTACAAAAAGACACACCAAAATTGCCTGACTATACAAAATTAATCAACATATATTACTCCTATATTTGCTTAATCTCCTAGTCATTCTTATCATTTCCTGCTTTTTCTAGTTTTCTTCAATCGCTGACTAGATCGAGTTTTGCGAACCTCCTGCTCTTCAGACTCTTCCTCTTTCGCTGACTCAGCATCCTCTTCCTTGTCCACCTCAGCGATTTCGCTATCCTCATTTTCACCTCCACTTTCAGCTGCTTTCACAATACGATCATCATCATCATCATCATCATCTTCGATTGCTTTTACAATATAAATCTGCAATTGCATCAAAGAAATTAGGCAGAATAATTTCACTTGTATCCCTCCAAAACCTCAAAATATCATATATATATATATATATATATATATATACTCCTGAAATTTCATTCCCATACAAAACATAAGAAATACCTCCTCTACTCTACTAACTTCTCAAGCAAATGCCCAACTTACCCTTCTTTACCTTCTCACTTATCCTCGAATAAACAAGCATAAATTTGAAACACATGATATTTCTCATACTCTCCAAGGCTAAACATAAATCTCCTTACATCCTATGCAAATGTTAAATAGAAACTCGAATGATTAAAAAAGACATGACCGTTACTTTGAATCGGTGAGGCTCAATTAGTTCAAAAACCAAGGAATCGCCGTCTTCCAAATTACGTTCCATTGCAAAACCCCTCCATCCGCCGCTCAAACCCGTGCGGAACCCGATGTAAACCGCATCGGTTTCCGCGCCGGCTTCGTCCTCCAACACCATTGTAACTTCTCTTTGAGGCAAATGCTCCTTGCAAAATTTCGACGGCAAACCCTAAAAGTTAAGGGGAAAAAACATTTTGTTTAGTTTATTTTGCAAGATATAGGTGTTTGCTTGTATGTCATCTCTTGTTTTGCATCATCGAGATAAGGACTGTATTTGGTGTTTGTTTGATTTAACACATATAAAATTAGAAGTTTGAAGCGACTTTTTTTTTTAATAGAAGTATATTGTATTAGATATTTTGGGAGAAAATATTCAAAAAAATAAGGACTTACGAGCCAAAAGCAACTTGAGACGTGAGAGCGAACCATTGTTTTGACAAAAGAAGGGTTATTTAAGGAGTTTTGAATTTGTTCGGCTTTTTGAAAAGCGAGAGCTTGTTCTTCGTATGAGGATACTCTTCCTGTATATTCCCTCCCACTCTCATTGCTTCTACAATATCTATTCAAAAAAATAAATAATAATAATAATAATAATAAAATTAATTTAGAAGGTTTGACTTGGTAATGATGTAAAAAGGAGGGATTTGGTTATTCACCTTTTGCGGTATGAACGGAGTTCTGTTTCATCGACCTGTTTAGGTTTTCATAAAATGAATATGATTAGAGAGAGAGAGAGAGAGAGAGAGACTTTATTTTATTTTATTTAAGTTTAAGAGAGAGAAAATAATATACTTGATCGCGATAAGAAACTTGGTTGCGAGCTCTAGAAGACCGTCTCAGTTCTCCAACTTCAACTTCAAACTTTTTCTTTGATTTTGGGCTTGAATTACACTTCTGAATTATTTTTAAAAAATTGAAAAGAGGAATTATACTAAATTTTTAAACTTTTATCAGTATTTTATTTTTGCCCCAATTTTATAAAGAAGTTAAGATGCATACCCATTGTTTGTACTCGGATTTTGCAACTTCAAGCAGGCTCTTGGAAATCGTCGAAATTCCCAAATTCTGTATGAACAAAAAAGAAATTAACATTTTTAATTGTGTAGTAAAGAGTGATGCATGTGGATTAGTTATGTAGAGAAATATCTCCTGAAAATCATCAGAAAGAAGGATAAAAAAGATTAAATTATATAGTTTTTAGCTCCATTTTGCAAAGAACCCCTCTTTGTTTAATCAGATCGCAAGAATCAGTACTAGACTAATAATTCTCACAAGCTCGTAAAGGTTTCAAAAACAAAATGAAAATAAGAAGAATCTCCGTTGCATTTTACAAAATCATTTCAAAAAGGAAAAATCAACTGACTAAAATCACCTCAAGTTTGTTGCGGTTTTCAAGAACCCGCTTTCTCCTTTCTTCCTCGTAAGAGCTTACTTCCTTCTTCACCATTGCGTTTCTAAAACCCTAAAAACTTAAAACCCTTTTTTTTCTGAAATTTGAAAATGGCGACTTCATTTACACGGCAATTCAGTCAAGAAAACAAAGCCTGAAATTTCAACTCAAATCATGGACTTAAAATCTTGAATTTAGTGGGTTACCAAAGTTCAAATCCTGGATTTATAATTTCTAACAATTCTCGAGTCTATAAAAGCCCATGTGATATTTGGGCCTTAATAATTTTTCTATGATAATTTACTATTTAGAATCTTTTTTTTAATTTATAAATCATAATAACATGAAGGTTGAAATTTTCAATCAAAAAAGTAAAACTAAAACCAAAAAAATGCAACCTAGTTATTCAAAACTGGAAAATATCCACTAACTTATTCTTATTCTGAGTCAGTCAAGTAAACCAAAATCTCTCCTTCTAAGTCCCTTTAAACAGAACTTAAAATAACTAAATAATAAAAAGAACGAAAAACAAAAAGGCAAAAAATAAATTGAATGTCACAACTTATATAACAATACAACACCGCATTCTGTCAGAACTCGACTCGCAGTAGCAGTCACCATGTAAAACGGATTATTTATCAAAAGGCCCCTGAAAAATGTTTATTTATTTAGCGGCCCGTTTTAGCTCTTTTCATGCCTCCATTATCTCCAAAAGGGGAAATATTTCCACTTGATGGATTTGGGCTTTCTTCTCTCAGACTAGAATTTAACATGGCCAATTCTCTCAATTGTTGCCTCTTGTAAAAATCTTGTGATTCATCCTAAATATTTTAAAAAAAAATCATCATTTAGAACACTAAATGGGAGAAAACATATTGAATAATTGTTTAGAAGCTTCTAGAAGATAAATACCACAGGTTTTAATAATTCTTCTATAATCTCTTGAGCTTGTCTTAATCTTGCATCGATTATATTTGCTGGTAATTCTGCCTCAATTAAAATATGCAATGGATCGTCCAAATGCTCGTATCCTGGCCGTCCCTTCAATTTTTCCTCCTAAAAAAATAAATAAATAAATAAAACAAATTTCATTAAAAAAATAAAATTATAAATTATAAAATGTATAATACCTTTTCAGTATCTTTAATTGAGCCTTTGCCTCTGATATAAACACGACAGCCAGTTGAAGCCTCAACTCTTTTCAATGAATTTCCTCTCGGTCCCAAAAGTCTTCCCACAAAATTAAACTAATCCAAAAATTAAAAAAAAATTATAAATCCCAAAACCTAAAAAAAAACATTTCAATAAAATAAATAATGATTAATTTAATAAATTTCATACATTTGGGTAAGTGTCAGTCGGTATTTCCAATCGCAATATTTTCTTAACGATATAAGAATTAGGGCTAGCTGGCGCCCCTTGCCAATCCATTCCCATCCCTTGATGAAACCCTAATCTCTGTTCAAACCAATCAATTAATCAATTAAATAAAAAACAATATATTGTAGCATTACATTTTTATTATTTTGCTATTATTTAATTACTTCAGGGTGGGGCCCGCCCCAAACACCAAAGCCGGTTCCGGAAAGATTGGAGAGACGATTAAATGGAGACGAAACGGGACTTGGGCTTCCGTGATGGATCCGCTCAAAATCTCCAAAACCCGGATTTGGAATCATGTTTGATACTCTCATTATTTCTGAAATGATTTGTACAATGTTTAGTCAGTTAATTAGCATTCGTTTGTAAGTTTGATTAGCATCTGTTGGAAGTTTTAGAATTGGTTTTGATTAGTATTGTGAGAAACTAAGGAAACATCAAAAGGGGGGAGAAATGAACAGAGCGATCAGAGAATAATCGCCGAAGAACAATGACTAATGATCTGAAATCCAAATTAAACAGATTAAAATCTCAAAAAGAATGACCTTGGCTTAAGAGGCGGCTACAAATTGGAAGAACTTGCAGGAAAGGCCCAAGCTTTTGATGCTCCGCCAGCAGTTCCGCCAAGTATTGACTAAACCCCAACAACAAAAAAACATTTAAAACATCAAAAATCAGTACAGAGATTAAACTTTACATGGAAAAGATTAGAACCAAAGTCTTTCCACCTTCCAATATCAGGCGTGGCTCTAATCTGAGGCGAGAGGGTTCTGGCTGGAGAAAAATTAGGGGTTGATAAGCCTGACATAGTTCTTTCTTTACAGAGAGAGATAGAATGAAAGAGAGGGCTTTGAACTGAGACAGTGAGGAGAAGAAAAGCTAAGGTCTGGTTTAGGGCAGGCTTTGAATCGAAGAGAGTGGTATGGTATGGTACACATTTGCTAAGGTAATAATAATAAAAGGGGCAAAAGAAAATTGACAGAAAAATAGAAAATGGGGGTGTGTAGTTGTAGTTGTAGTTGTAATTGTTATGTTAGTGCATGAGTGGTTCTTTCTGGGGTTTAGGGATCTTGTAAGGGCTGTTTTGTTAGACTTTTTCACAGCATCTACTAATTACTAGAGAGAGACAGAGGAAGAGAGAGAGAGAGAGAGAGAGAGAGAGGGGTTGGAATGGTAAAAGGGTAATTAATGCTTATTACTGAATTTCCTAGTATTCATAACCCTACCAATGGGATTTGGCTGTGCCATGCATGCTTGTATTTTGTTCTTACTCAGAAATGTGATTTATATTTTTCATGTACTTTACTTTATATTGCAATTGTATTTGTAAAATGCATGTCATTTGAGTTGAGTGTTTTGAATTGTTGGTTACATTTTTTTTTAATTTGAAGCAATGTATAATGAATATGGCTTGCTGGCTAAGAAAAAGAATAACAATTGCTAGCTAGAAATGATTTAAGAATATTTGACTACTATTGAGATACTAAAATATAGCTGGAAATATGATTTAAATGACAAGAATATTTTACTTGAAAGATGGAGTTCATGTTGTCTGGAAAACATTGCATATTTTCATTTTTCAATCATGCTACTAAAAATGTTTTGTACAGTCACAAAAGGTAGTTTGATAAATTACCAAAAATATAACAATAATAGAAGCTAAAATAGATCATTTTATAAAGTCATGCCAATGTTTGGCTGGTGTTTACATGGACTTAGTTATAAGGTAGTAATTGTTCGCAGTAAAACTGAGTATACAAATTTGACATCTAAAATAACTATTATTAAAGGTAAATTTATCATGTAATTAAATACTATTTTTCTCTGCATTAGATTTTTCTCTATCGATATCATTTTAATTCTGACTCGTACATACCAATTGAGAAGAGGGAGAAAAATGTAGACAAAAAAAAAAAGGCAAAACGGGGTCCATGAACTTGAGTTTGATGATTTGCCACTTAAAACAAAACATATTCCCTTTTATTTTTTTAGCATCTTCTTTTGTTGGGCACATTCAACTATTCTCTTTTCTTCAATCAATAAGAGTCCCATTTTGATGTGAGGCCAATTAGAAATCTATAATATTTTTCTTCAAGTTTTTTTTTCCATATTAACATATTTGAATAGGATCCAATAAAATTCCTTAGACATGAATGTGATAAACCACCGCATTATAACATAAACACCGCTTATATATTAGCATTTAATTGCACTAGGGGGCTATCATATCATATATTATGACCATTTCAAGGAGATCCAAAACGAAGATGGTGAAATTTCATATATACTCTTACAAAAACCTCAAATTCACACATCAAACGAGAACTATTACAAATATTAAGTAAATAATAATAATAATGTTATACAATATGACGAAAAATTACGACAATGTTCTGGCAGAATTTGTTGCCCAAATATTATAACTAATATATGTATTCATTATTATTCTCTTTAATTAGATGTAATATTTGCATAACAAACCATGTCATATTGTCGTCAAAATTTTTCATCATATTGTCTAGCATTATTGTTCTATAATATCATTGATAATTAGGGGTGTAAACGGTGCGGATACGGTTCGGATAGTGCTCTTACCATATCCGTATCCATATTTTTTTCGGATTCGGATATAGATACGGATAAACCCGGATATGGATACGGTTCGGATATTAAACGGATGTGGATACAGTTCGGATATCTCGGATACGGATACGAATATGGACTCATTTCGGATTGTTAAAATAGATATTTTAATAAGTATCATAGAAAATTGCTATATAAATATACTATTAAAAGAAAAAAAATTTAAGTAAGTAATTGCACTAGAAATTTATTGTTCTACATAGTCAAACCACAAAGATATACCAGTAGAATAATTTGGAGGCTATGATTTTCTTAGACAGAGAGAAAATTAAAATATGTTTCTAAGTTTAATATATGTCTTAAAAAAGAAGAAAATATGGAAACTCCTTATGAAATAAGAAGAAAGACTAAAGAGGTATAAGTTAATTAAAAGTAAATTAGAAAAGATGGAAACTATGGTTGCGAAATAAAGGAAATTAATATTTAATGGATCCAAATTGGGTTTCATAAAAACGGATATCCGAATAGAAATATTATCCATATATGAATAATATCAGTATCTGTATCTTTATCCGTCTCATAAAATTAATATTGTATCCATATCCATATAAATTATCCGTATCCGTAACCGTATCCATTCGGATAGGGATATTTTTATTCGGATATGGATATTTTCCGGATATGGTACGTTCGGATTCGGATATTATCCGCACCATTTACACCCCTATCGATAATTCACTAACATCCCTATAGAAATAACAGTTTCATAAATACTTCTAGTTAAATATGTTAATATAGTTTATTGAATATAATAATATTTCAAATATATATATATATATATATATATATATATATATATATATATATATATATATATATTCATTTTAGTCAACAATTTTCCCAATAAAACATTGGATAATTAAGGTGCCGTCCATCTTGAAAGTTGAATTTCTTGGCATGGCATGACAATTATGTAGGAGTTAATTACAACCTAACAACATATATTATTATTTGATTTTTTTTGCATCACCAATACACATTTTTTAGAAAACACATATATTATAGTATATATTAAATTCAACCTTTCAATAAGAATTCTAAACATAATGATCAAATTGATACGTTCTAAATTTGAAACCATATAATATTGAGACCTACTAATACAATTATACAAGGCACAAGCTTCATGTAAATTATATTTCTTTTTCCTAACTTTCACCTTGATTAATTCACTGCCTTACACAAAACACATGCTGCTCCTTATAAATATGCATGTCTTCCATATGGAATTTATGAAGGGGCCTCCAAAACAGAGAGCATAGGATTCTCTACAGTAAAAAGTACAAACAAGATCATGGTTCATAGTGAACAATCCAATGAAAGTATGCCACGTCATAGAATTGATGATGTGGCATGTTCTTATTAGGTGTTGCAGAGTGCACCGATGCCACTTAAAAACTTGTAAGAAAATGGCATGCATGTTAATAAGGGGACCTGATACAGAAATGTGTTTGGTATGGTACCCTCTTGCATCACCGCACCACAACACACCTCATTATATTCTGACATTTTCATTTCACCCTTGTAAAAACTCAAATTACTTATTGAATTATTTAATTTTACACAAATTATTTTCTAATAAGATAAGTTATTTTGTTATTTTTATTCAGAAGATTAATCATCTACTTAAGAAAGAGACATCAATCAAAATCATGGTATTGAATCTATTGATGGCTATGTAGCATTGGCAAATAAAGATATCTGAAAAATAGGTAGAAGCTAAAATTTCAAGAAGAGCACATGTGCGAATCCTCATATCTCAGTGGGTAAATTTGAAAAAGAAAAGAAAAAGTTCATGAACTAAAAAAATCCACGATTCCACACGAATTACAAAGACTCATTTACCTAGTTGTCATTACCCTCACACTAAAAAAATCATATATGTCACATTAATTTAGCATATTTACAGATTTGGTCCCTATTAAATTAATCACTCAAGCACAAATCCAGGAGCTCTTTAAATAAAGTTTCATATAAATGATTCTTGGGTTGTATTTCTACTGTAATGAATCAGAAGAATAACTATTCATGAGGCGTTATGACACCATACACATATTGCTATATGAGCGCAAGCATAAGAGATCTTCCACTGTTTTCTCCAGTCTCATGCATGCTACCCAAATCAGATGAATAATAGTAGAGGTACCAAGATATGAGCCCCATAATTATTTCCAAGGCAGAATTAGGGGGTGCTCAACAGAGACATGACACTCTTTATGAAATAAAAAATTTGTTAGAATCTAATACATTAACTGTCTCAGCCCAACCTTCAGGCCCACATCATATTGTCCTGAAAAAGACTTAAGCTTGATTGGTGCTAGTAATTAATGCACTATCATATTTAAGTAATTCCAATTTTCATTCACTACTCAAGGTGAGAATAATCAACTAGCCCCCCTTTTCCAGTATTTGGTTCCGGGGTATGGCGAAGTCATTTTCTAATGGTGAAGTCATATATGAGAAGTGAATGGCGAAGTCATTTTCTAAGAGTTACCAAGTGATTTCCATTTTTTAGGAGGGTCAGACCCCTTATTTTAGCTCTCATCTAGATCCGCACCTGAATGTATCTTTATAAATATCATTGAGTTTAGTTTTTTTTTCTAGCTTTGTTTTATGTTTTTTGTTTTGATTTGAGTTTGTAATAATTGGGTACTGCTGTGTTTGTTTTTTGTTGTGTTACAAGATGTACTAAATTTTTGGGCTAGTTGAAGGGATATATATATATATATATATATATATATATATATATATATATATATATATATATATAGGGACATGCTAAAAAACATATGTATGTTCGAACATACATATTTTTAAAATACCCGTAAAGTGGTTATAAAAAGTAAAAATTCAAATTTCAACCGTATGGATGTAATATATATGGTATGAATATGTTGTGGATTAATTTTCACAAGAATCAGAATAATATATCATTTCCATCATGTATCATCAAAAATATTTTTGATGATACATGATGGAAATGATATATTATTCTAATTCCTGTGAAAATTAATCCACAACATATTCATACCATATATATTACATCCGTACGGTTGAAATTTTTATTTTTATTTCTTTAATACGTATTTTGGGTGTGGCTAAAAAACGTATGTTGTGCATACGTATGTTTTTTAGCCACACCCTATATATATATATATATATATATATATATATATCATTGAGAATACCAAACTTTTATTTTTTTGTATTTTATTTTTATTTTTAAATCGGTATACTCTAATTGGTTATCTTTTTCTAGAATTTTCTCTCTATTTTACTTTTTGTCTGAACATTCATGTAAAAATTATTTCATTCGTTCAACATTTCGACTATAGTGTGTATGAATATTTATTGGAACAAATTTATCTGTTATGTCGAAACCATCTATACTTTTACATATAACAAAAATTTAATTTATTAGTTGGAAATGAAATTCTAACATATATTTTTTTATTGCCTCCAAATTCGAATCCTAAATTTAAGTAATATCTATGAGTGATAAGTCTACAATCACTATCGAATTCACTATTTTTATCAATAATTTATAGGTTACATAAATATACAAATCATATAAGACTTACAAAGTAAGAAGTAGTTTAAATTATAATGAATTTGGTTATGAGTACGGACTTATATCACCGCGTGTTTATCATATGTGCATATAGCGAGAGAAGATGAAAAGAATGGAACAGTGACATTGTACTATTGTAGTGAGCAAAGAAACAGTATATTCAAACTCCACATCTTCTCTTTCCCCTCGAATCTCTATCCCACCAAACAAATGAAGTAGCATAATCATAACAACCCTCTACACATATGCCCACATATTTAAATTCCACATGTCAATCTGGACCTTTCTTTTTTTCTGAATCATGACCATTAACACTGCCGACAAAGTGAGCAGTTTTGTTGGCGCTCGGTAAGGCCATTTCAGATCCCTTGTGGCACTATAAATACAGCCATATATACAACCTATTATGCGTGGGTCCCATATTACAGTGTAATAACTCCGACAAGCATTTACCGAAAAGAGGAAACCACGTGGGCGCCGAATTTCATGCCACGTGTTCGTCTGTCACTTCCTGGCTGAATTGCAAAAAAGCCCCTGAATTTTTGGAAGTTGAAAATAAGTACTCACTGTTAGATTGTGAAGCTAACAGGGTTTGTTTTAGTATTTTAATCATTTAAACATTATTTATTGAATATTAGCTAACACTTTTGTTTCGGATAAATATTTTTCTTACAAAAAATATTAAAAAAAAAACTATTCTTAAAAACGTTTTTGTTTCACTTCTTTTAAATTTGCTATGATCAAAGCCCAAAAAACAGATCAGATCCAAAATAATAGGCCTATAAACAGATATCCAAAATTAATAAGCCCAATAATCTAAAAGTAATAAGCCCAACAAGGAGAAAATTACAAATTTGCCCCGATCCATTCAGTCAGCCTTTCATTTCTCTCCTCAACGAAGAAGAAGAAGAAGAAGAAGAAGAAGAAAAAGCTGGATTCAGTCTTACGAAAACCTGTTGAGAATCTGCTCATCTGAATCAATGGCGAGACTTCACTGGCTGGAGGCGATGCTGCCGCTGGCGATCATCGGAGGGATGCTGTGCATCATGGGCAACGGCCAGTATTACATCCATCGCGCCGCTCATGGACGGGTTAGATCTGTTTTATCTTCTTTTCCTTCAGATCTTTTTAGGTTAGGGTAATTACTCTTGGGTAGCTCAATTTGGATTTAGTTTCATCTAAGGTTGATTATTTGTGATCGAAGGCTTGAGGTTTGTGATTTTTAAGGTGAATTACTGGATTCAATTTTCTGTGGCAGATAGAGCCATCTGAGTGACGGAGTTTTGAATGATTTACTATTTGTTGTTGTTATCACATAGAAGTAGTAAAGAGATGATTGTAATTTTGCTGTTAAACCTCCAATTTGGCAGTAATTGCAGCAAGATAGCTTAAACTTTCTGATTGTTTTAATCTTTGCAATAAGAGACCAAATGTTTTGGAACCACAGCCCTATTTCTGTTCAAGAAAGCCTAATTAATTTTATATTAATGCGAAAGAAACTTGCATAATTGGCACAAAATTGGCAATTGTAGTGTTTAAACAAATAATTAATGTATTTATTTATTGATTGATTGGCAGCCAAAGCATATAGGAAATGATATGTGGGATGTTGCAATGGAGAGGAGGGACAAGAAGCTCATGGACCAATCCAATTAAATCTTTCTTTCTTGTATTTTTCTAACTTTTTGTCTTTCAATTTTTTTTTTAAGTTTTTGAAATATTTATCTATGCATAGGATCCCTAGTTAATAATGTTCTTTTATTATATATGTTTTTGGGGGGGAAATTCACTGGCATAGGATACCCATTGTTGCAATCCTTGCGATTGCTTCTTTTTCTTTTTACAAATTAACCCTTATAATTGTGATATAAAGTTCTTTTTTTGCAGGAGCGAAATGGTTGTGTTGGTAGATTGTAATAATGCTCGTTGGGATTATTCAGAGACCAGCTTCTTAACTATCCTTTTGTTATGTTCTTGTTTTCTTTTTTTTACCTTTTTAAGTTTCAAGAAACTATTGTAATAAATAATTCAGATTTTTTTGTGATTTTGCTTAATGAAGCATTGGGTGTGTGAATTTAAAGATTCATATGTTTGTCATGAAAATCTAAAACAATACTTCCTCATTTTCAGTGTTTTTGTGGGGTTTTCAGCTCAAATATCATTGAATTCAGGCTTAATTTGTATTTACAGCTCGAAGTCATTGCAAAAAAAGAAAATATCTACTGATGTTACAACTTTTTGTTGTTGTTACAGGTAGTACAAAAATTTGTATTCACAATCCAACATATACAACCATTAAACACATCATATACAAAAACCCACAACAATTCCATTCCGTATGCTCACATTCACCCAAAAAAATGAATGACAAGATTAAAAATAATTACAGCAAATTACATACAACACACGACTAACCAATCACACCACCACACAAAAAAATGAGAAGAATCTCTTAAACTCAAGCCGGTGGAACTGGAGATGATGAAGGATTCCCTTGAACTGGAGACGATGAACTTTTCACTTCTTTCTCTTCAACTGGACTCTCCATTTCGTCCCCTTTATTTACCACATTTAGATCTGAATTTTGTTTCTGAATTGTTGGTGTTTTATTACTAACAGGGTGTTCATGTAAAAGGGGAGGGATGTCAAGGGCAAAATCGTCATTATCCTCTTCGAATTCCCCGTCCAGTGAAACGACGTCATGAGTGTTGAATTGGTGGAAATCCACTATCTCTCTCAAAAATCGGTTTTCTCTCGCGTAAACTGAGTTTTCGTGCGCTAATCTCCCTTTTTCCGCTAATAACGTCTCTAATTGTAACCTTATCTGTACAAACAAAATATTCATATAAATCAATTTCTCTTACAAAAAAAATGGAAATTTATCAATATAAATAAAAGATATGTATGTTATTTGTACATTTAAATATTCTAAAAATTAGGGGAATTTCTTTAAATATGAGAAATATAAGTTTAATTTTTTTTAAAATCCCAAAATTAAAAAAATACTAAAAATTTAGCATACCAGATCATCATCTTCATTAGTGGGCCCGCCTTTCTGACGACCCTCTCTCAATACTTTATTCTCCTCTTCCAACTGAGAGCATCTCAGCTTTGCAAACGCCAGGTCAGCTTTCACCGTCTTCAATTCCCTCAGCAATAATTTCGCCTTTGCCGCCATCGCATTGGCGACCTACAATTTTGCAAAAACAACCCTGGTCAAAGAAGGACTTTTTTGAGAATAAAATAATTGCGAAAAGGCCCAGAACGGGCACCTTACGTCTCGAGAGGCTTTAAGCTGGTTCTCCTGCTCTGATTGGCCGATTTGGATCTGGATTTGGTCGAGATTGTTTTGTGAGTTTTTTCGCCTGATTTGGAGCTTTTTCGTTTCTTGAATTATATCGGCCGTTCGGTTTTCCACCATTGTCAGTCCCTCCTAATGAAGAAAATAAAAAAATAAAAAAATGTATAATTCAAAAATAAGTTTGAAAGAAATAATTAAATGGAAAAATATAATACTCCTAGAGATTTTCGGATTTTGCCACTGATATCTTTTAACGCGTCAGATCCTTTTTGAAACGCTGGATTTTCTTGCTTCTTCAGTCTTTCGTATGACCAGCGTGACTGTGACGGCTAAAAATATCAAATATAAATACATTAAGCGAAAATTGAATTAAATTTTTTGTATTGAAATTATAAGAATTTGATGTAAATTTTCACCTGAGAGAGATTGGTCGAGTCGATTGTTTGGGAATTTTCATCAGTGCCATTTTCATCCAGCATGTGTTTGGCTTTTCTTGCAAGAACGCCCCAAAAGCCGTTCTTTCCTTCAGAATTGGTAATCTGATTGTCGTTTAAGCCTTTGATTGATGTATATTCGATTTTGTTTATCTCTTGCACCTGTTTATTGATTAAATTCGCGGTTTAATTAGCTCAGGATTATTTCGATGGATTATGTGACTAACGAAATTAATTATAGAATCTGTTATAAAGCTGTTTTATTACATTATTATTGAGCTCAATTGACAGTTTTTCTTAACGATTGGTACAAAATTCAAACTTTTACAAGATGGAACGTACAAAACTCATCGTTTTCAAGAAAAAAGTTAACGTGCAAAACTCAACGAGCACAATCGAAATACCAACAAATCACACACAAAAACAGTATGCCAATCGTCTTTATCAAACCTTAACCATTCACCTGAGGATGATTGACCCTCCTCCGATCAGACGAAGCATTAAACGCGGAATCTCCATACGCGGACGAAAGAGACGACTCACGGTGCAGAGCCGACGCGCGGATCGCCTGAGCCGCCAGAGACGACGTGGAGGACTCCCGGCCGTCATCCGGCGTCTCCCTGGACTTCCGGTGATCCTCCACGAAGGTGGCTGACCTCGTCATCGTCTGCTTCCGCCTGTACGCCATGGATTGATTGATTGATTGATTCAGTTCAGAAGAATTCGATCAATCGAACTGAATTCAAATCGATTGAACTGAACTGAATTCAAATTTGGGTAATTGGACTTTTGGGGAAGGTTTTCTTTTTTATTCCATTTTTGGGGTATATTTAACGAACTGTTTGTTTATTTGTTGGTTGTTGTTGATGATGCCCGCGTTCTTTGAAATGTATTTTTAAGTAGACTCGGTTCATATTTAACTATTATTGATTCATTTCTATTGTGGTTGGGGGGGGTGGGTTTGAGAGTATTTACTCCAACCCCTTATTTTTCATCTACTTTTAAGACTCCTCAAAAAACAACATCATCATTTTTATCTCGACCGTTAGATCAATTATTTTGTTGAATTATAGTCATTCATTTTTTCAAATTTATGGCAACATTTATGTGTTAATTAAAACATTTGGTTGAATTTGTATTTTGTGTTCCATACCTGATTTAGTGAGAATTGTTGTGAGTTTGTTTGTGACCATCAGATCTTAATCAGATAGTTTTCAATGAATCATGGTGCAAAGTTATGTTCAATTATTAATACCAATAGTTAATAAGGAGTTCACTCATTAAAATATAAATATTATTTCTTTTCTTCTTTAAAAAATTATAATTTTTAACGAAATATTTTATTTCTAATGTTAAAATCGTCAAATATAAATTTGTTGGAATTTTCTTTTTATTTCGAGTTCCATATTGGTATGTATCAATTTCTTTTTATTGTTAAAATATGTGAATATAAACTACATAAAAAATATGTACAAAAATGATATACTCATTAAATTATATCTTACTCCTTATTTTTAATCTCTCTTTGATCATTCTCAAGAGACATATTGTCAATTCTATCTTGGCGGTTGGATCATTTTTTTTTTTGAAATCTTAGATTTTCATTTGAATTATTACCACAATATCACATGTACCAATAGCTAATGAAGAATTTACCCATTGAAATATAAATAATTTTTCTTTTCATCTTTAAAAAATTATAATTCTTAATGAAATATTTTATTTCTCATGTTAAAATCATCAAATATAAATTTGTTGGAATTTTCTCTTTATTTTGAGTTTCATATTGTTATGCTTTCAATTTTTTTTTCTTACTAAAATATGTGAGTATAGTGTATATGAATGAAGATGTACAAAAATATTATGCTCATTAATTTACACCTTATATCATATTTTTCATCTCACTTTGAGTATTCTCAAGAGACATATTATCAATTTTATCTCGGTCTTTGTAATTTAAATTATTACCACAATATCACATAAAGACATATTATTATGATTCCAATTTCATTTTTTTCTTGATAAAATATGTGAATATAGACTATACAAAGAACATGTAATAGAATAATAATCTCATTTACTTTTATCATATTCTTTTACCCCTCTTTGAAAATTCTTAAGAGAACTATTATCAATTTTCTCTCTACCGTCGAATCAAAGAATTTATCAAACATTAGCTTTTAATTTAAATTATTATCATAATATCACATGATTAGTTAGATTAATATTCAGTGTTATATCTCCGTTATGTGAGAACTAACATCACAAACAAAATTTGAGTATATTGAAAACTATATTATATTACTTAATGTATTACGGGTTTCATAATAACATATATGGAATCCATATCATTTTAACATCTAAAAAAGAAAAGAAAAATAGTGGTGACAAATTTTTGAAGAAAATGAATAATATTACATATCCTATGTAGTACACATATTTTTCCCATATATATAATATTAAATATAATTATATTTTTTATTTTTTTTAAGTTAATCATCTGTTAATTAATTTTATGTAGTTTCAACTAAAATCTTCGAAATAAATTATCTTGCATTTTATTTTTTCTAATTTTATTCATTTGATTAATATTTAATTTGTTTTTCTAATATAATATGTCAAGATATAATGACATAAGAAAATCAAATGCAACAATTTTGAATTCTCATATATTATTTATGTATTATGAATTTGCAAACTTTAATTTTGAATTTTCATAAATACAAGTTATATATTATTAGATTGAAATAATAATTAAAATTGAAATACTCGCCGCGAAGCTCAGTATTATTCTAGTTAGTCTATAATAGATCAGATCAAGTAAGGTAATGAACTAATTTTTTTTATCTTTCGCCAGGTGTGAGAGTATTGCGAGAGTTGTTGTAATTGGATTTTGTTTTAATTTAACTTGTTATATAATCAAAGTATTAAATTGTGCTATTGTGATTTAGAAAATTATATCATAGACAGAGGGTCAAATGCTAGAGTTGTATATTGATTTCTGTTTGAAATTTTTACAATAGGGAATTTGACTAAAGAAACAGCCAAAATGGTCAATCAAAATAAGATAATTGCAATACAAGTAATATTTTTTTTTATAATTGAAGGTAAAAGTATATTCAAATTTGACATGTCATATTTTTTCTCAGACAAAAAAATTGTACTTCACCCTAGGAGTAGCAAAATTAATCAAAAAATGAAAAGAAAAAAAAATAAAGGAAAACACAGTGCTGCGCCAGAATCGAAACTGCTGTAGCAAGGAGCCCACATAAACATTACAAAAAAAAATCACACAAGCATATCCCCCGTGTTAGTATAAATGTAGTAATTATATTTTGGTCCCCCTCAAAAAGGCTAAATACCACAATTTTTTAAGGATTTTTATTCAAACCTAGATCCACAGTAAAACTCTGAGTTCACAGCAGTCCTACACTAAGCAGGCCAGACATGACAGTAGGTCAATTAAATTGCTTAGATGCACATCTAATTTGCACCTCTTAAAAAGAAATTTAAGCCAACCTGATAATGAATGTAAAATTCATATTATAGTGTGTTTTTAAGACAACAAAATTTTCTCCGTCATAAGCGTTTAGAACCTTATACACTATCTCTGGCTTTTGGTTCATCTGAAAACTCAAAGTGTCTTTGCGAATTAAAATCTTCGGATAACTCTGCATCACACAAATAAATTAAGAATCATAAACAACTTACAAAGAAGAGACTGAACTATCCCGAACAAATACTACATTTACAAGCTAGCGATTCAATCAACAAAATATATGTTTATTGATTACACATTTACGAAACAACTATGGTCAATACTTCAAACTCTACTACCAACATAAGATAATATGATATTACTATCTTCCTGAAAAACTTTCAATCAACTAGAAAATGCATGGAACTAATATACTATCACACTAGCATTCCTCTTCGTCACATGGAAAGAACGATGCAACAGAATGTTCAGCAATAAAAGTCTCACAATAACAACATTATCATAATGAATTGTTAATCAATTCAACTTATGAAAATCAGTCTTTTCCTTCTAAATTCAAATTTATTTCATCCTTCATGCTTTTTAAATTTTTATTTTTAAAAACTTTGTTAGGACATAAGTCACGTAACTGTTAGAGATGCAGCCCACTTGGACGAGTATATTTTCATATATTTGTCATTTTTTTCTTTCGAGTTATCACGACAATAATATATATTTTTTATAATAACAATATATTTTTAAAAAATATGTGTATTTTATACTCTTTTTTCTCTTATCTTTTCCTTTTAACTAGTAAATACAAAACTTTGTAACTTTGCTTATACTGTTTTTTTATAAAATATTGATATGCTATTTTGTTTCCCATCTCAAAATATTTCTAAAAGTTAGTATATATTTATATAAAAATGTATGTTTATTATAAAAATAATGCATAGATTTATAAGAAACAATATATACGACTTGTGCTAAAATAGTTTATAAGGTCTAAAAATAAATGAATATTTTAAATTTGTCATATGTTTAAAAAATATTATACGAGAATAAAATGATGTAGAAATATGAAGTATACAAAAAAAATATATGTATAAAGATGATGTGTATATATTTATATGGGCCAAAACTATTCATGCAATCAATTTTCTAGCTTTATTTCATTAATGATTTTGCGATGCATACAATACTCTCATGTGACGAAGTGTTTACGAGTTTTTAATTATTATATAAAATCATACTTTTATGTTATTATATTTGCCTTTTTATGATTATTAAAATAAGAAGTCTTAATATAAACAAATATATTGCTACTTATTTGGTAAATGAAATACTCAGAATCACATACTCATTTTCTATTATTCTATACTACTATAAATTTTGAACTTTGATATATTTCATAAGCAATTGTCCTGGTACAAAATTTAGATGTCGTAATCATTTTCTCCATAAAATATTCTTACAAATGAAACGAAAGAGAGAGAGAGAGAGAGAGAGAGAAGGGGCAGTTATTCAAAACGTCAAAAAGAAAACAATCAAGAAAGCAGTGGATCCCCCCCACTAGGGCCTTCAGCTACTGTTCATTATTCAACTCTCTCTCTCTTTAAATCCCCCTTTTCCTCTTTTCCCATTTCTCACAACAACAAGATCCCTCTCTTGATCTGGAGCAATACTATTGCTCCTTTCTGGCTTGCCACACTTTTCTTTTCATCCTAATATCCTTTCCTTTCTTCATGGTATGTTCTAATTTATTTTAGTACTTTTTGTAGCAATCCCTGATCTGGGATTTGAGGCTTCATTTCTCAGTGAATATTATTACTAAATAAAAAGGTGATTTTTTCTTTCAAAGAGATTAGTTGTAAGGTATGGACTGGTCTTTAGAAAAGGAAAATTAGATCTATTGCCTTGCTAGAGTGCACGAGCTTTCTGAGAGGAATTTCATGCTAGGGTTTTGAAGGAACCAACCATCAAATAGGTTAGTTTTGTCTCGTCTCTCTCTCTCTCTCTAGCTCTTATGGGTGGTTCTTAGATCCTGTGTACTTTTATATTTTCAGAAGATTTTCTACTTACTGTAGAGTTATTTCGTAAGAAGGGCAGAGAAATGGTTTGGTTGATACAGTACAGTTCCAGCTCGTTTCATCGTCTGATCAGCTATCCTATCACCTCAGAGAGAGAGATAGAGAGAGAGAATAGGATCAGAAAGTTACTTTTGTGAAAGCAACAGTACTTTGAAAACTGATTCAACTGTTTAAACAAAGATACAATTTTTCTAGTATAACAATAATACAATTTCAAATATGTTTTTCTGTGTTGACAAACAAACACATGCAATGTATCTGTTTAGGAATCAGTTTTCTAAAATACTCAGATGCTTAATTAAATAGTTACTTTCAATATCCTATCTTAAATTCTCTCAAATAGTTTCTTCTTTTGAGGTAGAAATCTTATGTAGTGACACATTAATTCAATGCTCAAAATTTGAGTGCTTAGCATTTCAGAGTGAGTATTATTCTGCTAGAATATTAACCAAATAAATAAAAAAGGTCATATTAAAATGGAAACAATAATAATTCATCAATAACGTTTCGATCATATAAGTATTGATACTTACATTTATTTGGAGCAATGCAGAATTTTTAAGTTCGAACTGCATGATGGGGATTCTGGATCTCTAACTATCAGGTTTTGTTCTTAATTAAGATAATGGTTTTGTTTTAGCAACATTTTTCTTTCCTTTTTTTCTTTAGCAATTTTTTTTTTATTAAATGGCGTAATGAATCAGTGTGGAACAAGAGAAGGAGTGAGCTTCCTTCAATCCACTCATGGATGCGTGATGGAACTGAATTAGCTGCCGACTCATTCAATCAATCACTCAGTAAACAAAATGAAACTGGATCGATACGAAGTAAAATAAAGTAGTTACTATGTGAATGAGTGAATGATGCGGGAGCTTATTCTCTCCTTCCCATTCTATGCTTGGACTGAAGGGAGCTCCCTCCTTCTTTTGTCTTTTTAACACTCCAATATTATTCCACCCCTTCTTTTTCTGATTTTATATTCAATTATTGTTTAATGTGCACCTCTCTTATGAATCATGATTTTTTGTGAAACATTGCGGGCTTTGTATAAATATATTTTGGTATGTTGTTGTTACTTGTTCTTTAGAAAATATTAGGTATTATTATTACTAGTTGCCAAAGGACTTATTTTGTTTCTGCTTGTTATTTTCCCTTGTTTGATCAATTTACAGCAAAACAATTTACAAATTTTTTTGGAGACCTGACAGAATACGAATGTACTGTAGCATAACTGTTCACGATAGATCCAAACATAACATTATAGATAATTTATTTTTTAATAACAGTATATACATAAAAAGTGAAAATAATATATAAAATGAAAAAAATGTATATAAAATGAGAAAAATAGTATATAAAAGTAAAAATAAATAAAAAAATACACAAAGAATAAGCAACAGTATATGAATGGTATATAAAAATGAGAAAACATTATATAAAATAGAAAAATAATATATTTATAGTGTCAAGACATATGTTCCACTTCCATGTTTGCATGTTCATTGTTTTTCTTGACATGTTAATATTAATATTGCCATGTTTATATAGACTGTTGAGAATAAAAATGTGGTACTCCTAAGCTAATATATTCTAGAAAAATTCTTCGAAAACCTCTTAACTTTTTTGGAATTTATTAAAAATTCCCTATTTTCAAATTCTTCAAAAATTCCTTATAAAGTGGGTTGAATTTTTTTTACACCTCTATGGCTCTATAGGATTAACTTTAAATTTTCAATCCAATAATCTATTTAATAGACCAAAATGCCCTCATATAATTATTTTCGTATTTAATTTTATATAATTAAAAATAAAAAATATATATGTTTTACATCAAATCTAAATAACCGTGAACTAAAATATATACAAAATCGTAATAAATAATAAAGGATAAAATAATATTTTACGTAAATTAAAATTATAATTTAAATATGGAATATTAAAAAAAAATTGTAATATAATATCATAAAAGAAAAAGTAATTTATCATAAGATAATACCATAAAATATTGGCACCACAAAATATTGTCAAAAAAATTTAGTCAAAATTATAATTTGGAATATAATAAAAAAGTATTACTCTGTAATAGAGTATAATAAAATAAAAATAAAAATTAATACATCTTAAAATTATACCATAAAATATATTCAAAAATAACATTGTGGAATATTATACTCAATATATTTATTTATTTATTATTTTTATTGAATAACACATAATAAATAAATGAGGGTCATTTGGGATCTATTAAAAAATTTAGTGGATAGAAAAATTTGATTTAACTCAACACGGGGCTAAAAAATAATTCAAATCACTATAGAGTTTTTAATAAATTCCAGAAAAATTAGGGGGATTTGTAGAATTTCCCTATATTCTATGCAGCCTTTGGTACTTCGATCATAAAGTTGAGAAGGGACATTATATATTTCACTGTTAAAAGAATAGTACAAGTACAGGCCTTTCAATATTAAATGGTGTATATATAAACCAACCAATCAAAATATTTGTCTATGCATATGAGGCTACCTATGTTGCACCGATACGGATACGCGCGTCGTATCCGATACGATACGGACACGGCGATACGGCAATTTTAAAAAATCTGTGGACACGATACGTCTAATATATATATTATTATATTATTAATTATACATCTAAATATTTTAAAAATATAAAAAATAACTAAATATGATAAAGAAAACGAAAAAAAAGAACGAGAGTGAGAAATTAGAAAAAATATCATTTTTTTTAAATAAAGAAGAGATATGTTATCGTCTTTAGTTATACTTCTCATAAGTTATTTTCATTAATAAAAAAAGAAAAAAATAATATTAAAAAAATAGCCTTTAAAAAGATCATTTTTAACAAAATAAATAAATAAATAAGCGAAAATGGAATTATAGAAAAAAATAAAAATTAAATTGGGATTTAAAACATTGGGCCGTGTCCTCAGTCGTGTCTTGCCGTGTCCTGCCGTATCGGAGCCGTTCCGAAAGTCAAAATATATTAAAATATTCGGATACGCCACGTGGCATGTCCAAAACTTATCGGTGCCGTATCCGTGTCCGATACGTATCCGATACGCGTACGGCTGATTTTTTGAAGTATCCGCGTAACATAGAAGGCTACACAATTTATTTTTTGTTGAGGCAGCTATGGTTTAAACTTGTTAAATATTGGGATAAATATTTTTGTCATGATTTGAATTTGGTCTTTTTCAAAATTGATGAGATGTCTTATTAGTTAAGCAAACAAGCTGATGCTACACAAAGCTGAGATGGCTATATTAATTCTCTCTTCACTAGTTTAAATATTTTGTGATTTTGAGATGTGTGATATATACACATAAATTTTGTGTAGGTTTGTTATGTTTAAATGTGCTTTAATTCATTATTATCTATTATTATATTATCGAGCCATATGATATTCAAAGTATTCTTCTGATCAATTGCATTTGAAATATAGTGTCCGAAACACTATAATAGTGAAAAATCTATTTAAAAATAGCTACATCATCTGTCCATATAAATGACTGCTAAAAATTTGAAATCTTCAGAAAAACAAACGTTTTTTAATACTCATTATAAAAGATCGACATGGCAAATCCAAGATGATATAATAACAGCTCCGTTTGAATTTAATTAACTTAATTTGTATAATATAATATATTTCTTCTTTCCTTATGCTTGTGCTGTATGACAGTTAGCAAGAAGTTAGAATTTTATTTATCATCAAATTATCATATTTTACTTAACATGACATCTATCAGCGTAAGTAAATTTGTTTTTTTGCTCAACTAAGTAAAAAAAAGAGCTTACTATTGGGGGCTATTTTCTGTGGTTGCATCACATTTCCCTATAAATGCTTTTCTTTTGAACATTGTTTTCACATTTCAAGGGTTCACACTTGAAATGAGTGGACTTAATTAAATTGATTTATGTTATAATTTCCCTCTCATTAATAAACTAACCATACTTTTCTCTTCAAACAATGTGCTTCAAGTACCAATAGTAATTTTATAACCATACTTCTCTTACTTTTATACTTACTAGGGCTTCTTGGAAATTGATCAAATATTGAAACAATATATTATTTCATTTTCTTTAAGTTATGAAAATTAATTTAATTTGAGCATTAAACTTTGCCAAATGTAGTCATGATGCATGTGTCTGACCTGGAGTCCAATACAAATAGATGCCATTTATAGAAAATTTCATATAAATCTAAGTCTAGATTCTACATCATGTAAATGTGGACCATTTTCTGTAATAATAAATGTGTATACATTACATGTTTACTATTTGTTTTTCTCTTTCACTGTAGAGGAGAGGGGTAGGTACCCCAGGATTTTTTTTCTAAAGTTTTGATGTGCTTTATAAGATGATGGTAAACTGAATATCATTTGTCGGTAAGCGAAATCGATTGACCAATGAAATTAGTATGAAAGAATTCATAAGACAAGATTTGGTGGGTCGTCACTTTCTTGTGTTCAAAATCAAAAGGTGAGCCAGCAAAATATTATGCACACGAGCTTTACTGCTATTCAATCAATTCTAAACACCTTTTCTCTCCTTTTTTTTTTCTTTCTCCTATTCGTAGGGCCTTTTTGGCAGTATATTATGACTGAAATTAATTAAGGGACCCATTAATTAATTATCATCATCCCCACTCTTAAAATAATAAAAAATACAATAATTTCAACCTCCCTTTTTATGCTTCAGATGATTACAGGAGAGAAAATTAAAAAAAGAAAATATATGACATTATTATTTATATGAGTGAATTTTAACGTAGTCATAGAACATTTTTTAAGTACATATTCATTTCCAATATGTCAATTATTCTTATTAACAACAATTTACTTCAAATAAAATGCTAAAACATAGGATGGGTCGATAAAAATACACTTGCACCATCAGATCCATACCGCAAACTCGAACCGTTTATAAAATCGTTGCCAAATATCATTGCTCCAGCTGCTAAGGCACCGGCCCCTAGCCCCAACCCGAAATCCGACCTGTTATTCAACCCAACGGGTCGACTTGGACCTACATTTATATAACTATTCGGTTCTTGAGCTGGCTCATGATACAATGGCGGTATTGTATCGGTATTAACTGGACGTGTTCCTAGAATTGACATGAATGGAGAGGAACTTGAGGGTTGGTTGTGGATTTGGTGTGCAGGCGAAGTTTGCGGATTTTTGTGTGGCTTTGAAGGATATGTGAAGACCGGTCCGTCTTCTATGGCTAGTGTGATCTCGTTCTGGTCGGAGTATGTAATGCCTTCTATTGGACCTGAAAATTGTAAAAAAAAAAATTGTGTTAAGTCTCATTTTGAGTATTGAATTAAAACTTGAATTATTTTTGTAAATAGTAGAACATTGAGATTTTCATGTGTGTGCTTCGCATTAAAAAAAAAAAACTTAAGTCAGTATGTAACTGATGTGTATCAAAATTATGTTTTAGTGCCTCAAGCTTGCATTACAAAAAATTATACTTCAATGGGGTAATCACAGGGGCATCTCGCCCTTAATAGGAATTTATAATGGGGGGTTCATTTTTGGACAAGTGACCTATGTTTTGTATTAATGAACTTTTTTATTTAATCTAATTATTGGGTGAGGGGTTTTATGAACCCTCTCAATTCATTAAAAAAAAAATGAGGTGATCCGTCGTTGTTGGTTTTCATAAAAAAATTGGTTTAAGAAATCGGAATCTTATTTCTAAGTAGACAAAACAAAAACAAGATTTAATTTGTTTTTTCATTGATTGAAATCCTAATGTTAGTTCTAATATCAGTACCTGAATGTGAGGCAAAGCCATCATCTTCCTTGGAAATGCTAATTGACACATCCACAAATCCTTCAGCTTTTTCGGAATTCCGTTTCCGGAGCTGAAAACTCCCGGTTTCTTCAAATCCCTTTCCCCGTTTCTCAACACGGTCATGTTTAACCAAGAATTCCTTCAAGTGAACAACTGCAGTTCCGTGTTGCCGTTCGCGTAAAAATATGGGCTCTCTTCTATATACCTCTATGGTTATAGACATATTTTCTAACTTAGAATCATTTCCGTCGACCGAAATTGAAAATTTAGTTTTCCAACTCGGATTTAGACTGCCTGAAGCATCGATTTTTGTGCAATACTTATCATTTGGTTCAATCCAACCAACGGCAAACCATTGAGGTTTCAGGAGAGATGATTTTTTACAGAGGCCTCGGGCGGATATAATGCATATTTCTATGCATATTTTTCCCATATTTAAGCAGACCTATGTAAATTGGTATTTTTCTAGAGCCAAATATTTAGGGATGGAATGAGTTTTGTTGGGGCATTTGATAAAGACTTGTTTGCTTTGAGGAAAAGAGATTCTATACCACGATAGAATGGTTGAAGTTATCAAAAAAGGAAAATAAATTAAACCCTACAATAGATTAATAACGAAGATAAGCATATGGAATCTTAGTCAATTGAAAGGGATTTCATATACGAAAGATTATTATTATTATTATTTTGATTAATGATACCAGGTCAGGCCTGGAGGTCATGGAATATATTATATTAATTAAAATAATGAGTTAGGTTACAAAGTTTGATTAATGGCAAGAGAATTGGCATTAGCATTAAAAAGAGTAAATGACCAAAAACCAAAGATTATTCTTAGTATCTGACTTCTAATGATGAATTTAACAACAATATAAATTATAAAATCAGTAAACTTTACAATATCAATATGATAAAATAACATAAATCGGGCTATATAAAAGCTTCATTTCTCAAAAAAATATGATCCAGAAGCTCTCCAAATTTTCTCAAAAAAATAAATAAACCGGGCTTAATTTTAAAAAAAGATTGATCCAAATACAGAGTGGGCCTATAAACCAAACCTGTTTAATCATATACTGTATTTTCAAGCCGGCCCGTGAAAGTATCAGTCCTACTTTCTTCTTGCCCTAAACGAAAATTCTATTGCGACATTTCTTCGAACACTTTGCATTCAACAGCTTCAGCTCAATTTTTCTCCTGAAAATCAAGTTCATGGCATGATCATTCAAGCTGAGATTGATTCGTAGTTCGTTTTTCGTTTTGCTGAAGCATGCTATTGTACCGATTGGTCGGTCTAAATCCTAGTGCGAGATTTCTATTCTGTACCAGAATCGGTACCGAAAATTCCGTGTTTAGTTATTGTTGTGTGAATAGGGGGTATTTGGTATCGCGCCATTTCTTCAGTTCTTCGAGCTTTACGTTTCATAAGGTGAATTTTTGTGATTAAATTTGGTACTGCACTTCACATTTTGTTTTATTTCAACGAAAAGTTATGGTCTTTTCTCATATTTATTCTCTTAATTGCAGAGTTTGATCAATCATTGTTCGCACCAAATTGCGTGCAGACTTAAATTTGTACACATTCCTCACAATTTCCAATCTTTTTTGACAAAAGCTGATAATTTGGAGTCAAACAAGGATCCAAATTTGTCAAAAGGTGAAGATTCTGAAATTATTTCAATTCAAAATCTCTGCAAAAATGGAAATATTTGTGATGCAGTTGAATTACTGAGAGGTTTAACTGACAAGCGGGCCCATATCAATTTAAATACCTATAATACCCTTCTATCCTCTTCAATTGAATCAAATGATTTTGATCTTTTCTCTGAGGTTTTCAAATTTCTATTACTTTCTACATTGCTCCCTGATTTAAATTCTTATATGAATCTTGCAAATGCTTTTCAGTTAGTGGATTCAGAAAGAATATTAAAATTTATAAGGGATATATTGGAAATAATTAGGGACAGAGAAACAACTATTATGAATCAAATAATTTTTCATGTGGCTAAATCTGGACAAATTGATAAATCCTTGTTGGTATTCAACGAATTGAAAAATTCAAATGCAAATTTGGATTTGGTCACATTTAACACGGTTTTGGATATTTTAGGAAAAGTCGGTCTGGCCGACCAAATGCTTTCAGAATTCGAAACAATGAAAGATTTGGGTTTTAAACCTGATTTGATAACTTATAATACGATTATTAATTGTTTGAGGAGATTAGGGAAATTTGAACTTTGCAGAAAAATTGCGAATGAAATGTTGCAAAATGGGTTTGAAATGGATTTGATAACTTATACGGCTTTAATTGATAGTCTTGGTAGAGCTGGGCATGTAAAAGATGCACTTAAAATGTTTGATGAAATGAAAAGAGTTCAAAAACCTTCGATTTTTGTGTATCGTGCTTTGATTAGCAATTTAAAAAAGGCTGGAAATTTTGAGTTGGCATTAAAATTGTCTCAAGAGATGGAATTGAATTCTTCTAAGCTTTTGGGTCCGAAGGATTTTAAGGTAAATAGGAAAGATAAAGGGGGCAGTAGGTAAAAAAGAAAATAGGGTTTTGAAAGATTTTTGTTGCGGTAATTGAAGAGTTTTTTTTTTTTTTTTTTTTTTTTGTGTTAGGTGATGTATTTTTTGCTTAGATAAGATTTTATTGCTCGGTAGGCTTTATAGATCATTTCATCACTCACCAGTGTTTATTGTCTTGTGAGTGGAAATCTATTTTTGTTTATTATGCCGTTTTGTTAGATAAGATTTTAATATTTGGTAGGCTTAGACCATTTCATCAGTCAATTTGTACTGATTTATTTGTTTATTATCTTGTAAATGCAATGTTAATTTCTTATTATCTTTTTTATTATCAATTATAATAGTTTATCTGTTTTAATATTTTTATTTTTCTTAACTGACAAGATTTTAATAATTTAGTTGTTTTCACTGATCATTCAAAAGGACAAAAAGTCTTAACAAAATCTCCAGAAACAGAAATATTGTATCTACCGAAAAGAAGACATGTAAAAGTAATGACCTCTCGGTGATAAAAGTATGACTAGCCTTTTTAATCTTTATAAAGGTTCAAGTCTTCTTACTTAAAAATAATATGATTACATTTCATGATTTTAAGAAATAAAATGTTGGAGAGAACTTAATATGGTGAATTTTCTGATGTCATAGATGAGTTGAGACCATGACAGATGCTTTTAATTATGAATCAAATTCCATGAGCTTTGAAACCAATCGATAAAATTCATATAAAGTTGAAGTAGAAAGCTTATGTAAAAGATGCTTTCCACCATCATATTAATCAAATAAAAAATTGTCCATCCGTTTTTTTTTTTTTTGGAAAATATGTTTGTTTTTATTTACGAGAATAATAGAAGAAATTTATTGAATTAATATTGTTTATTTTTTATAAATATTGCGTATTTGTTTCTAATTTTGTATCTCTATTAACATTCATTCCTTTTGGAACTATACCAACAATTTAGAACCATTATTTATTTTGGAATCCTAATGAGTAAGATTCTCAGCTGAATGCATAATCTAAATAAATCCACATAACAAAAGCCATATTCTTAACAAAATAGAAAAATGCCATATGTCAATTAATTAAATAGAATTAATAATAACAATCCAATAAAAAATTCATAAGATCCTGTGAAATAATCTATGCATTCAAGATTTTTTATATATTATGGAATTTTGTTCTATTAAAATTATTGCGAATAATATTATTAAGCCATCATCAGATGTCCTGAAAGGGATATGAACGAATTAAATAATGACTACTAAAGTTTTTTTTGGCTATTACACTACAATATACAGATAAAATTTTAGTTTACTTCCTATATCATTATAAATATATAATTTATTAATAATACAAATAGAAACTCATTACGGAAGATCGTGACATACGAACACGACATGATACTTTCTCCAACAAATATATTTCCTCCCAAAAATTAATATCTGAATATTCTTCACAGATAAATTGAAAGGCATCTATGTCACATGATCATAATCCATATTAATCCATATCTATTATATCTAATATATATATATATATATATATATAGCCATTTCTAATCGCATGATCTTCATGTACAAAGAAAACACCTACATAAAAACAGAAAACAATCATTCAAAAATAACAGAAACAATTAAAAAACTAATCATAACATCAAGAGTTGAACATACCAACTAATTCAAAAAAGGATGCTCAAAAACAGAACAATCCATCCAGCCATGGAGAACACAGCAAATATATGCACCCAAAACAAAATCGCCGCCGACTCCTTCCCACACCCTCTCAAATTCGCCACCGCCCCTACAAAACACAAAAAAAAAACATTAAATTATTAACTTTTTTTTATTATTTTTGCGAATTTCAACAATGACAGGGGTGAGTGTGTAAAATTACCGGAAAGGACGGAAGTGGGCATGGAGTGCTGGAGTAACAGAACGAATTTGAACATCTTGTCGCCTTTTGGAATAAAACCAAATTTATCGGCCATTGAGACGATTCCAAGACCTGCTAAGGGCACAAACGTCAATCTCGCAAATATTATAGCTGCTGTTGTTCGCAGACCCAGCCTTTTGCTCCCCACTCCAGGCCCTATTTAAAAAATAATATTAAACAGTTTAAAAATAATAAAATATTATTTCGAATTTTGAATTAGGAAAAGAATGAGGGGTATTTTGGGAATTTTGTACCGTCGACAAGATTGCCGCCTAAAGCGAGTAGAATACAAGGAATCATTGCTTCACTGTGATTTGTAAGAAGAGAATAAAGAATTAAATGATTAAGGAATATTTTATTTTTTTTAATGTAATTTTAGAATGAAATGGAATATTAGAAAATGGGAAGGAATAAAATAAAATACCCAAGAATAAGACAGCTGTCGGTGAAGAAGAATAAAGGGGCGTCATCAGTGAGAACAAGGTTTTTGAGAAAAGGTATTATTCCAATAACGATTGCCAAAACCTTCAATTTCAAGTCAATTTAATTATAAATAATTAATTAAAAATAATAGAATTGTTTGTAATTAAAAATTGAGTGGTTTAAAATTTGAAAATTACAGAGGCGATAATAGGCGGCTGAAATATCTGCTTTAATTTAAGCTTATGCGCCAGCCTTCTTAACACGCTCATTATCTGTCTCAATATATAACCAATATTAAATTATTAATACTATTTTCACAAAAAATATTAAAAATTCTAGTAAAATATAAAAAAATTAGATTACCCTTTTTGAAGAAAAAGGGCGAGAAGCATCTGTCTCATCAGAAGACTCTTCTAACAACGGCGTTTCCTCCGAGGACTTGTTCGTAATAACATTATTTTTCTGGACTTCTGAAGAATTATTATTATTTTCTAAAAGAGGAGTTTTTGTTGTGGGAAGCAGATTTTCCTCTTCACTACTATCATCAAACGATCCGCCAGCTGGCGGGGCAAGCATTCTGAACACGTACGTGTACAAAATAATCGCACCAACCTACAATTATTATAAAATAATTTGATAATCAGTTTTATTCTATTATTATATTTATTTTGTGATTAAATAATACCCATTGGCCAAATGAAATATACGCATTTCCGTCCTGACTGCATTTATCAGAGTCTCCAAATGGATTTGAAGTGTCTCTACATAAAGCGGCAATAAGCACGAGCGGTATATTTCCAATATTTCCTACATTTAAAAAATACCATCAAAACTAAAAACAAAAAAATTACATTTTTTAGTTAATTAATTGTCATGAAAATAAATAATGATGACTCACCGATTCCAATGTGAATAATTGTGAATTTGAAGTAAGGATAAGGCGGGCGAATAATCCACGCGACGATTAATCCGATTAATGAGCCTGATATTGTACCCATTACCACATTTACTGGTATATACCACCTAAAAAATTTTAAAAATAAAGAAAATTTAAAAATGATATTAGGTTAAAAGTTAAAGTAAACAAAAAATAATCGTAAAATTAAATTACCACTGGAGCAATTTTTCAAAAGTAATTGCTCTGCCCAACTGAGAAAAAATAAGGCAAGGCAATAGAAGCGAAAATACCAGCTGCAAAAATAAATAAAAAATAAAAAATCATCAATTAATTATATCTGAAATTCTAAATTCATAACTAAATAAAAAAAATATATATATATATGTTAAAAAAAAACTTACCCCATTTAAAAGTCTTCTACCATTGGCAGGAAGAATATTAACGTATTTAGAAGCCATTAAAAACCCCATAAAACACATAGTAAAAACCTTAGCAATCGGCAAAATTGCATATTTAAGCGTTGCAAATATCGATTCATTATTTCCTCCTTGCGCCTCGATCATCCTCTCCAGTACAGATCTCTCCATTTCTGCATCCAGTAATAAAGATTAATTCAAAGAAATGAAGATTATCAATTATTGCAAAAGGGGTCCATATATCTCTTTCGAAAAGTGGAGTCTTTATCTGGTAATGTATAAGAGACATCGATTAGAAAGAGACAGCTTAGATCTACATTGCAAAATCATTTACATTTTGGACCCTCAGATTTCACTATTTGTCCCTTTTCCACCATATTTGCAGATTTATCATCTTTTATTGGAAATTTTCACTATCACTTGAAAAATTAATTACGCTATTGTCTTTTCACAAAAACATGAGGAAGCATTAAAAAAAAAAAAAAAAGAAATTGATGAACATCAGGTGCTATTGAAATAAAATTTAGAAGGAAGAATTTCTTCTTTGTAAAAGTAAAACTCATGATATTTATGTTCAATTTCATAACCGAAACTTAATCAGGTACACCAGTTATGACGAATGGTTAAAACAAAATCCCCAAAATCTAAAAAGATGCAAGCTTTTTCGTACACACCATCGCCAAAATGCATGATGCACAACGAAAAATTCCGAATCCTCTTCCAAAATACCAAAAACAAATCAACAATCAAACTCACCTGAGAGAGAACCGCGCAGATCAATCCAACAATTCCCGCCAAACCAAACAGTTCCCGAAGATCCGAAATCCAGAAACTATCTTCAAACTCCCGATTAAAAACAAGAAAATCGGATTTCGCCCCCACTTCGATTGAATTCCAGGAAGTTCGCTCGAATCAAACCCCCGACTTAGAAATGGAATAAAAAGAAAGGAATTCGATGCGAAATGAAGTCAGTAAATTACTTTTGGCGATTAGAAATTATAAAGGACGAAACGAGAAGTTATTTTAATATATAAAGCCGACAGAGAGTAATATCTGCCCACTTTTTGAGTTAATAACGAATTTGCCACTGGACCGTACAGTGACGTGGCTTTTCTTGCGGGCCCCAGACAGTAGGCTTCTTCGTGAGTGTTAATTTTTCGGCGGATTTATCTTCGTAGTTAAGTGTGTAGTGAGTTGTGAATATGTAGTTGAGTGACTTGCTACGTAATAAGATGTAAAGAAAGTGATATGGAGAAGTAGTAAAGATTTTAATCTGGGCAATACGATTTGTCTTTGTTGTGATTTAGTAAGATGGGATTAGTAAGGGATAAGTTAGCAATTAGCATTATTCAGATGCTAATTATTCTGATAATTTGTGTATATTTTGAAAAAATAAAAAAAGGAGGAATTTAGTATTTTTGGTACAATTATGAGTATTGTGTGTATATGTATATGTATATTTATATGTATATGTATATGTATACTGGATCTGATTCTCTTTCTCTCATGAATACAAACAAGAGTGTCAGAGTGTTCTGGCAAATTATTGACTGTGCCTCATGATTTCTGTCTTGAGATTTTAAATTTGTTTATTTATAAGAAGACACCAAACCTCATGTGTGCATGTTGCATAATGTTATGGGCCAAATCATGCCTCCATTTTCAAATAATAAACAAGATGGGGATGGAACTGTAAAAAGAACAAAATATTCCCGACTTTGTTACTTCTTTTTTGATAAATTCCTACATTTTTAGTTTCAGGGGGGAAAAAAACTTGTGTTAAGTCAACAATTTACACGGTATCACTGTCTGCAATATAATATATATTTTTGTAGAATTATTTTTCATTGAATTCTAGTGTTGCTGACGGAAGTATTATTAGACAAATAGACAGAGAATAAGATAAGTTAAATTACACTTAAAAAAAAAAGATAAGTTAAATTCCCCGGGTAAATGTAACAAATTATTCTATTTTTGTTGCGTGTATGAAGAATTAAGCCTTTATCTTTATGCACTGATACAAGTTATGCTTTTGAGTCCGGTTTTCATTTTCATCTACTCCACTATGGTCTATGGGCATATTTGATTTTAGGTTTTTGAGACATATGAATATTACAAATACATGGATTTGATGATCCATGGGCTGACGATGTATTTTGAAATTATCATATATATAAAATTAATTATTTAATTGATGATTTAAATCAAAATTTTAATTTTAATTTAGATTAGTTACAGGATAATTTTATACCCAGTTAAATAATGAACTCTACTCACCACACCACATGTCGCCTAGAGAGGAGAAGCGCGCATGAGATGTGCAAAATGGTCGTGCACTGTCAGCTACCAAAAATTCCAAGGATCAGCATTAATTTTTTTGAATGTACATGACGATTATCTACCATATCAAAAATCTAAGGTAAAAGAAAATCAATAATTTCAAGAAACTTCAAGTTCAACTCCACAGATGGTGATATGATGTTGATACTTGACAGACTATGGATTCGGGCGTGTAGGAAAGGTATTTTGGCTACTTATTTCTAGAGGTGGCAAAATCTGACCTGATTCGACCCGATCCATCAGAATTCAAACCCGACTCGGTCCGAAAATGTTGATAAGTCAACGATCCGAAATCCGACTCGACCTGAACGACCCGAGACCCGAAATATCCGGAACCCGAACGACCCGAAACCCGAACGACCCGAAACCCCGACCCGAGACCCGAACGACCCGAAACCCGAACGACCCGAAACCCGAATAACCCAAGACCCGAATGATCCGAATCTAAATGAACTGAACTTGCATATAATGAATGAATGGTCATACACATGTTGATTTCACTATTATACTAGTATTAACCCGAACCCCTTATTTTTCACCTATTTTTGAGCCTCCTCAAAATGCCACATCATCACTTTTATCTCGACCATTAAATCATTATTTTGTCGAATCTTAGTCATTCATTTTCTCAAATTTGTTGATATTCTATGGCAACACTTATGTGGTAATTAAAACATAAGCATATGATTGGTTGAATTGGTGTTTTGTGTTCCATATCCGATTTAGTGAGAATAGTTGTGAGTTTGTTTGTGACCATCATATCTTAATTAGAAGGTTTCAATGAATCATGGTGCATAATTATGTTCAATTATTAATACCAATTGTTAATGAAGTATTCACTCATTAAAATATAAATAATTTTTCTTTTCTTCTTTAAAAAATTATAATTCTTAATGAAATATTTTATTTCTAATATTAAAATAGTAAGATATAAATTTGTTGGAATTTTCTCTTTATTTTGAATTCTATATTGTTATGGTGTCAATTTTTTTCTTACGAAAATATATAAATATAGACTATAAAAAAATGTACAAAAATAATATGCTCATTAACTTATACCTTATACCTTAGTTTCATCTCTCTTTGAGTATTCTCAAGAGATCTATTGTCAAATTTATCTCACCTATTTGATCATTTTTTTTAAACCCTAGATTTTTCATTTAAATTTTTACCACAATATCACATGTATCAATAGCTAATGAAGAGTTTACTCATTAAAATATAAATAATTTTTCTTTTCTTTGTTGAAAAATTATAATTCTTAACGAAATATTTTATTTCTCATATTAAAATCATCAAATATAAATTTGTTGGAATTTTCTCTTTATTTTGAGTTTCATATTGTTATGGTTCCAAATTTTTTGTTCTTGCTAAAATATGTGAATATAGACTATATTAATGAACATGTACAAAAATGATATGCTCATTAATTTATACATTATATTTTTATCTCTCTTTGAGCATTTTCAAGAGAACTATTGTCAATTTTGTCTCGTCCATTGGGTCAATTTTTTTTAAAATCTTAGCTTTTCATTTAAATTATTACCACAATATCACATAAAGGCATATTATCATGATTTCAATTTCATTTTTTCTTGATAAAATGTGTAAATATAGATTATATAAAAAAATATGTAATAAAATGATAAACTCATTTACTCTTATTATAATCTTTTACCCATCTTTGAAAATTCTCAATAGAACTATTATCAATTTTTCCTCCGCCGTCGAATAATTTTTTTTATCAAATCTTAGCTTTTAATTTAAATTATTATCAAAATATCATATGATTAGTTAAATTAATGTTGAGTGTTATATCTCCGTTATGTGAGAACAATCATCTCAAACAAAATTTCAGAATATTGAAACTATATTATATTACTTAATGTATTACATGTTTCATAATAATATATGTGCAATCCATATCATTTTAACATATAAAAAAAATAAGAAAAATAGCGGTGATAATTTTTTGAAGAAAATGAGTAATGTTACATTTTTCTATGTAATATACATATTTTTCCCATATATATAATATTAAATATAATTATTATTTTTATTTTTTTAAAGTTAATCATCTATTATTTAATCTTATGTAGTTTCAACTAAATGTTGGGTTTCTACCGTTCATAACGCAGCGGAAAGACAAAAACGAAACAAAATCGAATTCGAAAAAAGGATTCTTGAATTACAATTAAATCAAAGAAAAGTTTATAACTTTGTACTTTCGGATTATGCTTAATCCGTGATGATCGAAAGCGAATTTGATTGACTCTTTTCTTTGCCCGATTCCAAACCGGTTTCCAAACCGATCCTTTGAATGTTTCGCCTAACCGGTCTCACAAACCGATCATCAAGCGATCTCCAAACGAACCGATTCTCCAAGCAAACTGATTCTCCAAACAAACCACGGCTTCAACCCGAATCACAAAGATGCCGCGCTTCGGTTCGTCCTCTACCGGTATCCACACGAACAACCCCTTTGAACGGATAAAGAACGATATATGCTAGTATTCGTTCTTCGTTTTTCTCACAGAAATAACAAGAAAATAATTTTCGGATTTTTCTCTCCTTTTGTCTAACAAAAGTTGGACGAAAATAATATGCCTTCATTAATCATTTTTGGGTGTCTCTTGTGCCTATATAGTCCATAAGTTTCATATCCTATGTGCATGGTAACTATGTAACCATATATGCAACACACATTACCATATAAGATGTAGGATTGAATGTATCACTTGACTATGTAGCTTTTCTTACAACTTATCACATAAGTTATGATTTTTCTGTGTACGTCTTAATAGTTGTTCTTTGGGTGTGACCCTGTAGGTTTACTTAATGTTGACAATAATCACAACGGATTATAAATCATGAGCGGCCTCTAGCAAGATATCATGATTAACCAAATTAAGCAAGTATAGATGATTCGATCAAACCTAATTTACGTTCATGCATTGTATCCCTTTGTTACACAATATTTATATCGTCCATAAGGCATGGTATGTGTCAACCTTACGTTGGTCGATAAATATTTCTTGACACCGAGTTTGATTGAATATGAAATGACATTAATAACTCCTTATTAATTCACTCGAGCACGGCCGTGCGTTTCTTCAATCAAATCATCAAGATGCCTAAAGATATCTCTCTCAATTTATGAGAGGAACAAATCCTATCTTAATTAAACTCTTTCCTCCGCATAATTCATTATATACCTAATTATAATCTTTATGATAGGCAGGTTAAAGACGATATTAGATTATATTAAAGTATAAAATTTCTCATGTAGGAAACTAATGACATGAACCATGTAGTATTTTCACAGTGGGTCAATCCAGTATATGGTCTCCAAGATATACTTATGTTAATGACTTAATAACTTCTATTCATAATCAGTAAAATATGACCATCAATCAACTACCATACTGATGTACATTTATAGCTTTTCATAAAGTATGTTTGTCTCACAAATATCCTATGAATGATCAGGGGCGGTTTAGAATATCATTCATAATACTTTATAGTTTTACTATCAAAGTCACATACTTTGATGATATAAAACTGAATATCATATTTAAGATTTATTTTAGTAATAAGAATAAAATAACCAATACGCATTTATTATATAAAATATCTCTAAATAAACACAATGTTTGTTTAACACAATCCATACATCTAGGTCTCAAATATATTTGCCTAGAGCATATTACTAACACTAAAGTCTTAGAAATAAATTATCTTGCAATTTATTTTTCTGATCTCATTCATCAAAGCCTGATTAATACATAGTTAGTTTATTTTTCTAATATAATATATCAAGATATAATGACATAAGAAAATCAAAGACAATAATTTTGAATTCTCACATATTATTTATGTACTATGGATTTACAAACTTTAATTTTAAATGTTTATACTTGTAAGTTATATATTATTAAATTCAAATAACTATTAAAATTGAAATACTCGCCGCGAAGCGCGAGCATTATTCTAGTTATATATTATTTTATAATATCTTATTTTGGTTCTTATAATGTCAACATATTAGTTTAGAAAATAATATATTAATTATATTGGTCTCTAAAACATAAAATTATATTTGAGATTTTTGAGCTCGTCGGCCTCCTTTTACAGCTTGCGCAAAATTGAAAATAGATATATATTTATTTAATTAAAGATTTTTCATTACAAGTTAAAGCACAGTACGTAACTAGAGCTGGCAAAATCTATCCTGACCCGAAAATCCGACCTGACCCATCCGAACCCAAACCCTACCCGATCCGAAAATATTAATAATTCAACGACCCGAAACCCGACCCGACCCCAACCCGAACAACCCGAACAACCCGAGACCCGAAATACCCGAGATCCGAACGACCTGAGAACCGAATGACCCGAAACCCTAACGACCCGGAACCCGAATAACCCGACCCACCCATTTGTCACCTCTACTTATTTCCATAAACTTCTATTAATTTTTTTGGATGAAGAATTTCAAAACAGCAAAACTGCTATTTTGAAGTATCTTTGAACTTATTATAATTTTTCGGTTTTATTATTAATATAATCTTTATTCTTGATTGTGGAATCACCCACCTCAAGCTTGCATTTAAGAAAAAAAAATTCTTAATTTAACAAGTATAACATTTCTCTCCTCTCACTCAACATGAGTATAAAACGAGGCAGGAATATTTGTTTCCTTTGAAGCAATTAATACACTGTTTTTGTTTATTTCCTTTGAAGCAATAACTATTTATTTTGGTACATATTGTGTGACCTAAATTTGAGATGAAATAATGAATGAAACTCTCTTTTTGGAAATATTTCTATAGCTCAAACAAAACGAATCTATTCGATTTGATTCTGTAGAATTTATGTCCGAGCGAAGGTGTTGGGAAGTTTCATTTATTGAATTCCAAACACAGAAGTCGATCTCAGCCTTATTCAACAAATCTCCATATATTATAGCGTAAAACAAATTTTATTTGAGTCGCATAACAAAAGTATGATTAAATAACAATAGATTATTTTTCTGAATTAAAAATAGACGGGTAACTATGAAATGAAGGACTGAATAACTTTTTATTTTATTTTATAGGGCGGGACACTCACACATCTATTATTTTTTTTAAATTAATGTTTGCTAAGTCTTAAATTTGAAATCTCTCTCAAAATTTAAAGATGTGTAATTACCACCTAAGTTAGGAAGGTTTGGCAGGACTGAGTAACTTTATTATATTGTTACATTTAGTTTTGTAGTTGTTGAGACTTGATTAGATATGAATAGTATGCAATTCTGCAACATGGTTGCAGTCAAAGAGGATAATTATTATGTCTCAACTAAAGTATTGTAAGAAATTTCATGCCAATTAGCAGAGTCGGTACATACATTACATTAGTATTTTGATGCTTAGGTGTGATTTTTTATTGAGAATTGAGATACATGAAAACAATACTTCAAATTTTATTGGCCCTAATTAAAAGAATAAAATAAGATATTTTTTATTTCTTCCTTACAATATTTTCTGATTTGAGGAAATATCAATCCACCAGCTCTTTGTACTTTCTAGTACAAGCATCACATTTCAACATCAACTCTTAAAATGTAAAATCTGAATGGAGCAACATTTCACCTTCAACCTAAGCAAACATTGTCACTCAACCAGCTGTGAGTTTTAAAGATAACTTCATTTTTTTAAAAAGATAAAACTTTTTCCAAAAGTAACCTGCCATTCGATAAATAATACTAAAACCAACTATTTTTGTGGCAAGTATTATGGAGAAATACCGCCAAAAAAAGATGAAATTAACTTTCAGTTTTGGTAATATTTGATGTCTTAATCTTGCGGAAAGCACCGGGAAGTTTCACTTTAAATTAAACTCCAAGAAAACGGAGGTCTTTCTTAGTCTCAATCAACAAATTTCAAATAAAACTTTTTGGAGCATCACAGAATAAAGTCAAGATGAAATTTTTCCAGACAAATTTTTTCCAAAAATATCATGCAGCATCGTAAGTTGAAGTTTTTGATTTGAGAGATATTTATTAACTGTTCAGATTACAAGTTTTGATTTTGGAATCCAAAATTGACAAAATATTTGGGCCCATGAGTCCAAAATATTATTTTGTGGATCACAAGCCTTTTTTTATATTTAACTCATTGTATCGAAAATTTTTGCTATATATGTGATCTATGAGCGATAATAATTATTAAGTACTAAAATTATTTTTTTACTAATTACTAACATGATTTGAAAATATACTTTATATTTATTTATATAAGTAATCAAATATTTATTCAGATAACAATTTCCTGTGTTCCTTCAAAAAAAAAAATTATCTTTTTTGGGAAAAACAAAGAGTTGTACAGTATATTTATAGAACTCTTTTAGCCACATTTAAAAAAATTTGAAGCACCTTAACAAAGGGGACCAATGAATAGTTACTAGGAAAATATAGGAAAATATTCGTTCTTTGCTACGAATATTTCAATTTTATTATTTATAATAATTTATAATGTATAAATTGCAATTATGAAAATTCAAAATAAAAGTTTGAAATAAATTCATAGTACATAAATAATAATATATAATAATATTAAGTAAGTTAGTTATGTTTAAAATTGTTGTTCTCAATTTGATGATGTTTAAAATAATTCTGTAATTACTAATCTTGTTTGAGTTTATTGTATAAGATCAAGAATTTTCAAGTTGTTCATCTTGATCAGATCAGAAGTCGTCGAAGAGTTGCATCGCGGTTCAAGTATTCAAGACTCGTTCGTGACATTCAAGAGTTCGGGCTCTTCTTTGTTTTGAGTTTGTTTTGTGTTTTTGGATTGATTAATTAAACCAAACTCTATAGAAAAATCTCAGTTTTTCAGCTTTTTTTTTGTTTTGACTTGGGCTAAGAATAGTGATTCCATTGTCAACGGAATGCTTCTGTCCTATGAATAGTGATTATGTTGTCAACGGAATACATAGTTTTCTAGCCGTTTGAACATTTATTTGGCTGATTTTGCTTCCTCTTTGGTATTTTATTGACAACGGAATAACTGCGTTGTCAACGGAATAGATTGTTTTTCCATATATGTGAGCTGCTCCTTCCATCTTTATAGGGGAAGCTCCAATCCGAATTTTATAACAAGTTTTCTAAGCAATATTTCTGAGTTTTTCTCTCAAGAAACAAGTTTAATTAATCAACATTTTTGTGAGTAATTTTGAGAGGAATTAGATCTAGTTTGTTAGGTTATTTGATTGAAAGAAATTGGGTTGTTTAATCTCAACAAATCACTACGAGTCTGTAAAGTGATCAAGGAGTCGAGTCTTGTAAAACGCTATTTGGATTAGTGTAACAACGTGAAAACTTGTCGTTATTGTAATCACGTGTTAACAAAGATATTTATAAGTTTCCTAATTCATCAACAAAGTGTATAAGTGCAATTTGAGTTTAGGATGTCGAACACAAGGAAGCTAGGACTTAAATATTTTAACGTTCAACTCTCACTTAGAATTTAGTGTTGTGTTTTGAAAGATTGTTGTTGTTGCTCTAAATAGAAAGAATTGCACGAGAGATAAAATTAAAAACAAACTTCTTTTTAAAGGAATAAAAGAGAAATAGTAGGGAAATATGACAATTTGTGTAACTTGAGAATCACGAATCACAAATGATAGCAAATTAATCATATAGTATTTATAAGCAAGGTTTAATTAATTCATTTCCAAAAATTAATTAATAAACTCATCAACCTTTAGATCCATTAAAATTTTTTATTTTTAAGTGTTCTTATAATTGATTCAACCCTTATTTGAATAAGGATAACTTTTCCAAGTAAAATATATTCAAACAAGTCTCTAAGATTTTTTTATAAACATTTAACATCAAATCATCCTTCCAAATAATTTAACTTTAAAACTCATAAGAATATCTCAAGATTTAATCTTAAAAATACTAAATGAATGCAAGTTTTCTCAAGATTTCATCATCAAGGCTACACAAAAAGTCTTTCCCTACCCTTAAAACTACTCACTCATGTCCACAAAATAAATCATATTAAAATCCAACCAAGAAAATAAAAAAAAGAAAAAGAAAAAGAAGAATTAAATCAAACCCTAAAGAAGTGAATCGTTCTCGATCTCTCTCCTTCTTGATTGATTTATCACCTTCACCTTCTAGTTCAAGCACTTCTTTCTTCTCTAAAATTCTATCTTCTCTCTCAAGTCTCAAAAATTGGAGTTTTGAAGTTTATGGACATTAATGGTGGAAAAGAAAATAATAGAGTTGAAAATGGTGAAAGAGATGAAAAATGGTGTATGGTGATGTAAGAATGGAGGATTGAATGGTTGTGTGGATGAATGACCCCTTCTAGAGAGAAGATGGGGTCTTTTTATAGTGAAATTTACCCTAGAAAATATTTAGAATTAGGATGGTGGGACTAAACAATTTAGCTTGATCCGGATTCTGTTTTGGGTAGTAATTTGGGGGGTAAATAGCACTACTTCTTCATTTTCTATACAAATTCAGTTTGGGTGCAATTTCTGGGTAAACATAACATTTCTTCCTCTATCTCATCCGTTCTAACGGATTGCACACGTGTCACTCTCTGGTTGGAGTGATCAAAATCAGATTTCCGATCCAACGGTTATGGTTTTCCCACGCGTCTCCCCCCTCAATTTTTGTTGAAACGAATCTGCCACGTGTCATGCTCCCATTGGCCTACCCTTTCCTCGGACTGATCTCATTCTGATTTCGCAGAAAACGCGTGAAGGGTTCTCTCCGTTTCATTTCACCGGACGGTCCAGTGCCTTCGGTTTTGCGTGTTAATAAAGAAACGGAGGTGTCCAGTGTTAAAGGAAACAGAGATGAATTGCTTGGAATCTGAAGATAACGCGTAATCTTTTCATGTGTATGCCACGTGGCAATACGTGATTGGCTGAAATTCGATTCTCGTACTGACGCGTACGGATTTCGTCAGCAATGCCCCCAGTAAAAACGCGCCACGTGTTTTTCTTTTTACTGATTTTCAACTGTCTTTGCTACATGGCACTTCACGATTCGCTGATTTCAAACCGAATCTGCCACGTGTCACACTCCGGTTGGTTGGAAGAGTTTTGACCCGGTCAAAGGTTGACTTTGACCAAATCTTGTATCGCATTTTCTGGGAGTTCTAGAAGGTCTTTTTTCGCAAGGTTTGTACCGTTGGATTCGTATCGCCGCGCTCTACGATTTGACACCCAGTTTGACCCCTTTTGGAAAAGTTGACTTTTGGTCAACTCGGCGATTTCCCGGTGTCGACTTTTCGTCTTTTTGTGGATTTTGTAGGTCTTGGCTTGGATAGTGGATGGATAAGGGTTGTAAGAATTTTGGAGAATTGTGTGTAGGGTTTTCGCAAAGATTTGTCGAAAATTCGGCCATCTTTGGCCCATGTTTTGCGAATCGGTCCGTCATTTGGAGTTGACTTTTTGCTGAGGTCTCCAAATATCGTTTTCTCGGGCTTTTTACCTGAAAAATCACACAAAAGTGTATTAAGAGTTTCACAGATAATTTTTATTAATTTTAAATAATTTTCATACAATTTATGTGATTTATTGACGAATTTTTCATGATAAAAACCCTAAAAATGTGTATAAAAATACATATTACAATTAGTGAATCAAGGAGCCGAAAGATATACCCGGAAAGTAGGCGCTCGTGAACGCAGCAAGGGTTGCGGCCGAGAACATGTGGTTAAGGCTAACGCAACCACCTTGCTGAATTTCGTCAACATATCTGGTGTTCGATATCTTTATTTACTTTTCTTTATTTATTATCTCTTCAATTATTTAATTATTACGACCATCAAACTTAAAAGTCAATCTAATTAAAAGTCGCAAAACCCTAAAAGTCAAATCCACCTTCCGCATGAAATTAGGCTTGTGCCCCCCATATGGGCCTCCAGTAAACAACAATTATTTTGAATTATATCATAAGGTATTCTATCAATTTATTATTCATTCAAAAATATTTTCTATATCATATCTAATTTTGTAAGGACGGATAACTTTATATAAATAAATTTACATACGATCATAACATAAATGATAAATTCATAAAAAAAATAAGAACGAACTAAATAATTTGGATAATTAATTTATGATCTCAATTTATGTTTGCATTAAGATTTCTAAAAAATATTATGGATTATGTATAAATCTATTACACTTGTTATTTTGAAACCCGTATATAGATTAAGTAATATTATATAGTTCGTAATAGTAAAATATTTTTTTTTGATAAAATTCTCACATAATTGGGGATATAACACGATATATTAATCTAATTAACCATGCGATATTGTGATAATAATTTAAATAAAAAACTAAAATTTGAGAATTTTTTTGATCCGATGATCGAAGGAAAATTGATAATATCTTTGAGAATGCTCAAGAGAGATATCAAATAAGGTAGAAGTTAATGAGTGTATTATTTTTTTTACATTAATCTATATTCACATCTTTTAGCAAAAAACCCTACTAAATTGGAACGATAACAATATGTAATTTAAAATAAAGAGAAATTTTAACAAATTTATATTTGACGATTTTAATATGAGAAATAAAATATTCCATTAAGAATTATTATTTTTTAATGGAGAAAAAAATTATTTATATTTTAATGAGTGAACTCTTTATATTCTATTTATATTAATATTTGAACATAGCTTTGGACCATGATTATTAAAACATTAAGATCCGATGGTCATAAACAAATTCAAAAGTTCTCATTAAATCAGGAATGTAACACAAAACATCAATTCAACAAATTATATGATTATGTTTTAATAACCACACATATGTTGCGACAAATTATCAATAAATTTGAGAAAATGAATGGTTAAGATTTGATTAAAAAATTGATTGAATGATTAAGATAAAAGTAATGATGTAACTCAATAAGAAAGTAAAAAAAGAGGTGAAAAAATAATGGATTGGGATTAATTTTCTCTCTTTTTTCTTAACTTCATTTTTTGACAAATGGCATGAGGCTGGGACCGAATGGATAGTGGTACAAAGAAGCCCAGCCCGTGAAGTGTTTTGAAAGGGAGTTAATTATCAGCCCAATAATTAATTTGCAATAATGACACTGTTCCACAAACAGAATAGTACCATCCCATTTTCTTCCAGCTTGGTTAGACATACGGCTACAAACTCCCATTTCATTTTTTGTTCTTTTAGGGACCATTAATTTGTTGTCATGTTTTTAAATTTAGAGCTCATAAAAAAAGAATAAAAAGAATGAAAAAGGGGGGCCTAAAATGAAAAAAAAAAGGCCCTGGAAAGAACCACCAACTCAAATGAGCATGTGATGAAAGATGAGAGATGATGCAGTCATCATGTTCATCATCATCCTTTTCTTTCTTTGAGAAGAGAAGATGGTGCGTTTTTGTTTTTGTTTTCATGAGAAGGTTGATCAATCCATTCATCTGTTGACTTTTGATACTTAGCTTCCACCGCTCCACCTCATCATCCTTCCACACGTTGTTCATGTTTGCCTCTCCTCTCACCATTATTCTTTGTAGTTTGTACTCATCAAATTAAAAATTAAAAAAAGAAAAGAAAATGTAAGTATTAATCCAGAGAAACATTATTTTTATTATTTTTACTCTTTATGTATATGTGTTCTTCCGTGACACATCGTTAGACCAAAAAAAGGTTATATGAACGTAATATTTCTTTTTATATATAGAGTGGGCTCATGTGTACCCCAATCCTTCTATATTTTTGGAAAAACTCATTGTCAAGTTTGCTTGGTTCTATCCCGAAATTCTTGAGATATCACTTATCTAAATACGCAAACATTTGAGCTAACAAATTTTGACTATTTTCACTTACAATAAGCTTACGCTCCTGGATAACACAACCAGATTCGCAATTGAATAATGATTTGACATATCAATTACTCAATTCAAGAATTAAGTAATGAATATGTCAAATTATCATCCGGTTGCGGTATCTGATTGTGTAGACTTATTATTTCACTTATACATAGTGTTGAGTTAACTTTGCACAATATGATGTTATCTTGTTTGAGTATTCAATGATAATGACGAAGCTATGTATCATCCCGTTACTTTTAATATTTTTATGGTAGCATCATTAGTGAGAAACATATTATTGTCAATTTGTACTCGTCATTACTAATAATTCAATTGTTGCTATTATAAAAGAAAAATAAAATTTATATTTAGGTCTTAAATTACAATTATTTTTAGAAAAAAAGGTCTTAGATCACTTTGATTTGTTGAAAAAAAAAGGTCTTAATTTACACTTTCGATGTGTGTTGATCTATGAAAGTCAAGGCAAGAAATTAAGTGGCCATTACTTGTGATGGTGAGGAATGGAAGGTGAAGAACATTTGGGCTTATGATTTTCACACTTGTATTTTCATGATGTGCTATGAATTTGTATTGTCATTGTCTTCAGATTTGATCTGTCCGCAAATTAAAAAAGGGTGCAAATTAGTTGGTCTAATTTAGTCATTTTCCAAGATACCTTTATATTCTAAGAAAGTGGAAAATTGTGTTGTGGATGGGAGTCTATTTATAAATTATAATATATTTTGAAACATTACAAATGAATTGCAACCCTAAAATAAGATGAGAAATTATTCTCAACTCCGCTTGAAGGCTTCCTAAACAAGAAACTGACAGGTTCACGAGCTGGCAAAAACGAAAAACACGGGAGTGATACCAAACCGCAAAAGAGAAAAAAGAGTAGGAAGGAGAGGGGTATATTAAGCTCCATGTTGTTTACTTCTTGTGAATGGGAGCAACGAACCCTATAAATATCACGATTTGAAAAGAAAAAATAGGTCCTATATATATATATATATACACAACATACGTTTTTTAGCCACACTCAAAATACGTATTAAAAAAAAAATTCAACCGTACGGATGTAAAATATATATTATGAATATATTGTGGATTAATTTTCACAGAAATCAGAATAATATATCATTTCCATCATGTATCATCAAAAATATGCAACACTATTCAAAACATATATCGGAATAATAGTTTGATGATATATGATGGCAATGATATATTATTCTGATTCCTGTGAAAATTAATCCACAACATATATATTACATCCATACGGTTGAAATTTGAATTTTTATTTTTTATAACTACTTTACGGGTATTTTAAAAAAACATATGTTCGAACATACGTATGTTTTTTAGCATCTCTATATATATATATATATATATATATATATATATATATATATATATATATATATGTGTGTGTGTATGTCCAGGACCATTATACATTTGTATATAATTACTAGGTATTTTTATATGTTCATCATATATTTTTTATATTATAATTTTTCAAATCAATTATAATATACATTCTTATTTGGGAAATTTCCAAAAAACCACCTACCTTTTCTGAATATTACAAATAACCCCCTGTATTTTCGTTTATTACAAAAAAACCCCTGTCGGAAGAAGTTTTCTTTCAAATACCCCCCTACATCACTATTCCATCCATTTCAAAATTAATTTTTTTAAAAATGACTAAAACGCCATTATGTATATTGAATATATTTAATTAACAAATTAATTAAATAAACAAACAAAATAAATTAAATAAAAATAAGTAAAAAAATAAATTAAATAAAAATTGTTAAACACATAAAAAACAATTCATTAAAAAGAAATAAAACTAATTAAAAAAAATAAATTAAAAAAAATAAAAAGAATTAAAAAGAAAAGGTTAATAAAATAATTAAATAGTTAAAAATAAAAAAAGTAAAAAATAACTCAATAACAATTATTTAAAATAAAAAAAATATACATATTTAAAAATCTAGAAATAATTAAACAAAATATAATAATTAAATAAATAAATAAAAATTAAGTAATGATAGAAATAAAATAATAAAATTATTATTAATGTTATAAAATAAGGAAATTTACAAAATAACACGCTAACTTATTTGAATATTATAAAATACAAAAAAAAAAATTTAATTTAAAAATTTTAAAAATTAAAAAATTAAAATTAAAAATAATAGAAGAAAAATCAATTTTTAAAAATAGTAATAATAATCGACACACACAACTCTATTTATTATAATATAGTATAAGTGTCTAGTGCATTAACCGGTATAGTCCAACATTCGGGTCCCTACATATTGTCCCGAAAAGCCCAACCAAGTTTAAGTTTTTTTCAGGACAATATGGTGTTGACCTGAATGTTGCACTGTGTCAGTTAATGCACTAGGCACTTATACTATGTTATAATAAATAGAGTTGTGTGTGTCGATAATTATTACTATTTTTAAAAATTGATTTTTCTTCTATTATTTTATTTTTTTTATTTTTTGTATTTTTTTGTATTTTATAATATTCAAATAAGTTAGGGGGTTATTTTGTAAATTTCCCTATTTTATAACATTAATTATAATTTTATAATTTTATTTTTTATCTTTACTTCATTTTTATTTATTTATTTAATTATTATATTTTGTTTCATTATTTCTAGATTTTTAATTATGTATATTTTGTTTATTTTAATTAATTGTTATTGAGTTATTTTTCACTTTTTTTATTTTTAACAATTTTATTATTTTATTTTTTAACCTTTTATTTTTAATTATTTTTTAATTAGTTTTATTTCTTTTTAATGAATTGTTTTTTATGTGTTTAACAATTTTTATTTAATTTATTTTGTTTGTTTATTTAATTAATTTATTAATTAAATAATACATGAGGGTATTTTAGTCATTTTAAAAATAATTAACTTTGGAATGGATGGAATAGTGATGTAGGGGGGTATTTGAAAGAAATCTTCTTCGACAGGGGGTTATTTGTAATAAACGAAAATATAGGGGGTTATTTGTAATATTCAGAAAAGATAGGGGATTTTTTGTAAATTTTCCCTTCTTATTTTTATGCATCACAATTTTTTATATGTTAATTATATTTTTTGGATATCATTATACATTTTTGTAATTTTATGATTTTTTTTTATTCTGACGATATTATAAGAGATATATCATTCTTAACTAATGATGAGATGCGTGTATCAAGAATATCATGTATGGGGAATTTAGGGCTGTCAACGAGCCGAGCCGAGCCGAGCCAGGCCCAGCTCGAGCTCGGCTCGGCTCGGCTCGATAACAATATATGTTTCGAGTTGGTTTGCCCTGCCGGCTCGAGCTCGGCTCGGCTCGGCTCGGCTGGCTCGGCAAGGATTTTTTTTTTTGTAAAATCATAATTTTGTTGAAATAAAAATAATAAAAATAAAATAAAATCTAATTATAAAAATTACAGCTAGAAAAAAGTAATATAACCCAAAGAACAACATGAAAAACAACAAAAATAAAAATAATATAACTAAATTTTAGGGTTTTCTATAATTAATCGAGTCACGAGCCGAGCCGAGCTAGAGCTGGGCTCGGCTCGTTTAGATTCGAGCTCGGCTCGGCTCGGCTCGATTAAGTTTCGAGCTGTTTCGACTCGAGCTGTTTCGAGCTTTTATCGAGCGATTTCGAGCGAGCTTCCGAGTCACGAGCTTTTTTGTCGGCCCTAATGGGGATACCTCGTGTGTCTCCATTAAAGTAACTCAATGCGACCTTTCCAACATCTTACAACAATATTTTACATGTGTATCTCGCAATTTTTGTAACAACTTTCGTTAGTTTCATACTAGTATCTGGACAAACGATTCGATTTTGCTCAATTTTTTTTTTGGAAAATGGCCAGACCTACTTAAGTCTGACTTGGTCACATTTATTATTATTATTTTAAGTACTTTGACCTAATTTAACCTAATTAGACAATTTCTCAATTTAAATATAGGACCTATTTTTTCTTTTCACAGGCGCATATAAGTTTGTTATTTACAGGCTTAATTTTTACTTTTAGCAAATTTGACAATTATACTCCTGCTTTTAATGGGTAAGTTCTAATTAAGAATCAATTATTAAGGTAATTAATGCAAATAGATCTTTCTTCAATATCTTTCCAAAAAATATCAAATGGATTTGTGAAACTTTACAAAAGAGTTTGTGTTGAAATATTTAGCATGTTAAACACTATAGCTTTATATTATTAGTGAAGAAAATAACTATCTTAATATCAAATTTTGAAATAATCAAGTGCTAGATACAATCAAAAGAACAAAAATATCAATTAAAAAAAGTCAATATTTTAGTTCATATTAAAAGCAAAGAATTATATCAACTTATGTAAATTATTATCTCGTCGCAACAAACCTACAAAATAAAATATGAGTAATTAAAACATATTATTAATATCCCATAAATTAAAATAGATAAAACTTAAAAAATAATATAAAACATATTACTAATATTTCGGAAATTAAAATTACAACTTGGATAAGTGAAAATGAGTGTATTGTCATCATCAACAATGTTATAATGTTCATCTAATTTCAAGCTACATAAATATTAAATTGCTAATATATCATGAACATTCTATCATATTTTTAATCAAAAATAAATGATAGAATGTTTATGATAAATTAGCGATTTACTATTAATATGCCTTGAAATTAAAATCAAAATTCCTAATAATATTTTAATTGCAAAATTGTATGATTTTTCCAGGATCTTAATTTTCTAAGGCATATAATATATGAGAGAAATAAATAAAGAAGACAAAACATAAGAATGAAGAAAATAAATAATATTAATTTTTGAACTTAAAAAATATATATTAACTTTCCTAAGTGAGAGCATAATTGGGCGCAAGAGACGAGAATGAGCACATTAATTAAAAGTTAATAAATATTAAAATTTGGGGCAAATTTGTCAATTGCTGTAAAATAAAGAAGAATGCCTGTAATAGTCAAATGTGTGCGTGTAAATATCACAACCCCTTGACCAGCAATTTTGCAAGATTGGTATGTCCATTAAATTAAATGAATACAAACTTTCCTAGAATCCGCAAGTTGCAACAATAATTTAGTGCATGATAATTAGAAATGAGATGAAGCATCCATTATTTATGAAAGTTACACACTTCCCAAGTATAAAGGATATACCATGTTATTTTCAACTATATCCTTACATAAATCATGTATTTCTATTATTTAGCGGTGATTAGGTTTATATTTATTAGCGTAAAAAGCACAATCCCCATCCAAAATGGACGCATTTCTTATTAGAGATAATAATTAATTGAGCATTTGATTTTTCATTAGACTTACCATTAGAGAAGATGAAAAAGCATAGTTGGCTACATCGATGTTGGCGGCCAAAGTAGTGAGAGAGATCAGAGAGAGATGTATAAATTGTGATTGTGTGAAGTAATTACATTTATGGGTTAACTTTTATATAAATTTAAATATGTATTGTATAATAAGGAAAGCATTTTTTTTTAATTATACAGAAGACTTGTGTGGTCTTCCGTATATTTTTCAGAAAACCCCCTGCAAGTAGGGCTAGGACTTTTGGGGGAGTATCCTCTTTTAAGTAATCTTTGGTATTTTTTTTTCTTTTTAATTATATGAAGCCCAATATTTAACGGTAAAATAATGATCTCGTGTGTATTCAATAATATGATATTTCTTAGATATAAGAACTCAAATATTAATCAAGTCACTGTGTTACACCAAAGACCAGAAAGGTAAGAGCAACAGAAGAATCAAATACCTTCTTCTCTTGTAACGCTACGTTCCTTACCCTCCACGCCACAATCCAACTAATTAAAGACTTAAAAGCTTTTGATATATTAATTTTGTCCCCCATTTATTCTTTTTGTTACAAATTATTAATTCATGTATCTTTCAGTGATATATGATATAAGCTGTTGGTGAACAAAAAAAATATTCATGCTGACTAATGAATTATATTTTTATTTATCAGTGTATAGTATTTCCCTTATCACGTGCAGAAGCTAAAGAGTCAAGAACTGGGAAAAAAACGGGGTGCACGAGATCAAAAGTCAAATCAGTTTCTAAAGAGAGAAAATTCCATTTTTAGCCTTTCAATCTGTCTTAATTCATTTTTTGTTTCTCAACTTTATATTAATTCTTTTTTGACAACTCGACTATTAAATTAGTCTATTTTTAGCAATTTTATCCGTTCTTATGTATCCGTTAACTTGACACGAACGATGATTTGATATGTATTTATGACATGACAATTATAATATGACAATTATTTATAAAAAAAAAGTTAGCCCCTTCTTTCTTTCACTCATATTTTTTCTATCTTATATTTTTCTAAAAAAAATTTAATTAATGAAGAAAATTCATATTGAATCAAATTTAAGAGGTAATTTTAGAAAAATATAAGATAGAAAAAATATGAGGGAGATTTTTTTTTCCAAATAATTATCATGTCACAATTGCCACGTCAAAATTACATACCTAATCATTGTTTACGTGTCAAGTTAATGGATACGTAAGCATTTAACGGATGAAAAAGACAAAAAAACTAATTCAATAGTTGAGAGTTCAAAAAGAGATCAATAAAAAATTAAGGGACAAAAATGAACTAATTGAATAGTTGAGGGGGAAAAAAAAATAAAAAAATCTCTTCTCTTATATATACTTATATATACTTGTACTTGGCCAGAACTCATTCAATTCAAACCTTGGCCACAGCTCATTCAATTCAAACCGAGAGAAAGAAAAAAGAAAGAATTTTTTTTTAAATGGAGATTAATCCCATGTTTCCTCTCTTCTTTCTAGCGGTTTGCACCATTTTTCTATACACCTTCATGACTGAATGGATCATAAAACCCTCGAAAATTCAAGAAATATTCAGAAAACAAGGGATTGATGGGCCTCCTCCTTCTCTTCTGTCTGGAAATTTATCAGAAATGAAGAAGATGAAAATGGCGAAAAAGAAAATTGCACCAGTGACTGATGAGTTGAAATTTGGAGATGTTTTTCATGATTATACCAAGGATATTTTCCCTTATTTTGATCAATGGAGAAAGGCTTACGGTATGTTATTTCTTCTTTTTAATGCGATGATCTGTGTTTGTTGATTGAATTTGAATCCACTGTTTTAAGTTTTATGGTCTTGGAACATAATGTGATAATAGATATGGTTATGTCAAGAAACAAATGGAGATTTAGAGAAAAAAGGTATAAAATATTGAAGAATACAGCTGGAGTTTGTATAAACAATAGATAAGAAATATAAGGCAAAAATAAGAAGTTTAAGAATATTCATTCATATCAACATCAGAAATATTAATTATAAACAAAGTCAACCGGAATAGTATATGTAGTATGATTTCATAAATTATTTTTTTACTTATTTTATTTATTTCGTTTCTTATTTGGAGTAATGAAAGGGATTGTGTAGTTACATATAACAACTATCAATATAATATGAGAAAAATCTTGTTTCAATATAGTTATTAATAAGAGGTGTGAAAATTAATTAGTCCCTTTTAAATATGAGATGAAAAATTAAATATTTGCATTTGTTTTCTTTCATTCTTTTTTCTTTGCTGTTTTCGGTATATTTACTGCTTTGTAAGTTTTAGAATGAATGTCTCAAGAATTTATTACTGTATATAGTATTTTTTCACATCTTATGTGGTTAATTGACTCAGTACAACTTCTCAAACCTAACAACTAGGTTACAAATGATGAAATGGAGGTGTATATTAGTTGGGTATTTTAGTTATTTAAAGAAATTTCATTTTTTTTTCCTAACGATCCAAGGTGAAAGTGTGAAACTAACCTAAAAAAAATAGTGTGAAACTAACTCTCTTTTGTCTCAATTTTATTTAGGGTGTGATAAGATCGTCCAGTTTAAAATGTCATTTGTTATAGTTATAGTTTAAGTGACGTGCGTACTGACTAATTATAGTTACTCAGACTAATTTCTCTTTCATTATTTTAAGTGACCAAGTAGCATTTGTAATAGTAGTAATCTATTCTCGTTACTCTTCTTCTAATGAAATCAAGATAGGAGTAATTTCTCTCTCTTCTTAATTTAGTTAGGATGTATAAGTTACTCCATATATATTATTTTGAATGTTTAATTTTGGTGAGAAATGATCAAGAGAATTCAGAGGCAGTTATGTGCCGGCAACAACATCTACTCTGTCTCACTATCATGGAATTAAGTGGCATTCTAATAAATTGGTCCCTAATTTTAATTGCGATTTCATGTTAGTCACAGATTGAGATTGGTCCCTATCAAAAATGAACAGTGAATACGTGGCCATACATTCTTTGCTATCAATATCATTCTATACCAATCCAGGCTCAAGTTGTTGGTATTGAAAATATTCTATACAACGATATTAAAAAATGGATGCCCTAAATGGTAAGGTTATCCCATTTTTTTTTAAAAAAATCCCATTTGTTAATACATTTTAGCTTTGCAAAAATTTCTAGAGTTGATGAAAAGAATTTGGTGGAAATAAAGTCTCAAATGGTTTGAGTGTAGGGTATTCAAGCCTTCAAAAAAAGTTTCAAACGGTTTAATTTGTCAAAATTTTACTAAATTGTAACTCTCTTTTAGTGTTGTCATAATCATAGTTAAAGTTTGGTTGGTCTTTTCATACTTTCTAATTTAGACTCTGTTCTATTCTTGATGGAATGGTGAAAATTATAGTAGAGTTTTGAATGATTTCACACATAAAAGAGTTTCAATGGATATGGTTCACCTAGATGGTTTTGTCCAAGTTTGATTTCCTTTAACTTTCTTTTTGGCCTCACTTTTTAACTTCAATATCTATAAATAAATAATATTTCAATTGTTAGTAAAAGATATCTTACTTGCCACCAAAGGTCATATGTGAAATGTGGGGGGAAAATGAGGGACATGAAATGATATTGATAATTAATATATTTGATTTGATGGGGGAGATGTAATTTAGATTGAAAGTCAGGGGGACATGAAAAGGTGAAATAATGTTTGTGAGTTGGTCTTAAGATCAACTCATGCATGTTATGCTATAAAGATTTTCACTATTTGCATTTGAATTTTAATTTGAAGTCTCTCAAGTAGATAGCCCGTTGTTTACAAAATTGATTGGGGGCACCAATCACCATCTATATATAAAAACCAAACTTTTAAAATTGTATAGTTCATTGAATTTATTCAGATTATCTCTGTATCAGAGTTCGACAGACAATCTCCTAATATAGAGTCCAAGTTATCCCAAAGAGACAAATCCTCATATTTGCTTTACTCTCATTTATTTCACTAATATATTTAAAATAACAAAAGAAGACACTAAATTCAAATAGATATTTTGTAAAATATGTCACTAGTAAATATTTTTTTTTTGAGACTCTACTAGTAAATAATTTGCCCGTCGTCTGAGAAGGTCCACTCCGCTATAGGGTGTTCATAGCATTTATATAGTTGTATGAAATGACATGTTTTTGTGACAGCTACGGGATTAATAATATCGAAAGGAGTCTTTGACCGCAATTACTAGCTACACTCCCTATGACTTCTATGAGTCTCATTTCAAAATTTTCTCAATTTTTAAAATTTTCCTCAATTTTTGTGATAGACTTTTAGATTCTATGAATTAGGCAGACTTGCACATCGTAGTTGTTTTCCTTTCAAGTCTACTATATCGGGCCGCAACATTTCACTGTCTAAATAATATGCATACATAATAATTAATATCTCTCCCATTTAAAAAACAATAATAATTAATATCTATGATATGACATATATTATATCGACATCATTGATTTATTTGTCAAAATTTACAACTGATGGGACCCCTAAATCTCCTAAAAGTATTCTAAACTCTTTGATAGAGACTTCTCATTTAAGATCTGTTTTTAAACTTACAAACATCACGAAATGAATGAGAAAAAGAACTAATGTTAGTGGGACCATCATTCATTTTCAAACAATTTAATACAAATCAAATCATCAAATTAGTTTTATTTATTTTATTTTCGCAGGGCCAGTTTATCTATATTGGATGCAAAGAAGGCCAGCACTATATGTGACAGATCCAGGGCTGATTAGAGAAATAAGTCTAAGTGTCTCTTTGAATATGGGGAAGCCCACTTATCTTCAAAAGGGCCAAAGGCCTTTATTTGGTCGAGGTATTATAAAATCAAATGGACCCGTGTGGTTTCTTCAGAGGAAGCTCATTGCCCCTGAATTCTACATGAACAAAATCAAGGTATTTGCGCAAAACCCCCTATTTTTTTTATTAGTTATTGCTTATTATACTCCTTTTTCATAAATATCCCAAAGGACTTCTAAAATTGCAAAAGATGTTTTTGTGCTTAATAGGGGATGGTAGAATTGATGGTACAAGCAGCTGAGCCGCTTCTAAGTGCATGGGAAGAAATGATCGGTGATAAAGTAGGGAATGCTGGAGTTATCACAGTTGATGAATATTTCAGGAGTTACTCTGCAGATGTAATATCTCGAGCTTGTTTCGGAAGCGATTATACAAGAGGGAAGGAGATTTTTCTAAAACTCAGGGCCTTATCCGTTAAAATGAAAGAAGCTAGTAGCATCTTTGAGCTACCTTACCTTAGGTATTTTTAAATAGACTCTTGAATAAGGGAAATTAAAAAATTAGGGTTAGGTAAGTAACAAAAAAATTAAGTTATAAGCTATTTTTCATCTCTACTTTAGGTTCCTACCAACAAGGCGAAAGAGAGAAGTACAATCTCTAGTGCAAGACATTCATGCACTAATCCTACAAGTGGTGCAAGAAAGAAGAGAAAATAACAAAACCACATCTTCTGATAAAGACTTCCTTCAATCTATAATAGAAAATGGAACAAATGCTAAAATGGAGTTCTCTGACGAGTTTATAGTTGATAATTGCAAGAATATATACTTTGCGGGGCACGAGACTAGTGCAGTAACTGCTACTTGGTGTCTAATGTTGCTAGCCACTCACCCAGAATGGCAGGATAAAGCTCGTGCTGAGGTGGTGGAGCTTTGTGCCAGTCAAAAACTTGAATTTGACATGATCAGTAAGATGAAAACGGTATGTTAATATATATATATATATATAGGGAGATGCTAAACAACATACGTATGTCCGAACATACGTTTTTTTAAAATATCCGTAAAGTGGTTATAAAAACTAAAAATTCAAATTTCAACCGTATGGATGTAATATATATGTTATGAATATGTTGTGGATTAATTTTCACGGGAATCAGAATAATATATCATTGCCATTATGTATCATCAAACTATTATTCCGATATATGTTTTGAATAGTGCAGCATATTTTTGATGATATATGATGGCAATGTTATAATATTCTGATTTTTGTGAAAATTAATCTCCAACATATTTATAACATATATATTACATCCGTACGGTTGAAATTTTTATTTTTATTTTTTTAATACATATTTTGGGTGTGGCAAAAAAACGTATGTTGTGCATACGTATGTTGTTTAGCCACACCCATATACATATATATATATATATATATATATATATATATATATATATATATATATATATATATATATATATATATTTGCTGTTGTTTTTTTGTCAAATCAAATCGTTCACTCACATCTTGATTCAAATGCAGCTGACGATGATCATACAAGAGACTCTAAGGATATTTCCACCTGCATCCTTTGTTCCGAGAGAAACATTTTGCGACATGAAACTTGGCTCGCTACACATACCAAAAAACATTAACATGTGGATCCCAGTCTCCACAATGCATCATGACCAGTCGATCTGGGGTCCAGACGCAGACAAATTCAACCCTGAGCGGTTTAAAAATGGAATTTCGGGTTCTTGCAAGCATCCTTCCGTGTTCATGCCGTTTGGTCTTGGGGCACGAACGTGTCTTGGACAAAACATTGCCATGGTGGAATTGAAGGTTATTTTGGCGACGATCCTGCGTAAATTTTCATTTGCTTTGTCTCCTGAGTATCGCCATTCCCCGACTTTTAGGCTGATTATCGAGCCTGAATTTGGTTTGCCCTTAGTTATCAAAAGGGTTTGATAGTATTTTTATGTATATGATATTATGATTTGTATCGAAACAGATTTATTTAGTAATTTGTAGACTGTAGTTATGGCATTTATTAGGTTGTAATTTAGGGGTGGCAACGAGCCGAGTCGAGCCGAGCCGGCATCAGCTCGAGCTCGGCTCGGCTCGAAAAAAACTCGAGCCAGCTCGACTCGGCTTATATTCTTATGATTAAGATTTAAGATATGATAGGGATATATGATGCGTAAAACTATGTAAGGGGTCTAGCTCGAGCCGAGCTCGGCTCGGCTCGAATTCAGTTCGAGATGTTTTCGAGCGAGCTTTTTCGAGCTTTTTTCGAGTCGAGTTCGAGCAAGCTATCGAGCTACGAGCTTTTTGGCCACCCCTAGGTTGTATAATATTTCAAAGCATATATAGCAGATATAAATCTGTGAAATGGTAGTAGTCACTAGGACGTGCCAATTCTTGAACTCTTCTTGAATCAACATCCATCTATTTCATATAAATGATATTTATTTTGAACCAAGTCAAAGCTTATTAGGTCTAGTGGTACACGCTCACTTGAAAAACTTTGAGAAAGATCTCAAATTTGAGAAACAACAAATACATTTAACATAATTGACATTTAGCATGTCTCTCTCAATCCATTGGTATGGATATGAATCTCAAAAGGACAATTATTTAGAACCAAAATATTGTAGTCAAATAATATTTACTAGGGGTACATGTACATGCGAGAAATTCCTCTTTATCAAACATTGAAGAAGTTACAGGCCAATCTGGGTTTTGAAATTTCTCTTTTATGGGCTGGATATTGTCGACCCTTACTTATAATTTGTTTATTTCTTTTGTCTGATAATTTGATACTTCACGTTTTATTTTTCTCACATTTTCAGTTTTGAAATTAAAACATGTAGGAAAATAAAGGGTACTATCCAAATATTATCATTCCAATTAACACACCATCACTTCCTACTCCTGTCTACAAACTCCATTCATTGCTAAAAACACAGCGTACGTGCACAACAAAAACTTGACTCGTAACCAATTCGTAACATCTCACACGTCCTAATAAATAAAGAATTTGAGGGCCCGAGTGAGTATTTATAACTGGCGATCTCCATTGAGAAAATTAATTTATCATTTGAGATTTGATTTCAAGTTTCAAATCCGAAATCGAAACCCAAAATTCCGAAAGAAGAAAGATTAAACAAACAATTACTTCTCTCTCTCGTTATTTCTTCCTCTTCTTCTTTCTTCTTTTTCAGTCGAGAGCTGAACGAGCTCAGAGGAAGAGTTTTGGCTCGATTTCTCGCATTGTGAATAGGGTTTTTGGGTCGATTTCTCCCATTGTAGTTGGGGTTTATTCCGGGCGTTGAGGAGCTGGGATTTGGGTTGGGGGTGGAATGGAAGGAAGGAGGATAGCGGCGAGTCCGAGGCCGTGTAACGGGCGGCGGATCGTGGCGAGGAAGCGGCCGAGGACGGACGGGATGGTGAACAGCGTGAAGAAGCTGCAGAGGAGGGAGATTAGTTCCAGACGCAATAGATCGTTCAGCTTGAGCAATGCTCAGGAGCGGTTTCGGAATATTCAACTCCAGGTTCGGGATTTTTGTATCTTGTTTTGTTTTTGGTTTTGGTTGGTTATTTTTTGATTTGTTGAGTTCTTGATTTTTGTGGGAGTTTAGGGGTAGGGTTTCCGGATTGGGCGAAAGTTGAGGAATTTGAATTAGTGGGAATTAAAGGGTGATTTAAGCTTGATTCTTTTGAATATGGGCGGTACTGAAATGTTGAAATTGGGCTGACTTTCTTTGGGTTTCTTTAATTTCTGTTGTTTGTAATTGGTTGTCAAATCAAATGTGGATTATGAATTAATTGATTTAATTATTGCACAGGTAAGTGTGTGTAAATTAACAGCTTCTTTCTTTCAAAATTGTATGGTTTTTTATAAATGACTGTGATTTCTTTACTTATCTTTCTTGCATTGCCATTAATTAGGTTATTTGTCGCTTATAGAGCTTTTAATACCTTACTTTTGTCGTATAGTTCATTGTTTATTTCTAATTTACCCAAATTTCTGATACTTAATTGTGATATCATTGCTTAATTTCAGGCTGAATTTGATACATACGATCCTAAAGAAAACAACTTACCATATTTGAGAAAAAGATCCAAAATAATTGAAATTGTAGCGGCCCGTGACATAGTTTTTGCCCTCACTCATTCAGGCATTTGTGCGGCTTTTAGCAGAGGTACATTCATCTAATATTATGTAAATATATATCACATTTTTTTTGAAATGAAATAATTATGTAACTTCTTTTTCTTTTTTGAAACAGTGACCAATGAGAGGATTTGTTTTTTGAACGGAAGTCCAGATGAAGTAATAAAAAGTTTATTTTACAACAAAAATAACGAGTCATTAATTACAGTTTCAGTTTACGGTTCCGAGAGTTTCGGCTCCTTAAGATGCAGAACTACTCGCATAGAGTAAGCCCAAATATCAAAAATACCCATTTTACCCTTCTCCTTTTTTCACTACCTTTTTTTAATTTAATTAATTTGTTTGGGTGGAATTAATTTAAAGGTATATTAGGAGGGGAAAACCAGATGCAGGATTTCCGCTTTTTGAAACAGAGTCTTTAAAATGGCCTGGCTTTGTAGAATTTGATGATGTAAATGGAAAAGTCCTTACTTATTCTGCTCAAGACAGGTATTTATTTCAATTATATCTTAATTATATTTATAAATGTTTGTTTTATTTTACTTCTTTTGGTTAAACAGCACGTACAAGGTTTTTGACTTGAAAAACTACACGCTATTATACTCCATATCAGACAAAAACGTTGAAGAAATTAAAATCAGGTACGCATATATTTCTTTTATTTATAATGTTTTATGAACTTATGAAAAATTTCTTATTTTTAATTTTTCTTTTTTGCAGTCCTGGAATAATGCTGTTAATATACACAAGGAATAGCAGTTATGTGCCGCTAAAAATACTTAATATAGAAGATGGAACAATGTTAAAATCGTTTAATCATCTTTTGCACAGAAATAAAAAAGTCGATTTTATTGAGCAGTTCAACGAAAAGCTTCTTGTCAAACAAGAAGGCGAAAATCTCCAAATTCTTGATGTGAGTTGTTAGTAAACCCTCTTTTAATTAACTAATTTTGATTTAAGTTGTTTTATTTAGAAATGTTTTAGAACTTTTACTTGTTTTGTGTACAGAAACTTTATAAAATGACGTTATTTGTCTTTTATTTGGTTAAAAAATGAAGTTTTTTCCAACACGATGAAAAGTTACTACTTGTTTCTTCTTTTTATTATTCCAAAAGTTAGGTAGTTTTTGATATAAATATATTAGGTAAAATTGCAAAATTTTCATTCGACAGTTCCCTTTTTTTCAATTTTCAACAATGGAGGTATTTTTCCGCAACTTGAGCGTAATGCTGGATCCTTTTTGCAAATTTCCAACAAAACATCAGTTGTCTTGGAAAAATCTGTATATTAGCAACTCATATAATATAATGAAATAAACTAAAATAAAATTTACTTTTTGTAGGCGAGGCATTTCCAAGTAATAAATAAATAATTATTATTGGGACCAAAATGCCCTCATATGATTATTTTCATATTTAATCTCAAAATTTTGAACATAGGATTGAACGGTATTATTCTATCCAGGTTCGGCATTTCCAGCTGACAGAAGTGAGCCGCACGGAATTCATGACTCCATCAGCGTTCATCTTTCTGTACGAGCTGCAACTCTTCTTAACATTCAGAAACCGGTCGGTGGCGGTGTGGAACTTCAGGGGCGAATTGGTAACTTCCTTCGAGGACCACGTCTTGTGGCATCCCGACTGCAACACCAACAACATTTATATTACGACTGATCAGGACCTCATTATTAGTTATTGCAAAGCCGATTCTGACGACCAGCCTTCTGCTTCCAGTGCTGACGGCCTCGCCACTAGTAATAATGCTGCTGCTGGTATAATATCCTCATTTAATTGACCAACTTTATTTCAAAATTTCCCTATCAGATTTGTTATTTGTTTTGGTGACAGCTGGATCGATCAACATAAGCAATATATTGACGGGGAAATGCCTGGCGAAAATCAGGGCCAACAGCACCGTATACAAGAGTAGAAAAAAGGGCGCCATTTCAGCATATTCTAACGGTTTCCATAACACGGTTTCCGAGGCGCTTGAGGATATAACGGCCCTTTATTACGATGAGGATCGCGACGAGATTTACACTGGGAATCGGCAAGGCTTTGTTCATGTCTGGTCAAACTGATTTGATTTGATTTGTGTGTGTAATTGGGTGATGAGCTAGGTTTGTGATTTGAGTAGTTGGTTGGTTGGTTAATTTATCGTGTTATGTATGTTGTAGTGATTTGTTTCGTGTTTTCGAGTGAGGTATTTATTTTTTACTGGGGTTAATTATTGGGGGTAGTTGTTGGTTACACATTGGGTTATTTTTTTATTTTATTTTCATGGGTAGTTGAAATGAACTGCTGTGTTATTCGGTATTATTATATCAGTCGACATTTAACCTCACCAGTGCTCGTGTTGGTTTGTAGAAACTTAATTAGGGATGTATGAGCATGAGATTTGTTCGTTAATGAAAATAATTATTAAGTATTATTATCTGTCGGCTTTGCTAGTTTGGATGTGTGGTTGGAGTTTGTTTAAGAAAAGGTGAAGTAATTAGTCAAGCATATCGTATTTTGGTTCATCGAGAACATATTCTGTTTTTGATACTTCATTGAAAGCGCCACAAATTTAAGCGATCATAATATCAATCCTTCATACATGCATGAATTATGTGAGATCCAAATAATATTACCTCGAGCGACCATAATTTATATCTTTTTGTATATATACATAAGATTTTAGAGGTGAATGACCACGGTCACTACACCATTCCCAAACGTTTTTGCACGAGAATAAAACATGATTTGCAGGAAAGGCTAGTTAGTACAAATTGTATGTTATATCATGCAAATCTCCGAGAACAAATATAGAAATAAAGCTATGATAATTTAAAGCTCAATAGATATGATAATTTAAAGCCCCACAAAAACTGTAGCTTACAAGTCAAGCTATGATAATTTAAAGCTCAATAGGTAACTCTCACCTGAGTATTATTCATTTGGCTGCTCCTTCAAATTTGAGCAGGGACATTATTTTAACAACAGAAACATAGCAGTCTTAAACTAAACCAAATTCACAATAAACAAAATTATTCTCTCAAAAAGAACAATCAGTAATAATAGAGTTTTCAATTGTCAGCGACTTCAATGAGGGTCGGCTCATAGTCGCTCGGCGCCTCAAATCCGTGTAAATTCATAACTGTGGCCGCCACATTAGCCAGTCCAGGCGTCTCCAAATCCTCCCTGAACTTGACACCTGGCGCCAATCCCGGTCCTCCAATCGCAACCGGCACCTGAAACAACAAAATGTCATTTCACATTTTGGCCCCTAGAATATCTCAAGATGACGTACGTAATATTTTATTATTATTATTATTATTATTATTATTATTATTATTATTATTATTATTATTATTATTACCGGCTGGAGCGTGTGTGAAGTGAGGATCTGAATTTTGCCAGCTTTGTCCAACAGGGGTTGACCGGATTTGTTTCTCTTGACCATGTCCTCTGCGTTTCCGTGGTCGGCTGTTACGACGTAAATTCCGCCGACTTGCTCAACCGCGTCAAGAATCATCTGAAATGTCATAACAAAATTACGTAAGATCAATTGAAGTTTGGTTATATTATAATTTTAATGTGTAAAGATAATAATATAATAATATTTCTTTTATATTTTTCTCACCTTGACTGCCTCGTCAGCAACCTTGCAAGCCACCACGGTCGCTTCGATGTCTCCGGTGTGACCAACCATATCACCGTTCGGCAAATTAACACGAACCTAAACAAAATCAAATCAAATCAAATCCTCAATTTACTCACAAAAACACTGTAAAACAACGGAATTAAATTATTTTTAAATAAATACCTGGTCAAATTTGCCGCTGAGAATAGCGTCCCTAGCCTTTTCGGCGATCTCTAGCGCCTTCATTTTAGGCTGGACATTAAATGTGATTCCGCTATCACTAGGCACTTCAACGTATAACTCTTTTGATTCGTCGAAATATCCGGACCGGTTGCCGTTCCAGAAAAATGTCACGTGTCCAAACTTCACTGTCTCACTAATTAAAAAAATAACAATAGCCATAAATACAACATAAAAATTGACAAATAGCACTAAAGGGGCAATTTCACGTTTACTTGCTAATCAAAGAAAATTTCAGATATACTTGCACATTGTTGGAATAATTAAGACTTAATTATAGACTTTGTTAATTTATCTTAGTTTTGTACACAATATTTACTAATTCATAATAAAAAAAGGTTACAACATTAATTGGAACTTTTCCCATCATATTCACCATATTTTCTGATTTTATATCCACACACGAAAAATAAAAAATAATAAAAAAATATTATAATGCATACCTGCAAGCGAAAGTGCGGATACCGTTATGCACCAAATACTCCCCGGAAGTCCGCTCGATTTCCGGCGGCTCCACCAAATACTTACTCGGCAATTTCAGCTCGCCGTCGTACTGCAACATGCCGGCATAATGAATCTTGGGCACCCTCACTCTATCGAACTTGTCGAAATTTTCGTACTCGAACGCCTTGGCCACCATGACCATTCGATCGGCGCGGAAATTGACGGTGACGACGGCATCTCCATCTAGTATTGGACCGACTGGAGAGTTATTTTCGTCGACGATGACGAAGGGGGGGATGTATTGGTCGCTCATTTTGGGGAGTTGTCGCAAGGTTTTTACGGCTTCGAGTGCATTGGTGAACTTGTAAGGGGCCTCGCCGAGGACTTGGGCGTCCCAGCCGCGCTTGACCACTTCCCAGTCGTTCTATATAAAGGACAAAAAGGAGAGATCGTTAAAAGAAATGTAGATCATGTTGGGTTTGCCATTGTGTGTCCTGGTTAGGGTTTAGGGTTGCAGTTTTGGAGAAAGTAGGATGGGCGACTGTGGAGAGCACATGGAATATTGTGTATGTGATGAGTATTATCTTTTGTTTCATTACTGCTTCAAAAATGCCCAAGCTACACTTTGCAACATAAAACCTTATCCGTATTTGTAATGTGAATGAGGAAAAGAGGGTTAGTTTAGGCAATTATGAAGAAATTCATAAACGACGATACTATGGATGATATTTCTCGTGAGATTTCTTGCTGTTTGTTACGCATGCAATTTTCACTTTTATATGGGCATAAACAATATTTTATAACATGCAAAGGAAAATGAAGATATTACCTCATAACGGTCCATGGTGACATACATACGGCCACCACCAGACGCAATTCTAGCGTCAACTCCATTCTCACGCAATTTAGCCAAGTCATTTTCTAGGATTTCCACAAAACCAACGCTGGATCCGTCCAGTACATCTCTTCCGTCCGTCAGAATATGAACCCTGATCCTCTTCGCTCCGTTCTCAGCCGCTCCCTTAAGAAGCAACTGTTGACAAAAAAAGAACAAAAGTTAAGAAAAGATTAAACCTTTTGTTGATGTTGTGAGATTGAGATTTGGTTTTGGATTTACTTGGAGTTGATCGAGTCTTGAATGGACTCCACCATCGCTTAACAAACCGATTAGGTGAAGAGTGCCTTGATCAAAGCACTCTTTTACGTACTTAAATCCCGCTCCCTCGTAAATCTTTCCAGATGCAAGAGCTGCATCAACCAGCTTAGCACTGTACAAACAGAAAAGAGTTGAACTTTGTCAATAATCGAACCAGACAAAAACAGGAAGGAAATCATTGAACGCATAGAAATTACAACTATACCCTTGAGCGAAAATTCTGCCGGCGCCAAGAGCGTTGTGGCCGACCTCACTGTTGCCCATGTCATCATCGGACGGAAGGCCGACGGCCGTACCGTGAGCCTTCACAAGCTTCCATTTCTCAGGAGCTCCCTTCAGGAAAAAAAAAAACAAAACAAAATCAACAAAACAGTAAAAATTTCAATAAATTTCCAGAATTAAGATTTAAGTTCTGATCTATGAATACCTGCTTGAGTGAATCCATGGTAGGAGTTTCTGCCACATGGATGCAGTTGTACTCATCCGGATTGGCCTCGCCCCATCCGTCTAGAACCACGACGGCGATCGTCTTCCCTTTCGGAAACTTAGGGTGGTCCGGCAATGTCCATGAGAAATCACTGCTTCCCATTTTTCAAACTAAATTCCTGATTTCAAAATCAAATCAAAAACAAAATCAACAAGTCAAATCCACAGCTAAATTCCTAAATTCAAAATCAAATAAAAAACAAAATCAACAAGTCAAATCCACAGCAAAACAGATCGGACCAAAAAACTAGATAAGATCTGAAAATTTGACACTAATCCAATCAATATGCAGTCATCAAACGGAAAAATTAGAGAACGAGATATTAACATAAGTATGATTTACCTGAGAGATTAGCTCAAATAAGAGGGTTTAAGAGAGAGATTTAGAAGGCTAGAGATGCTTGGAGAAGAAGAAGAAAAGAAATATCAGGACAAGTTATAATAAAAAGGAAATTTGTATATGAAATGGCTATTTTGCCCTTGATTAATACAGGAATCAATAAGCAGTTTGTATTGGAAAGAAGAAATCCGTGAGCTAATTTGGTAGGAAATAAAATTATAGGAGAATTGATATCATTCTCCTCCTGAAGTCCACCTGTTTATATAGACTTCATAATCCTCTCCATTTCATGAAAATATAATTTGTTAATTATTAGTAAAAAGTTAGTCGACTTTCTTTAAGTTAGTCAATTATAAGATAAATTAATTGTTTAGTCATAATATTTCATTAATTAAAATAGAAAGTATCATAAAATAAACACAAAGTTTGGTTTAAGACTAAAAGTTTATTGATTATGGTTAAATCTGAATTCAATCTATTATGTCTATTATATATTATGAGTTTCTGAAATCTAGGTCATGATTCATATGTTGAAAAAATATTATAATCACGATCAATAATTTTTTGGTACTTAATAATTTAATTTAAAAAATAAAGTATTCAAAATATTTATGTTTCAAAATATATTCTTCTATGCATAAAAAATATGACGCATAATATATTTTTCGTATATATTCTACATATTTGTGCATTATTTCAATCCTCTCCATTGAATGGAGGGAAGAGCTGGAGAGCACCAAACATTCTAGAGTTTTGATTTTGACTTGCACAAGGGGGGTGCTCTTAAACAGGAAACAAAATTACAAAAAAAAAAAAAAAAACGAATCATATAATAATAAATTAATTCCGTAAAGAATATATCATGCAAATGAACGGTATGATTAGGGTCTCCTCTAGATTATTTAAATATCATTTATTTCATTTTTCTGATTGATGTTTTAGAGAGATATCAATCGTCTTTTTTTCTCTTTTATTTAATGGCGGCTAGAGGTCTGGCCGCTGATTTTGACATATTATTATGGATTCAGATCTTGGATCAACGGGCAAGATCTAACCACCTCACTATTCAATATTATAAAACAGACAGACAGAAAGCAGTTTTATTTTATTTTATTAACTTTTATTCTGCTTAATTATTTTTTCTCACTAATGGGATTGAAAGCATTTTGATTAAAGTTGAATTAAATCATGATGAGACTTTTTGTCACGTGACGTGGGTTGCAGTTACAGTGACAGAATATAAAACGAATATCCATTTGATTCAATAATAAGTCTTTGGGCCGGGCCTAAGTTTATCGAAAAAAAAAAATATGGCCGGGCTTTACAAAAATTAATGAAGTACCACTGTACCAGGTACCAGCAATATTATGGAGAAAAAAAATCGTATGAATTTCTACTATTTAGATCACTTGTTTAGAATTTATTTATGATGTAACGATTTTTTATTAAATAGGAAGGAAGGGCAAAATGGGTCATTTCATTGATGTTGTATTTAAATATATTAAAATCTGGAAAAACGTATTGGACCATGGTCTTTTGAAGAATGCAAAATTAGAAAATAAAACAATTCTACCTAAATAGACAATTATTTGAATCCTAATTATTAATTTTTTATAACAGTCTGAAATATTATAGGAAAATTATTTTGTAATTAATAACAACAGTATATTTGTCTTTTTTTTTTCATTCTCATATCAGTCAACGTCTTAAAATTATATTTTTGCGAGATTTATCCCGAGAAAAAAGAAAAAAACTTTGTTGGACAATAATTTTTTTACATTTTAAAACACAACTATTTATTCATGCATGGTTTATAAAAAAAGCAAAACCACACACAACAAGAGGCCCATTTTTCATACACAAAGCCTCTCATTTAATTGAGCCCAAACTAAAACTCAAGGCCCAAAAATAAAGAACCCAAAAGGCCCAAAACCAATTTCAAAGTTCTTCATATAAACAATTCTCAAAAGGACCAATTCCTCAATAAAGATGGCTTGGATCCAAACATTTGATCCATAACAATCACAACGGCCATGGCGAGATACGTGTCAAATTCTGATTGGATGACTAACTTGAACACATCAGCGCCGAGTTGCACTCCAGCTTGGCTTTCCTTCCGACGAATCTCTGCAACTGGCTGTTTTTTTTGGTTGTATATCACGCAATTACGATGGTAATATGAGCCGTCTACATGATACGTGATACTTGTTGAAGAAGCAGTGCAGGGTGTCAGATGAATTAGGGTTTTTGCGGGGCGAAGAGCGACATGCTTTTTGATGGAAAAGAGGGGTTCGGATGATTCTTCTTCGTTGTACATCAACCATTGGTCACTTAGGCTAAGTTTCTGCATTATAAGATGGTAAGAAAATATATGATTAATCTCAAATGAAATTTTCTTATTTAGGAGTAAAGTGAGAGAAAGTGTCAAATACACTCGCAAGAATGGCAATGGAGTCTAGATCTAATGGTTTTTTTTTAACTTAAAAAAATAAGTCTACATCTAAAGATTTTAGTATATTTTTTCAACAACTAAAGGACCAACGAAACCATCTCACCCATCAATTATTGGTTTCACTTTGGAAAGTCATTGCAAGTTTCAAATTCACTTTGTATACGCACTCTCCAAAACTTGAGAATTTTTTTAGCAAGTCATGAAAGAAGCACTTTTTTCTCAAAATTTCATTTTCCCAAAATTTATACATAAAAACAGTATTTTTTTTTCTTAAAGACACTATAATTGAGAAATTTTCATCATAGGATAGGAATCAATTTTTTTTTTAAATAAATTTGTGGCAGTACCCTCGAAGGAAGTAATAAAATTTTTAATCAAAAACTTAATCCTACCTTTCGTCGAATGGTGAGAATGGACTTTCCGGAAGCATCCATGAGTACAATCTCCCCTTTATGTTCCGAAGCATAATTGTCGACTCGAAATACCAAATTCCCCTTTGAATCAAACACGGTAAAACCATTACAGTTGAACATAAGCGATTTTCTCCACACAGTTAAAACATGTGCTTCCTGCTGATCATTTTCACAGTTAATTTGAGATCTTTGCGAGTCAACAGCTGATGCGATAGAATTCGGATGAACCTTCGGCATTTTTGTAGTGGTTTTTGAAGACTAAGAATTAGTAGAAGATTTTTTTCTAGGTGTTTGTTGGTTGAAGATGATCGCACAAGTGGCTCAAATATATAACCACATTATATGGACGAAAATACCCTTGAAGGATAATAGTATGCTGAGCTGGAATATGATGGAATAATAATTTATAATGGTTTAATTAATAAGAAATATTTGTTTGAGGGAGGGTATTTCCCTACAAAGAAAAAAGTTGATAGGGACTTAATTAAAAACTAATGGAGATGCATAAGCGGAGGGTTTTGAGTTCAAATTTATGTAATTCAAACATATGTGTGACATGTGTTACGAGTCAATATACCGAAGACTTTTATATTTAAACATATAAAATTATTGCAACTTACTAATATATGAGTTATGGCGAAAGCTTGATAGCTTAAGCTATAAGTAATCTTAGTACTTTGGAAGATGATACTAAGTTGAGTTTCGGTAAACATAATATTGTGTTGTATATATTTAGTATAGTCTATATATTAATTTACAAATTATGACTTCGATCTCAAAAAGAAAAAATAATATATGAGTTATAGATTCTATAATTCATATTTTTCAAAAAGAAATGTGATATCACGTTGGCACAGTAACATGACGGATCACGACGACACTGTAGATATGCTATTTTTGCACTTTTACATACTGTTTTACTATTTTTATATACTGTTTTGCCATTTTATATACTGTTATTTATTCTTTGTGTATTTTTTATTTTTTTTACTTTTATATATTGTTTCTCCATTTTATATACTGTTTTCACTTTTTATGTATATACTGTGATTAGAAACTAAATTATATATTATTATTAGAAAATAAATTATATATACTGTTATTGGATTCGTCATGATTCGTTGTGCGACATTGAAAAAAAAGTCTACAAATTTATTGACTCACTGAACATGTAATACAATTTATATAGGATACAGAGGATTTAGACTTGAAGTCATGGACGGTTTGGTGGAATTGGCATAATTTTTTTTGGGCGGCTTAGACACTACTGGATCCTTTATTAAAGCCTAAAGGAATAAAGATGATAAGTTAAAAAAATTATGATGCTTTGTTAAATTCCTAATGAGAAATTATAAAATTAAATATAGGTGTGAAGATTGTAAATTTTTTAGTATTTAAATCTTAAGCTTCTATTTGAAGCTTATCTCTAGTTGGATGCGATGTTTATCTTTCAACCAATAACACAATAAAATTGCAAAAAACATTAAATTATATTTTGACTTGCATAATTAATGAAAGTATAATTCTTTTGACAAGAAAAAAATATATAATGTTTAATAAATGTTTTTTTAGATTTAAGTTGAATAAATGTTAAAAGTATAAATTTGTTATTTGACTTAAATAACAAAGTATAATTCTCTCAACAAGAAAAAAATATAAAATTTTATAAATATTGAAATATAAGTTGACTAAAATGTTTTTTTTATATTTTTGATTGAATCTAAAGTGGATGTATTTCCGTCTTGGCTCTTCAAACCATTTCTTCTACGCCTAAAAAGAAGAATCATCGAAAAAATATAAAATTTTATAAATATTGAAGTATAAGTCGACTACAATGTTTTTTTATTTTATTTTTTATTTTTGATTGAATCTAAAGTGGATGTATTTCCGTCTTGGCTCTTCAACCCATTTTCTACGCCTAAAAAGAAGAATCATCTCACTTTCCTACTCCATGCATGACCCCTAAAACCCTAATCTAACCATAGAGTTTGGCAATTAAATGAAATAACAGCTGGACTAGATATTTTTTTTGTCTTACAACCTAATTTATCAGCTTTATAATACTAATTTATGTTTTTTCTAAAATCTTTTATGACTTCAAAATTAAGATTTTTGGGAAATAATAGTAGTTTTAACCTGATTTATATTTTTGTACAAATATTATATAGAGAAACTTTGGGAAAAAAGTCCAGATTTGTTGGATATGTTACCCTGAAATTAAGCAAAGGTGGATAAAAAGGTGGCGCACTAAGAAATACATTACAAGGAAAAATATAGTTTTTTTACTTGTTTTTTTTGAGTTGACATGTAGATTTTTTGATAAATAATTTAAGCATGTCATCAAAAACCATTATCTAATTACTTTTAGTTTCTCTAGAACTAGATCCATGAAAACATGGAAGCATGTCTCAGAACAAGCTTTTGAAGTTGCCTCCCATAACCCTATAACATTAAATGATTCAAATCCACTAACATTTAAATCTGATCTTTCAATATAACAATTTCTTTTTGAATACTTTCAATATAACTATTACTCAAAATAATAATTTCTTAGTAGGCAATTGCTTGATGCACCTTAAAAAAAAACTCTACACAACTCATAAATCATAATACAAATTAATTAACCCTCAACTCTTAACTTTCGAACACAATTTTCAAAAGAGTTTCAGGTGGACTGTGATTGATATATTTTGCCACAATATAGTATCATAACAGATAGTACATAATATAAATAGATATAAAGTTAGTAAAACACAACAATTATATTGATAAACATTCAATGTTAAAAAAAATGTTTCAATGTATGAAACTACACTTTAATCATGTCGCCTGTTTGGTTGAAGGGGTGTGTGATTAAGCACCAAAGCCTATAAAATGCCCTATAGTGGCGCATTTAGTTTCCGATGTGGGGTTATAAGTTACAATCTATATAATTTTATTTTCTTTAAATATCTTTGTGGTACAGATTTGATTGTTACAAAAGAGTTTGGTCGGAAAAAGAGATCAACCATGGGTCCAAAATGACTAAGGCCCAATAAATATTTGGGCCCCCTTAACTTGTATACTATGAAATTAACATATTATGAATCATCTCTGTTACTCTCTGTACATACTCTATAATAGTCCCTGTAGCTTGTGAAGTTATTAATACCCAAATAATAACAAAATTCGATTTTATGGTAAAAAAAAAATAACAACAACAATAATATATATATAAAGTTAAAAGTCTGTAGAGACTAGAGAGAATTTTGTCTAAATTGAGATTTACAATTTGGGAATTTTTGGTGCAGAAAAACTAGGACATATTTTGAGGCCTAATTTATACTAGATGTACATGTATGGTTCCTTTCATGGTAGGCATATTTCTGGAATGCAATAACAATCATACTCATGATAATAAATATAATGTTTCATCTTAACGGAATAATTCGGAATTAACATCGACATATAACTCTATAATTAATATAGCAACGACCCAAATATGTGAAACTTCAAATGGAGTACAGATCATACATGAGTAGGACATCAAATCAGTGACGTGGCTTGATCTGATTGCCTGGGTCCACAGTGGACCCATGTCAGCTAATAATTTCTCCTGTTACTTAACCAATATAATGCAACTGGTCAATAAGTTCGAAAGTCAATACTAGGCGTACCAGTTAAATTGGGAGCATTTCAGCTTAGTGGAATACAACCTGGTACAGATAAGATTATGAAAATTGACATATCCATGATATGGAATATGAAATATTGGAAAGATGTAAGAGGCTTTGCTATAAAGAGAAATGAGCATAATTAAGAGAACATGTGTAGATTCTGACATGTATAAATACTTTTTATACACAATACATATCCTTCACGAGAATTCACTAGCCGTTAAAGAGTTTAGACTCAATTTGACTCAATGGTCTACTATGATACATAAATCTCAACCACAATCATCATGTTTCAGAATAAATCAGAGCCACAGAATGTGTTAAAGTTGTTCAGAACATAAGAGTTTGCTTTAAGTTGTTATAAAACGGCTAGATTCATGTAGAATATATTCATATCCGAGTAAACTCAGACCATAAATAAGTCAGTGTAATCTCATTGTAAAATGACAATTAGAAATTAATAAATCACTTTTAATTCCTTCATGGACTTTCTGATATTTTTAGATATGTGTCCTTTAAGTTCATTTATACTAGGACATGCCAAACATGAACTTTGGGTTTTAACAATATTGGAGCCTTTAGCCTTTAAAGAGGTTAAGGTTGTTTGTATTTGGTATCAGTCCAATTATATAATGTTTTAATTAGGAAAAATATCAAATGCCTTCTATCAGAATCCATGTACTCATCCTTAGGTAAGTCCATGGATCCATGTTTAATTTGGTGGTAGGCCATAAGCATTATTTGATTTACTGATAAGTGAAATTTTATTTTATTTTCTTATAAATAAAATTGTTTCATACATCAAATATGTGGGGTTTTAAATTGAGGTATGTGCAAGACTTATCTTGAAATAGTATTCCAACTTAATTATGTGTTCTTTACATAATTTTTTTTAAGCTTCCGGAGGCGATTGTCTCACTGAGATTCTATTAAATAAAGAAAAGTTCTTACAAGAAATTAATTATTTACAATACGGAATGGAAAGAAATGAAACGAAACGAAAGAAAGAAAAATCCAGCATTGTTCTATTCTCTAACAGTACATCTTCTAATTTGTGGACGGTTGAGTAATTTCTGCTAGAATTGTCGGATGATGTGGTCTTTTATGTCGGAAGATACATTGATTACGTGTTTTTCATATAGTCCAACACGTGCTAAGACAATCCGTCTCCCATGCGCGTTGGTTGTCCTTCTCTTTGCCCGCGATTTGCAGCTATCTCCAGAATTCAGAAATGGTCATGGTCAAGTCGGAGTCCATCCCCTTGTATAACCATATTCGACGTGCAAAATCGCAATGGAGAAAGAGATGAGTTGCCGTTTTATTGGCGTGTTCTCTACACATCATGGATTCTCCTTGGTTGGGCCAACCTCTTTTAGCAAGATTGTCTTGGGTCATTAGGCGACCTAAAATCATTTGCCACTCAAAGAATCGCGCTTTTTCTGGGTATTTGATTTTCCATAACCTCGGATTTTCTCTCGAGGTTGTATGTGTCAAGTTTAACATCTTGTAAGCCGACTTGGTTGAGAACTCATCCGAGATCTTCCATCTCCATTTGGGTTTATACCTTTGAGTGGTTGGGTTTGTTAGTGCTATTGCAAGAAAGATATCTTGCGCTTCATCTTTTATCCTCTTGTCACTAGTGACAAGCAACTCTTGGAAGTTGATGGCTCCATTGAGGACTTGAGCGACCGTCAAGTTATCATTTCGTATGATACAGTAGATCATTGGGAAGAGTGAGCGTAGTGTTCCTTCGAAGATCCAAATATCATTCCAAAAATTGATATTAGTATCCTCGCCTAACTCATAAGAAATAGAGGGGGTGAATATCGGCATCAACTTGGGTAGTTGTGAGAGAAAGAATGAGACGGGTTGTGTACAACTCTTGAGATCGTTCGGGTCCTCGAATCCATATAGAGTACGTACTGTTTGTGTTCTTTACATAATTAAGTTGTGTGATGTAGTATATCAATAATGCTAAAAATTTCTCGCTATCTTTTCGATGTCGTTTGCATTATGTACAACATATATCATGCATGAATTACCTCACATGAAAATCAATCAAAACTCACCGATATGTATGTACAGACAACTTGTGTGATGTAGTATATCATGAATGCTAAAATTTTGTTAGAATAATGATGCATATATACAATTCTATATACAAATGATGCCAATAGAATTTCAATGATTAATCAATTGTTAAATTTGTTCAAACCTCTTTATCTCTGATGGTCTCGGAACAAGTGGGTGTTGTACTTCACACAATGACAATGTCCAAAAATGAGCGAAAAATAGAGGACTGAAGTTAATTTGTTGATCAGCTATATATTCATACAATTACAATAATCAGAAACAACACTAGTGCACTTCTTTGCACCAAACCTAGAATTTCCTCAAAATGAAAAAAAAAATGATCATTAACACATTATAGGTGTAAAACTCTTGTGGCAGATCCTATCCATAATTATGACAAATGCCATTACAATCTCACAATCTACTCCTGGTTGTACAATTAAGCTAAACACATCATCAGAAAGCATCACCGAACCGGCATCACCTGCCTTTTTTCGCGAAATTTTCGCTATTTCTTTGCCATTAATATCGGTAATTCTGCAACATCTTTTCATGAAACAACCATCTATTCTAAAACTCGGTTTTATTCCTGTCATAAATACTTCGGCCGCGTCTGTGTTTTGAAGAATTGCGCAACGTTTCATCGAAAAAATTGGTGCTCTTGATCCTTTTTTTGTAATTTCTTCAGATTTATATGCATTCCATTTATCATGCATGCTTAATTTCTGTAAAATTATCAAAAGTTTTGGTTAGTTTAAAGCTATATGATTATTTAATACTACTAGGAGACAATAAACAAACCGTGAAACACTTGATTTTTTTTTTTTTTTTTTAAAAATAAAAAGAAAAAGCAAACAACAAGTTGCAATAGATAATAAACATGTTTTTCTAGGTACGTATGGTATCAATGTGGTCCAAATCCTTTTCTTTTATTCCAAACTTTCTTTCGATAAACAAGTATAATAAAGATATAAAAAAACATATATGTACACTTTTTGTTTCTAAAATTATGTTCTAAAATTTTGAACAGGTAAATATATAGGAAAAAATTTCCTTTCCTCACCTGAGGTTTAAGAGAGAGAATTGCTCTTCCTTTTCCATCCATGAGGGTTATTTCCCCAGTGAAACACTTGTGTCGTCTCGAATAATTATCGACACGATAAGTCAATTTCCCTTTGTTGTCATAAACCGAAAAACCATCCGTGCCTTGAAACGACATGGTGGATTTCTTCCACACTGTTAGAATTGACGGCTCATCACAATTTGTTGTACAAGATAATTCTGTGGGATTTGAATTCCTGGTTTCTGTGGGGTGGATTCTACTCATCTTTTTTCGGTTAATGTATTTGTTTGAGGCTTCAAGTTAGAGAGAGAAATATATGGAGAGAATGAAGGGGTTTGTGCTTCTTTATAGCTAGACTAATGATGAAGTTCATGTCATCTCCATTTATTTAAAAAATGTAGATGTCCCTTACAGGCTTACACTTTAATTAAGCTGATGTGGAAGTATCAAATATATTGGTGAGGAACATCTTTTTTTTAGCAAAAATGGAGAGGAATTAAGGAATTTAGTTGAGGAGATAATGTATATTTTATATGAGAGGTTACATAGGATGGAATATTATGATGGTGTATAAGTTGAACTTTGTAACAAAGTGAGGATTAGATAAAGTATTTCGAGAGGGAGAATTAGATTCTTCATTTTTCTTGTTTTAAGAAAGAGTTGAAAAGAGTTATTCAATTGTAAAAAAGTTGTGAATTAATTAGGAGGGAGAGAATGTAAAAAAGAAGTTATAGGCATGCTTTCCACATAATGCTTAATCACCTCATGGATGATGGCATGTGACTCCCACGATGCATCCACATCATCATGTCCATTTAATCATTCCATCTACTGTACATATTCTTCCCACTAATATAATACTAACCCTGAGTTAACAAGGATCTAGAAATAGTCTTATTTCAAGAATAAAGTAAAGAGATAAAAAAGGTTATTATACACATATCTGTCACATTGACAAAATGCAAGGGATCGTTAAGCATACCCAACATGAAAAAATATATTAAACATGTTAATGATAATGGACATACATGTCATGATCACTCAACAAAACCAACAAATTGAAATATTTACTGTGCATTTAGTCTCAGAAATTTAGCGCCTGCAAAATGCAACGTAAAGTAAAAGAAACTTATAGCATGTGTCGTAATGTTGATGTAAATTTTATTAAATGAATGAAAAGGAAAACTCAAGATGAGTCAAAATCAATTGGCTGTAATTGGGAAGTGGTAGATGAGTCAGATGAGATGATGCATGTGTACTATGATTTGTACTTTTATTTCCTCAGTTAGATAGCAACCACTCAAATCAAGTTGATAAATGGATTCAGATCTGGATCCTATTTGATTCGACTTGATCAATTTGTCTGAATTTGAATATCAATCCAAACTGAACCCGAATCTCAATTGATCAAGAATTGATTAGATCTTCACATGAATTCTAGAAACCCTTAGTTAGCATACTATATATATAATTATATAAGTAATCAGATGAAAAAGAAGCTTCCTAGTAATTTCCGACTCTTGACAGCTAGTTTCTTGAAAAATATTTATCTTAAGAAAGTGAAAGAATGGTGAATAAAAAAGAAAAACAAAGAAATGGTGACTATAACAAAACACTAAATAAGACAATATTAGCTGAATTTCTCAATCACCAATCTGAATTCTTCTTAGACCTGTGAGAAACTATTATATGAAAATGGAGGAATCATTTGTAACAACACAAGAGTCTCTTTTAAAAATAAAAAAGGAATAATGTCACAAGACTAGGTGAAAATTAGAATAAAATAAATAAAAGGGTAGATGCATAAAACCAAATATAAATGACAAAGATTTGGTTAAGCCTATCTGTAATGAAGATTTTCACAATCTTAGGTACCATCTTTTTAGGACCATAAATTGTCTCTTTTTATACCAATTGATATTTTTATTGTTTTGTGAAATCAACGCGTTTTGCTAAATAAAAAATTCAAAATAAATAAAATTTACAAAAAAAAACCCAGCACATAAGAGAGAAAAAATAGAAAATAAAATGCACGTCATAAAAAAAGCTACGTAAAATATTAATATACAAACACACTAAGGTCATAAAAAAATAATAATATGGTCAAAATTGTAAAAGTTCACTCAAAATTACCCCTTTTAACAAACCCTAAACAGATTCAGAAACATATGTTTTGCTCTCGTAGTATTTTCTCTCACTAGCTTCTTTCTTCTCATTCCGTTTCTACACCAAAAAACATATCATTTTGAAAAATTCAACGAATCATAAATTTTTCATTAAAAAATAAACATTTTATTAATAAATTACCTGATACGCTTCATGATTAGTCACAATTCGCCTAATTATAGTACTAGTTGTGATATCTAATGGACTCTCCAGTTGTTTAAAAATCCCCATTTCCATTGGTACCAAATACGCATTTGATTCCTCCTAAAAACATCATAAAAAAATTCAAATAATTTTTCTCAAAAAAAAATAATAATAATTAAAAGATAAATATTAAAACCTTCATAAAGCCCATATTTTCTGCGACGGTTCCATGCACAACCAAAGAGATATTAAATGTAGTAATCTAAAATAAACAAAAACTCATAAAAAAGAGAATATATATATATATATATATATATATATATATATATATATATATATATATAATAAAGAAAATAATTAATATAAAATAAGTAAAAATATTACCATATCTTTGGAAAATTCGCGTGGAGCTCCAATTATTACTTCATCTACATATCGACAAGCTAATACACTTAAACTTCTCTCGTGCAAATTCATTATTGGTCTATGTGCTCCTTGTGCTAAACTATTTAATTAATTAAATTTTATCAAATTAAAAACAAACTTATTTCATATAAAAAATTAAAATATTAATTACCTGACTGTTTGGTCAGTATGAATACCAACTAGTAGGAAATCTCCTAACGCTCTAGCAACCCTTAATATCTGTATTTAAATTAAAAAAATAATGAAAATTTAAGTAATGAAAAAATCATATTAATAAATATATACTAATTATTTATTTATTTACCTCAACATGACCAGCATGGAAAAGATCAAACGCACCATCTATATATACAATCCTAGAATCTGGCCCTGGTCCCTTTAAAACATCCAAAAAAATATAAAATAATAAAATTAATATAAAAAAATTATGTTTTTTAATTACCTTTCCGTTGGAGAATTGAACAATTCTTCTAGAAGTAGGAAGGAAATGAGAAATTCTGGTACCGGTACCGCTTCTTGGAGTACTGGTACCAGTTCCATCTAATTTATGCTCATGTCCATGACTAAATTGCCTTTGTAACTTAGTATTATTATTATTACGCTTATTATCTCCACTCGATCTCTCTCTCACACACAAAAGCATCCTTCCTGTTTCAAAAAATCCGCAAAATTGCACAAAAAACCAATTCTTTATCAAAAATCCCAAACCGATAAATCAATAATTTAATAGTTATTATTTAATATTTATTTACCAACTATGTCTGTGCTAGAAACGCCTTCAGTTCGTTTGATCTGTTTGTACCGGCCGGCTTTCTTGGCTAAAGCATAAGCATCTGTACCGTCAGGAAGAATGCACGGATCGTCTCCATGAATTATATAATCTATGTTATATTCCGTAAAAAGTTTATTCATGAAATCTTCAGTTATCGCATAAGGCGCGTCTGAGATGACCTCATCCACCCATTTCACTCCTTGCACCATTATCATTCTGTCAAAAATCAGAGAAAATTCCAAAAAAAATTGAAAAATTCGAGAAAAAATTCATAAAAAAAGAAAAACTGGAGAAAAATTACGGTCTGGAAGATAAAATTGAATCAACAAAACGCAAATTGAAGGATTGAAAGATGGAACCTTTCGTGCATAGGAGAGACGGGCGGGCCTTTATTGGCGATGATCTCATCGTCGCTGACAACGCCGACGACCAGCTCGTCGCCCAGCGCGCGAGCTTGCCTCAGCGCGTTGCAATGGCCGTAGTGCATCATGTCGAAGCACCCGTCCATGTAAACCCTCACCGGCCTCTTCCTCCTCCCCCTTCTGCTCCGCCAGAGCGAGAACAGCGCGAAGAAGAGGAGAACAACCGCGCCGAGGATCCACGTAGCGATCCGATCGGACTGAGCTTGGAATTTCATCGGAGAAAGTGGTGAGGGTTTAGTTAGGTTTTGAGAGTGGTGGTGATTGAGCTCAAGCTTCTTCGCGCCAGTTCACCGCCATTGCTCGAGCTTGAAGACAGAGCAGAGATCTATTCTAGAAGCTCACTTGTTTTAAAATAATATATGTATCACTATCTCTGTGTATAAATATATAGAGACTCAATTAACGCATGAAACAGGTCGAAATAACATATTGTAGAAATAGATGCACTAATAGTGTAATAATGATCAGTTTTGTATAATGTAATAGTGACCGGGATTTGAGATCTCGGATTTTTGGTGGAATGTAACACGAGATTTGAAATTCTGGATTTGGTAGGAGGAGCACATCTTCCACTATAAGAGTAGTTAGTTGCTTTTTCTCCATGGCCTTGATAATTTTTGGTGTTGAAGAAACAGGACATGGATTCATGATTTTTGTTGAACTTCTATGGATTGACTATACAAGAATTCAGAGGGGCATATGGAATTGGCGATTCTACCAATTACCAATGTCTTCAGAAGGTAAATCATGGAATTTACATTTCATTCTTTTGGAGAAAATTTGAAACCAAGTATTGATCTATCTAAAATTTAAAACCTTGAAAGAAATGTCTTTATTTCTGTTAAGTAAGTAAAATCAACAGTATATCATCCAACGGACCAACACCTCTTAGAAACAAATTAACATTCATAAGCTATTACTTTCAAATATTTCCTTACATCATTACCTAAATGACTTAAACCCAACAAAAAAAAATCTCTCTTAGTTCAAATCAATCCAGGTACCAAAACCAATCCCCGTGCATACCAAACTAATCATTTATTAACCATTCCAACCCACATTGAATGCGCTCACGGATCCCCTTTGCGTACCGGGCCCAAATGCCATTCTTGAATTAGCATTACTCAAATACTGCTGCACAAACTGATTATTATTATTCTCCATTTCCCTACCAAAACCAGCTGGCGCCGGTGCCGGTATGACAGGCGGCCCGTCCGGTATGTACTGTTGTACCACTAAAACCGACACGACTCGTGAGAAGTCCGACGAGACCAACATGTCTCCGATCGGCCCCAGACCAACCAACACCAAAACCATTCTTGTTCAATTGAGTAAACGAAGATACTCATATTTCATAGATCATTGGGACAAAAAGATGACTTCTTCTCCAGAGTGTATTTCTCATGTCACAGTCTCATTTTTTGATGGGAAAACACTATCAGTTCTAAAATTTAAAATTTACTATATTATAAATACAATATATATAGGGAGGGAATGGGGGTATGTGCTTCGCATGAAGCATCGATCTTGATCTTCATTTCACCCATTTATTTTGGCAACTTTAATATATCATGATATTTTGATGCATGCTTGGGTAGGTGCTTCAGGGCGTTCACGCAAAGTGGCTACTGGCTAGCATGCTTCAGATAATTTTGCTAACAATCTTCCTATTTAAATAAGGAGATCTATTTGACATCTTCCATTTTAGCTCATGATTATTATACTAGTTTATTACCCGCGCAATGCTGCGGGTACAAAATTAGTGCTTAAAATGTATGTAGTTACTTGTTAGAAATCAAACTTATCATTTTTAATGCAATTATCAAAGTTACTAAACTCAAATTCTTCTATTTCTAGAAATCTGATACTTGGAATATCTTTTCAGTAACTTTGTTTTAATTGCTTTCATTTCTAAAAATAAGAAAAATATTATGATTCAGCGTGTAAACAATCTCATGTTTGGATAATTTAGATAGAATTTTTTATTAGGAATGTAAAGACGCTTCATTAGTGAAGCGTTAAATCAAAATTGAAAATATAAAAAGAAATTGTAACATATTTTTCCCAGATTGAAACAATCATAGATAACATAGAAAACCTATAATAAAACTGCTGAATACAAATTCCAACGAACAATCCGGTCGAGAGCTCCCTCACATCACGTCAGAACCAAACCCAGCATACTCAGCCAACTCCTCCTAATAGATTTCGACCCGGTTAAAGTCAATCAACTGCATTATAATATTCTCCTCACCTAATAACTTGGATCTTGAATAGCTCCAATAAAACTTGTCCTCCTCAAACGGGTCGACTCGTTTCGACAGAGGCGACTTCACCATGCCTGAACTCGATTCTAACATCTCTTTCCACAATCGTTTTGTCTCGCTCCCTTTTTCTGAATAATAATAATAATAATAATAATAATAATAATAATAATAATAATAATAATAATAATAATAATTAACTAGGGGAAATTTGCAAAGAAGCCCCTGCATTATGCTGAAATTGTAAAAACAAGTGGGAAATTGCAAAAAAACCATATACCCTTGGCCAGAATTGCAAAAACCTTAATGCAAAAAATATTATTATTACTACAAAATTGTTGTACTGTATCAGCATGAAATTACCGGATTGCCCCATGCTCCCTGTTATATTGTATCAGCATGAAATTACCGGATTGCCCCATGCTCCCTGTTATACTGTATCAGCATGAAATTACCGGATTGCCCCATGCTCCCTGTTATATTGTATCAGCATGAAATTACCGGATTGCCCCATGCTCCCTGTTATACTGTATCAGCATGAAATTACCGGATTGCCCCATGCTCCCTGTTATACTGTATCAGCATGAAATTACCGGATTGCCCCATGCTCCCTGTTATACTGTATCAGCATGAAATTACCGGATTGCCCCATGCTCCCTGTTATCTTCTCCCTTATCTTCGTTCCCTATACAATAAAAATATTTGAAAAATTATTAAAAATAATAAGGAATATTAAATCCCATTTTTACCCCTGTAAAATCGCAAAATATCACAGACAATGTATTAGATATATTTTGAAAAATCAATATATTGCTTGTGTTTTATAGAGCATTTATGATATTTCATATTTCACCTAATAATAATAATAATAATAATAATAATAATAATAATAATAATAATAATTATTATTATTATTATTATTATTATTATTATTATTATTATTATTATTATTATTATTAAAATAATAATCATTAATAAAATAAAATACTAAAATCTCCAAATATCACAGGAATAACCCTGCAAGATGAGATATTTTTATATATTTTTAAATTATTAAAAATAATAAGGAATATTAAATTCCATTTTTACCCCTGTAAAATCCCAAAATATCACAGACAATGTCTTGGATATATTTTGAAAAATCAACATATTGCTTGTGTTTTATAGGGCATTTATGATATTTCATATTTCACCTAATAATAATAATAATTAAAATAATAATCATTAATAAAATAAAATATTAAAATCTGTAAATATCACAAGAATAACCCTGCAAAATGAGATATTTTTACACATTTTGAAAAATCAATATATTGCTCATGTTTTATAGGGTATTTATGATGATGATGATGATGATAATAATAATAATAATAATAATAATAATAATAATAATAATAATTATTATTATTATTATTATTAAAATAATAATAAAGTACCATAGAATGGCAGCCTTCTTCAAAATTTTCAAGAAAACCAGTGACCCATCTGTCCGCATTTTCAACCCATTCCTCTTGGAATTTTGCAAATGAATCCAACTGTAAAAATAATAAATAATTAAATAAATAAAAGATTAAAAAAAATTAAATATGTGGAAGAGTTACTTTACTTACCTTCTCATTGACTGCACTTTCACTTTATATCCGAGGTTCTTTAAGCCCATATTCACCATTATTCTTTTCTACTAAAAATAATAAAAAATTAACAAATATTTTAATCATTTTTTTTTCTTTTAATGTTTACTAATTTAAAAATTGAGGTAAATTGATGCTAAATTAGGTTAAATTGAAGCTTTACTGCAGAATTGAACTACTAAAGCTTAGTTTGTGGGCTGCAGCACGTTCCACCGCTCCGATATCCACAATGATTCCCCTTTCAATCAATAAAATATATACAAAATAGACAAAAATAAATAATAAGATGACGAGGAAAAAATGGAATAAGAAATAAAATAGGAAAATTTGCAAAGAAGTCCAGACATTATGCCTTGGAAAAAAATTGTATATAATTGTAAAAAAAAAACCATTCTTGAAAAATTGAAGAAAGTAATATTTTTTAAATTTCTCAACAACGCAGAGGCGTTTTTGCAATTTAGTCACAATGCACATGTTTTTTGTGTAAACATAATTGCAAAAATATCAACATTTATGTCTAAATTGTAAAAAAAGCTACCGCATTATTAATAATTGCAAAATACTCTTCGAATTCAAGAAATGGTCCCCAACAGTAGGGACTGTTTTTTTGTAATTTAAATTTATCCACCATCGTAATCCAGAGCATTATTGAAGAAAAATAAAGAAAAATTGAAATGATAAGACAAAAGAAAGATAAATATATAGCTTGTCCCAACCATAATCATTCCAATAAAGGGAATTATTATCTGCAATTTTGAAGGTCCATTTTCATAGAAAAGAGCCAGTTCACTGCTGCAACCTGGTCCACCAGTGAGCCAAATCACTACTGGATGGCTGCTTTTCCCTCTCGATTCAAAGAAGAAGTAGAACATCGTGCCAACCCCCCCATAAAAATTCATAATTTCAGACAAATTCAAGCTAAAAAAGCAAGACTATAATCAACAATAACTAATCAAGAGAGATGAAAACCTAGCGGCATGAGTACTGTTAAGTAGTATCCGGCATGATGACCTAGTTCCTCAAGAGTCGCATTCGAACCGTTGTCACCTAAAATTGGCAGATTAATCTTCTTGTCACCAAAACGGGGCCCAAATTCTTATCGACCTCTCCTTCAATCAAGCTTAAGTTTCCACTAACATCAGGGAAGAGGTTCAGATTGCGGATTAAATTATCAGCGAATTGAAGAGAGTGAGAGTACGCATCAGATCGGAGAGAACAAGAAAGGATGAGAAGGGAAAACAGGAAGGAAGTTTGGTACTTCATCTCGCTTTGAGAGTTGTGAGTTTTGACCTTGTCAGCTGAGGATTGTGCAGAAAAGCAGGCCGCAATCATCGTAGGAACACAGCACGTCGTCCGTGCTGAAATTGAAGGACCGAGGCTCTCCTCCTTGGTCTCTAACCCGAGGGAAACAAAAGCCGCCGCGAACCGAACCGTTCTCTCAGCAGCGATGGTCCGGCGAGGGAAATCGAAGATCGATCCGATGGATTCGATGAAGGTCGCGAAGAAAGGTTGTGAGGCGGTCGAGCGGTGGATTCCTGCGAGTTCCTTGAGCTTGCGTTTGTGCGTGAGTTGGGAGTGGAGGCATTCCTCTAGGACCGTGCAGATCTGCTAGGACAGGACAGGATGGGATGAGAGGGCTCGGTGTCGGCCATTTTGGAGAGTGAGAGTGTGGGGACATTTCTTTGATTTTGAAGCGGGGCTTATTTCACACTAAATCTCGGATAGGCCATTTCTTTCAGAGAAAATCACTGAACATCAACATTTTTCAGAAAATTAACCGTCGTAGTGAAAACACATCCTTCTATCGGACGGTAAAAAATTATTTACGACGTGGCCCCCCGTGAACTCCAAACCGCACGTGGGGGGTAATTCCCAAAATATATTTAATTCACTTATATATTATATATTCTTTCATCCAAGCTAACATATGTAGATTAAAATATAAAAAAGATATACGTATCTTTAACCATTGTGATAGTAAATAAATATTTATTCTTTAAAGAGCGTAAATTTCTCAATTGTTATTTTTCAATTGAAGTTTCATGAATTATCATATTAAAATTTAAAGCATACACAAATTGAAATTGAAGAATGACAATTTTTTTTTGAGATAACTCATTGAGTTAGTAGACTTTGCTAAATATTAAGTTAAATACGTTCGATGTGGCTCAAATTTGGGTCTCTACCTGAATTAGCATGGCTCAAATACTACTACACAAACTGATAATTATTCTCCATTTCCCTACCAAAGCCAGCTGGCGCCGGTGCCGGTATGACAGGTGGCCCGTCCGGTATGTACTGTTGTACCACTAAAACTGACACGACTCGTGAGAAATCTGACGAGACCAACATGTCTCCTATCGGCCCCAGTTCAGGGCACTCGGTCCATTGTTTTAGGGTTTTGGTGAGGGTAGAACCGGAATTTTCCTTGTAGCCTCTACCAACTATGTAGAACTCGTGCATACTTTCCATGTTTTGTATCGCTCCAACCACCTCCTCACTGTTTTGCACCACCTTTTCAGTGTAGCTAATCGAGTTATTTCCCCTCGTCCTAACATAAAAAAATTGCATCAAGTTTAAAGTATAATGGAAGTTATATCGAACTTTGTATGTTGTAGTAAAAGTATATCAATCTGGCTATATATAAACTATTCACTTGCCTTACGAGAAACTCGTGGAGACATTCATCATCAAGAGCGCGTTGATAGACAATTTCGTCGATGGTGATGGCTATCTGATCTGGCGCTGATGAAGAAGACCAAGCGCACACACTGTCTTGTCCTTCTGCAAGAATAAACCGAACTACCGTGAGTGAAACATTCATGTTTCCAACCAAGCGGGATGCAAAAGAAAGCGCCTCACGATCGTCCGGCCCACCAAAGAACAAAACCGCCTATGATAGAAACATATCATAAAAGGTTGATTATTTCAAAATAATCGACAAAATATAAATTAAATGTGATAATTGATTACCACATAGCGAGCTATGGTGAGATGTGCAGTTGAAGCGGAGAGGCCTCGATCGACGAAAATTGCCACGGAACATGGAGCGGAAGCTAAGATATTTTCATTCAACGATTTAATCGATGGATTGATCGGCTCCATACTTCCATCGACCGTTTGTTGCTTGTGAAAGGGTAGAACAATTAGCGAAACATGTCGATCCTCTGCGAGATTACACACATCCTCATGCATGGTTGAATAAGGAGAGACAGTCGTCATTTGTTGCACCGACACGCCGCCCACTTTATGCTCGTACGTTTCGAACGGGGTGAATATATGGGGTGATAATGCGGTCGTTGATGTTGATGCTGATGATAAAGTTTTGTTTATTCCTGCGTAGTTATGCACGATAAGCATGTTGGAGGCGCGAGACGTGAGTTCAACAAGGTGTAACGCGTAAGTGAAAATTGGGGCCCGTTTGGTCGGGTTGCTGATGTCTAAGAGAGAAATGATTGAGGGAACGTTGCGTGGGGTGTGAACACATACTAAGAGACGGAGCTCGGAATCGGGTTTTGCGAGTTGGAGATTACGGCGTTTGTAACCAACGCGAAGGCGTGACGACCGATGGATGTTGGTTACAATAGGCGTTACGAGAGCCGTCAATGTCACGGAGACTAAAACCATTGTCGCGAATGACTCATCATCTAACACCTAAGTAAAAAATAAAAAATGATTATTAAATATATGTTTGACCTTTTGTAAAAGATGAAGTTGTATCATATACCTCTTTGTCACGTCCAATGTTAAGAATGATCATCTCAATGAGCCCACGTGTGTTCATCAAGAACCCAAGCGCGAGTCCCTCGCGAAACGGCATGTTACAAAATGCGGCAACCAAAAGAGTCCCCGCGATCTTTCCAACACTCGCAAGTGCAAAAACAAGTACAAGCAGCCCGACGGTGATAAAATCGTTCAGCTTAGCGATGTTGGTTCTAAGCCCACTAATCGCAAAGAAAAGCGGTAGTAACAACCCGGTTATAAAGTCCTCTAGTTTCTCTATGAGAGCTATGCTTAGTGGACCGTTCGGGATGGTTAGACCGTACACAAAGGAGCCGAAAAACGAGTGGATTCCAATCGCGTCGGTTATTATGCTAGCTAGAAGCACGCCAGCTAGGATTAGACATACGTGTGAGTCTTTGGCGGTTTCGCCTTCGCGAATTTGGCGACTGACCCACCACATGATTGGCCGCACCACGAAGAAGCATATGAGCACGAACACGACTCCAGAAAGAAGAACCTAACATAAACAGAAAGGCGTAAATATTACAAACTTAATAATTAATGGTGTTTAATAATCATCATATATTGCCTTCGAAACTTACATAGAGAGAGGAAAGAGTGCTCGCTTTTGCGTCTGTAACGGCGATAGACAATGCGAGTAAAATCCAAGAGCACATATCATTTACAATTGCCGCTGACATGGCGATTCTCCCCAAATCACAATTAAGTAACTTGATTTCCGCAAGAATCCGTGCTAAAACCGGAAATGCGGTTACGGAAAGTGCGACACCCATGAAGAGTAGGAACGGTAGTGACTTTATGTTCTTCGATATTTGACTCTGGAAAATAAATGCTGTACTTGTACCTATTGAAATATAAGTTATATTTCAACTTTACAACTACAACTAGGTTTACCAGTTCAAAAAAATTATAACTGCGATCTAGCGTTCACTTTCTCTTTCGAGGTAAAAAATGTATTGTACTGATAAGCTGAATATGATTTATTAATGAAGTTTGGTGTTCACTTAAAAATAAAAAGATGATACAAAAATAGTTACTAGTAAATCATATGTTTCTATTACCATCAAAAGGTTAGGGTTTACTTCTATCCTTTTTTCCATTCAATTACTAATATTAATCATAATTACCTATGACGAAAGGTAAAATCATGCCAGCAGCAGCTATAAATATCCCTTTTTTACCGCACCGTCGAATTATAACTACATCCATTTCGACTCCGATAAGAAACAAGAAGTAGACTAAACCGAGATGTGCCACGGTTTCTAATGTTAAGAGACTTTGCTGTGGAAACAAAACACTAGACAATTTCCCCACGCGGCCAAATATTGATGGACCCAACAAAATTCCGGCCTAAAAAATGTCAAAATTTCCAATTAGGTGAGTTATGTATAAGTAATTGATTTCAAATAGGCAAGTTTTTGGATTTAATTATCTTCTTGAAATTTCAGATATGTTTCAGAATGAACTAATTTTCATTTTATTTTTCTGACTAACCCGGTTCAAACCCCGTAAAAATGATATTTCAATTCCCTCTTCATAGTTTAAGACATCAAAAAATGCTAAATGGCAAGCTACATGACGGAATTCAAAATCCCATTTTTGTCATTAGGGGCATGATTTGGAACTTAGAACCAGTTTAGCACGAGAAACAAGTTAGAAATCATGCATGATAGATCTGAAAACCGGTCGTATTGTTCTCTAATAATAAAAAATAAAATTTATGTAGTAATGACAACAAAAGTCTATCTTTAAAGTCTTAGTTAGAACGAGCGTACCAAAATCTCAGCAATGACGCGGGGTTGGCGGAACGGTTTTAGAAGCACAACAAGGACACGTGTCACGAGCACAATGATGGTAATTTGCATGATGAATAAAGGAAGAGAGAAACTCATGGGGTTTGTTCCTTGCCAAATGCCATTGGTGGTGACCATCATTGGCGCGTGACATATCATCGAGCTAGTCAGGTTGTTGGTGACCGCTCGTGTCACGTTTTGTAGCTTCTCTGAGAAATGCGTTGTTGTTTCCATGGCTTTTTTTTCTGTTCTGGATTTGAGGTGGAATGGGAATGGAGGAGGGGCAGTCTGTGTTATGTGTTGAGTATGGAGATGGTGTTCGATTAGAGAGAGATGAGAGATTTGCCGAAGAAGTGAAATTATAGAGAAGTTCACTAATTTTAGTGCAAGCGGTTATGTGTGAAATGACCAGAGGCCGCGTATTGAGTTACTATTTGAAGGATACGAGTCACTACAGCAAAAAAACGCTTTTATATGCATTTTTTTATACACATTAATAAAACCATGTATATGTAGAAAGAAATTTGCAGTTTTATACACAGTTTCAATACCGTTTATATGTTACAACTGTTAGAAATGAAACCGTGTAATTAGTAGCTTTCATTAACATGGTTTGTTGAGAACCATGTTAGTGGGAAATGATATCACGGTTTATTAAAAACCGTATTTAACAAAGCCATGATATTCTTTGTTTATGTTCAATATTTTGTGATATGTAAATATTATTTTTATCTTGGGCCGGATAAGATTTAATTTTGTCTTTAGTAAACTTAGCATGTATAATTGATTTGGAATTATAATATCAACTATAGGAACTAATTCAATAAATAAAATATGTGGGCCGGCTAAAGACCTTGCACTAAACATGGGCCTTTACTGTACTTCCCCCCAATTAGTTCTGAATTTTCTGAATGTTAGTGAACTGCTGAAAATATTTTGCTTAATAACTGAAATTGCTTCATAAGATCTGAATTGCTCTATGTTTTGTTAATTGAAGATATGTCGAAGGTTTCTAGGAGATTATGGTGGCTACATTTTGAGCCACCAGATGTTCACAGTGGAGATTCCCCATCGTTAGAAGCTCAACAATCTACAACAGAGATCAACAGCGGAGATCAAAACGGCGAGTCATATAAGAATGCAATATGGATAGATGTAATATTTCATTTTTATTATTACTTTTATAAAGATATTGATATTTTATTATTTATTTAAATTTATTGTATTGCGTCGTAGGAAATATTTATATTATATTATTTATTAGTTTTTCAATACTATTGGGGGCCAATTTTTTATTTTCATGCATCTTTTTTTAGTACGAGTAATTTTATTTATTTTCTATCGCAAAGAAAAAAATTATATTTATTCAACAATATATTTCTCTAAGCCCAGCCCACTAACAAGACTAAAAGTGTAATGTGTGGCCCACAAAATCTATTCATTTTTACAAACACGTTAGTTTCTAATAATTTTATTATTTTTGATAATTTTTCATTGAAAGGTTTTGACCTTTGAGTAGTTTAGTAATTGAAAAGATGCATCCTCTAATTTAAATTTTCTATAGCTACAAACAAATGTTTTCTTTTTATTTTTTTGGATAATCTTTCATTGAAAGGTTTTGAGTAGTTTAGTAATTCAGAAGATATGCATCGGACCCTTAAAAAGACTTACCGAAGAGATGCAACCTTTGAAGTCTATATAAATTCTTGCTTAAGTATTTATTGTTTACGCCATAACTTACAAGTGAGATTTAAGGGTTTTAAGAGATAGTCAAGAGAGTATAGAAAAAAGAGAAAAATCAGATTCTAATTAGCAATGGAGATTGGAAATACAATAAAAAATAGAATTAAGAAGCTTTTCTCCAAAGACTCAACCTCTTTGTCCGACGAAGAAGACATTAATACTCCATTGATGGAGGAGTCTTCCTCCTTTGACTTGAACAACGGAAACATGAGTATGGTTTGTTTTCAGTTTTTGTTATTGTATTTGTATTTTTTTGATAATTTATTTTTATTTTCTTAATACTAACTTCTTAATTGTTTGTTATATTATTTCTAGGAGAAAGTAGTGCATGAAAAAAGAGAAAAAGAAATCCATGAGTATTAAGAGAGCAGCCCGCTCCATTGCATCCAAATGCAAACATCTCAAGGTTTTTATAACTTTTCTTTTTGAGACAAAGTTGTAATATTATATGCTCAATTTTTCTAAAATAATTTCATTTAATATTTTTTGTTCTTATTTACAGGAGAAACTAGGGGTGTTCATTCGGTTTAGTTTATTCGGTTACTGAACCGAACCGGTCTATTTCGGTTAATTCGGTTCGGTTGTTCAGTTAAATCGGTCCGGTTCGGTTGGAAATTTTGATTTTTTTGGTTTATTCGGTTCAGTTCGGTTTTGGTTTAGAAAAATCGAATAAACCGAACCGACCGAATTATATATCAACTTATTAATTTACTATGATATAATCTTAAATTTTAGATTACACATATTAATATTAATAAATATAGTCATTATCTAGGCTAAGAAAATATTGTATAGATTTCTTTTTATTTCGGTTCAACTGAATAAACCGAAATAAAATTCGTTTTATTTGGTTCGGTTCAAATTTCGGTTCCATTTTTATTCGGTTCGGTCTAATTCGGTTCAGCCTTATTCGGTTCGGTTTGGACCGAACCGACTGAATGAACACCCCTAGGAGAAACTTCATCTCGATTATTGTTGCAAGGACTGTTTAAATGGAACGTACAAAGACGGAGGCTGTGTGGGGCAAACACGGCCTCGATGGCTCAAGAAGAGCCTAAAAAATTATTATTTATAAAAAAATATTTAATAAAAATAATTTATGCAACGTCACAAATGCGACATGCTTTTATCAACATATGCTTTTATATGTTGATATTAAAACTGTTCAATGGATAAATAATCAATGTTTTGTATATATAATGGATAAATAATAGATGAATATTGTATACATCTCGTACAAGAGCAAGATACATTGTAATGCCAATGTGTTGGTAGTGTGTATTGTATGTGGTAATGTGGATTGTGGATCAAGCGTTTAGTTTCTATTACCTTTTAAATTTCAATGACAAATTTCATATTTTTGTTTCAATAAAACTTTGTCCCTGTTAGGATAATGTGTAGAATATTGATATAGATAAAGAGAACCGTTGAAAGAAATAACTAGAGAAGAAGAGGAAAATCATTTATTCAATTGAGAGACTATATTGTAAGAATTGTGATACAAATACAATAGGTTTATGCCTCTTTATATAGTAGAGTCTTGACTAATTACCAAAATATAAATTGCATAAATTAAAGATACAATATGAAAATAATTTAAGGCATACATAACAATCTCCACCTTGACTCGAAATCTCATCCTCGATACATAACAATCTCCACCTTGACTCCACCTTCACATCGGAACCCCGTCCTGCATCTTGATCTCAAGCGTGCCAACACCGGCAACGCAACATAGATGATCGTCTCCCAAAAGAACATATCCACTAGACGCCTCATATGTGGTGAACCACTCTCGATTCGGGATCATCTGATTTGAATTATCCGAACCCACCCAATTCTTCTCAAATCTCTCATTCTCATTCGCCACAAGAAGTACCTCAACCTTATCAGATTTAGTCTCGTAAACTTCTTCCAATAGAACACCATTATCCGCCTCCTGCTTCTTTTTGAGATTGTAACAGTCGGCCTTAATTTGTCCCGTATTCTTGCAATAGTTGTTCATCAGGTTCTTTTACTTGAATTGCGTATGCGTCTTCTCTAAACTTGAATTTCTCTTTTTTACGTCTTCCCCTCTCCACAAATAACCCAATCTCTTGATGACTACTTTCAGCCAAGGACAAATCATAGTCGATACATGACTTGACTAATAAGTTACTACCGACATCCTCAACGATAAATAACTCCCTGGAATGAAGCTTGGTCTCCTTAAACCCATTATATGACTTTGGTGGTGTGCACAACAACATCACGGTTCTGTCCTCTTTGTCCATCTTAATACCGATTCTCTCATACCATTAAAGAAATAGATATACACCAAAACATGGACCTTAACATACATATCGTCTGCCATATTCAAAGAGTCGAATCGCCGCTTCAAACATAATGGTTTGTAACTGATTTCTGCATATAGATTTCTTCTAACTTCTTCCATGTGACATCTGATGTAGTGCCCGTGAGAATTTCTTGAAGAGTCGAGTTGCCCAAATATAGCTGAATTGTCGAGAGGGCTCTATCATCCATCATCTCCCCAACATCACCCTTCACCTCCTTCGGCCGCCCAAAATTCGTCATGCTATCATATTTCTCAGTATCAGATTTAATCGACATAACCACACTTGAATTCATGATAGAACAAGACGGTATACTTGACTTACGGAAGTACAAAGATTGTCGTAGCATAGCTCTGGTACCAATTTGTTAGGGTAATGGAGAGAATATTATGTAGAGAAAGAGAACTCTTGAGAGAAATAACTAGAGAAGAAGAGAGAAATCGTTTATTCAATTGAGAGACTACATTGCAAGAATTGGGATACAAATACAATAGGTTTATGCCTCTTTATATAGTAGAGTCTTGACTAATTACCAAAATATAAACTGCATAAATTAAAGATACAATATGAAAATAATTTAAACTAATGATACAAAGATAGAAGTAAGCCACCTCCTTTCATTCTCTAAATATTTCCTAAATATTTATTTCCTTCTCCTAATTCTTCCTAAATATCATTACCAAAAAAGAAACATATTATTGTGAGATATCGAGACATACATAACAGGCATACATAACAGTCCCTATATAAAAAATAAATTGTGCCCTAAGTTAAGGCAATTCTTATCTTAATACAAAACTACAAGTTCAATTATAATGAAATTATATTTGAATTATAAGGATTATTTAAAGCGGCATGAGCATAAATAAAATTAGCACCGTTCTTAAAAAACATTAAAATAATTACAGGGATATTTTGGAAATCAGAATGTTGAGGCAATCAGAGACTTGATGATAGTCAACGTCTAACGATTTGTTCGGGGCTAAAAGTCATCTCAGAAGAAGATTTCATTACTAAGCCTGTCTTTCTTTCTGAAGAGCATGGGAGCCTGAATTGCCGATTTTACACCTAAAATTTGAAGGAGTCGGGCTGGGCCAAGAAATAAGACTTCAAAATAGGCTTTTTTCATTTAAAAGGCCTTATTGAATTATATCAACTTCAGTGTTATTTATTATTTATTATCATATTATTTATAACTTGATGGTGCATTTATATTTCATGCGCAAGGAAAACAAAATAGTAAAATCGGATCATTGACACATTTCTTATATACTGTTAAATACTGACCACAGAAACTTAAGGAGAAAAATAGAAAATCAGAAGAAGAAAAAAAAAATCAAAATTTCACCCAAAATAGTAAAACTTGACTGACTATAAATTGAGATTAGACAGGGTATATGTTCTCTAATTTTAGAAAAAAATGAACTCTATCGTGTATATATATCTCTCATTGCTTGGATCTTCCTCACACCAAACAAAAACATTAACTCTTCAAGAAAAAAAAAAGATGGCAGTAAGATCAAAGTCTATAAGCTTTAATTTCAGCACGAACCAACAATCCGAGAGAAAACCATCCAACCCCTCTCACGGTACTCCAGCCAGAGCCAGGCAGGCTCCCTCCCCGACTTATGAAGATGCGATGACTTTTGCGGAGAGTTTCATGCGGCCCGACCGATCAAGTCGGCCAGCTCCATCGCCCCAACCAGTTAGGAGGCCAGAGCTCTTTGTGGGACCGAATCGATCGTCCCGACCGAGTACATCATGTTCTAGGCCAGCCAGGCCGCCCGTGCAATATGACAAACATGGTAGGCCAATTAAGGCCGGTGCAAAACCATGGCAGGCACCACCGACCATTCCACTGACCGGTCTCCTTACCACCGACCATCTAAGATATATGGGCCCAAACGGAATCAAGTATACGAAAGTTACGAGTATTGAAGAGGTGTCGGTAGATTATAAACCGACAAGGGTTTATAGGACGAAGGAGGTTAAACCAATGATTGAATTGCCGGAAGAGGAGGAAGAGGAAAAGGTGGAGCGAAAAATGACTTGGAGGAGGAAAATTACTAGTTTTTTGAGATTTTCATGTATTAGTTAAGAATTAAGATAATATTTAGTTTTTGCTTCTAAAAATTGGACTTTTGGATGTTATCTTTATTTTAGTTAATTGACTATTCTTTATGTGAACAAAATGATTTATTATATTTCTTCAAATATCAAATTTCCATTCTACAGCTGCAAAAAAAAAAAAAAAAAAAAAAAAAATCCCGTAATCTCAAACATATTAAATCTAGCTAACTATTTAAATTCTGCATTGAAGATCATGTCATAACCTTTTATGTATTTGAATCGAGTTATCTCATTTTATTAGACTAATTCACGATCTTAATTAATATATATGAAAATATATTTTATTATCAGCAAAATTAAAGTTGACCCCACTTTTTGTCAGTGTGAATTGTCATCTTTATATACAATTCTTTTTTGGGGCCGGATCCCTTCACACCTTATTTTGACTCCCATCCATGACTTCATTTTTGGGCCCTTGGATTAAACTACATGAGTGGCTACGATTAAATGAGATTTTATCAGCTGCCCGAACCTTCATTCTGACCGAGACGACATGCCCCCACTCCATCTCTCCCTCTTCCTCTCCGTCTCTCTCTTTCCTCCAGTCGCACGCTCATGGTGCTCCTCTCTTCCACTCCGTCTCTCTCCACCTCCATCCCTCTCTCTCTTTCGAGCTCCCCCCCTTTCATTCTGTCGAGTTCTCCCTCTCTCTCTTAAGATCTAGATACGACACGCACGACTGAATCGAGCCAGCCATTCTCTTCGTCGTACAGTAGCACATGTCACGAAAGGCTCAACACTTCTACTCTTAACCTCTGTTTGAGCAGAATCAGAAGACACTGAAGCAAAATCGCACCCCAACATCATTTTTTGATTGAAGAAGAAGATCAAATAGAAAAGGTTGGTGATTCTATTATCTAGCTGCTGAATTGTGACATATTAGATATAATTAAGACTGATTAAGATTATAATTTAGACTAATTGAGTTTAATTTGGCGCATTTGATGCTAATTGAGCAACTTTGGGCTGATTTGGGCCAATTGAGACTAATTCTGGAATTATGAATGTGGTTTGGACATGAAATAACCCAAGTTAGTCCCTAATTTGCGCCAAATCAGCCTTAATCTCTCAAGTCAGATTTTAATTAAGCAAATCAGCCTGTCAATTGCCCTCAATTATATGTTTTATTTGCCCTCATTTTTAGATTAAGTGCTTGTATATTTTTATCTAATATATCATTTTGTTGCATGATTATTGAATATATCTTTTAATTGCACTACTATACTTTTCATTCTTTTGAACATTGATGTTACTAGTTTTCTTAATAATTAATAATGTATTTTATTCATTTTATTTTTCATTTGAATTTAGGTGCTTCATGTTCATGGATATGGAGCAAGAGAAAGTAAAGGGAGTTGGAATTGTTGATATAGCAAGAGAAAGTAAAAGAAGTTGGAATTGTGATATGTAGCAAGAGAAAGAGGTTTGATGCTAGAATAGCCTTAATTACGACTTATTTGTGGTGATTGAGACTAATTATATGTACAGAGCAAGGGAAAGTAACGAGATGTTTTCGGCTGTTTTAGGCCGGTTTTGGTTAGGGTTAGAGTTGGAATGGTAAGGGTTTGTGTTAGGGTTTGGAATGCGCAAGTGTTTGTGTTAGGGTTTGTTTGTTGGGGTTTTGAGTTTTGGAATTGAAAAAGATTCTGAACTGAATTGAATTGTATGGTACATGTCGAGTTAAATTGAATTGAAATGGATTAAATTTTGGATGAACTGAATTAGAAATAAATAACACAAGTTATGCATGATTGGTCCAATATGGTACCAATATTGGTACCGCAAAATAGAACTCATATCAATTATTTCAAATACAAATATGGTACTGGTACATTGGTACCACAAAAAATGAAAGTAAAAAATTGGTACCAATATGATGCTGCTAATATCAAAATGAATGTAAAAGAGTGAGCCATAATGGAATATATCAATTGAAGCACCTTATATCTTCCAAGCAACATTTGTAACAAATACAATTCAATTCATTTCAACATAATAGAATTCATATCAATTATTTCAAATACAAATTACAATTCTTACACTTTTCATCTCAACCAATTAAACAACAAGAACTAAACCTTATAAATGAAAACCTAACAATCATTCATCTAGTTAAATCCAAAGCCTAACCCTTATGCATCCTCAATTTTAGTTATTCACTTATACACCCAATTAAATCGAAAAGTTATACCTAATAAAAAAAAAGACTCATTTAAGTCCAATCTTTCATTCCTTTAATCTCAGGTCCTTTTTCAATTTTGGGTCCACACATCGTATTAGCACAGACCAACAAACCATACAATGTTCTTTATTCGCATTAAACAACCAATATAAGCATTTTCTTCCTTAACTGCCCATCTTAATCCCCTTACTGGCACCAGAAAAAATAGCTTGAATGGTACAACTTCTAGCGCCCTATATAGAGAAAAAAAATTCAAATGTGTTGTAAATAGAGAAAAAAAGACAAGTAACACCAAATGTGCATTTGAAATTCAACTCAATCCAGCATCACAATCCTCTATTTAGTCCAAATACAAATAAAAAATGAATTTCAAAAATGAAAAGAAAATAATTGTATACCTGATAAGATGTATTTGTATCCTCTCTAAGTCTTTTCCCATCTATCATTCACCTCCAATCTCCAATCTGTTCATAAAATGGAGAGTAACTATTAACTTTTTCTAAAAGTTAAAATTAAGATATTCTTTACACTAAGTATGTTCACAAATGATGCATGCATAAAGTAAATTACTGGATCAAATTCAGCAATAATTACCATCAAATTCACCTAAATTAGGCCTAAATTACCCCTAATTCAACCGCAATTCCCTTTAATTCAAAAAAAATAAGTTTAAGTAATCCCTAACTACAATCAAATAAGTCCAGAACAGAGCTGAGTACCCTAGTGAGTACAAAAATAACTCCAATTACTGAACTACATAGAGATACTAGAGTAGAACAACTCACCTTTTTTTTTCTTCTTCTTACTCAGTCGAGAAAACAATGACGCAAGCGAGTTTGTTTCTGCTCGTCTGCTTTTGCGCTCCAGGAGGCAATCCTTGATGAGAGGGCGGATAGTTGCGTCGACGGTAAAGATGTGCTTCGAATCCCGATCGAGGAGAAGAGCTACTCTCGACTGTCTCGTGCGAGAGAGAGAAGAAAGAGAGAGACAGAGTGAAGAGGGAGAACAGCTCAAGCGTACAAGAGGAGAAAGAGGAAGGGCGGTCGGCTCAGGCAGAAAAAGTGCATGGGGCAGCCATTAATATCTCATTCAATCAGAGCCGCTCATTAAAACGAAATCAAGGGTCCAAAAACAGAGTCATAGTTGGGAGTCATATTTGGATGTCAAGGGCTTTTTTTATGGACATCTATATATACAATTCTCTTTCCAAGGGCTTTTGTGCAAATTTCTCTAGTTCTTGCCAAGGAACAAGGCCGGGCTCAGATTTTTCGGGCCCTAAGGCAAAATTTCAAAAAAGATCCATAAAAATTTTAAATCTAAAAAAAAACAAATCGCAAAAAAAAACTCAATTATGCTTCCTCTTTTTGCCTCTATTTCCTTTAGAAAACTTTCTTTTATTTAATCAAGTTCCTTTTTTTTGCAACTTCTTCTTGACTTTCTATATTGATGGCTTGCTTGACTCCATAAATTGAACACTTTAGCTTGTTTTCAAACTTTTAAGTTTCAACAAAAAAATAGTTCAGCAAAAAAAATATCTTCAAGATATTTCTTCAATCGCCTCTGAAACGACACCAGATCTTCACCAAATCAGAAATTCAGGGAGCTATAGAAACATAACTTGTGGTACCTCAACCAATTCAGGGAGCTTCCACAAAATCCTGCGATTACTCAATTACTGAACTTCTTCACCAGTCAAGATCGGGTTGTTTTTCTTCATTGACCTTTTCAGATAAACTTAGACCACAAAAAAAAGGGTGAGATTCAGAAAAAGAATGGAGAAAAAAGCAAAAAGAAATGGCGAGTAGTGAAGATGGTTGAAGCCACCATAAGTTCTCAGATCAAGAAAGGCAGGGGGGGGGGAGTTCCAGCCATCAATTGAGAGAGGGAGGGTCAGGCGATTCAGAGAGAGGGGAGGAGAGCCAGCGAAAGAGAGAGAGAGAGAGAGAGAGTGAAAGGGGTTGGGGAGGCGGAAAGACCAAAGAGGAATCTGGACGCGTGAAATTAACAGTGAACACTTGTCTCTAGTTAAAAAATTTAATCCAATGGTTCAAATCAAATCTGATCAGTAAAAATATTCAATCCAACGATTAAGAATAAAAGAATGACATGGCAGGCTGGTAAAACAGTAAAATTTTAAAAATTAGAACCTATTATAAATATTATAAATATCCACACCTTCTCTTTATTCCAACTCACTTCACATTTCCACATACCAACTAATCAACACAGGATTAACTCAACAACCTCTTTCTCTCCGGTCTTTCTTCTCCATTCAAGCAGCAAAACTCCGCACTTGTACAATATCCATACGAGATAGTAAAATATCGGATCGAAAAGATGAATCAGACGAAAGCGGAAGAATTCAAATAAAGAATGAAACTTGAAAACCGTAATTTCAACTTTTTATGAAATAAATACTCAAATCTAAATTCTAACTACAAAAACTAATACTAATAATCATAATACCATATATATCCATTATATCTAACAAACACAAAAAAGATTATTACAATTTAAAAAAGATAATTAGAATTTAGAAAAGTTAATTTCTTCAAAAAAAAATCTAATAATTCTAGAAACCTAAAAATTCTAAAACTCTAATAATAATTTTTCAACAAAATCAATCTAATATTCCTAATAACAAAAAACCCTAAACATAATTTTCCAACAAAATCAACCTAGTAAGTAATAATCCTAAAATCCAATCTAGCAATCAATCCAATAATCAATCTAACAACTAATAAAACCATCTCTAACAACCTAATTTTTAGTTTAAAAAAATTAGAACTTTAGTATTTTTTTCTTTTGAACAAAAAAAAGCTCAGAAGGATCCCCACAACTTTATCGTCCACAAGTCGAAGAAGCTGGTCTTGGTATTTTCAAATCTAGGTGGAATTCAAAATTCCCATCAGAAAATAGGTAGTTTATTACACCTCATAACCACAATTAATAAAAAATTAATAAATAAAACAAGCAAGGATAGAAACCTGGATTTTTTTTTAAAATAGCATATGTACCAAAAAAAATTAACTAACTAGCACCCATATAAAAATAATTAAGTATTTAACACTACCGCCAGACCTGATGGCGGTAGTGGTTCACTACCGCCAAGCCCTCTGGTGGTAGTGTCTATTTTCCTTGATTTTTTCAGCGAAATTTTAACTCGCCCTTAAACGGACTAAATTACTGTTAAATTAATGAATTAACGACTACCGCCAGAGGGAGTGGCGGTAGTGGGTAATTTTATTTATTTATTCTCAGTTAACGAATAATTAATTATTTGCACGATGTTACTGTCAAAATAATGTTAAATTTAACGAAATCACAACTACCGCCAGAGTGAGTGGCGGTAGTGTGTATTTTCTTATTTTCTCCCCCCGTTTGCAACCCGTTTACAAAGATAAATGAAAAAAAATAAAAAAAAGAAACGTACTCACTACCGCCAGAACCCCTGGCGGTAGTGCGTTTTTTATTTTATTTTATTTTTATTTATTTTTTTTTATTGGAAATAAAAAAAATAAAAAAATTTCACTGATAAAATCACTACCGCCAGAAAGCCTGGCGGTAGTGCTAGATACTTAATTATTTTTATATGGATTCTAGTTAGTTAATTTTTTTTGTACATATGCTATTTTAAGAAAAAAAGTCAGAAACCTGGATTGGAAATTTCAGTATTGGAAATGAAATTTACCAATTTTGTCAAATTCAAAGAGACAGACAGAAGATGGAGGGGAAAGAAGAGGAGCCGACTTTGAGTGGAGAGACGGAGAGGAGACCGCCAGTCGCGCCGATCGAGACCTGCATCGGCGACCGACTCTGACTGGAGGCTTCGGCGTGGAGACCAACGATGGCAAGAGGCGACAACAGATGGGAGGGAGGGACCGAATTGGTCGAACATTTTCATTCATTCTTTCTTTCTTTTTTGTCGTAATTTCTGTTTTTGGCCGACAGAAGAAAAAGGGTCGGAACGGAGCGGGTACGGGTTTGGATTGGAAATATTAGATCCGCGACATTATATCTTGGGATTGGGCTGATTTAGACTTGAATGTAGTTTTTTTTTTTACCTTAGGGCCCCTCAAACTTTGGCCCCCAGGCCCGGGCCTTAGCCTATGGCCATGCCTGCTCTCAATCTCACTATAATTAAAAAGATATTTGTCATAAACTTAACATTTAGTATTTAGTAATATGTTGGGTCTATAGGTACTAACTAATAAATATCACCACTCAAAAAGCCTGGCGTGTCTGAAAGAACACTTTGGAGTATTTTTTCGGTGTAGCATTTAATGAGAGTTCCTTTTAGTATTTTGAGTTCACCTTTTAACTGTGGTGCAGGTAATAAATGCTAAACCTATTGTATATTAATTTGTTAGTCTTTGCTGTCCAGTGAATGTAGTTAGCTATAGTTAGGAGTACTCGTAAAAGAAAATTACGAGTTCAATTGAATTTGGTTTCCATTCAGGCCCGGCCCCAGACTAAGGCCCGGGCCTGGTGTCCAAAGTTTTAGGGGCCCTATATATATATATATATATATATATATATATATATATATATATATATATATATATATATATATATATATATATATATATATATATATATATATATATATAAATTACATTCAAGTGTAAATTAGCCCAATCCCAAGATATAACGTTGCGGATCTAATATTTCCAATCCAAATCCGTACCTGCTCCGCTTGGCCCCCTTTTTCTTCTGTCGGCCAAAAATAGAAATTACGACAAAAAAGAAAGAAAGTTACTCACGGTGCGTCACTGAAGCGTATGTTGCTCATGCGATGCTCTGGCTCGCCAAGATGATTCATCCTCAAGAGAGTTTTACGTGTGTGTTTTCTCTTTCAAGATTCTTCTTCTTCTACACATTTATAATGGGATATAATCCTAGACATTTTCCTCTTCATCTAACAAGACACAATGTTCTTTTAATCTGGACCGTCCATTTTTTTCCTTAATGAAATATAGCCTTTCGATCAATATCTGATGGATGAGATGGCTTATCTGCACATAGCAATTTTAGCTCTGAAAGTAAAGAATTCAGTTAGTTGAGGTAGGTGCTATTTTGAGAGCTGTTTTTCTATTTTCAGAGCTGAGTATATGTAATAAAAGTGCTCTTAACATGTATTCATACTCTGAAAATAAGAAATGTGCTCTCAAATTATCATTACTATAAATAAAGAAAATTTACATAAAATCCCCTATCTTTACTGAATATAGTAAATACCCCATATTTTTCGTTTTGTTACAAATAAGGCCCTCTGTTTTATATTTTCCTTTCAAATATCCCCTACATCTACTTCTCCATTCATTCCAAGGTTATATATTTGAAAATGATTGAAATACCCTTATACACGTCTAATATATTTATTAATAAGTAAATTAAATAACGTTAATTAAAAAAATAAACATAAATAAAATAAAATAAACATAAATAAAATAAAATAGTTAAAAAATAGAAAATAACAATTAATTTAGAAATAAAATTAATTTAGTAGAAATAAAATAAAGTAAAATTAATAGAATATAAAAAAGCAAAATTAAAAATAAAAGTTAAAAAAAAATTAAAACTTAAATAGCCAAAAAAATAAATAGTAAAAAATTTAAAATAGTTTAAAAATAAAAAATAACTCAATAAAAATTAATTAAAATAAATAAATTTATAAAATTTAATAATAAAAAGCTAGAAAGTTCTTTTTTTAATTTTTTTATTTTAAATAATTATTTTTGAGTTATTTTTATGTTATGTATGTCCCAACTTTTATGTGTATCGTCAAAAGTGGAATTATTTCAATGCTAGTTTTGTTACCTTTACAAAATTATATCTTTTTATTCATATTAATATGCGTTAGAGACATATGATCATTACGTTTCAACCAGTTATTCTTTTTCGTCTCTTCTAGAGATTCTAGAGAAAAAAATTTAACGAAAAATAATTTATAACACGGCAATACATTTTACAAAACTTCTAGCCTGAGCACACGTAATGGAGCCGTAGACAACCAAGTGAAACCGTATATCCATTGAATTATGTATTTGTTATCACGTTAAACAACTATTATGTATTTTTCTCACAGTTAAACAAGTGTTGTTCATACCAAATATTTTAATCTCTAAATTCAGACCAAGTTGAGAGCAAGCATAATATAAGAAAATAACATATATACTATGATAACCATATCTTCATTATACAAGCAGTTTAATCAATTCGTGCAACGTGCGAGGTCCCCCTTGTTTTATGGTAAGACTGGACAACTGAAATAGATTTTAATTATGCTGCAGCTCAATTGTTCTTAGGCTGGCCCAGCCCATTCACCATGTTTTCTTCTCAATTGGAAAAATATATTTTGTTGGGTTTCTACCGTTCATAACGCAGCGGAAAAACAAAAACGAAACAAAATCGAATTCAAAACCCAAAAGAAGGATCCGTGAATTACAATTAAATCAAAGAAAAGTTCATAACTTTGCACCTTCGGATTACGCTTAATCCGTGATGATCGAAAGCGAATTTGGTGACGCTTTTCTTTGCCCGATTCCAAACCGGTTTCCAAACCGATCCTTTGTATGTTTCGCCTAACCGGTCTCACAAACCGATCTCCAAACGAACCGATTCTCCAAGCAAACCGATTCTCCAAACAAACCACGGTTTCAACCTGAATCACAAAGACGCCGCACTTCGCTTCGTCCTCTACCGGTATCCACACGAACAACCCCTTTGAACGGATAAAGAACGTTATATGCTAGTATTCGTTCTTCATTTTTCTCACAGAAATAACAAGAGAATAATTTTCATATTTTTCTCTCATTTTGTCTCACAAAAGTTGGACGAAAATAATATGCCTTCATCAATCATTTTGGGGTGTCTCTTGTGCCTATATAGTCCATAAGTTTCATATCCTATGTGCATGGTAACTATGTAACCATATATGCAACACACCTTATCATATAAGATGTAGAATTAAATGTGTCACTTGAATATGTAGCTCTTCATACAACTTATCACATAAGTTATGATTTTTCTGTGTACGTCTCAATAGTTGTTCTTTGTGTGTGACCTTGTAGGTTTACTTAATGTTGGTAATAATCACAATAGATTATAAATCATGAGCGGCCTCTAGCAAGACATCATGATTACGCAAATTAAGCAAGTATAGATGATTCGATCAAACCTAATTTATATTCATGCATTGTATCCTTTTGTTACACGATATCTATACCGTCCATAAGGCATGGTATGTGTCAACCTTACGTTGGTCGATAAATATTTCTTGACCCCAAATTTGATTGAACATGAAATGACATTAATAACTCCTTATTAATTCACTCGAGCACGGCCGTGCGTTTCTTCAATCAAATAATCAAGAGGTCTAAAGATATCTTTCTCAATTTATGAGAGGAACAAATCCTATCTTAATTAAACTCTTTCCTCCGCATAATTTATTATATACCTAATTATAATCTTTATGACCGCACGGTTAAAGACGATATTAGATTATATTAAAGTATAAAATTTCTCATGTAGGAAACTGAGATAATCTAAAGTCTAAGGATTACATATACATTCTTTACTGAGAATAACTAATGACACGAACCATGTAGTATTCTGACGGTGGGTCAATCCCAGTATATGGTCTCTAACATATACTTACGTTAATGACTTAATAACTCTTATTCATAATCAGTAAAACGTGACCATCAGTCAACTAACATACCGATGTCCATTTATAGCTTATCATAAAGTATATTTGTCTCACAAACATCCTATGAATGATCAGGAACGGTTTAGAATATCATTCATAATAGTTTTACTATCAAAGTCACATACTTTGATAATATAAAGCTAAATATCATATTCAAGGTTCATTTTAGTAATAAGAATAAAATAACCAATACGCATTTATTATATAAAATATCTCTAAATAAATACAATGTTTGTTTAACACAATCCATATATCTAGGTCTCAAATATATTGGCCTAGGGCATACTACTAACATATTTATCCCCCGGTAAACGCTCCCCCCAATCCACCGTTTATCACTGATAAACGGGCCCCAAATTTAATTAAAAAGAGCCACGTTTACCAGTGACAAACGGTGGACTGGGGGGGGAGGGGATGTTGGGAGGATGTGTGTATAATCCCTTCTCAATTTAAGTTGCTAAAAACTTGTACTGTATCATCCTGGAATTAGCTCTATCACTCAAGCAACCATTCAAAAAACAAAAAAAGCTCTATATATCATTTAATGTGTCGAATCAAATTAATGGTGAATTGTTTGTTTGTTTTAAGATGCTGGATTGAAGGAAAAGCGTCCTAACGAAGACCTAGCCAGTTATGGTGGATTGAAGGAGAAGCGTACGATTGAAGTAGATCTGAAGGAGAAGGATCTGAATATGATGGCCATTAGCTCTCTACTGAGATCACGGTGTGTTATTGAAGCGTGAGTTGCTCATGCGAAGCTCTGGCTCGCCAAGATGATGCATCCTCAAGAGGATTGTACATGTGCGTTTGCTATTTCGAGATTCTTGTTCTTCTACACGGCAAGGAAAAGGAAAAACCTAAGCCATATTGTACCTCCCGACTATATATTTTATCTTTACTTTCTTTAAAAAAATATTTATACATTAACCATACATTTATCTAAGCCTACTTCTCTATTAACATGACACAAGTAAAGGCTGAACGGCCCAAAATTATTTAGATAACATTTCAAGCTCATTGACCGTGAGGGAAAGGTTTTGAGTAGTTTTTTTTTTACTTAAATGAAATGTTTTGTGTAGTTTTGTTATTGAAAAGATGCATCCGTGGCCTTCATGGACTTTCATGAAGATATGCATCATGTAAGCCTATATAGATTATAGATGCTGTTAATTACAAGCCAATACTGAGAATCCTAGAGAGATAGTAAATAGAGTTTAGAACAAGAGAAAAGTTAGATCAACTTCTTGCAATGGCGATAGGAAAGAAAATCTTCAAAAAACTAAAAAAGATATTCTCAACAGATTCCTCAAGTTCCTCTCATGAAGAGAAAATACAAACACCGCTAGTATCTAATCATGACGATGAAGGAACAAGTTCACAATTAGAGGTTGGTTGAGTTTTTGTTGTATTCATATATATATATTAATATATATAATTCTAAACTCTCTTTTCTATACTACTCTCACCAAATTGATCCACGTCACTATTATTTTTTGTACAGTTTATGAAGTGTTTGAATTGGGCCTCAATTTGCTTGCTTGGTTATTAATCGCAATTTTGTTAAGATATATTTAAACCCTCTTTATTTTGTTACATGATGATCTTTTTTATATTTTTAATTTAGTTTATGTTATTTCTAGAGGTGCCTTACTCTTGGCCTATATTTAAAAAATGTCTTAAATATGATTATGGAAAATAATGTTGATTTTGTACTATTCAAAAAATTCAATTTGTATTGTATAAATTGAAAGGAGCAAATTATTTCATAATAGATTTTAGACTACATTACTTTCATTTTATTACTATGTAACAAAATAAAAAAGAAAAGAAAAACCATGTCTTAATATATTGTTATGTGATAGTTCAAATAAATTTCACTCAATTATGCATCTATTCTTTTTCTTATTTGTTGAGACACCCAGAAAAAAACTTATGAAAATTTCACGCAAAGCGCGAGTATCCCTTGTTATCTTTTTTCTTTGTTTTTTAGGACAACATTGTGTCCGAAAACGAAAACGCGAAGAAAAAATCTATAGGAATCAAGAAAACGATGCATGCTCTTAGCAAAAAATGCGCGCGATTAAAGGTAATTATACTTTCTTCTTTATTAATTGAGACAAAAATAATATATCATAGGTTCATATGACTCACTTTCTAAATCTTGCCACGATTCTTTCATTTTAATCTTTTGAAATTTGATTTTTTTATCCCATTTTTTTATTATTATATTTATTGAGACAATGAAATACCACAGATCCATATAACTCAATTTCTGAATCATGTCACGATTCTTTTATTTTAATCTTTTAAATTTGATTTTTTTATCCCAATTTTTTCTGAACCATGGCTTCTATGGTTAAAAAACCTGCCCTCATCCTCTAGTTCTGCCATCAAAGCGAATGGCTTACAAGGAGAATTCTTCACTCACAAATGAGGAGTCTGACAAAGTGATCCTTTATCGCCTCTTCTTTTTAACCTAGCAGTTGACTCCCTCCAAACGCTACTTTGCAAAATAAACCCATTACTCACACGCCATGTAGTCACCGCCCCAATGTACTACAATACGTGGATGACGCAATTCTCTTCATCGAAGCTCACCCGCAAAATCCTAAAATCATCACTCAGACATCTATTCATTTTGCTCAAATGACAGGATTCAATATAAATTGGGCAAAAAGTGGTTTCATCCTAATAGTCATTCCAACGGAATTTTATGATGTCATCTCATCCATACTCTCTTGTAGGAAAAAAAAAGCCTCCCCGTTAAATATCTAGAACTTCCACTCTCTTATAAAAAACTTACTAAATTATTCTTCCAACCTCTAGTATCAAAGATGAGGAAAAAACTAGAGACCTGAAAGGAGAAAATACTTTCATACGGAGGAAGAACAACTCTTAGTAAAGCCACGCTCTCAGCATTACCTACTTAATGCTTTAGAATCCCTCAGAAATACTAAACACAAGAAATGGACCCATTCGAGCCCTCTTTTGGAAAAGGGATGATAAGGTGTCAGGAGTCCATTGTTTAGTTAATTGTGGCAAATGTTGCATCCCTCAAAGAATGGCGGTCTAGATTTCAAAGATTTAAACTTCAAAATATGTCACTCCTCCTAAAATGGCTATGGAAGTTAGATAGAGAACCGGGCAAGGTGTGGGCAACAACCATTAACCAACTCTACAAAACCAATGGAGTCTCTGGCTTAGCAAACATCCCGGTCCACCACCTATCCTTTTTCACCAAATCTCTACTCAAATTGATGAACATTTACTCATCGGCCACTTAAATCTTGAATATTCAGCCAAAAATACATACTCATTACTTAACAAATCCGGGGGTAATAATACCTTGGCACATTCACCTTTGGAAGATGAAAATCCCAAATAAAATCAAGATGTTCATGTGGCTCCTATTCCAGAACAAGATTCTATCCGCCGAAAATCTGAGGAAACGCAACTGGCCGCACAATGATTCCTGTGTGTTCTGCTCGAGACAGTTCGAAACGACACAACACCTAATGGCATCCTGCCCATTCACCAAAGCCATCTGGATACATGAGAGATCACACTGGTGCTTCATGGATCTTCCAGCAGACCGGCTAACGTTCTGGATATCCATTAGAAGAACACTTCATTCGCCAGTCAAAAATTTATGGGACATAGCTTGTGCTTCAAACTGGTGGTGTATTTGGAGGGAGAGGAACCGAAGGATATTTCACCACAAGGCTAAACCCTCCTACCTAGGTAATTGTTGAGGAAAGAGAGCTTGCTGCAAAATGGAGTACTAGGCTTCTTCCTTCATCTCAATCTTCAAACCATCAATGCCCTGCCTAGTCACTTAGGCTGTCTTATCTTTCATCCATTTCCTTGTAGCGGTTCGTTCCATGGATGTAATTCTTATTTGTATTTAGTTAAACTTGTATTGTTTATTTTAATATATATAAATGAGTGGACACAGGCAAAATGCCTGCCATTCCTTCAAAAAAAAATTGTTATTATATTAATTGAGACAAAAATGATATTCCATAGGTTCATATGACTCGAGTTATAAAATATTTCACAATTATTTCATTTTAATCTTTTAAAATTTGATTATTTTATTATATTAATTGAGACAAAAATGATATACCATAGGTTCATATAAATTTCTAAATCATGCCACGATTCTTTCATTTTAATCTTTTAAAATTTGATTTTTCTTATCCCAGTTTTGTATTTATATTAATTGAGACAAAAAATATATAGCATAGCTCCATCAATTTCTAAATCATGTCAGGATTCTTTCATTTTTGTTTTGAAGGAATGATGCTTTCATTTTAGCATTTTAAAATTTGGTTTTTTTTATCCCACATTTTTTATTATATTAGTTGAGACAAAAATTATATACCATAGCCATAGGTCCATATGACTCAATTTCTAAATTATGTCATAATTGATTTTTTATCTCTAACTTTTTTTGTTATTATATTAATTGTGACAAAAACGATATACCATAGGCCCATATAATCCAGTTTCTAAATCATGTCACAATTCTTTCATTTTAATATTTTGAAATTTGATTTTTTTTATCCCAATTTTTTATTATAATATTAATTCAGACAAAACGATGTACCATAGGCCAGTATGACTCATTTCTAAATCATGTTACGATTCTTTTTTTTAAGGACGATGTTACGATTCTTTTAATTTGATATTTTGAAATTTCATTTTTTTATCTCATTTTTTGTTATTATAGGACATACTCGATCCGGAGTATTGTTGCGAATAGTGTTGGATTGAGCGTAAAAAAGCAGAGGCCGTGTTTGGAAAGCACGGTCTTTATGGCTCAAGAAGAGCCTAAAAAAAATATTGTTAATGTATGTAACAAAACTTATTCTGTGCTACAGTACAGTCATGATATGGTGTTCTGTTTTGATATAAAAAACTGGTGTTCTGTTTTGATATAAAAAACTGGTGTTCTGTTTTGATATAAAAAACTGGATGATGAATACGCTTATGTCCCTTCATGACATGAGTACAGGGGTTGGAAAGCCTCTCCAGTTTTTAATAGAAATGGAGAGAACTGGAGGAGACAGGTGGGTGGTGGAGTTCTTTCCTTTTGCGGAAAGATTGCACTTCCTTACTCTTGTTCTGATCAGATTCATTACTTCTCTCTCTCTCAGTTTTGTTTTCCCATTACCTCTTTGCCACGTGCCGACATGTCTCAGATTTTTCCTTTTCCTCTTCTCGAAGAAAGACGTCAATGTCATCTTATTAACGGGTTTGTATCCGGGTCCGACCCGGTAACATGCAGTGTCAGAGCAGAGTCGATTTTGTTAAATCCGACCCGGTAACATGCAGTGTCAGAGGCGATGTTGTTAACAATTAAATAAAGAATCTTGAAGAAAGTATCCACACCACCATTTTCCTGCCTTTTGCCTGCCCATCTTTATTTTAATTCATTGTTAATGGTGACCGTTTGGATTAACGTCAGACTGTTCAACAATAAACTTTCATGCACTTCCTTGTGGAGACTACATCAGAAATTTCATTATGTGATGGTTAAAATTGTGCAAAATATATTTTACTACGGTGAAAGAAAACTTGATGTTATTATAAAAGATAAATTAATAAGTACAGAATTGTTGAATATTTTAATTGATATATATCAACTTTAAGTTTAACCCAATAATCATGTTTAAATTAAAATTAAAAATAGTTTAATTTGTCAATTGATCCCATTTTCTATATAAACAACAGATCCAACGCCGTTACGGTTTGTTCACCTACGTTGACATAGACCACCGTTATAATCCTCATCCCCGACCGAAAACATCCGCACAAAACATCCTACCAATATTTACTCGTGACGTGTCCTCATTTAATTGGTTCTCATCTTCCAACCCCACCAAGAGTCGCTTCTGCATTCTCAGTCAACGAAGAGTCGAGGACTCAGTACTTTGTGAGACTCCGTAAAATATAACCGTGAGTTCAAATAGAACTGTTCGCTCCCGTTTCTTCTCACACGCTTCGGCTTCCCATTCCAAAAATAACAAAATTAAATTCGGAGATTTCCTTCTCCACTTCCTCTCTTCTCTTCTCTCCCTCTCAAAAAATCAAAAATCAAAAGGAAACGATAAAAAAGAAAGTAAAGGAAAACGGAAAGGAAAGGAAAGGAAAGGAAAATGCTGGCGCGCAATCTCCTATCGTCTTTCCGGCGATCAATTCCCCGGCATACCTTCCCGATCTGGATTGACCACCACCATTTCGCCGCTGTCCCTTCTCCGGCCGCGTCAGCTCCTGACGAGGCGCCGGAGGTGACGGTGTCGGAGGCGAAGCGGCTGATGCGGCTGGTGAACGTGGAGGCGCTGAAGAAGAAGCTGGGGGAGAACGGAGGCGAGGTTATTGGGTACAATGAGCTACTCCGCGCGTGCGAGGCCATGGGCGTGGCTCGCACGGGCGACGAGGCGGAGGCCTTCGCACGCGCGCTCGATGAGACGGGGGTTGTTCTTCTGTTCCGTGATAAGGTCTATCTTCATCCTGACAAGGTGAGCTTCGTTTTTGTTTTGCCCTGTTTTGGTTTTGGTTTTGGAGTTGTTGATTATTTAGGTAATTTTTTTCTGACTTGCCCCACCGAAAAATCTCAATCTTTCGTTTATGTGACACTTCGGAATGAAAAATTTACGTATAATATGCGTGATTTAAGTGAATTTAGAGGAGATTATGATCCAATTAATGAAAATATTTGGTAATCTGAAAAGGAAATCTTAAAATCCTTATCGTCTGCATCCCAATCTAGCCTTCATTTGGTTTTTCTTAAAAAAAAAAATTCTTTCATTAGAATATTCTGAATTTTGTTTCTTTTTTGTAATCTTTCAAGTGGACTTAGATTTATACAAATAATATATTATCCCCCATAATGCCAAGTTAGTACTTAGTGGGGTTCAAATTCTTTTTTCCTTCATTCTCCATTGACTCCCTCATCCAAATCTCCCTTTTTCCAACTTGGGTCCACTATAATTGTTCTCACATTAAATGTCAAAAGAACAAAAATTCAAAATAACCAAACAACCCAAATGAAACATTTTCTCATCCCTTATATATTTCAAATTTATTATAATTTGAAGGTGGTAGATCTCGTCAGAAAGGCGGTCCCACTAGCCCTAGCCCCATCAGACGACCCGCGAAAAGAAGAGCTCAAAAAACTAATAAAAAAGAAGCAAGAAATAGACAAGTTGGCCCACAAGCAAGTGCGACGGATTTTATGGACCGGTTTGGCCGGCACAATCGCGCACATCGGCCTCTTCTTCCGACTCACGTTCTGGGAGTTCTCTTGGGACGTTATGGAACCCATCGCGTTTTTCACGACCGCTACAGGTTTGATAATTTTTTTATATTTTAAATTTGTAGCTAGCTAATTAGGCTGCTAAAGACTTTCATTAAAAAAAAAGAAAGTTGGTAGAGTTTATAATTATATACAATTATTAACCCTCAAAAGGGTTTTAAATCACAATTTCTATAGGTTTGATAGTTTTTTATTAAAGTTGTAGCTGATTAGGCTACTAAAGACTTTCATTAAAAAATAAAAGTTCGTACAATTTATATACAAATACTGACGCTCGAAAGGGTTTATTTCATAATTTCTACAGGTTTGATTGTTGGGTATTCGTATTTTTTAATCACGGATAGAGATCCGACTTATCAGGATTTCATGGAGAGGATGTTTAGTTCGAGGCAGAAGAAGCTGGCTTTGAAAGAGGGGTTTGATATGGAGCGGTATTTGGAGTTGAGGAAGTGTTGTAAGGATCCGTGGGACAAGATTTGTAGAGAGAATCATGTGGGGGAAAGTGAGAGTTATCATGATTTCTCGATGCATAAATGAGGGGTAAAACGGTAAATTGGTAACACGGTGTTAAGTAACTATGAGGTGGTATTAATTAATTAATTGATTGATTGATTAATTAAGAGGTTTTGTTTTGTGAATTTATTATGTGGTTTCTCTTGGTTTTTATGAAATGATGAGAGAAGCTTGGGTATACGATATTTTGTATTGGCGGCGTATTGCTTTGCTTTTGAGGTTTAATTGGAAACAAAAAGTGCATAATGATGTTTTTGTTAATGGAAATTTTATATGGATGAATTTGGTAATTTGCCGTGTTATGTGGGTATTGTGGAAATATTGCTTATAAGAAAATTCTTTATTTTGACTATAGTAGCTTCAGTAAAGTCTGGTGAAGTTTAGTGTTTTACTATTGGTAAACCTCGCTTTCATGCATCTTACTTAGAACCTACCATTCAATTTATCTCTTGATATATTTATTATAGAGTAAATATGAATAAGACAGATTGAATTTATCTTTTGAGATCAAAAGGTCTGCTGGCCAATATTTTTCTTGTATGCTTGAAGCTGTGAAAGCAACCATTTTCAAATAAAAATTTGACTGACTAATATACATAAAGACTTGCTATAAAAAAAATGCGAAGTTTCAGTAATTGCACAAATTTTCTGGTACCAAGATGAAACTGTATCACATGTACCAATCCAGCCGCCAAAAAGGTGCTAAAAGAACAAATTATCAAACCGTCCTTAAAAGAGACTTGAATTTTGAAGAATAACTTCGAAAGGGACTCAAAAGTCAAAACTCAGAAGGGCCTTCATTGAAGCCTTTAAGAGAGAACTGGTCAATTGATCAGCTCAACATGCACGCTTAAAATGTGAATCTGTGATTATGACCAAGTATATAAATCGATTAATGCTAGGAAAATAAAATGGCAAATAAATGGTCAAAGTAAGACATTTTCTTTTGAAATGGAAAGAAAAAACCAAGTCTTTTTTGACATCATGTCAAAGCCGAACAGGTTTTGCATGACCGAAAACAAATCACATAAAAATTTGACAAAACCAATCTTTAAACCTTGAAATGGCCGAAATGCACATAAACACTTAATTTAATTCGAAAATAAAACTTCTCTTGCATATTAATAAATAATTTCTAGACTAAACTAAACAAAAGCACTCAACTTGACAAAAAAAAAATAACACTAAAAATAAAAAATTCAAAAGGCCGTGAAAAAGAAAGAAAAAAATTACAATTTACGGGTTTACATTACACTCAGCCATAAACAAATCATCACGAGGGAAATACTTCCTCCAATATTTTTTATATTTATGAATACCCAGATCTAACCATGGTTTCATGTTTCCATTAAAATGGAGAGCCAAAGCCTTTCTTATACGACCATGGGTAATTTCGTAATTTTGACCTAAATTGGACTGGATCCATCCAGTTGGAAATGGATTGACCAAATCTTGAAATACAAGTAGACTTAACTGGAGAGATGCAGCTCTATATGATTCCTCATTTTCCCTCTCAAACTTTAAAAAAAAATTTGAATTTAATTTAATTCATAATTATAAAAAATTACAAGATATGTATATTTTATGATAAGTTAATTAACTTACTTTTTGAACTAGGCCATGGTAAATTGCATTAATATCAAGTTCTCGCCATTTTCCCAAATTAATAATATTAATTCCGGACATCCATGCACATGAATCATTATCGTATTTATATTCCCCTAAATACGATTTAATTTGCCCTAATTTAACTCCGCAAAATTGAGCCGCGCCGATTATTTTCTCCCCCATATCAAAATCCCACAAAATCGACAAGTCCTTTTGCACCGCCACATCATCATCCAAAACCACCACCTTTTTCAATTTTGGAAATAAATCAGGAAGGGCAAAATGGGAATGTCCAAAAAGAGATAAATATTCCGTTTTGATTTCCTGATTTTTGGTGCGAAATGAAAGTTGAAATTCTTCGGATGGGAAGAGTTTTTGGGCGGATAAATCTCCGTAGGAATTTGGATTCCTGAATTTTTCAAAATCCAGGATTTGAAATCCCGCGTTTTTGTACTTGTTTCTAGAAAACCAGGATTTGAAAGCGTAGAAGTTTTGAGAGTCCGTTACAATATGGAAAATTGTATCTTCAGAATCCTGAAAAACTACCAATAGAGAAATTAAATCACAAGTGAAATTTTCAAAACCCTAATTTAATTTAACCCAAATAAATTTTAAACTAAATTAACACTAAAATTAAATAAATTACCTGACAATTCATGACAGTGGAATTAACTGTAACTGAAGCTGAAACAACATTTCTTGAAAATAAAACATAATGCTTCAAATTAGGGTTTTGAATCTCGTCAGAAAGAGGGCCCTCTTCAATATAATTAAAATATTGAAAAGTCAACCGCATGGTCAAACAGTGATGACTCTTAGGCAAAGTCTGTACAGCTGATTTGTACAAAAACGCGCTTTGTGTCATGTGAAAATACGCCTCATTTTCAGTTAATTCCAATATTTGTCCAAGTTTTTTATTTATATTATTACAATCTACATTACATAATTTCGCCTTTTCAATTGTGTCATCCATTCTCTCTATTTTCTCCCATACACTACAAAAATATAAAAAATAACCTATTTAATAAATATATACAATAAATACTTAATTATTTAAATCTTAAGAAGTAAAATGTGAAATTAGGGTTTTACGAATCGGGAAGATCTGAGTCTGAATAGGAACTTGTGAGAATCTTTTCATGGTCTTGAATGTTTTGTTTCATTTCAATTGAGAATTTTGCTTGGTCTTTTTGTTTATAAACTGTAGGGAAATATGATCTGGCCAAAAATAATTGATCTTTCATTCTTTTCAAAGTGGAATCATTCATTGTATATTTGTTTTGAGCTGACCAAATGCAATAGCTTCCAAATTCCAGCTGGCAAATTGCATTTCCCTGCAATTGTATGAAATTGCAGAGGGATGAAATTGGGAGATTGAAATATAGCATTTATTATTGGATTATTATTAGATTATAGAGACTTACAGTGGAGTAGAGATTCAAATGTTCTTTTGAAGGAACTGAAAGAGAATATAAAAAGGAAAGGTTTAAAATTAAAATGAAGAAATAAAAGGAAAATATTTAAGAGTACTGCACTAATTTACCTTGATAAATTGAGTTATTATTTTTGTTAAAATTTGTAGGAAGAGTTAAATTATCCTTGATTAATCCATCATTTATTTTACCTTCCAATCTTCTTGTGATATTTTCATTCCAGTCCTGACAAAGCATTCAGATAAATAAATTAAGATAATTAAATCTACAAAAATAACATATTTATTACAAAAATCTATTAAATAGAAGTACCTCAACAAAAGTCGTTGCAAGTTTCTTAACAAGCTCATTATTTCTTGAATTATTACTCTGAGAAGAATCAAAGCTTGTCATTTAGTAATAATTAATAAAGAGAGAGACACCGAGTAATTTATCTTTTATACTAAAAACAGAAAGCAGAAAAATTCCAAAAAAAAAAAGAACAAAAAATTGTGAGAAATGAAAAGGACCTGAAACTGAGATGCATTTGTCCCAAATAATCCAAAGCTTGTATCCTACCAACCAAACAAATTATAAAATTGAAAATTCTGAAGTACACTTTTGGATTATGTATTTGAAAAATTTGAAGTAAAACTCACAGATTGTGATAATTGATTCTCCTTAAAGAATCCTGCACAATTAAAAAAGGAGATTGAATCAGTACGATTTCCTTCTCCTGCAGATCTCATTCTCAAATTAATTCGGAAACATCAAATACTGTACAAACCATAAGGGAATATATTATGAAGGCCAAGAAGGACGAAAACTGGGACGAGAAGAGAGAAGAAGAGAAGAGCCGCCGCCGCAACGGCGAAGCATAATCTCCACCGCCACTTCGCCGGCGATGTGCCGCCTCCGCCGCCGCCGTGAGTCTTCATGTGCAGTTGTGCACTACAACTCAAGGTCCATAGAGAAATGTAAGCTTCGATCAATACATTGTTTATCGTAATCTATTGTTAATTAATACAGAACTGAGAGAGCTTAGTTTCTTTTCTTGTTCTCGTTTCTGTGACTGAGCTCTGCTGTTTTATGTTGGACTTCTTCACTGTATTGTTTATGTTAAGATTAGTCTAACAAGAGTTAGGTCCAAAGGACCTAAAGATTGTAATTTCAATGTAGCTCGTCTTTTTTCAATCAAAGTCTGGCAGGAATCTGTCGGCTACAAATTCATAAAAAAAAAATTACTAAAAAAATTAACATTCTTACAATAAATACGGGATTTAGATTCCCGTTTTATGAAGGAAAAAAAAATTTTATTTTCCCGGTTTTTAATTAAAACAGGAATTATATTCCAGTTTTTTTTAATACAGAAAATAGACCATGGATCAAAGAACGGAATAGATTACAGTCAGTGGTTGGGATTTAACAAAATAACACATCCGGAATTGATCATACGCATCAATGCAATGCAATAAACAACAAATTATCATAATTCATAAAACGAGTAACAAACAATGCACTAAATCAAAACTGAACAACACAAAATCATTGATCCAATTAGCAAAGAAAGTTTCTCATTTAAGTTCAATTCCCCATCATTCAATTACACAAATCCCTCAATAATCACTCTTCACTTCTCAATCCCTCAAGAAGCCTCTTCATTCTCATTTCTCCCCTCTAGTTGTTAAGGTAAGGAGCCGGAAGGGGCAAACCGAGCACATCACCGCAACGGAACGCATTTTCAGGCATGTTGTATTCATCGCGGAGCGAGCGGGCAGGTGAACTGACGCTCATGTAGAGTTGTTGACCGAGGTAATGACGCTCCCAAATCTCGGAACGAAGATTCCACACACCGGCATTGTCAAAGGTCAACATGATGGCCGTCCATGACTTGGGGTAGACTTGGATTGTGTGCCTGCTCACTGTGTCAAGCAAGTTGTAGGTCTTGCGGCTCTCTGGAGTCCACTTGCCTGGCCCCATCCTATTTTGAGAAAATTATTCAGACATGATTAGTTTAGGAAATTAAGTGGTAGATAGAAGAAGATAGTAATGAGATGATGGTGATTAATGGATGATCTTAATTACCCGGCAGGGAAGAAGGAATAGCCATTCAAGTGGTAGGATTGGATGCTCTTCTCTGGGTTCTCAAACACAATCTCAATGAATGTGCGGAACTCGGCGGTGAGGATGTTTGGTGTGATCCTGGCAGCTACACTGGAAGGTGGTGGCACGTCACCGATCACGTTGTACTTGAAGAGCTTGTCGGCAATGTTGAAGTACTCGGCGAGCTTGAATGGGGTCTTGGTGTCGACGTGTGATACACCGTTAAGTGCGAACCGGAGTTTGCCATCGACCTTGGTGCGCTCGTTAACGAGCTTGATGGTACGAGTGATGTTGATCTGTCCGTAGTGGTACGATCCTTGCGGATTGGGGCGGGCTGCACTAGCAGTCAAGTTCCAGCGGAAGGAGCGCCACTGGTTGAGTGACCAGCCCCAACCAATTGGACCCTCAGGAAGAACCTTTGAAGGAGGAGTGTTCGAGCCGGCATAACGGATCACCGAAGTTGCCAGTTGAACGTCCTTCAAGAATCGGGTTGAGGCGACCATGTAGTAGTCCATCGGCTTCTTATCGGCCGTGACTAGCACGGAGTAGCATTGACCAACATGGACATCAAGGGAGTCGTAAATGTTTTGGACAGTGTGGGATCCGTCCATCTCAACGAGCTTCATGCTGTGGCCTTGAATGCGGAAGTTGAGAGAGGTGCGAAGACCCACATTGCAAATCCTGTACCTGTACACCTTGCCGGCCTCCATGGTGAAGAGCGGGGCATCATCCTTACCATCTTTAGTCTTGCCAGACTTGCCGTTGATCACAACGCCTGCAGGGCGACCAAGGGTGCGGCCTGAGTCGAGCATCTTGGCAAGATCCTTGTGCGACTTGGTGTACCAGTCACCGATCAAGAGGGTGTAGTCATCAGCCGGGGGATCGAATGGAACGGGTATGAGAAGACGGCTGTTGACACGCATGGCACCGTATCCACCGGCAGCCTTGTGCATGCCGAGGGACGGGAAGTAGTAGAAACTTCCAATCTGGTCCTTGGGTTGCCAGTGGTATGTGAAGTTCTTCCCAGGCATGATCGGGCAGTTTGTGCCTGGCATGCCGTCCATCCATGAATTCTTCCTTTGCTGGATCCCGTTCCTATAATCGATCAAAACAATATATATAAGTTTTCATTTCTTCATTTACTATCTCGATCCAAAATCGCAAAAAGAAATTGTAGAATTTATATTTACATACCAGGAGAGGAGGAAGGGTTCGTCGAGGTTGTTAAACACGTTGATCACGATATTGTTGTTGGAGCTGCAGTTGATCTTCGGTCCGGGGAACTCATTGTTGATCATGATCACCTTTTGCGGGACTCCATGCGGAGAAATCGTACCGTAACTCACGTTCCATGTGAAATATAAGTAAGGGTCTTCTGCGTAGACAGAATGCAATTGCAGAGCCAACAATGCTATTAAAACACAAACAACCGCTTGACGATTCATCCTTCTCTCCTCTCCTTTATCGCGTTGTCAACTCAAAATGTTGGCTTGTTAGTTATTGGCTTGAAATTTAGAAAGAATGTAATTAAGAAAGAAAGAAAGCTGGTGGAGGCGAAAAATTTAGCGGGAGGCCATTGATTTATCTCAAAGATTAATTAAGAGAACTTTTTATATTTCAGGTTGTGGGGGAGGAGAAGAAGGGAGGATGGTTTATATCAACAAGGGGAATGAGCGATTTGATGACTAATTAAAGCGTGATTAGCCATGAATGTTTGGATGTAAATGTGTTTGTTAGAGCCATTTTGAATTCTTAATTTAGAATTACCAATTATACGACTAACTGTCTTGTCATTACAACTGACTCACTGATTGTGGATCCCCTGTAAATTTGTTGAGGGTCCCAGTTTGTTCAAGGTCCAAATATAATGAACAGCCTTAATGACAATGAGGCTAAAGGAGAAGATGAATAAGATTGCATTAACTTTTTTTTGTTTTGTTTTGGTCATAAGATTGAATCTGAAACATATATGTTTGAGTTTGAATTTGACTAGGAAGTACATTCGACCAATATTTACATTAAGAAAGATATATTTACACTCAGAAAATACATTATAACTCAATATATAAGAGTGTATATACACAAAATGATCAGATATATGCAAACTCATATAAATGAAACGAAAATATCCACAATAACATCACATGCATAGTGGTCAATTTGATTGATCGACGTAATATCTTGAGTAGTTCAAAGTTTTTGCTCATGTTGGTTATCAATTTTGCATCTACAAAATGACTTGGATTTATTTTTTAGTAATCCATAAAAACATTCACATATTTGTGAGGAAACTTTTTGTTATTAGTATTATTTTTTTTAATATAATATATTTTTCAAATAATTTCTTTGGGTGGTATTGTGACTTGATGAAAATACGAACGTTTTATTTAATACAAGTAAGAATAGGCGATCGCCTATCGAGTGTTCTCAAAAAAAAAAAAAAAAGTTTTCAAAATACGAACTTATGTTTTGAGTGAGTTCATAGTTGTCCTTTGTTTCTACACCACATTAATACCTTAATAACAGATCTTACTGAATGTTTTCATGTAAATCTAACTTTTTTAGTGTTCATATATTTTTGAGTCAATCATAAGAATATAAACATCCCAAAATATTATTGTTGATAATATATTTTTTTAACATAATCCCAAGCTCTGTTTCTTTAGTAATAGTCAAAAGTAACTTTTCTTTTACATGGAGCATGCGTACTTATTTTTGAAGCAATCAATTACAATACAAAAGAACAATTGCAATAAACAAAAATTGGTGTGTAAATTCATCGAAACAAAATTTTCTCTTTCAATTGTTAATGTATGGTTGTGGCAGCGGCAAACCGAGCACATCCCCGCAACGGAAGGCATTTTCAGGCATGTTGTACTCATCACGAAGCGAGAGGGCAGGAGATGTGACACTCATGTAGAGTTCTTGACCGAGGTAGTGTCTCTCCCAAATCTCAGAACGGAGATTCCACATACCGGCATTGTCAAAGGTCAACATGATAGCCGTCCATGACTTGGGATACACTTGGATTGTGTGCCTGCTCACTGTATCTAGCAGGTTGTACGTCTTTCGGCTAGCCAGAGTCCATTTGCCTGGCCCCATCCTAGTTAATTGAAAATTATGTTGTGTTATATTGATACTTATATGTAATAACTATTTTGAATTTCATGATGGAGATAATGAGTAAAGGAGTTGAAACTGAAGGCACTCTACACTTACCCAGCAGGGAAGAAGGAATAGCCGTTCAAGTGGTAGGATTGGATGGTATTCTCAGGGTTCTCAAACACGATCTCAATGAATGTGCGAAACTCAGCGGTGAGGATGTTAGGTGTGATCTTGGCAGCAATGCTAGAAGACGGTGGCACATCACCAATCACGTTGTACTTGAAGAGCTTGTCGGCAATGTTGAAGTACTCGGCAAGCTTGAATGGAGTTTTGGTGTCGATATGGGAAACACCATTAAGAGCAAATCTAAGCTTGCCATTCACCGTGGTACGCTCGTTGACAAGCTTGATGGTACGAGTGATGTTGATTTGTCCATAGTGATATGAGCCCTGAGGGTTGGGACACGCCGCACTGGCAGTCAGGTTCCACCTGAATGAGCGCCACTGGTTGAGGGACCATCCCCAACCAACCGGCGCCTGAGGAAGAACCTTAAAAGGAGGGATGTTTGAGCCGGTATAACGTATCACCGCAGTTGCCAATTTAATGTCCTTCATAAATCGGGTTGAGGCAACCATATAATAGTCCATCGGCTTCTTATCAGCCATGATGAGCACTGAATAACATTGGCCGACATGGACGTCAAGGGAGTCGTAAACATTTTGAACGGTGTGGGATCCATCCATCTCAACAAGCTTCATGCTATGGCCTTGGATGCGGAAGTTGAGGGAGGTGCGGAGACCCACATTACAAATACGATACCTATAAACCTTACCGGCCTCCATAATGAAGAGCGGGGCATCGTCCTTGCCAGTTGTGTCCTTGCCAGACTTGCCATTGATCACAACTCCTGCCGGAAGGCCGATGGTACGGCCTGAGTCCAGTTGTTTCGTTAAAACTTTGTGAGACTTGGTGTACCTACGAATTATTTATCAAATGTCTCACAATATTAGGATAATTGAGCAAAAATTTTACCAATCGATTCATCAATGTGTAGTGTACTCAAATCTTCTAAAATTTTGCAATAATTATTACCAATCTCCAATCAAGACGGTGTAATCATCGGCCGGGGGATCAAATGGAACAGGAATGAGAAGACGGCTGTTAACACGCATGCCACCATATCCACCAGCAGCCTTGTGCATGCCGATGGACGGGAAGTAGAAGAAACTTCCGATCTGGTCTTTGGGCTGCCAGTGATACGTGAAGTTCTTCCCAGGCATGATTGGACAGTTTGTGCCTGGCATTCCGTCCATCCATGAGTTCTTCCTTTGCTGGATCCCGTTCCTATAGCATCACTCCAACGGTATAATTAGTATAATTGTATCACAATAATATTTTTTTCTAAATATTAATATTGTGTTAAAAGATATATACCATGAGAGGAGGAATGGTTCGTCAAGGTTATTGAACACGTTGATCACAATGTTGTTGTTGGAGCTGCAGTTGATTTTCGGTCCGGGAAACTTGTCATTTATCATGATCACCTTTTGTGGGACTCCGTGCGGTGTGATCATACCGTAACTCACGTTCCATGTGAAGAACAAGTACGGATCCTCTGCTCGTACCAACTGTAGAGCCAACAATGCTGCAAAAACAGAGACAACAGATTTGTAGCTCATTTTTCTCGCCTCTCCTTTAACAATGGTTGTTTGTCAAAAATGAAGAGGAGATTTAGAGGACTAGGAGTGAAGAGAGAAGAGGGAATTAGAGGGGTTTTTATGTGAGGAATGGAAGAATGTGAGCCGCATGTTGTTGAATGAAAGGTGGTTAATTACGTCCATATTGAATGGAGCGTGTTGAATTGAACCGCAGATCATCAGTGTTTTAATTTTGAATACTGATTGGATCATCTCAAGTTGATATAAACTATATCTCTTTATATAATGTTATAATTGCAAAATGGATTTCTCCAGTGATGGATGCTGGAGACGAACTGAACTAATCATCCCAATTTTTTACTCAACTTCCAACTTCCAACTGTTTAGTGATTAAATTCAGTGTTTTCCGAACATAATACTGTATTATATATTGCTTATTTCATTTGTATACTGTTTCCTTACAGTAATTCATTATTTACTAGATCTAGTACCGTTATTATTATATTCATACACCAGTTAATGACATCTTTATTTATACTATATACTGAAACTTGTACTACCTACCGCACCATATTGTCAGTTTGTTTATAACTTTATATAATTATGTTCCTATAATGAATTATAAACTAAATAAAGTTCCAAGTTTAGGATTTATACGACCCAAATTCGTAATGTATTGTATTGTATTGTACGCTCACAGTCTCACTCCTCCCCTCTATCACTGATCAGATTCAGAGCAAGAGCAAGCAAAGGTCACAAATTTGCGAGAAAGATGAAGGTGATAGACAAGCTGAGAGCGATGACCGAAGGCGAAGAAGGCAGGGCGGTCTTCTCCTTCGAGTTCTTCCCTCCTAAAACCGACGAGGGGGCGGAGAATCTGTTCGATTTGATGGAGCGGATGGTGGCGCACGAGCCGGCCTTCTGCGACATCACCTGGGCCGCCGCCGGCTCCACGGCGGATCTCACGCTGGATATCGCTTCACGCATGCAGAACATGGTGCGTGCGTTATGCTTATTATACCCTCAGTTTTGGATCCCTATCAGAAAGAAACTGATTTTTATGCTTTTGTGGGTGAGAATGTAATGTGTGAATCTATTTCAGATCGCGATTTGGATTGTTGAGTGGATATAATGTGAAATTTACCTTTTTTATTTTTATTTTTTTGTGCCTGATCTGTACTGGCTGTTAGTTCTTTCTTCTTTTGTTTGGTTGGATATCTGATTTTTTGTGTTGGTTTTGAGGGAAAAATAAATGAAATTGAAAGTGTGTTGATCATAGGAAACATAATAAAGTATCTCAGGTAAGATTCCAAGTTGTTCATTTTTTATATTTTTCAATCTTTATATGATTCTATGCAATTTATTTCATTCATGTGGTAATGTGGGCCAACTATTAAGATCTAAAGCTGGTTTCTTTTACCTAAATTTAATTCTTACAAATGACCAAAATGCCCTTTCTGCCTCTTTTCTTCCTTCAACTGGGTTTGGTCATTAAATCTTAGAATTCAGTCAAGGTGTTAAACTACCAACATATATCTCACATAAACATGACTAAGTAAATAACTAAAAAAATCAACTTATTATTCAAACTCGTGTTTGTTAAATGCAGATATGTGTGGAAACAATGATGCATTTAACATGCACAAATATGCCAATAGAAAAAATTGATCATGCATTAAATACAATTAAAATAAACGGAATTCAAAATATTCTCGCATTAAGAGGGGACCCGCCAAAAGGCCACGACAAATTTATTCAAGATTCTGACGGTTTTTCTTCTGCCCTTGATTTGGTAAATTTTAATTTTTCAAAAAAAAAAAATTTGAAATTATTTTTGTTTAGATGTTGTGTTGGGTTTAACAGGTGAAGCATATTAGAGCTCAGTATGGCAATTATTTCGGCATCGCTGTTGCTGGCTATCCAGGTTTAATTATATTTTAATATTTAACGTAATAATAATAATAATATTATTATTATTATTATTATTATTATTTAATTTTCATATTCTTAATTTTTTTATTATTTTTGGCATATTAGAGGCTCATCCTGACATGATACATGGTGAGAGAGGCGCCACACTAGAATCATACAGCAAAGATCTCTCATATTTAAAGAAAAAGGTAATATATTTTTTAATTAATATATATATTTTTAATATTTTGAGATGTAATATATTATTTATTTTTTTGTAACAGGTTGATGCTGGAGCGGATCTTATAATAACTCAGTTGTTTTACGACACAGATATATTTCTTAAATTTGTAAATGACTGTCGCCAAATCGGCATTAAATGCCCAATTATTCCTGGAATTATGCCGATTCATAATTACAAAAGTTTCTTAAGAATGACTTCCTTTTGCAAAACTAGGGTAATTTAATTTTTTACGAATTAAAATTTCGTAAATAATTATGTAATTTGAGATTTTGAATTGAATTTTAGATACCAAATGAGATTAGTCAAAAGTTAGAGGAAATTAAAGACAATGAAGAGGCGGTAAAAGAATATGGAATTTATATCGGGACCGAAATGTGTAGAAAAATATTAGCAAGTGGGATTAAAACTTTGCATATATACACTCTAAATATGGAGAAATCTGCAATGTCCATCTTAATGGTAATTAATATTTATATTACATTCCCTTGTTATAAAAGTTTTTTATTTTTATTTATTTTATTTTATTATTTTTTAAGAATCTTGGAGTAATTGAAGAGTCAAAGATTTCAAGATCTTTACCATGGAGAAGACCCACTAATGTATTTCGTTGCAAAGAAGAAATCCGCCCTATTTTTTGGTACTTCAAAAAAATAAAAATAAAAATAAAAATTTACATTATAACATTATTTATTAATAAAATAATTTTCATTTTTTTTAAATTAGGGCAAATAGGCCAAAGAGTTACATTTCAAGAACTTTGGATTGGGATGAATATCCAAACGGGCGATGGGGCGATTCTAGAAACCCTTCTTATGGCGCTTTATCAGATCATCAAGTTATTTATTATTTTATAATTTTATTTAAATAATATATTTGATTTTTCATAAAATATTTTTTGATTTTATTATTATTTTTTATTTGATAGTTTATGAGAGCTCGGTCGCGTGGAAAAAGGCTTCAAGAGGAATGGGCAATTCCGTTAAAATCAATCGATGATATTAATGAGGTAATTAAATTTTATTATTATTGTTATTGATATTATTATTTTTATGAAAATAATGAATTTGTGTATATATAACAGAGGTTTATGAAATACTCAGTTGGGGAACTCAAAAGCAGTCCCTGGTCAGAATTAGACTTTCTTCAGCAAGAAACAAAAATAATTAATGAAAAATTAGGGCAAATAAATCTCAATGGATTTCTTACTATAAACAGTCAACCTTCAATTAATGGCGAGCCTTCTAATTCTCCTTCTATAGGCAAGTCCATAAAATACATTTTTCATATTTTTATTTATTTAGGGTTATTTACGTAATCTTATGTATTTTATTGTTTATAGGTTGGGGAGGTTCAGGCGGGTATATATATCAAAAATCATACTTAGAATTCTTCTGTTCAAAATCCAAACTCGTTTCACTTGTTAAACAATGCGAGAAATTACCTTCATTAACATACATGGCGGTAAATAAAGCGGGTGAATTCGTATCCAACGTAAGTCAAAATACGGTAAATGCAGTTACATGGGGAGTTTTTCCTGCGAAAGAGATAATTCAACCGAGTGTTGTTGACTTTTCGAGCTTCGGAGTTTGGAAAGACTGAGATTTGGATGAGAGTTTGGGCGGATTTGTTTTTGGAAGATGATCCTTCTAGAAGAATCATTGAACAGGTAGTTATGAAAATTTATTTGTTGAAAGGAAATATGTTGATGTTATTAATAATTTTAATGTGTTGATTTTGATTTTTAGGTGCAAGGAAGCTATTACTTGGTTAGTTTGGTGGATAATGATTATGTTGAGGGGGATTTATTTGCGGCTTTTGAGGAGATATAAAGTAAAGAAGATTTTCAAAATTCATAGCATTCTTTGGTGTAGATATTTCATAGTATTGCTTGGTATAAATATTTCATAGCATTCTTTGGTATAAAAATATTGTTTGGTATAAATATTTTATAGCATTCTTTGGTATAAATAATATATGCCTTCGAACTTTCTTGCCATTTTTTTTTGGTTTTTAATCGGTTTGATTTCTGCGAAATCTTAGGGTGTTTGGTTTTAAAACATTGTCCATTTTTCATGAATGATAACCTAGTTTGTTCTTTTGGTCCATATGGCTCCAAAAGAATAAGAAAAAAGGAACCAATATTCACTTGTATAAAAATGGTAAATAGCTCGTCATATTGCACACTTTGAGTTTCAAAGGATACAAACAAACTCATGGTAAAAAGGAAAAAGAAGGGGAAAAGTCTCCAAAAATACATATATATTTCCCTCAAATCTTAAAGTACAAGTTAAAGCAACACCACTATTTTTCTTTTTTGCAAAACCATTTACTTTGGTTCCATGTGGTGATATTGACTATTATTTTCTGATGTACCACTGCTCGAATTTCGAATAATCGGATCTTTATCAGTATACCGATTTGGGGAATCCATAGGACTTGCTAAATCCAAAATGGAAGAACTCATTTTCCCGGAGTTTACATTTGATTCCTTTTGCAATATGATTTCAATTTCCTTCACAACTTCATTCATTGAAGGCCGTTCGGATGCGGAATCTTTCATACATTCCATTGCTAATTGCACAAATTTTGCTAGACCGATGTTTTTCGCTTGATTTAGGATTTTGGGGTCCATTATATCTTTTAAGCCATAATGTTCCAAGTCATCTTGGTTAATAGCTTTCTTTATTTTGTGTACTATGTATTTTCCATTCTCAATGGGTAATCTGGAGGTTATAAGCTCAAGCTTGACTATTCCAAAGCTGAATACATCACTTTTCTCTGAGAGTTGGTGCATCATGTAATACTCTGGATCCAAATAACCCTAAAAGAGCGACAAGAGATAATCAAGAAATTGTTTTTCTAAAATATGCAGCTATGAAGAATAATAATTGTGTAGTACTAACAAATGTTCCTTTGACTTGGGAAGAAATACTGTGCATGTTGGACATTAGTTTCGAAAGACCAAAATGGGCGACTTTTGCGTTTAGATTTTCATCGAGTAAGATATTAGACAACTTGATATCTCTATGTATTATCGGTGGATCGGTGTGCTCATGAAGGTATGAAATCCTCTTTTTCAAATCCAAATTCATCCTGCCTTTTCTTGTAACAAATCACAATATTTTTTATGATCAAACAAAATTGAAAAGTGCATATATAAAGAGAGATAGCTAAAATACTTAATTAAATATTTGAGTTCTTATACTTCAAATATAATTATTCATTAGATATACATCATGAATTTTGTGCCACTTGAATATATTATATTTTGGATTTGTTTTTATATTTATACTACAGAGATTTTTTGTTAGGTTACTTACACTTGTTGAATTTGGAATAGTCTGAATAACTTTGGCGGGATTTGTCCTGTAAGCCCTCCATTTTCCATTGCCCTGTAAGAACAAAAAGATAAAAAAGCCTAAATTTTAGAAAATACAAATTAACAAAAATATTCAATGTAAATTTTAAGAATTATTTTCTAATATCTATGTGTTGTGAACTCACAATGAAGTGAGCGATGCGAGTGAAGTGAACCAGGCTGGAGCAGTTGAAGAGTTGAAACTATTATTACTCACATCCCTGTATGAACCCAAAACAAAAGTTCAAAATTAAGCCTTACTTTGTAAAATTTTGAAATTTAAAGGGATCATTACACTGAATTGAGCATGATCAGTGGAGCAAGATTTGGTGCCGGTCTAGTAAGCTCATTGTTGGCTAAATTCCTAAAATATAACAAAACAACAACAACTATTATTTACAGTTCCAACATTTTTCAAGAATAATTATAGGATCTATAGAATAAAATTTGTTAATTTATTAATTTGTCTGCTTACAATTCTTGAAGGATAACTAAGTTAGTGATACTTGTTGGTACCGTACCACTAAACTTGTTGTTATCCAATTTTCTGTTGCATAAATAGAAAATAATCACTAATAATTACAGATGTTACTTAGATTTTATGTTCAGATATTAATTTTCTTGAGACTTGCAGGATCTCTAGAGATTTTACAAGCCCAAGAGTGTCTGGAATTGGGCCACTGAAATTATTGCTATCAAACAATCTGTAAAATTTTAACAAAAGAAAAAGAAAAGTTGAATAATTTGAGGAGACAAGTTCCTACAAGTTAAAAGAAACAGAGTTTTAATTCAAAAGAAAAGAAGGAATTACATTGTATAAGATTCATTTCGGAGCTGAAAAGACGTTCATTAATAGGACCAGATAACTTGTTCTTGTTGAAGTGACTGTTTATCATGATAAAACAAAAACTAATTAATTAATTATTTTAAATATTATAAAATTTTGAAAAAATTATAAATTAATTCATTATTCAAATTCTAATTAAACTCTTTATTAAAGAAAATAGAATTGGGACTTACAAATGTTTTACATTTACAAGCAAGTCCAAACCAGAAGAATTATCAGAAGAAATAGGGAGTTGACCAGTCAACTGATTATCTGCTAAATCCAGCCAATACAAATTCGATAGAAATCCAATTGAAGCAGGCATATTTCCAGTGAAATTATTTGAATTTAATGCCGTAAAAATTCATATTAGTTGAAAAAACAGAATAATAAAATAATTTTCAGTCTTAAATTAAGACAGGCTAATATTTGAATAATTCTTACAAGAAAGAGAGGCTTTGTAAATTCCCAATTTCCTTTGGGATAATGCCAGTGAAACTGCAACCTAGCTAACAAAATCCTGTTGAATGAAATATAAGAAATTAATACTAAATTAAATTAATATACTTTTTTAATTACACTAAAATTAAAAAAATATATATAAATACAGGACAGTGAGCTGCTTCAGTTTTCCAATGTTTGAAGTAAGAGGCCCTGTGAGATATCGATTTGAAGAAAGATCCCTGCATGTAATTGTAATAAAATTTCAAATTCCAAATTTTCTTTTTATATATCATTAAAACTTACTGATAAAATATGTATTTTAATATTGAATATTATTAATCTATCGTACTGGAATTTCAGAAAGAAAAATGAGAAAAGAAATAAGAAATTACAGGTAAACCAGTTCACCATGTTCATGCCTGGTAATCTCCTGCTCAAAAAAATAAACGAAAAACAAAAAGATCCAATATAAACACTCAAATATTGACAAATTCAAAAAAAAAAAAAAAACACACAAATATTGTAAAACCAAAAGAATATGAACTATTTCATATAAAAAAGTATAATGGATTTCTTTTTTTGACAAAATGAGAAAAAAGTAAAATGGATTTCTACATACAAAGATGTGATTCTTCCATTATCACATTGGATTCCATCCCATGGTGTTTCACAAGGATCCATCGATTGTTTCCAACTTGTCGGTATGTTTGAGCATTGACTCATCATAGAGTGCAGCGCTGCAACTGCAAGTATACAAATTTCATTTTATTTTTCTTCCAGTTTTAACGATGATATCTATTAATATATATAATCCTAAAACCATTTTTCTATAGTACTTTTACTAGAATGTGCAACGTCATCATTTCCCTCTACACCATCAGATCAAAGTTTTGTGGCCATGATTTATCAAGAATTCAAATAATATGGTTATAAACTAAGACTAGCATGCTTATATGGATTAATAATAAGCCCCTTTCTTCTTTAACCATTGGATTGAAGATCAATGGTTCTCATCCAACAATGATTTGATTTATAATTCATATATCTAATATACACTTTCTCCATGTCCTTGGTTGCTTTTCACTTCTTCCATCCTCTTTTAATTATAACATCCCTTAAAAAATATGAAAATAAATAAAAAAAATTCACAAAAAATAATCCAACTAATTAAGATTAACTATGTTGCTTGCAATTTGACCCTCTTTATTAATCTGTTGTAAATATTACTTTCTTTTCCTATTTTTTGTTATTTAAATTGACATGACTTTTCAATCTTTTCCAATATATTAATATATTGAAAACCTTAAATTATATTCCTTACAAGAATTTAATTGAATGAGACTTTAAAATTGATCATATTTTGCAAGTCTTCCTTTGTCTCTATATAGTGAATCTTTTGTACCAAGTTCATATTTTAACATCACAAAATTAACGTGACATCATTTAAAACTATTGCTCTACAAAATTAAGATATTTTCATTCATGATCGTGTAGGAGTGAGTGTTCATCACGGTCGAGTATGATGGATTAGTTATTAGCAGAACACACTATTTACATCATCATACGAATATGGTAAAATATCAGTTCTAATAAGGTCAATTATATTGGAAGCAATAGAGGCTGAATATGGTTTTCATAAACCGTGTTATTCCTATGTCCCGTATGATCACTAATAAGTGGACAGTAGATTAAGGAAATCGCGCAACGCACGAGTAATCTCTAGTTTCATTGATAAAAAGATATTAATACTAGGTGTAACCCTCGTTCTGCTTTGGGGATGCATTTTTTATAATAAAGATAAATTGATATATTTAAAGAAAAAATGATGTAACCCTCGCTCCAATAAATTGATATTTGTAAAGCAAAAAAAAATGATATTAATTTTTTTAGACATTTTTGAAATAAAATAAAATTTATATTTTTAAAGCAAAAAAAGGTACAAATCATTGCTCCACTTCGGAGATGTATTTTCCTAATAAAGATAAATTGATATTTTTACAGAAAAAAAATTGATATTAAAATTTTTGAAGGGATAATATGAAATATTTTCAAAACAAAAAAAAAAAGAATATAATTAATATTTTTTTATGAGGCACAATTTGGAGCAACATAATAAATCTCTTATATAATTGGAAATAACTTGATTCTACCTAACAAATCTAACTCCAAAAAAAAACCCTCAACATTATAAAAAATAACAATTGTGCCACTCTTTTTTAAGGCAGAACAGTTGATGGCATGTATGGTAATAAAACTAAAATTTGAGGTTACAATTTAAAAGAAAATTGATGCCACAATAAATTAGTAAAATAAATTATTATGTAGAGAATTGTATATTGGATATTATGTTTATTTGGAGATGACCCGCTATATATTTGGAAGTATAAAACTTGGCACAAAAGATCTCACGAAATGGCACGTGTCACTTAGAGAAAGAAAGTTCATTTTCAACAGTTGGATTTACTTGGATTGAACAGTTGTGATTTGAGAACCTCATATTTTGACACGTGGCAAAAAGATGACCAAGTAGCGAATTGTGTATTGAATATTATGTTTATTTGGAAATGACCCGCTATATATTTTGAAGTATAAAACTTGGCATAAAAGATCCTACAAAACCTCATATTTTGACACTTGTCAAAAAATGACCAACTTTTATATATAGTAGTATAATTTCAGGCACATTGTATGCCTTATAACTGTTCCACGTTTAGACAAATGAATTTCAACATGGGAGATAGTAATACTGGCGGAAACTTTTGAAATATATCAGTTATTAAATTTTGCATATTTTTGGATGAGATCTCAAATGAACAGAGAAGATACAAATGATTAATATGAACTGTGGTATATTTTGTACAAATAAAGTTACTTGCCATCTTGAGAATTGGTTGTACCAAAGGCCACATGGAGACTGGCCACACACAAAAGCACCAGAAGGAGGTGCCACGTCATCGCCATGCCTTTATTTGTAGCGGAAAAATGAAAAGAAAGCCAAGGCTTCACTTTGAACTTGAAGGAAATGAATGATTGTATTCGGCGAGAGAATATATCAAGCTTTTGAATCTCTCATGTAAGAGCGTAAAACTCAATGCTTGTTTTTAAAGAAAAAAATGAGGAAGCACGGCTCTTTTGAATGAACTCGTGTGTTTTTATCTTAATTTTTAAATCAATCTTTTTAGACGTAAGATTCAAATTTCTCATCTATAGAAATATGGAGCTAGTATCAAATCATTAGACTATTCTAGTAGTGGTCTCAATGGTTATTTTAATCTTCTGTCAATTAATTAATTTTCTTTTGATTGGGTCTTAAATTTGCCTTTTCAAATGAATATGCACAAAATGTTCGGAGTTCATGTAGTTGAAAAAATGAAAATTAAAAATTAATATAGTTTGTGCTTACAATTAAAAAATAAAAACATAGTTTGTGCTCATGCAGTTATACACTCTAACAACAGGTACTTAAATCATATTTTGTCTATTTAAATCCTAATTAATTTATTTTTTGATAGAGATTAGGCAAGTTGCTTCATCTTAATTAAATTAAAATAATAAAAATAGATAAATCACAATAAATTAACCTTAATTATTTTTTGCATTTATATCCCTCCATAATCACCTATTTAAACACATGAGAACTTGACACTATCTTGTACACATCTACTGGTAAAATGGCATGCATTTTTCTTTGTAAATTCAGGGAGTAATAATGTAAAATGAATGTTTTAAGGGGTGTATATGCAATGTTAGCTTACTTCATCGCACATTCACTGTGCTGACTTCAGCCCTTAATTTTGTTAAAATCATATTGATAAATAATATAATAATATCATGAGTTTTATCTACATACCCAATATATATTATAAAAATTTAGTACACAAAATTCTGAAAGCTATTAATATTTATGTGTGTTGGTCCCCACAAAATTCTATACATGACATATTCATTGGTGGGAGAAAAAAAAACTTGATAGAGTACAACGGTACTATAGCACGATTATTCACGACGGATCCAATAACAATATATATAATTTATTTTCTAATAACAATATATACATAATAATATATATAATTTATTTTCTAATAACAGTATATACATAAAAAGTGAAAACTGTATATATAAATGAGAAAACTGTATATAAAATGGGAAAATAATATATAAAAGTAAAAAAATAAAAAATAAATAACAATATATAAAATGGCAAGACAATATATAAAATGAAAAAACAAGTATATAAAATGAAAAAAAGTCTATCTACAATACCATTGTGCTACAGTCCATATTTCCCCAAAAACAATTTGCGATAGAATATATTGAGAAAATATAATTAATTGGTTGGTTTTTATTTTGAAATATTTTCATAGAAATATTATTGGTTTACTTTCATATAAATATGGTTGAGTTTTTTTTTCTTCAATCCTAAAAAGATATCTGGACTAAAATATATGTATTCACTTTTTGAGGGATTTGTGGTAAATATTTTTTGGGCCTCATTTGAGATAATCAATAATTCATTTTTGGGCTAAAGAATAAATATTATTATTTGGGCCATATTATGATATCATATGTATATTAGAAAATAACTTCTTGTAAATAATAAAAAAGTTGAGGGTTATATTTGAAAATTAGCAAGTCAATTCTATTTTACCTAGTTCACCTCTTCATTGTTTGGCCGGGCATATCCCCTCTCTCTCTCTCTCTCTCAAGGCCATTTCATCATATTCACTTATTTTTAATGTGTCATGGAGAATTTATGGGACTACTAAAATCTGTTTTTGCTAAAAGCTCCTAAATATAGCAAGACAACCACTTACAACACATATGCATCAACAATACGTCTGAGATTCACCAATAACGATGTATTTTAATTACGTTATGTCTGGAATGGCTCCGATTACGTTACAAGACGGGATTTATTGACATTATAATTTTGTTTTTATTTTCTACGAGAACATATTATCTGATATTAATATTGGTCATATTATTATAATGCTAGAGAAAAAATGTACTTAATACGAAGTTTGTCTGGAAGAAAATAATATTTAGTGTGCCAAAATTTAACGAGTAAAGTTTGTAATCTTCAAATTTGACGGCCAAGAAAATATCAATTCCTCTAAATTGGCTCTCCATGAAAAACTAGACCTCGAGACAATTCGGGAATGACCAAATTCTATAAAATCGGACAGACGAGATGAAATCTGTGCACAAAAACATGCGTCAGAAGACAAAAACTGGTTTAGTAGCGTGAAAAGGTGTAAAATTTGGCAAATCCTAATTTAGCGATCTAACTAACTCCCTTACAAAAATATCTAAATGTGTAGTGGAGAATTTATGGGACCACTAAGATCAGTTAATGCTAAAAGCTCCTAAATATAGCAAGACAACCACTTACAACACATATGCATCAACAATACGTCTGAGATTCACCAATAACGATACATTTTAATTACGTGATGTCTGGCATGGTCCGATTACGTTACAAGATGGGATTTATTGACATTATTATTTTGTTTTTATTTTCTACGAGAACGTATTATCTGATATTAATATTGGTCATATTATTATAATGCTAGAGAAAAAAATGAACTTAATACGAAGTTTGTCTGGGAGAAAATAATCTTTACTGTGCCAATCAAATAAGGGAAGAAATGAAGAGAGACAAAGAGATTAGAAAATATGTAAAATATTGGAGAAAATTTCAACGATTCGACAAACCGAAAGTAGAGAGATATTCTAGAGATTGAGATGAGCGGCATGACGTCTTCATTTGCGAGATTCGGCTAGAACTCCGAAAGTACGCTTTTCAGAGCGCCGTCGGTTACAAGGAAAATAATGGAGAATATTTCGATGAATCAAGAAACGAAAAGTGAAGCGATGTTCTAGACGTCGAAACGAAGGTCATGGCGTCTTTAGTTGTGGGATTCGGCTAAGGACATCGAGAGCATGCTTTTCAGAGCAGTGGTAGATTTCGGATAAGCTCGAGTTTTTGGGATTCGTTTTCGCTCGTAGTATCGCGACTTGTCTATTTCGTTGTTGTTGTTGTTTTGGATGTGGGTTTAGCCGTTGTTCGGTCTGTGTATGGCGGGCTTTTCGCTTCCGTAATCAACCAACCGTACTGCTGCCACATAGGTAACCGGACTTCTATATGCAAATATTTTCATAATTATGTCTTTTATAAGATTTTATATGGGTTGTGAAATGGTTTCTTGAAACTATTTTTTTATTTTTGAATTTCATATGTGGGAGTCGGTGTAGATGATTACGGATTAATTGGTCTGACTTTTAAAAAAAAAATGTGTGTGATGTTGTGAGAACTCAAGATGAGTTAATTGTGTGATAGATCGGAAGGGGCTAGTGGAATATCGTTTTTAAAAATATGCAGACCTGAGAGACTCGTAACTGGCCAAATTGACTGACATATGAAATTTAGAATTTAAAATGGGGTATCTTAGAAAAGAATATTTTAATGTGGAATTAAATGAGTTTTTAATTAAGTAACATTTTTATGACGCGGTATGAAAAAGTGTTATAGTTCGGTTGTCCCGCTTACAAAGATTCCATGTAATTCCAGATCGATCGATGGTCTCGAGAGCCTCAACATGGTGGTGCATACTAGCTGCGCCGAGGCTATGGACAAGGGGTAAGGAATGTACATTTTGAGATATGTGTCATTTCATTATTGCAATAATAATACTAATAATTGAGTAAAAATAAAATACGGTACCGGTTATATGTATTTTCAAAGGTTAGTCATATAAAAGCTGTGTCGTTATATAACTGGTTACTTAGCTAAAATAATTTAGCTAACAGTTTCGATTTCTTTCTTTTTATTCGACGCAGGTACTTAACAGATTGAGCAAGATTCTGTCTGCTGTGAAACATTTTTGTAGAAGCTCGAATTTTTGTGCGAAAGCCGCTGAACACGGACGTGGGTCGTGTTGCGGGTCGCACCCGGGAATTCGGGTGTGACAAATATACACCTATAAATATCAAAATTCACCACTTTATATTACCAAAATATACTATTGTTGTTAATAGACTTGTTTTAAAAAAATATTTGCAGTATTGATAATTATTTTACTATGAATATGCACTTATAATTACCTAAATCGCCCTTTTATATTACCGGAATATATTCTTCTTGTTAATTTTTTTTTTTTTTTTACAAATCTTCATGATAATGATAAATATTTTGCTATGAATATACACATATAAGTATCTAAATTCATCCCTTTATATTAACTAAATATACTCTTGCTAATAATACACTTGTTTTTTTTATAAATCTTTGGTGGTAATTACAATTATGTTGCTATTAATATATACCTATAAGTATCTAAATATATCCTTGCCGTTAATGGGAGAATGTTCGTCTTGATATTATCAAAGATGAAAGAATAACATTACAAATGTATAAGGAAATAATTGTCTCTTAGTTTTTCTTATATTTATTTTCTACTTTGTTATTTAAATCATTTATGTCTTTTAATTTTTGTAGGACGAATTAGAAAATTATAAAAGGATTTAGACGTATGATCTGATTTTTTACTTCAAAAATGCAATTGTCAATAAGTCGACTCTTCCCCGTGAAGATCCAAATGAAATAACTTATAAAGTGGTTAATGACTATGACAATGTGAAAAATCAGCATGATCAAATGAATGAAGAAGCAAACTTAATATAAATTAAGTTTATATTTTATTTTTTGAATATTTATTTGAAATGTATTTTTGTTGTCTTTATATGTTCTTTTCTAAATTGTTTGTTGTTTGTTATGAGATTTGTTGTCTTTATATGTTCTTTTCTAAATTGTTTGTTGTTTGTGAAATTTGTTGACTTAAATATAATTTTTCAAACAACATAGCAACATATCTTTTTAAATTGTTTGTTGACTTTATATTTTGTTATCTTTATATATTATGTTACATTCTTCATAAATATAATTTTATTTATTTATTTTGGTAAAAATAACTTCAAAAGCAATATGAATTTATCATCTTATATTACCAGAATTTATTCTTTTAACGTACAAAATTCACCATTTTAAAATCAATAACCAAATTTCGCGAGCGCACATGAAATTCCACGCTTGGCCGCTTGTATGTGAACGTGGGACGGTTCAAAAACATGTTTTTTTGGTCAAACCGCATCATAGTTGCCACACACCTCCTATAAATTGCTTCCATCTAAACCATACTAACTTCTTTCTAATAGAATCCCAAAAAATACTTTTCTTTAATCATGATAAATATTTATTATATGAATCAATAATTTCTTCAATCGTATAATTGAAAAAAATACTTTTGTGAGTCGTACACATTTCTAATTGCTTGTAAAGACATCTACTGCCAAAATTTCATATATACTCGTGCAAAACCTCATAATTTCACGTATAACCCTATAAAAAGTATTATATTACCAATACCCGCACAAAATCGTTCAAATATCATGGATACCCCTATAAAACCACACATATATCATGAATATCTTTACAAAATAATTAAAATATGATTAATATCCTTGTTATTAATATTCCGTCAAAATCTATCAGTTAAATAACATCTATAATTATTGCATTATCATTAATTATTTATTAACAATATAAATGACCATTATATATTATTTTTTTAGTTTTTACTAATTTTTTTTAGAAAATTACAAGTTTTTTCTCGAACATATTCATTTCAAACCTACCATATATATATATATATATATATATATATATATATATATATATATATATATATAGGGATATATAGACCAACTTTTGTAACAATTTTTCTACCCAAAACGGAACTTTTAAAATTTCCGTCCGTATCCAACCCCTTTGTACAAATTTCCCCGTCTGCCTACTTCCATCCGTCTAGAACAAGAACCTCTCTCCCTTGAGAACCGAATCTCCATAGAAATCAAGACCTCTACTCTCTTTTGGCGTGAGTTTTTTGGATCTAGGTCAAAACGATGAATTAATTCTGAAAATGACTCATGAAAGAAATCTCTTGTAGACGTTTCAGTTAGGGTTTGGTCACGCTGAATTCCAAATTGGAAAATGTTAGTTCAAATTTTAAGCTTGTAACGGCAAAGGACAGGCGACCCACACGTCCAAAGTGAAAAGGAAAAGGAATTTACGGTTAATAAAACATCATAATTCATGTATACCCCTACAAAATGTGAAATATCACCACTATCCCTATAAAATTACTCAAATATCATGTATATCCCTATGGTATATTTAGTATTAAGAATAAAGTAATTTTTTCCCCCTTTTTTTCTCTATGTAAATACGGTGATAATTTAAATTGAGTCATTTTTTTTTTAATATATATGTATATGTGTGTGTATAGGGAGGGGATATGTAGACCAATTTTCTTGCACACAGATTCCCGTTAACTCCATCAGATTCCGTTTCCGTCCCTCTCTCTTCCGTCTTCCTGTATTCCCTCTCGTCCGTCTCTCTGTTGCACCTCCTTTCAGTTCTAGCCTCCAAGAAACAAGAAGCTCTCTCTCTCTCTCTCTGGCGCTGATCGACAGAAGCTGGCGTCTCGATGGACATATCTCCTTTCTCTGTCGCACTTGAAGAAGGATATCTCTCCTTTCCCTGTATCAATTGAAGCTGGAAAGACTTCATTTCTTCTCGCGACCCAGTATCTCCTCTCCATTGTTGGCTGTCTGTAGTCTCTGTCGCCATTCTGTCTCGATCCGTTCTCGCCAAGCATAAGGTATGTGGTTATTCAAAGTAGTTTTTTCCCTTTTTTTCTCATCTTTTTGCGAATTTGAGTATCAACTAAAATTTATAGTTTCACAAATAATAGCAACTGAACAATTCCATTGAATTTACTGGTTTGTGATCAGTTGGGTCTGAATTTAGAGCTTAATTTTCTCTTTATCTATCTCTTGCTATCATGATAAAATCAAATTAAATTTCTTTCATTATTTTGGGAATTTCTTTCAAAGGGTCTCTTAATCTCTGTCTTGTTTCAGTAAATAAATCATTATGAAGTTGGAGTATTAACTAAAATGGATTTAATTATCCAATCCATAATTTTGTACAATCGCTAGTGTCATGACGAATATATTATTTGTATGTAATTACAGCTTGGGCAGAAACAAGGTCGATTGGCTGGATTGGATGAAGGGGAACAACCTAGAAAGGAAGTTCGATTAGGGGAACGAGTTACAATTAGGAAGAGGAACCATAGAAAGTAAGTCAAACCGCTACCAACCTAGAGAGGCCGAGATTTTCTACTAATAATGAACTACATAAAATGACAGATTGATATTATGCTTTTTAATTATCTTCTTTCTTAGACTATTTTCCACAATTGTTTGGAGTACTAAGTCCAATTCTTCATTATTTCATTATTTTCTTAATATTTTTTTGTTCTTTTATGTTTTTTAGCACACGAAGGGTGCCGGGTGCATCATATGCATATGGAATATAGCTATGCATATAATATATGATATAGTTACTTTCTGGATTGAAATTTTGGGGAGCTAAGATGTGGTGCAATGCGTGTTCCTTTTCGAGTCGGGATGGTGCAATACAACTTCAAGAAATCAATGTGCTTTTCACTGCATCGAAGGATTGAATGAGTGAATTTTTCGGAATAAATGAATGAGTGAATTGAAGTCAGGGTTATAAAATTAGTGTAGAAATTGGAATTATGTGTAAATGTGGGTGTGTTTTGTGCATGGTTGGTACCGATTGTGCTTTTATGATATTTATTTTGTGTGTCTTATTTTTACTTGGATGCGGTGTATGAATCTTGTTTACATCAAATATATCAATTTTGTATGGTTTAAAATTGTGTAACTATGTATCTATTTTTTTATGTGTGCATACCTATTATGCGTGTATCTGTTAATAAATAAATCACAAAAATAGATCACAATTACTGAAAAAATGCATAAAAGTATTTTTATTTGAATTTTATTGGTACCGGTACAATTTGGTACGAACTTAAATCTCTTCGAATATTTTCAGTACCGTACCATTTCGTAACAACTTAAATCTTGTTGAATCTTATTGGTACTGTTCCATAATATAGTTAATTTAAATTTAAATAATTTTTGAAAAATAAGAAATTAAAGGTTGGTACTCAATAATGCACATTAAAGTTTAAACATCACTGATAACATTTTATATAATGTCACGATTATCATTAGTCATTTACAAAAAAAAGTAATAAAAACATGGCTTCTTAATTAAGTGGAAAAGATAATAATTTGAATAATTTAGTTCAGTTACAATGATAATGCATAAAAAAATAAAACAAATCCACTTTTTCAATTCTTCTCTTCAATTTACTCTCATCATCAAATCTCCCACAAAACCTAAATTATTCTCCTCAAGTTCCTACGAAACTGTATCTTGTTGCATCTGCTTTCGCATGAGAGATGATTTGATCGTCCAAAACCAAATAGAAATAACAAATCAATTTTTAAGCTTCTTTTCCTTTCTTTGCCGTGCTTGCATTATTGTATGAATTCCAGTTTTCATGAGAATAGCTGGATCTCTTGAAGTGACTCAATTGCATTCTTCTTTAATTCATCCACCTTCCGTCAAAAAGGAAAAAAATTGAAGTTAAATATAATTATTACGTTTAAAATAATTAAGACCAAATAAGCCACAAATTGATACTTAATAAACCTTTATTCATTCAATATACCTTAATCAAGACCTAATACCACAAATTCAGCACTAAATTATCTTAATTAAGACCTAATACCACAAATTCAGCACTAAATAGCAATAATTAAGGCCTATATTTTATCTAATTGATCCTTAGTTTCGACTTAGTAATCCTAATTCAGGCAATTACCCTTCATTTGTACCGGTAAAACCCCAAATGACCCCAAACAACACATCCAAAAAGAGTTGAGAATAGACTACCTGATCAGAAAGAGTAAAATTGAAGAAAAAGTGCTTCGATTCGAGATATCAAGTCCAGATAATAAGTCGAAAAGAGCTGCTCGCCTGAACCAATCAATTTAGATTCTTTAATTTTCCATAAGCAAGATTGCAATGGCCAAGGAGACCCAAACTCAGGTTAGCAGATTCACCTTCACTCATTAAGGTACTCAATTGAAGATAATTTGTGTAAATTAATGTAGAAACTACTTTTCGCTTTAAAAAAAGAGTAATTTTTTTTTTGAAAAATTGTGGCATCCTCTACAGAACTCGCATAAGCTCAATTAATCAAGTGTTATTACAACTGAACCATCATTGCTTGGAGAGGAAGAACGGCTGAAAAAGAAATTAACAATTTTAAATCACGTGGGTTTATTTGGTGTATTGTAGCATTGCTTGATTAATCTGTTTTTACGGAAAATCAAAGCCAATTTGGTCCTAATTTATTTCATAATATAATACATTATTTACACGTTTTTTTTCTTTTTCAATTTGGACAAATTGACTTTCGAATCCTATATTTGCTAATTACCGTAATTCATTTTTCTTTATTTCATCCAGTAACTGTTTTGTATTTTCTATTTCAATCAGCATGACTTGCTCTACTGATCTTGAAAATTCGTTTGATTCATTTATATACTCACTTCTGTTTTTCTTCTTTTTCTGATACTTTCTTTCTTATGTTCATTTTGAAGGAGAATAATCAGAAAGTTTTTCTCAACGATACTTCCTTCGAGTTCTTCATGCTACAATTCGCACACATTTTTCTTATGACGCTTCTCATGTTTGAGAAAAACTCAGTTTTTCATACCATCGGTTTGATTTTAGGATTTAGCTCTCTCTTTGTAGAATTCAATGGTTTTCTTTACTCCGTTGAAGATTCATGCTTCTGTGTTCCAAACCAAGTTTCCGAAAAGATATTTTTCGTGATGAAAATGTATTGTTTTGTGAATATTTGGCTTATTATATTTATAATGTTGCGCAATTTGCATCCTGAAAATCTATTCATAAACATTTGTTTCGGATTTTTTGCCTCGTGCATCATATTATTTGGTCTCTGCTTCACATATATGCGTTTATTTGACCAGGTAAATAAATAAATTGCTCGTACAATTTTCTTTTGATTTTTTGAAAAGGGGGGATTATAAAGATTTTTTTTATGCAGGGGCGTTATGCTGAAGAGGCTAACATAGCAGACCAAGACTACTCAAGGTACACATTTTTCCATTTTGAATTTTTTTTTTTTTTTGTAATCGTACTTAAATTTTTGTTGTATATAAAGTTTCTTCTATCTTATCATTCAATATTAAGGAATTTAATTCTTCTTTTTTCTTTTGGTGCTCTGATATACAAGTCAAGTGTGACTATCACAGCATGAGAATATTCCAAAGGGAAATGCGATATCACGACGGATCACGACGGCACTGTAGATATAATATTTTTGCACTTTTACATACCGTTTTACCATTTTTATATATTGTTTTGTCATTTTATATACTGTTATTTATTCTTTGTGTATTTTTCATTTTTTTTACTTTTATATACTGTTTTTCCATTTTATATATTTTTTCCATTTTATATATTATTTTCACTTTCTATGTATATACTGTTATTTGAAACTAAATTATGTATATTGTTATTAGAAAATAAATTATATATATTGTTATTAGATCCGTCATGATCTGTCATGTCAGTGTCATCGTGTTCTATCATCTCCCTATTCCAAAATAGATGAAGCTTGAAGGTGTAAAAGGTCAATCTAACCAGTCTGAAGTGAAATCATAATTTTATGCTATGTCATATCTTGCTTTTCTTTTGTACAGTATACTTCTCGCTAAGGGTAGGGTTAGATAGGGGTTTTTAGTAGGGATTTGGGATAGGATTTTTTGTTTTTTATGTTCAACGTAATTAGATTGAGAGATTTTGTTAAATATGTGTTATATTGTATTTGTCGAAAATTGAATCCATAACTTCTTGTTACACATGCAAATGTTTTAACTAATTAGGAGTCTAAGATATAAGCTATCTGCAGTGAGATAGAATTTTAGTGTGTGCATGCCTATGAGCAATGGTAAACTAAAAAAAGACAATTGTAGCCTAACTTCTTTTTATCTAATTGTGCATTCCGTGAGTTTGTAAAAGAAGCTCGATGACAATGTGTAATTTGTCATATATTTCATATTAATTAACTTTGTAAATAATAATGCTAGATAATATGAATGATGCTAATTTACATACTAAAGCAAACTTCAATTTTTGCTTACAAGTTCTGAACTCTCGGATCACAAATAGATGAAATGGAGCCTTTATTTTTTTTTTCCTTCATGTCTCATGACCTTTTCCGTCCCTTCTCATTCCCTCTTTCTTTCCCATTTCTTCTTTCTTCTTCCGTGACCCACGCACGCAGGGAGCTCTCCTCTCTTCACGCACCTCCGCTCTCTCGTCTCGCTCCGCTTCTATGGTGCTGCCTCTCTCTCTCTCTCTCACCATCACGAGTCGATTCCATCTCTCTATCTAATCCCTCGGCAAATCTGACTACCGCTCACCATCACGAGCCAATCCGTCGCCGAGCAAAAACCCTACTCCCGTTGTCCAAATTTGACTGCCGCTCAAGGACAGTTGTCTCGGCAAATTACTCTCTTCGTTGTCACTTCAGACCGACGGTAAACCCTCTCGGTCTTTCCGAAAAAACCCTGGACAAGGTACCAGTCGCTTTCTCTCGCTCTCTTTTTTTTTTTAATTTCAATTTTGCAATTCACCAATTGTATTTAGTATTAGTTTTGGTCTAGCTAGGAATAACTGGGTAGTTTTGCCTAATCAGGGTAATTAGGCTTGCTTTTGGCCTAATTAGGGCTAATGAAGCTGAATTTTGCTTAGGGTTTTGAGTTCGTTTTTGCTAAATTATTTTTAATTCTTCAGTTTTTATTTTTGCTGAATTTAGTTTTAGGTGCAAACAAAGATTGTGGAGAAATATTTTAAATTGAACACAAATTTTGGTTTGCATTTGAATAATTTTTTATTTACTATCATGCTATACGAAAAAACTATCCGAGTTTTTTTAACATGAAATGAGGGAACAAACGCATGAAACATGAGTTTTAGCTCCAAACAAAGATTGTGGAGAAATATTTTAAAATGAACACAAATTTTGGTTTGTATTTGAATAATTTAGTATTTGCTATCATTCTTTACGAAAAATCTATCCGAGATTTTTTTGTATGAAATGGGCAAACAAACACATGAAACATGAGTGTTAGGTGCAAAAAAAGCTGAAATTTCCTTTTTTTACTTTTTTTTGCTGAAATTTGCATTTTAACTATATTTTTTCTTTTTTCTTATGTTTTCTGCTTTTTTTGCTTTATTTTGTTCATTTTTATGTTTTATAGTTTGTATTTAATATAAATAATGTTATGAGCTTTATTAGAATAAATAATGCTTATTTATTTATTTTTAATTAGTTATTTTTTTATTAATTAGGATTTCTTGTTAAAATTTCTAATTAGGGTTATTAGTGTTAAATATCTAATTAGAGTTAATTAGTGCTATTTATTTTTGCTTAATTAGGGTTTCTTATTTATTAATTCTAATTAGGGTTATTAGTGTTAGTTGTGGCTAAAATTTCTAATTAATGTTTGATTTAGGGTTGGGTTTAAGGGTTTCTTTTTTTCTCTTTCATTCTGATGTACTAGTATTGCTAATTAGGGTTTTGTCACCTGTTTAGGCTTAATGAGGCATGATGCGGTCCACTGTAATCTGAAGGCTTGTTTGAATGAACTCAAGTATTTGCTTATTTAAGAAAATATGATAGAAACTGAAATTTATAGCCAATAGAAAATTATTTCGGTTTAATTACTAATTTGCTTGCTTCAGTTTGTATGACAGGGTGGATTCATATAGTACAGGGGGTATGATGTGGACTTGGACGTAATTTGCATTTTAGCCCATGCAATTCTAACAATTGAAGAGAAGATGGCGTATTTCCAACTTTTGCACTAATCAATTTGTTTCCACTTTCCGCCACATTTCAGGATGAAGGCACGGCAGACTAGCATAATTTGGAGTAGTATTTCTAGGTTTTGGAGTTTAAGAATTTCTCATAGCAATTAATGAGTAGGATTGAGGGTATAGATTCAGTTTAGAGTTGCTAAAGTTAAGAGTTATTGTCGTTGTGAGTAAAAGAATATCTTTGGTTGATTTGATATTTGAGATGTACATATGGAATTGTTGGATTTGAGACTAAATTGATGGATTTCTGATATAATTTTTAACTTAATTTTAAATTTTATTTTTAATGGAATTTGTAAATGAAGGAATTAACATTGTTAGATTTTTGACTTGGACACAAATTAGAAAATGGTCTCAGACTTTTAATATATTGTTTGGTTGCATTACGGCTGGAACAAATCCATTCAAGAAAATATTACATTATAATTTTTAGTATTAGTTTGGTACCAATCGTCCTTAGATTCATTCATCCATGCATTCATATATACAAAATCCAGTATCATTTCATTACCAAAATACAAAAATCGATTTCTCATACAGAAAGTTATGATCGAACATTAAAAAAAAAAAAAAAAAAATTCCATACCAACTACCAACTCATGAAACATAAAATACATGCTGTCAAATACAAATTACAACCCTATATTTGAATACACATAACAATCACATCATTCTTATAATCACATAAATACAAATACCAATCTTTACACATAATATAAACAACACAACAAATCAATTTATTGTTTCTTTTCAAAAGTTCAATTATTAGAAACAAAGGAATATATATATACCTAATAAAAATTTTGTCCCGATCAAAATTCATTAACTTAAAAAGAAAAAAAGAAGCAATACACATAATTTATGCTCCCGAATCAATTCTTCAATTGGCCAGTCCAAATCGGTAGCTACTGGCGCAATCAACCAGTAGGAGTCACCACTGGCACCCAAACCCTCAACTCAATACAAGAACCCCTAACTATCATCTTACCTCATGAGCTTCACCCTATAACCATTGTCCCTAAAAATGAAAGTAAGAAAGTGCGAGTCAGTAAAGTAGGTGAGATTGAATTAGGGTTTTGCCACAAATAACACTAATAACCCTAATTAGAAATTTTAAACAAAAAACCCTAATTAAACAAAAACAATAACACTAACTAAAAACAAATTAATATTATCTATTCTAATAAAACTCATAACTTTATTTAAATTAAATACAAACTATAAAACAGAAAAAAGAACAAAATAAAGCAAAAAAACAGAAAAAGGAAAATATAGTTAAAATGTAAATTTCAGCAAAAAAAATTAAAATTCAGCCAAAAAGGGGGGGGGTGAAAAATAATAAAAAAAAAAGGAAAAAAAGGAAAAGAAGTAAAATGCAAAATTCACCACAAAAAAAATTGAAAATTCAGCAAAAAAAAAAATTCAGCAAGAAAGGAAGAATTAAAATTAATTCAGTAAGAATAAATCTTCTGCAAAATTCAGCTTCATTAACCCTAATTAGGCCAAATGTGACCCTAATTAGGCAAAACTAATCCTAATTATACCTAATTAGGCCAAAAATGATCCTAGTTACGCCAAAAATAAATGTAAAATCCATCACCGTCGAGAGAGAGGGAGAGACGAAGCGAGGAGGCAAAGCAAGGCGAGAGATAGTGGCAGGGAGAGAGAGAGAAACGATAGGAGCTGAGCTCTATCACTCGGAAGCCGATCGATTGGGAGAGGAGCTGGACGATAGAAGCTTGCTTCGCATCTAGATTCTAGACAGTTGCTCCAGAGAGAAAGAAAGAAAGAAAGAAAGGACTTCTGTGAGAGACGCACGCACGGAACAGAAGAAGGTAAACGGAGAAAGAAAGAAAGGGAGACGGAGCCGTTTCCTTATAATATGTTGCACGGATCTTGATGGGAATCGAAGGGTTAAAAAGCTGTAAGCAAAATATTGAAGTTTGCTTACGCATGCTTTTTTAGCATATATATATATATATATATATATATATATATAATTTTTTTAAATCTAAGATGGCAGTTATTATCTTAGTCTCTATTAAAATCTGTCACCGCTCTTATTAACATCAGTTGAATTTTTGTTCTTCTCATTCTCAACCTTTTACAGATACTAGAAGAACATGACTTTTTTTTCAAATAGCTTTGGTGTGAAAAATAATTCATCAAATAATATCGTTTTGAAAATAATTAAAAAACTAGCACTTCCGCTAGCTTTTTTGGCGGAACATGCCCAGACCATTTAGCAGCCTTAAACAATCTTAATTAGGAAAAAACACTGTTTCGAAAAGATATCTGGCTGAACATGTTAAAATTTTAATTTTCAATGTTCATTGCAAATTCAATAAGAAAATTAACCAAAAAAAATAAAAATAAAAACAAAATTATGAAAGGGTATTTTCTTTTTGTATGACAAAAATGAAAGAGTGTGATTATATGAGAGGAATAATACATCTTTTGTGAGACAAAATAAGAAGAAGAAAAATAATTTTCTTGTACAAGAGAAGAACATGCATACTAGCATATACAGTTCTTCTTGTCCGTTTTAAGAAGTTTATTCGTGTGGATACGGTAGAGGCGTTCGTATTTTCGACGCTTGTGATATATTCAGCCTAAGAAGTTGATAACAGGTTGATAAAGGTTATGGCGGAGAAATCGGTTGCGTGTGCAGTAGAAGACTTTAGCGGGATCCAACATAGATAGTTTTGACGGATGGTTAATCGGTTAGGACGGTAACCGGTTTAGAGACGCTTGGACAACACTCATGATTTGAACGTCACAGATTAAGCGTAATCCAAAAGGTACCTTAAGTATTAGTTCTTTGATTTAACTGATACGCACGGATGCTCGGAATGGATTCTGGACGATTTTTTTATTTTTTCGCTGCGTTATGCACGTCTGAAACCCAACATATATTTTAATAACCACACACATATCGCCATAATATATCAATACATTTGAGAAAATGAAAAGTTAAGATTTGACAAAAAAATTGATCGAACGGTCAAGATAAAAGTGATGATTTGGCATTTTGAGAAGACTCAAAAATAGATGAAAAATAAGGAGTTGGAATTAATTACAAACTTCAGCTATATGATTCAGACTCTGGCCGAAATAAATATTAAAACTAGGCCCATCCCAAGTCACCTTATTCTTTATTTTTTGAATGAAAAAGGCCGGCCCAATTTTTCATTATACAAAAAAAAAATCTTTGTTGTAAATCAAATTTCTTTTTAAATTATTTTATTGCGCAATAGTCGATAAAACTCAATAGAAACTTGTATGTTAATAATTTAGAGCTGACAAATTAAAATATCTTTGCATTTATAAATTTTCTTTCTTTTCTGAAAAAAAGTAGTTTGAAACAGAGAAGTAATAGGGATCTTTTTCATAATTGAAACTACATCACTGAAACAAATAAAAAGAACAATAAATGATTATCTAAAAATCAATGTCACGCTATTCCAGGTACATAACTAAGTAAAAAAACAGCCTATATTCCTTCTTTTCAGAATCATCATCTGTACCAACTTCAGAAGCACTAGAATCTGATTCAGATCCAAACCTGTAATATACCAAAAAAAAGAATAATGCACAGATGTCCTTCGCCACGTCGATCACACAGCGTTCTTTCTTCGTGACAATGTTGTACACGTGGCCCACCTGGATAAAAAACAAAGGACGATTTATGTATATATACCCCTTATTAATATTCATGATGTCAAAAGTACCACTTGAAAATTCGAAGCTGTGAATATATATTTTATTCTTTTTAAAGCTGAAAATATGCTGAATTTGCAACTCAGTCCACATTTTCAAAAGCGAAAATTGCAAAAAAAACCCTGTATTATCGGAAATCGCAACAAAAAAATATATTCTTCAAATTAACAATGTAGGGGCCTTTTCGCAATTCAGGCATAACCCAAGGGCCTTTTCCCAATATTCGATTTAATTTAAACAACTACCTCGCCCTTGTGACAATGACTTCGAAAGCCTCAGCCACGTCTTCACAATACAAATACCTCCTCGCATTACTTCCATCCCCATCAAAAAAAATACAAAAATCAAATTTACCCTTCAAAAGTTCAAATATTGGATTTTTTTTTAAGTTGCAAGGGACAGGTAAACATGATGCATTTCGACTTTTCCAAGGGCAAAAATTTTCAGATTTACTTTCGAAGTTCAAATGTTGGATTTTTTTTAAGGGCAATGTCTATATTTTCCAAAATATATAAAAAAAATAAATTTTGGAATATTTAAAAAAAATACTTTTAACATTCCATTTTCCATAGACCCCTAACTTTGAAGTTCTCAATAAACCTTAACTAGCTTTTATTTTCAAAAAGACCCTCACATAATATTCAACTAATATATAATAATATGTAAAAACATTTTTCATAGTTTTTATTAAGTTTGGTGCTTTTGAAAATAAAAAGTTAACAGTAGGATCCAGGGTTTGAAAAATGGACAATTTAAAGCAGTTTTTCTTTCTTCTGAAAAATCCCCCTATAATAAGTCTCCTAAACCTAAATTAATACTATAACCAAACAAAATAATAAATTTTATATATCGTACCGGCGTTTTCCTTGTACAAAGAAGAGAGGCCCCTCGCAATATTATTAGTGTTGGATTGCAACAAGCCTTGGTCGCCGAGCACCACTTGAATATCTTCCTTCATAACCTCCGCGCCTATGAACATCGGCCTTGATGTGACGTAGTGTTGCATCGCACTCGTCCCCCTATTAAACTATAGAAAAAGAAAATTAAAAAACAATATTAGTAATAATGATAAATAAATAAATTCATTAGTTAGGTGGTATTATTTTTACTTGAGTAATGTTGAGAGAGAATTTGGGCAAATTGGGTTGAGGCATAATTACAGTTGTCTTGGAGATTAGCAACAGCAACCTCTAGACCTCTGCTCTGCCGCACCTGGCATGCCCTGCCTTCCCACATCTTCTTCAACAAAAAAAAAAAAATGGACCTATTTATACACCAAAATATTATATTTATTTTCAGTTTATGCATGCGTAATAATTTCTTGCATCTAATTTTTTTTTTAAAGTTGACTTTATGTTTCAATTTTTTTTGCTTAATTTGTTAATCAACATTTCTCAACCTATGTACAGCAAAACATTATATTTGCTTTAGCTTATTCATGCACTCTACTTTTCCAAATAGCTACTAGCCCAAAACTGATCACAATTTTCCATTTTTTCTTTTTTTTATTTATTTATTCTTTGGTTTCATATGTTAAATCAAATATTCTAAACCAGAATACGGAGTGGTATCTTTTGAGATGTAAGTACATAAAAAATAGGACAAAATTAATTAATTAATTTAAAATTCATAAAAAATCTCACGTAATTTCTGAGCGATAGAAGCAGCCTCAGCGACCCGACTGTCGTCCGAAAAAAGAGGGGAGAGCTCCATCAAATCGCCAGGTGTGCTATTAAACTCCATTAAATACTATATCAAAAATGATCAAAATTATAAATTATTATTAAATATTATTTACTTAAATTTTATTTAATACTAATTGAATTTGAGTTGAGTTCAAATGTACCCTGATAAGCTCGATTGTCTGACAGACAGTTTCCATATGTGATTCTGCACTCTATTGAGCAAAAAAGAGAAGGTTAATACAAAATGAATATATTTTTATATTCTTTTTTCTTTTGGCTTCTTTTTTTTTGCTTTATTGATGCATAATTGCAAAAATGAGGGTTAAATTGATGTAAAACTGTGCTAAATTGAAGCTTACTTTGAGGATTAGTTGAAAACCGGATTCTTACTACTCACAATGCAACAAGAGGGTTCAATTGAAATCACACACAATTTTTTAATTGAAATAAAAAACAAGTAAAATTCATTTAGAAAACCAACTTAGAACAATTAGAATAAAGAAACTTCTATTAATTAAGAGTGACATTACACCGGATCTCAATAATTCATTACAATTCGTAAATCAACATAAAATAATCCAAATTTCCAAATATCTATAAACACACATTTAAGTTTTCACAAGAAACCGATAATCCATCAGAAATTGATAGCGAAGCAACTCAACACATCAAAGTATTTTATATACAGGATATAGTTACTAGAAAATTTCAATCGGATTTTAAGATTTTAACTCTTATTTAGCGGCTTCTTCTTCCAGTGCATCCTCGTACAGAGAATTTCCTTCAAAACTAAGACGAGTTTCGTTGTTAGCTTGTCTGTTCGCCCTCTCCCTCTCGTCCCCAGCACCATTCGCCCCCGCCCTCTCGTTCACCTCCCTGATCGCCGTAGTGGCCTGGCCACGACGTTCGTCGTTGATCACCGGCTGGCCCCCAGCTCCGCCGGCTGCCTCGCCCGCTGCTCGCCTTTTCTTCTGTTTAAAAAAAAATAGGGATAATTTCATATTTGCCACTAGAAAAACATAAAATATCATATTTGAAATTTCATATTTGGCATTATAAAAACTTTAAAATATCATATTTGCCATTGCAAAAAATTAGAATTTCATATTTACCATTAGAAAAACCTAAAATATCATATTTGCCATTAGAAAACACAAAATTTATCAAATTTACTCCTTTAAAACTTCAAAAATATCAAATATACTTAACACCGTTAACTTCCCGTTAAGTTTTATTTAATATAACCAAAATATCCTTTCATTTTTTTTTTCACTAGCAAAATACATACTTCTTTTCAACCTAAATTCTCATCCCCATTTTCTTACCCTCTTCGCACAACATTATTTTGCCTATAAAGATAATATATTACTTTTGTTCATTTTTCCTCTTCAGAAATAATTATTCCAAAAATAAATTGGATTTGGAATAGATGATTCTTCTTTTAAAAATATTTTACTCTCATATTAAATTCTAATTTCACATTAAAAAAAAATAGGGGTAAAATGGTAATTATAAGATTGGACAGTTAGTTCTAACGGAAAATAATGGATGGCTTTAAGTTTTTAATAAATATAATAGACTTTGAATTTTGGAATGGCAAATATGATATTTAAAGTTTTGTTATGGCAAATATGATATTTTCAAGTTTTTGTAATGGCAAATATGATATTTTGATTTTTGTAATGGCAAATATGATATTTTGTGTTTTTGTAATGGTAAATATGAAATTATCCCAAAAAAATATATAAAAAGGGGAATAAATTATTTATTATTTATTTCCATTAAAATTTAAAATTATTGATAACTCACATTCCAGTATATAATCAAAACTAATAGCGCCAAAATACAAACAAGGGCCAGGCCTTCGATGACCCAGAAAATCATAGCCTGGTAATTTGTAGGGACGCGCGATGCTATAAGCAGGATGAATGAAATCCAATGAAACTTTAATATGGCATAAGTCCATATACGTGTGAATAAGTTCACTCTTTTCGAGCTGTATTCAAGGACGAAAATGAGGCCCAGAAAAGAGTAATATTAATATTAATAATAGTTAGTCAATTCTCTAGCCATGATACAGAAGCTAGCCCCGGCGCAAACTATGGCAGTGAGATTATTGTTAGCTATCGTTCCGACGGTGATGAATGCGCTCAAGGGGAAGCTTCCAACATAAGCCACGCACAACGTATTCACTTTAACAAAGCCTTATGTGCCCTTCAATATGGAAAAACGAACATTAATACGAATAACAAAATTAAGGGTGCCTTTGGGAACAATTTCATTTTTGTTTTTCATTTTTTTTTCAACCAAAATAAAAATGAATATGTTTGGCAATTTTTTTTAAGCTTCAGGCGGCAATTGCCGCGTTGAGATTCTATTGAATTACAAAAAAAAAAAATGATTGTTTTACATCATAAAGAAGAAGAAAAGAGAAAGAAAAATTATCTACAATCCATTGAGATTAAAAAAAGAAAAGAAAAAAGATTATGATCCTCTAGCAATATTTTCTCCAATTAGCGTTTGGCAAACCTTTTTTCCATTCGATTGCAAAAAAAAAAAAAAAGAAATAAAGAAAAGAAAAATAATGTTAGAGAGGCCTAAGAATATGTATTCACCCAGTTATTGCTGGCCATTGGAAATGTTGTATTAGGCATTAATTTTGAATTTATTTTCTTTTGGTGGGATTTATATAGGTAAATAATGTAAATTAAATATGCTGTATTTAAGTTTAAAATGTGGGGACAAAACACCTTTGAATCCTACAAAAATGGAGGAACGGTAATTATGTCTTTTTTTTAAATCTTTTCCATTGTTAGTTATCCTTTTTATCAGACACATTTCTCACATGCTGTGCTTGAGCAGTTCCAAAAATTTAATCAACATGTATAAAGAATAATATATCAGGTGTTACAATAATTGTGCATCTTTTTAAACAAAAACAAAAAAAAAACTGGAAAAAGGACATAATAGAATTCCTCAGGTACAGGTGAAAAAATAAAATATTTGATGCATTGCATTTTAAAAGACCGTATTAATTCTAGCAAGATTCAAGCTTTGAGCCTTTGAGATGCAATGAAGAATCATTGAATAAATAATGAAGAAACCTAGAAGCCTCAGAAAGTCGTCTTCCATTTTTTTAATTGTTAACATTTGAAGATTCGAAATATATTCATTCCTTCAATTTTGAACCGCTAAATAGAGTGCTATAAATCTCTTCTAATTCCATGGAATAAGTGAAAGACTGGAATAGAGTCAAAAAGTAATTTAGTAATATTTTGTAAGAGAGATTGAATAGTAAAATAGAGAGAAATCAAATGAATATATTTCTATCTTTCTCTGATCATTTTGATTGGGCTGGACCTGATAAACAAGGTTTCTTATTGTTTTTACTGGGCCGGGCATAATCAATATCCTTTTGTTTTATTTTGTTCTTTTCGAATTATTTTCTATTTTCTTATTCAGTTTAATATATTGTTATTTTACGCGAATATATTTCTTCTTAGCTTGAGACATTTTTATTCTGTGTTGTCAAATCTTTGAACGAGCCATTTTTTCTGAACCACAGTAAAAATGCATCAATCTACAAAATATATACAGTCAAAAATAAATTCAAATGGCGTTGGTTTGAACAGAACAGCATTCCATTTCCAACTGAAAATAGCAAGAACACAAGTGTCACAATTCATTACAACCAATCAAGTCATAATACGCAAATTCTAAACAAAGCACTCTAATATTCTAATTCAAGGACCCTCATGCATGGCAGCTGTACAATTGTACTGTTTTACCGTTAAACCTGCTTTAACCACAGACCCCCAATTCATCATTTCTCCGATATAAAATCACCCTCTCACCCCTCCATTCCTCACAACATTTTTTCAACCTCTCTGTACCCTAAATTTTGAATTAAACACTTGCCAAGTATCATGCGTCGTACCACGGTTTTATCATGTGTTTTAAAAGCCTTGCTGGCTCTGCAATTGCATATGGTTCTCTCTGAGGACCCGTACCTGTATTTCACATGGAACGTGAGTTACGGTACGATTTCACCGCTCGGAGTCCCGCAACAAGTAATCATGATCAACAACGAGTTTCCCGGACCGAAGATCAATTGCAGCTCCAACAACAACATTGTCGTTAATGTGTTCAACAACCTTGACGAACCATTCCTCCTCTCATGGTACATTTCTTTTCTTAATTTTAACACAATAAAATAGTCCCTCAAAAAAAAAAATAATATGTAACATTTAGGATTGTATTAATTATTTTGGTTTGGATGATTTTGTAGGAACGGGATCCAGCAGAGGAAGAACTCATGGATGGACGGCATGCCAGGCACGAACTGCCCGATCATGCCTGGGAAGAACTTCACATACCACTGGCAACCCAAGGACCAAATCGGAAGTTTCTACTACTTCCCGTCCCTCGGCATGCACAAGGCTGCAGGAGGATTCGGTGGCATGCGTGTCAACAGCCGTCTTCTCATTCCAGTCCCGTTCGATCCCCCAGCCGATGATTACACCGTCTTGATTGGTGACTGGTACACCAAGTCCCACAAGGATCTTGCCAAGATGCTCGACTCGGGCCGCACTCTTGCGCGTCCGGAAGGAGTGTTGATCAACGGCAAGTCTTCGGACGACAAAACGCTCATGTTCACAATGGAGGCGGGCAAGGTGTACAGGTACAGGATCTGCAACGTGGGTCTCCGCACCTCCCTCAACTTCCGCATCCAAGGCCACAGCATGAAGCTCGTTGAGATGGACGGGTCCCACACTGTCCAAAACGTTTACGACTCCCTTGATGTCCATGTCGGTCAGTGCTACTCTGTGCTTGTCACGGCTGATAAGAAGCCGATGGACTATTACATGGTCGTCTCCACCCGGTTCTTGAAGGACATTCAATTGGCAACTTCGGTGATCCGTTATGCTGGCTCGAACACCCCTCCTTCTAAGGAGCTTCCTGAGGCACCAGTTGGTTGGGGTTGGTCTCTCAACCAATGGCGTTCATTCCGTTGGAACTTGACTGCCAGTGCAGCTCGCCCCAACCCACAAGGATCATACCACTATGGTCAGATTAACATCACCCGTACCATCAAGCTCGTGAACGAGCGTACCACAGTCGACGGCAAGCTCAGATACGCTCTTAATGGTGTTTCACACATCGACACCAAGACTCCATTCAAGCTCGCCGAGTACTTCAACATTGCCGACAAGCTCTTCAAGTACAACATGATCGGTGACGTGCCACCACCTTCCAGTGTAGCCGCCAAGATCACACCAAACATCCTCACCGCCGAGTTCCGCACATTCATTGAGATCGTGTTTGAGAACCCGGAGAAGAGCATCCAATCCTACCACTTGAATGGCTATTCCTTCTTCCCTGCCGGGTAATTAAGATCATCCATTAATCGCCCTATATTCGTTCATCATTTGACAGCCAACATAACTCCTTTGTTATCCTGATACACCTTTGATTGATTCATGCCTTTTGTGTTGAGAACCTTTCTAATTATTTGATTTGTAACGGATTCATTTGACAGCTTATACTTGCCACAAGATACCTTTTATTTTACTAATCAAATCCTTGATTTCATAACATACAATTTGACAGCCTTCATTTGTTTCCATTTGTTGCCTTTTGTATTAATTCCTCCTAGGCTGTCAAAGCTTTGAATTGGTAACCTCTCCATTTGAATTCATTTCAATGATTCACCGTTTATTTGCTAATTAATATTTGAACTTGTGTGCCAAGGCATACAAGATCTATAAATGGAGGTCAATAATCAATTTGTCACATATAAGAAAAGAGCGAAATACATTCAATAAAAATAAAAGCTTTTCCATCACTCTTTCAATTCTCTTGCAATTCCCGGTCAATCCTTTATTTTTTATTTCTAAACCCAAAAACGAGTTTTAAGTCGGATATCGAAGAAGGCTTTTCATCACCGCTTCTACGGTCGTGCGCCTAAGGAGCGAATCCTCGGAATATCTTGGGGCAAGCCAACAAGTCTCGCACGTTAGACGTTAGGACAGAGTTTACGCGTTCCGGGCAATATCTTTTTTATTTTATTTTATGTAATACTATCCGATATTTTTCCACTACAAATTTCAACATCTCATTACTCTCTTCTTCTATCTACCACTTAATTTCCTAAACTAATCATGTCTGAATAATTTTCTCAAAATAGGATGGGGCCAGGCAAGTGGACTCCAGAGAGCCGCAAGACCTACAACTTGCTTGATACAGTGAGCAGGCACACAATCCAAGTCTACCCCAAGTCATGGACGGCCATCATGTTGACCTTTGACAATGCCGGTATGTGGAATCTCCGTTCTGAGATTTGGGAGCGTCGCTACCTCGGCGAGCAGCTCTACATGAGTGTTACTTCTCCTGCCCGTTCGCTCCGTGATGAATACAACATGCCTGAAAATGCGTTCCGTTGCGGAGATGTTCTCAGTTTGCCCCTTCCGGCACCTTACGCTAAATAACTAGAGGGTACAAGGCTGCAGATTATTGAGTGACAAGTGTTTGTAGTGATGAGAACGATTTAATTTTGAGTAAATAATATTACATGGTGATTACGGATTTAATTTGAGGTGATTTTAGGGGAAATTTTTTGTTTGGGTGAATTTTTTGTCATAAGAGGGTTGTGTGATTGAAATTTTTTCCAGTACTTCTGTCTATAAATATGTTATGAGATTCTTTGATTTATAAGTCTATGGCTATGCTGTTTCGAAGAATTTGCATCTTATTCCTACTAATTAATACAAAAAACAAAACACAAAAACAACTTATACATCACTTTCTCCACTTTTTTTGTACCAAGAAAAAAAACTCAGGCGCACCATCAATCATAGTTAGATTACAAACTGGTCCTTCGACCCAATTTCAAAGGATAAGAAAACCCACCAAAAAAAAGGAAAAAAAGAATAATACAGAGAACAAAGAAAGGAAAGCATCTCCTATAATTTTACAATACACAGAAATACATACAAATATTCCTAAATCTAGTAATCACAGAATAAATCCAGCAAAACAAAATTCAAAGAAAGCAAAATCCCACTTACTTCGGCTCGATGTGAGGTTGGTATGGATACCCACCACTCGAGTCAAATGCGTTGCTGCTCACATCTCGAATCATCGGGTCATTTTCACTATACGGAGCATAATCGGTCCTTGTATCATTTTCAAAAACCAAAGCAGAAGAACCGATGCTTCTCATTTTGTCAAACCCTTCGTTTTGCAATATAATCTCAATTTCCTTCACAACTTCATTCATGGATGGCCGGTCGGAAGCCGCATCTTGCACACAATCCAATGCTAATTGTACGAACTTTCTTAGAGCCACGCTTTTCGCTTGATTTAGAATTTTGGGGTCCATTATGTTCTTTAAGCCGTAATACTCTTGGTCGTATTGGTCAATGGCTGCCTTGATCTCACGCACTATGTATTTTCCCTTTTCAATCGGTAACCTGGCAGTGATAAGCTCCATCAAGACTACTCCAAAACTGTACACATCACTCTTATCTGAGAGTTGTTGTGTCATGTAATACTCGGGATCCAAGTAACCCTAGAACCAAACAAAAAAATATATCATAAGAATGTTTTCAATGTTATAATTATGCTTCTTCCTTTTTGATGGGAGAGGAGCTAAATTAGGTGTAGAGCCAAGTCAAAAATCAACAAAACAAAATCTAAAATTATGATTTGTACTCACTAGTGTTCCTTTGACTTGGGTAGAAACATGTCCTTTTTCCGTGTCGGAAATGAGTTTTGATAGACCGAAATCAGCAACCTTAGCGGTTAACTTTTCGTCCAATAAAATATTAGTCGATTTGATATCTCTGTGTATAATTGGTGGGTCAGCCAGTTCATGAAGATATGCTAATCCCCTAGCCGAGCCTAATGCCATTTGAAGCCTCTTTTTCCAATCCAAATACATTCCACTTTTCCCTATTATTAACAAATAACAATCTCACTTAATGCTGAAATCTTTCAACAATAACGCAATTTAATGATCAAAATAGATGGTAAAAAAATATGATTAAGGGGCGTACCGACTAAATTATCTCTTAATGTCCCATTAGAGACATATTCGTAAACTAACATCTGCTCGCCTTGCTCGTAGCAAAAACCTACTAAAGTCACTAGGTTTTTGTGATGAACCCTAGATAGTAACTCGATCTCGTTTTTGAATTCTTGTGCGCCTTGCATGGAACCTTGTTGCGCCCTTTTTATCGCGACGATTTGCCCATCCATAAGAATTCCTTTATAAACCTACAATTAAAAATCATCCAAAATTTCCAACTTTAGTAATCAATGGATTTTATTTTGTTTCCTTGATGTGTTTGATTAAGTTAGTTAAAGAGACTGTTTACCTTTCCATAGCCTCCAGCCCCAATTTCGTTAGTGTCTGAGAAATTATTGGTGTATTTTTTAATTTCCGCAAAAGAGAAAAATCTCGCTCCTTTCAACTGAGGAGCAGTTCCATCATCCTCACCGCCAGCGCCCCATGATGCTGAAATAAAATAATCCATTAAAAACTAAAACTAAAATTTGGCTAAATTATCTTTTGTTTTTTTGTTCAGATTAAAACGCAAAGATTGTTACCAAAAGGATTGGCGCGATCTTCTGCTTGTTTAGCCTTTCTTTTTTGCCTAAAGGCAAAAATCGCTACTAAAGCAAGTGCAATCAAAAGAACACAACCACCAACCGCAATTCCAGCAATCACGCCTACAGAAATTGATTTACTTCCATTTCCGGTTCCTAAAATTACAAATAAAAATACATTTAAAAAAAATTACAAATAATCCTTCATCATATTAAATTCATACAAAAATATCACGACATATTTCACTCCAAAATAAAGAAATCACATACCTGGAAACGGATAAGGATACTGAAGAAAATAATACGGTCCAAAATCTGGAGGCGCTTTATAAGTTTGATTACTCAAATCAAACCCAAGTCTTATCACATCACCCACACTAAAATACTGGCCAGTAAGAGGGAAAAGCGCTAAATTCACCTCAATGTATTTATCACCTGTCAAAGTAATCCCCGAAAGGTAAACCGAGCTCGGCGCGAGACCGAGCTTGTCCCAAAGACTCGACTCGAGTTGTTGAAATTCCGTGCTGTCTGAAATATCGGCAAATAACGGGGCTCTAAAAACCATTAAACCTGTGTAAGGATAAGCACAAGTGCAGTTTCTTGGGCTCAATGATTGGCCGTTTGGGCAAGAGGCGGACCCGCATTTTGTGATGTTTGTTGTGTAGGCTTGTCGGTTGACTGTTTGAGCTTTGCAGTATATGCTGTTCGCGTTGTTTCCGGTTAGGCAGAGCGGGTTGTTGAGAAGTCTGTAGACGAAAGTAGAAAAAGAATATGAGAATTAATGAGACGGTGATAATTGACTATGTGTTGGTTTAAATGAACATATATTATTTGTATACATTGTTTTGCACATTGTATTGTTTCGTTATTATCTTGTCATACTGTTTATTAGAGATACATATACTGTTTTTATTACCTTTATATATTATTTTTTATACTTACATACAACCCTATGTTTAATAATATGTATGTAATCATTTATTTTATCACAACTGTATATTGTCCTAATACTGCTATATAATGCTCATAATAATAGATTTTGAATATATCAGGGAATTATTATTTTTTGTCAATTCCTCAAAATTTCTATTTTAAAAAAATCAAAATATCATATGATGTAATTACAAACTTACTTAAGAGTTCCAGTGTAGCTTGAATTTAAAATGACGGATGCAATATTATTATTTTGTAGATTCACAAGTGTCAGTTCTGGACCAATACCACTTCCCATATCAAGTGTTCCATTAAATTGATTCGAATCCAGGATCCTGTCATAAATTAAAAAAAAATAGTAAATACACTTAATTGATAATATGATATTCAAAACTAGATTTGTTGATTTATTTTGTTTTATACTATAGAGATTTTTGAGTAAAGATGATTTTTTAATTAACTTACACTTGTTGTATTTGCGACAGACCGAACAATTTTGATGGGACTGGTCCTGTAAGCCCTAAATTCTCCATTGCCCTTTTTATAAGGATAAAATAATTGAAAACATTAGAGAATAAATTAACCAAAAAATCCCAGTTCAATTTTTTACAATTATTTTCCAGTAATTATGTTTTGGAACTTACAAAGAAGTGAGAGATGCAAGTGATGTGAACCAGGCCGGAGCAGTTGAAGAGTCAAAACTATTGTTACTTAAATCCCTGTGTATAAAAACATATTATAATTAATATTTTCTTGGTAAAATCATAAAATTTAGTTTTCCTAAAATTTATAAAGAAAGGAGCTTGAATAAGAAGAGAAAGGCTAGTTACACGTAGTTCATAAAGGTCAATGGAGCAATATTCGGCACTGGCCCTGTAAGCTGATTGTTGGCTAAATTTCTAAAATTCAAAGAAAAAAGAAAAATAACGAATATTATTATAGTTCAAATATGAAAGTTCAAGTGTAATTCAAGAAACATTTTTTATGTATTTGTAAATGCTTACATTTCTTGAAGGCTGGCCAGGTTAGTGAGATTAGTTGGAACCAAACCACTGAACTTGTTGTTATCCAATCGACTGTTGCATAAATTAAAAAAAATTATAAATATGTTCATTTTAAAAATTTAATCATACTTTTTCTTTAGACTTACAGGATCTCTAGAGTTTTTACAAGCCCAATTGTTTCCGGAATTGGGCCACTGAAATTGTTGCTGTCAAATAATCTGCCGAATTTCAATAGAAGAAAAGTCAAACAATTTGCCGAGAAAAAGTCAAACTGAGAAAGAGAGAGAGAGAGAGGTTTACATGTGTATAAGACTCATCCTAGAGCTGAAAAGACTTGCATTAATCTGACCAGACAGCTGGTTCTTATTAAAATGGCTGCAAAAATGGTTAAAATCACATTATTTATTAATCATAGACATAAAATCAAATTTGAACAATATTTGAATAATATTTGGGACAAATTTGAACAATATTAGTGACAAATTACTAAATAATTTTTATTACAAAATGGGACTTACAAATGATTTGCATTTACAAGAAGGTCCAAACCGGGTGAAGTACCAGACGAAATAGGCAGTGGACCAGTCAGCTGATTTTCCGCTAAATCCAGCCAATATAAATTCGATAGAAAACCAATTGAAGCCGGTATATTTCCAGTGAAATTATTATTATTTAATGCCCTACAAATTTCAAATTAATTGAAAAATGAGAACAATATGCAATTTTTTTGTAATATATGATTAATTTAATCAGGTGATAGTTCTTACAAGAAAGTGATGTTTCGTGCATTTCCAATTTCATTTGGAATAGCACCTGTGAAACTGCAACCTTGCAATATCCTGATAAGACAAATGAGAGAAATATAAAAATTCAACAAATATGTATTCTTTTTGAAAGGCAAAAAAATTGAATGTTATTATAAACAAATGTTAATGAGTTATTATATAAATTACAGTGTAGTAAGATGAATCAGTTTTCCAATATTTGCAGTCAGCAGCCCGCCAAGATCTGGATTTGAAGAGAAATCCCTGTAAATAAATATAACAAATTTGATTTCAAATGTGAATATGTATTTTAGAAAAACAAAAGTAATAATTTTTAAGCGAAATTAGAGAGGAATAACTAAGGAACATACAAGTACACCAATTCGGTTAAACTTCCCACATCGCTGCTCAAAGTGCCTTTTATGTTCACACCTGATAATTTCCTATAAATTAAAATATAAAAAAACAAAATACCAACAAAAGAGTTAGCTAATCAACAAATTATCATACTTCAAGCCAAAAAGTCAACAACAATGTTGCCATATAATGAGTTTAATAAAATTATATATTGACACTGAAAACAGTATATTGGATTAGTTTAATGCTAATACAAATTGTTCGTAAAATAAAATTTAATCTTCGCTTACACAGATGTTACTCTTCCATTAGCACATTCGATTCCGTCCCATGGTGTATCACAGGGATCTGTCGATTGTCGCCAACTTGACGGTGCATTTGACCATGAACTCATCAAAGAATTTAACGCATTAGCTGCAAATTTTCAAATTATTTTGTTTCAATTTGTTTGTCAATCTCATCCATTTTCCATCATATTATGGTAAATTATTGAACGTTTGTTGAAAATTTCGTTTCATTATATTTGTTCCATTAATAGAATATATAAAAACATCCCTCTACTTTTGGGATATATTAAATAGCATGATTTCACAAATGTAATTAGACCCCAAAAAAACAGAGCAAACACAATGAAAAACACCTTCATCAATGAAAAACAACTTCATGAACTTACAATCAATCGGACTGGTTGTACCACAGGCCACACGGAGATATGTCACACACAAGAGCACCACCAGGAGGCGCCACGTTACCATCATGCCTGCCACGTCAGCAAGCAAAAGCTCTACTGATCAATTTCTCCAAATCGCTAAATAACAAAGCGCTTCTGTGATTATTTATCCTTCTCACAAGCTCTTGAAATCAGAAAGCCTTTCAGGAGGGGAGAGAATATATCAAGGTTCAATAATGGCATGAGAGCACGTTAAACTTGTGGCTGTGTTTATCTTATAAAATAAACGCCAACTTGTAGTAGATATTATAATAAGCAAGCCAGAGAGAGATAGGTGGAGTGAAGAGAATGGGTCAAAGTCAAACACGGGCTGTTTGAATAAATCAATGTTCAAAAGAATTGATGTACTAGGTCCCCCCATTATTGCCCCTGACATTACGAATGCGGCGACATCACAACACCAGGTGATATATCCTTGCTTTGTAACTTGTTAGATTATATTATTTTGTTCTTTGTAACTTATTAGATTATATTATTTTGTTCTTTGTAACTTACTAGATTGTATTATTTTGTTTCTACTGCGTGTTTGTACTAATTCAGAAATGTGGACACTTGGAAAAGGAGGTAAGCCATTCAATGGACGATGTATTGAGGCGGCTGAGGCCAAAGGAAGGAAAGTGACATTACAGAGTGGAAATATTTGCAATCTCCTCGTGAAATTTCTTTAAGGCCCGTTTTGGGAAGTGGAATTAGTAGAATGAAATTGAATTTTAAGATGGAGAAGTATAAAATTCTGAATTAATTAATTCTAAAGTTTGTTTGGATGTTAGAAGTATAAAATTCTTTAAAAGAGAATTTCTTGTTTAATTGTTTGTAAAAATCTGGAATTATATAAAATGGAATCGAATATAATATAATATAATATAACATAAGTAATATAATATAATATAATATAATATAATATAACCTAAGTAATATAAAATAATATAATATAATATAACATTAGTAATATAAAATAAGAATATATAATATAATATAATATAATATAAAATAAAATAACCTAAGTAATATAAAATAATATAATATAATATAACATAAGTAATATAAAATAAGAATATATAATATAATATAATATAATATAATATAATATAATATAATATAATATAATATAATATAATATAATATAATATAATATAATATAATAAAGATGATGGAATTTTGGACTTCTAGCTTTTTAAGAGAATTTAATTTTGTTGAAATTGTATAGAGAAAAAATTCTAAGAATTACTTAATTCTTATTCCAATGGTTTGTCAAACAAAGAATTTGTAAGAATTAGAATTTTGAGATCCAATTCCACTCTCTAATTCCACTTAATTCCACTTGCCAAACGGACCCTAAGGGAGACGAGTATATCTAACCATATCGTATTTAATAGTACTTCAAATTAATTTTATCAAAAAAATTGGGAATTTTTAACAACATCGTTAGTAGTTAAGGAAGATTAGGTCAGATTAAGCTCGTCTCAGAATGTTGGCATCAATTCGATCCAATTATCACTACAACACTTTAGCACATCAATCCTTCGATCCAATTTAAAAGGATGCCAAAACTCACAGAAAAAGAAAAAAAGAATACCAGAAGGAAAGAATCATCTATAATTACAATACACAAAAATACATATGCAAACATACCCAACTCTAGTAATCACAAAATAATGCAACCAAACCAACAAACCCATTTACTTTGGCTCAATGTAATGTTGGTATGGGTACCCACCACTTGTGTCAAATGCGCTGCTACTCACATCTCGAATAATCGGGTCTTTGTCACTATAGGGACTATACTCGGTCCCTGAATTATTTTCAAAACCCACACCTGAAGTTCTGATACTTTTTGTTTTTTCAAACCCTTCATTTTGCCATATAATCTCAATTTCCCTCACAACTTCATTCATTGATGGCCGGTCAGAAGCCGCCTCTTGCACACAATCCATTGCTAATTGCACGAATTTTCTTAGAGCTACGCTTTTGGCTTGATTTAGGATTTTAGGGTCCATAATGTCCTTTAAGCCATAATACTCTTGGTCGTATTTGTCAATAGCTGACTTAATTTCACGAACTATATATCTTCCCTTCTCAATCGGTAATCTAGCAGTGATAAGCTCTAGTAGGACTACTCCAAAACTGTACACATCACTTTTCTCAGAGAGTTGTTGCGTCATGTAGTATTCTGGATCCAAATAACCCTAGAACCAAACAAAAAATCATAAAAAATGAGAATAATATAATTATGCCATTCTTTTTTCTTTCGTTCTTTTTGGTGGGGAGAGGAGCAAAATAAAATTAGTTATAGAACCAAGTTAAAATCAAATAAACAATCTAAATATAAAATTATAATAGTCATCAGGTGTACTTACAAGTGTTCCTTTGACTTGGGTAGACACATGCCCTTTTTGCGTGTCAGAGATGAGTTTCGATAGACCAAAATCAGCAACCTTTGCATTTACATTTTCATCCAATAAGATGTTAGTCGATTTGATATCTCTGTGTATTATTGGAGGGTCAGCCAGTTCATGAAGATACGCTAATCCCTTAGCCGAGCCTAATGCGATTTGAAGTCTCTTTTTCCAATCCAAATACATCCCACTCTTCCCTTGAATTAATAAAATAACAATCTCATTTAATATTGCAATTGTTCGAAAATGATGCCATTTAATGATCAAAAAAATAAAAGGGTAAAGATATGATTAAGGGGCATACCGACTAAATTTTCTCTTAATGTCCCATTAGAGATGTATTCATAAACTAACATCTGCTCGCCTTGCTCATAGCAAAAGCCTATTAAGGTCACTAGGTTCTTGTGATGAACCCTGGACAGTAACTCTATCTCATTTTTAAACTCTTGAGCACCTTGCATTGATCCTTGTTGCGCCCTTTTTATCGCGGCAATTTCCCCCGTTGTTAGATATCCTTTATAGACCTACAATAAAAGTAATTCAAATTTGAAAAATCAATTAGTTTACTTAGTCATAATGTAAGATTAAATCGGTTAAAGAGCTCATTTTACCTTCCCATAGCCTCCAGCTCCAATTTCGTTACTTTGTGAAAAATTATTGGTGCACTTTTTAATATCGGCAAAAGTGAAAAATCTCGCTCCCTTCAGCTGAGGAGCAGTTCCATCATCTTGACCACCAGATCCCCATGATGCTGAAATAAAATAATCCATTAAGAAATAAGACTAAGATTTGGCTCAATCATCTTTTCCTTTTGTTCTAATTAAAATGATATGATTACCAAAAGGATTTGCGCGATCTTCTGCTTCTTTAACCTTTCTTTTTTGCTTAAAAGCATAAATTGCTATAAAAGCAAGTGCAATCAAAAGAACACAACTACCAACCGCAATTCCAGCAATTACGCCTATAGAAAGTGAATGAGTGCCACTGCCTGAGTCTGAAACAAGAATGTTCTTTATCAGATTCAATTTTCTTCAAAAATACTAATTAGTTTTTTTTCCAAAAAGATGCATCTCAATAGTTGCACTTATACATATTTAATCTTTGAAATATATGTGAGATTATTTTTTAAATTTACAATATATGTAGTTTCTTTATTAGAAAAGAGGCCAACAGATTTATAGTCTATTGATTGAGTATCTTGGTTTACATATATGAGATTGGTGATCAAATCCAACAAGCATCATTTTCTCAAAAAAAAAAAAAAATCCCACAAGCATCATTTAAATAAGTAGAGCATGAGCATTTTCCCTTTCTTTCTTACGGAATATTTTTCACTTCAGAAATTTAAAAAAATCAGAAAATAGTGCATACCTGGAGGCCCATATGGATACTGAATGAAGTAATAGGGTCCAAACTCGCTAGGCGGTTTATAAGTTTGATCATTCAGATTAAAATCGAGTCGTTGTGCCACAGTAAAAGACAAAACGGTAAGAGGGAAAAGCTCCACCTTCACCTCCATATATTTATCGACAGTCAAAACAACGTCCGAAAGATAAACCGAGTTCGGCGCGAGCTTGAATTTCTCCCACAGAGACGCCTCGAGTTCCTGAAATTGTGAGCTGCTTGAAATATCCACAAATAACGGCGCTCTGAAAATCATCAGGCCTGAAAAAGGGTATGCACAATGGCAATCTCTTGGGCTCATAGATTGACCGCTTGGACAAGGGGGCGACGATATGCATTTTGTCATGTTTGTGGTGTAAGCTTTTTTATTGGTGTTTTGGACTTTGCAATAGTTTTCGGAATTTGCATCCTGGCAGAGTGGATTGTTCAAAAGCCTGTAAAAGAAGAAATTAAATATTAGTACCGCTATATATTATTTTGTAAGACCTACGTTGTTATTTGATGTTTTATAATATGCATAATGTTTTGTTACAACTATATGTTGTTTTATTACTACACTGTTCATAATCATATATTTTGAATGTGTCATAAATGTTTTTTTGTCAATTCTCCAAAAATTCCAACCAAAAAATATCGCGAAAGGCCATGTGATGTAATTGCAAACTTACTTAATAGATCCAGTGTAGCTTGTACTTATACTAGCGTCTTTAATTTTATTGTTTTGTAGATCCACCATAATTAATTCTGGGCCAATAGCGCTTCCCATATCAAGTGTGCCATTCAATTGATTTGAGTCTAGCAACCTGTCAGAAATAGAAAAAAAAATAAGGTCTTAGACGGTAGAAATATTTCAAGACTGGGAATTGTTGATTTATTTTGTTCTATACTATTAGATTTTTTCACTAAATGTTTTAAGTAAATTATACTTTATGAGGAGTAACTTACACTTGTTGTATTTGGGATAGTCTGAACAATTTCGGTGGGACTTGCCCTGTAAGATTACAATTCTCCATTGCCCTATTTATAATAACAAAATGATTGAAAATTAGAGAAATATAAATTAACCAAAAAAGTTAAGTTCAATTTTATTATTATCTAAATTCTAATGACTGTTTGTGGAGCTCACAGTGAACTAAGATTTGTAAGCGAAGTGAACCAAGCCGGAGCAGTTGAAGAGTCAAAAGTATTGTTACTCAAATCCCTGTGTAGAAAAAGAAATAACATAATTATATTAATATTTACTTAGCAAAATCATAAAATTTATAAAGAGAAGTATGAATGATAATGAAACACTAGTTACACTATGGTCAAATTAGTCAATGGATCAAGATTTGGTACTGGCCCACTGAGCTGATTGTTGGCTAAATTCCTAAAAATAATAATAAAAAAAGAAAATAATACATATTATAGTTGAAAATGATATTTTGGACAAAAATTCAAGAAATATATTGTATGGATATGCTTACAATTCCTGAAGGCTGAGGTTGGTGATATTAGTCGGAATTAAGCCACTGAACTGGTTGTTATCCAATCGACTGTTTGCATAAATAAATAAAAAATAATTATAAATAATGATTTTTGTTTTTTGAGATAGTAGGCCAATTATAAATGATGCTCATTATAACATTTTTAATCAGATTTTTTTTCTTCGGACTTACAGGATCTGTACACTCTTTACAAGTCCAATCGTCTCGGGTATTAGGCCAGTGAAACCGTTGCTATCAAATAATCTGCCGAATTTTAACAGAAGAAAAGTCAACAATACGAAAAAACTTAGAGAGGGAGAGAGAGGGAGGGACGGAGGGAGAGAGAGAGATTCACATGTGTATAAGATGACTCATCTCAGAGCTGAAAAGGTTTGCAGTGATCCTACCTGATAACTGGTTCTTGTTGAAATGGCTGCTCATCATGACAAATTAGAATTAAGTTGCTAATAATTATTAGTTATAATGTATCAAATTGCAAAAATGTTAGGCACAAATTATTAGATAATAGGGACTTACAAGTGTTCTGCATTTACAAGCAAGTCCAAACCAGGAGAACTGCCAGAGGAAATAGGGATTGAACCAGTCAGCTGATTGTCCGCTAAATCAAGCCAAGTTAAATTTGATAGTAAACCAATTGAAGCCGGTATATTTCCCGTGAATTTATTTGAATTTAGTGCCCTATAATTGAAAAATGAATCAGAATTACTGTATTATGCAAGAAGTAACTTTTTATTTTGTTCTAGTTTTTAATATACAAATTTAAATTTGCAAATTATGATTAATTTAATCAAGTGATAGCTCTTACAAGAATGTGATACTTCTTGCATTTCCAATTTCATTTGGGATAGAACCTGTGAAGCTGCATCCTTGCAATATCCTGATAAGGCAAAGGAATAGATATATAAGAAATACAATATTTAATATATCTTTAAAAGAAATAGAAAATATTATCATAAATAAGGTAATGAGTTCTTATATATATATATATTACAGTTTTGTGAGCTTTGACAATTTTCCAATGTTTGGAGTCAGCGTCCCACCAAGACCTTCATTTGAAGATAGATCCCTGTATTTTGAGGATTGATTCAAATATCAAATATAAATATAATATGTATTTTAGGAAAAGGCTACCATAGATCAAACTGGTCATGAAGGGTGAATATGATTATATCCATCTTCCTAGAAAATTGTAAAGCCAAATTAGAGAGAAGTAAATAAGGAACTTACAAGTACAACAATTCGCTTAAACTGCCCACATCATCGCTCAAAGTGCCTTTGATGTTAAATCCTGGTAATTTCCTATAAATTTAAATATTTTGAATTAAGCAACAAAACACCAACCAAAAGAGAAATTAGCTAGCTACAAATTATGTTATTCAAGGATCAGTTTTAAAAAGTATATATTGACACTCAAAAAATTATATTGGGTCATTACGAGGCTAATTATATTCAGATTTTATATAAATAAAATATGAATTAGATAGACTTACAAAGAGGTGACCCTTCCATTAGAACATTGGATTCCATCCCATGGCGTGTCACAAGGATCGGTCGCTTGTTTCCAACTTGATGGTACACTTGTCCATTCACTCTTCAGAGATTTTAAAGCGCTTGCTGCAAAATTTGAAATCTTTCTTTCAATTTTTCTTTTTCAAGGTGTAATAAATGATTGCCCGCTGAGATATTTGATTAAATAAAAAACGAGAATACAAAATGTACATGAACAAAATAAACTGGAAAGCAACAACACACATAGAATTGGTTTGTGAATTGTGGCATGTTTATTCGTAATTGCCTTTCATTAAATTGCATAATATCACGAATGTACGAATTCCAAATAAACGAGAGCAAACTCAAACAAACACAATAAGAATGATTCAACTGATGCTAAACTGGTTCAGGGTTTCTAAACTATAAAAGAAGCACCTTGTGAAATGAACTTACCATCAGTGGGATTGGTTGTACTATAGGCCACACGGAGACAGGTCACACACAAAAGCACCGCCAAGAGGCGCCACTTCACCTCCATGCCTGACACGTCAGCAAGCAAAACTTATCTTGAAATTAAAGCTCTTCTTTGATTATCCTTGTCACAAGCTCTTGAAATCAAAACTCTTTCACTTTGTGGTGATGAAATAGTTTTAGCACGTTTTCTGAGAAAATGAAATGGCTTTATTAAGAGAGAATAAGAATGGAGAGACAATGGTGTGAAAGGATGGTCTAGACTAAATGGTTGTGTTAATCTTATTATATATATAACATATGTCAAATTGTCTTTAAACAAATATATATATGTCAAATTATTGATATAAAATAGGCAAGAGAAAGAGAGTGGTACGGGGGAGAGAAGATGGGGTCAAATAAGCTTAGACAGACAGCCTGTTTGAATATATCAAACTTCCAAAAGATCAATGGTTGAATATATTATCTCTACGTCTACTTCCAAAAATATGGTTCAATGAATGCAATACCAGTATAATATGTTTGTTTACTATTTCTTTTTAATTATTTGCTAGGTAGGATTGGTTGGCGCTTGTAGGCCCAATGAATTATTATTGTGTTCATGGTCCATGGTGAATCAAGCCAATCAGAAAGGCCACGTTATATTTTCAATAGCTGATGCCGCATTGCGGCAAGGCAAGATTCATTGGTTGGTTCACTGTCCTTTATTTCACTGTGTTCTATTGCTCTCATTACCGATTTGCCTTGTGATTTGATTCGGTCATAAATTCGCCTTATCAATAGTCAGAAAAAAAATATATATTGCGTACAGTTTCTGACTTTTTGGTATCTATAAAACAAAACAAAAAAAGTACATGAGTACATGTTCTTGTTGAGTCAAAACCCTTTAATTTTCGGTTTTTGAGCTTATGGCACAGGGATTGTTTAAGATAGTATAGTTTCAAGATAATTGCAGTTCTTGAGGGGTAGATGTGAAAAAAAAAAAATATGAGACTGATAAATCATTCGATCGATAAGTGCACAAATATGTTTGTGTTATAACATATGATGGGTATTGCATGACTTTGGAATCAAGCTAGCGGCCTGCGCAACATTTCTTTGGTAACATAAATAATATATAATTTTCAGAAATAAGATAATACAGAAATGTATATATATTTGATTTAAAAAAAAACAGTATATTTAGTATATAAACACTAAAAAAAGTATATATATGTGAGGTTAATTAGAGATAGCAAGAAATAATACATATATAAGGTACGGCAAAAGCATATATATATGAGTAAAAAAATAGAATCAAACCACTTTATCTCATTTTTTTCATCACTTAACTAGTGACGGATCTTGATCTAAAATTCAGATGAAATAATATGAAAAATGTATAAAAAATCTAAGAGTGACGATATATACATGACTTTCAATTTTTATACAAAATATACTAATTTAATCATATATATATACTATAATTTCAAAATCTTAGAGGAAAACGTCAAAACTCCTCTAGTAAGAGTAGTAAGGCATCATTATCCCACCAACTCAAATGTTATGAATTCAAATCTCGACAAAATCAAGTTTTTTTAAAAATAAATGTGGCAGTTATAAGCCCTTTCTATTAAATAAAAAAGAATTTTAGAGGGAAATAGCTGCCACCGCTAGTCTCTATTATAAAATTTTATAGGGATTTTGTTTTAATGCACTTGACAATGAACTATTTACAACACGTCTAAAACATAATGGTAGATAGTGATTTCTATTTTTTTCCTGAAAATATCTATATGACAGCTCTAAGTTAGCTAATCTTCATTCGGATATGTATTATCTACTTAGGCAAAGTCAAAGGTCAGATTGTTCTTTTTTCTCCTTCATGAGAACTGTGCCAATTTAGATGCCGCATCACTGAAATTCTGGCATGGCTCTCATTCTTTCTTCTAACTTTTGATCAAGGTCAATGACTCAATATTCTATTTTGTCTTATATATTCTCTTTTTCCTCACATGTCTATTTTGTATCCGATAGATAAATACGTGAGAAAAAAAATCATTTAAATGAAACTCTGGACTTTTTTTTTTAAACCGGCCAGAAAAATACAATTAAGAAATAGCTAAGTTTTCAAATTATTTGTGAAACTACTTATTTCACCTAACCACTTTGACGAAACAGAAACAATATTTTTCAGCTTAATTCAGTGAAAAAAATGAAAAAATAACTATTTCGTCCCGTTATGAGACGAAACAGTATTTTTTAACTTAATTCAGTGAGAAAAATGAGAAAATGAATATTTCGTCCTACTACTGGGTGAAACTAACCCAATGGTTGGGCGAAATTGTCAATTTCACAAATAATTTGAAAACTTAGTTATTTTCTTAATTAATCTTGATTTTTTGGCCGGTTTAAAAAAAAGTCAAAACTCAGTTACTTGTTCAAGCGTGCGAACTGATAATAAGAAATTCTCTATGGTTTAAAATTCAACCATTGACTTTGTCTTAAAAGAATTATTAAACGATTATCACATGAAAGATGAAAATAATATAATCCATGTTAGTAGGAAGAAATCTCTACATTCATCAATTTCTAAATTAAGAATCCCGCATTAAATTTTTTTCTGTCACTCTTTATTTCTGGATTGGGACGTCTGACTTTTAACATTTTCATGAATTTATTATATATTTTTTTGATGTTCCATGAATTTATTATATAAACTGAAATGTACACTATTTGCGATTCCTGATAAAGGGCATGTATTTTTCTCGACGAAGATATGTGAAACTTTTACTTACGCAATGGATTAATGGTCTGCGTCTTATCGCACGTTTGTAAAATTAAAATAATGAATTATATTTAGAGTTTGACTGTCAAAACATGAACATATTCAAAGAAAAAATAATAACTATAGATAATTAGATATTTATAAACAAGAGAAAGACTAATTAATATTTACAAATTTTATTAAAAAAAAAATTAAAAGTTACAAATTGAAAAAATGGAAAATATATCTTTTAAATTTCTTGCACATCTCTAAAACTTCAATGTGAACGCATACACCATGATATGAATTGAAATTGTCAAAGAATAGTTGACCATGTCAAAGCCGCCTGCTAAAAAAAACACCTGCTAGCAACTATTCATAAACATTAAAAAAAATAATCACCTATTCATAAACTATATTTTCAGCAAAAAACAACCATCCATAAAAAAACCAACAAGAAAAAAAATGCATACATAAAAAATTAGTCTTAATTAATCCAATAAGAAAAAAAGAATCAGTCTTAACACGTCAATTATTCATGAAATAAAATCAACTATCATGGGCTGACAAAACTCTTAACTGGGCCTCATAAAACCATTCATTTCCATTAACTCATCTCTCTCTTCAAGTCTCCCTCTCTCCCCGCGCCAACAAATGCCGGCGGCGGCGCCTTCAACTTCCCATCTTCTCACCTTAATCAAAACCTCAACAAACCCTCTCACTTCCCTCTCGCACCTCACTTCCCTCATCGCTCTCCATCCTCTCTTCACTCCGCCTCAGTCCCTCCTCCTCCACCTCCTCCGCCGCCTCTCCGACGCGTCCCCTCGCCACCTCCCTCTCCTCCTCCGCCTCCTCCCTTCCTTCCCTTCCCGTTTAAAATTCTCTGAATCCGCCGCTTTAATCCCTCTCAAAGCCTTCTCGCGCGCCAACTTGCCTGATCTCGCTTTATGTACGTTCCAGAACCTTCCTTCGATATTCCGTTGCAGTCCGGGCGTGAAATCTCATAATTTGGTCCTGGATGCGTTTGTGAGAGCTGGACAGTGGAACAGAGCAGAATCGTTTTTTAGTTTCTTCTGTGAAAATGCGAGTGTGAAGCCGAATTTGCAGAGTTATAACATTGTAATTCGTGGATTGATTGAGCAAGGGAAGATTGAAGGAGCTTGTGAGGTTCTTGAGAGAGTTCATGACTCTTCTCTTAAGCCTGACTGTGTTACTTACAGCACACTTATCAATGGCTGTTTCAAACATGGAGATTCAATTAAGGCTCTCAGCCTGTTCGATGAAATGCTCAAGAGAGATATTTTACCTGATTTAGTTTGTTACAATGTATTAATCGACGGGCTTTTCAAAGAAAACGAGTTTGATAAAGCAATGCAGGTTTGGAACCGGCTTGAAAAAGATAACAAATTAACTCCAAATGTGAAAACTTATAATATTATGCTTGATGGTTTGACCAAAATAGGGAAATTTGATTTGTTCGGTAACATGTGGGCCCGCATGGGCAGAAACTGTAATCAGCCTGATTTATACACATATGGGATTTTATTAAATGGATTATGTGAGTCAGGAAATGTGAATGGAGCTTCTAGGATTTATTCTGAAATGATTAAGTCTGGTTTTTCTCTTGATGTTGTAATGTATAATTGCTTAATAAAAGGATTTTGCAAGGCTGGAAGGGTAAAAGAGTCACTAAAATTGTGGGACTCAATGGGTTTAAAGAAAAATGTGACTAGCTATAATACAATTATCAAGGGCCTTTTTGAAAATAAAATGGCAAATGAAGCGTGTTTTATTTGGAAAAAGTTGAAGGAAGAAAAGTCTTGCTGCCCTGATTCAGTTACTTATGGTATTTTAATTCATGGATTATGTGATAATGGCTTGATTAGCAAGGCTTTGAGTATTTTTAATGAAGGATTAGAAAATGGAGGCAAAAAATTAGATGTATTTTCATATTCTTCTTTAATAAATGGGCTGTGTAAAGATGGAAGGCTTGAAATGGCGGTCTCCATTTATGAACAAATGGAGAGAAACAAATGCAAGCCAAATTCTCATGTGTATAATGCTTTAATAAATGGCTATTGTCAAAATAATAAAATAAAAAATGCACTTAAACTGTTCGATGAAATGATTTTGAATAATTGTGTACCTACTATTGTAACATATAATATATTAATAGATGGTTTGTGTAAAGCCAAGAAATATCAAGAAGCTTCTGTTTTTACTAAGGAAATGATAGAGAGAGGATTTGAGCCTGATATACAGACTTACAGTTCGCTGATAAAAGGATTGTGTAGAGATGATAAACTAGATGCTGCTCTAGCCATTTTGAATCAAGTGATAGACAAAGGCTTAAAAATCGATATTAAAATGTATAATATTGTGATACACGGCCTTTGTAACGCTGGTAAAATAAATGAAGCGCAAAGTATTTTTTTAATAATGAAGGAGAAAAAATGCGAGCCTAATTTGGTCACACATAATACTTTAATGGACAGGTTTTATAAAGTGGGCAAGTTTGAAAAGGGATTGGATTTGTGGGATGAGATATTGGATGCGGGTTTGAAACCCGATATAAGATCGTATAATATTAAAATGAATGGACTTTGTTCTTTTAATAAAATTGATGGGGCGGTTAAATTGTTAGATGAATTATTGGTTGAAAGAATTAGACCGAATTTTATTACTTGGAATATATTGGTTAAAGCTGTTATTAAATGTGGATCAATTGAATCTCAATTATTTAATGATATATAGTCCAGTTGATGTTTCTTGCAATTTGGATGTAATTCATAAACCACTCGAAGCATTTGAAGGGCATTCGCATTTTGGTACATTCATATGCAAAAGAAATTCATGTCACACAGGTAATCTGGATCCGAACCTTCTTTGTAGAAACAATTTATGCAAAATAAATAAATAAAATTTCACAAAATTGCAAATTAGCAAGATTAGTTAAATGCATCAGAGTAGGTAACAATGTTATCTTATTGTTTTGGCTATTAAATTTACTTAGTCAAAATATTTATTCTGATGCGACAGAAAATGAAGCATGGGCTTATCAAACCGCAGGTTGGAGAATCCTGTGGTCTATTACCCCATGCACATTGATTTAAATAATAATAAAAAAATTCGTTTACCAATTAGTCTATGCATGACATTTAAGTGTTTCTGACGGGAAAATAATTCTGTTAATTAAACTTGTTTTGAGATTTTATTGATTCAGTGCTTTTTCTTATTGATCTTGACTTTGTTTTTTGTTTTTCTGTTGAGGATTTTACAGGACTTGCTTATACATTTGGAAGAAATGATGGAACATTAATGTACTGGCTTAGAACAGTCTCATACAAAACATGTAGATATGATAGATATTAGAATCATTCGAGAATATACATCTAATAGGGCCATTTAATTATCTAGCAATATAGTAATCTGTAAGGAAGAAACAACTTCATTTTTCTAGTTATTTACTGTTAAATTCTTTATTATCTCATAAAAAGATTCATGCTTGAACAAGTAGTTGAGAAAACTTTTACTTCCGGGAAATTATTCCAAGACATACATTCAAAATGGATGTTTGTAGCAATCTCTATTATTGCTAAATCACTGCAATAACAAAAAAAAAAATGTTTTAACTAGTTAAGAAAAGTCACAATTTCGACATTCTTCTCCCTACAATAAAAGTGGACAATCCCAAATCAAAACATCAATTCGATCTACAGAAAATCTCAGCACAGGAAAATCTCTAACAAAGTTTCAAAATTTCATGGATAAAAGTAACATCTAAAAATAAAGGCCTTAAAAGGGCGTTTATGTCAGTATCGCCTTGCCTTTGACTCGGTCTTTGTGAGAGTCATTCCAGATATTTTGTCAACCTCATACAGAAGCCCAACCGAAAACAGAAAGCTGAAATAAAATAATTTAATATTAAAATAAGGCACACTTAATACCAGATTATCAGAGCACAAAAAATTAAGGCATAATTGATGTAATTTAATGCTGTGATTAAAATAATTAATTTTGATCAACAAATGTTTATTGTTTTGACATACCATGTTGTGATACAGACACGATGGACTGTGGCAGCAACAATAAGAGCAATAATTTCTGCTAGCACAACTGAAAAATCAGAAATTTAAAAAATCGGTTTAAATTAAATAATAATTAGGAATTGAGATAAAAGAATAAATGAAATGAGAAAATATAATTACCGGCACCCCAGCCAGTCTTCACGCCAACTGATTCTTGATAGTTTCCAATGAACTGCAAAATTCACTCTAATTTTAGTATATTGTAGCAAAAAGAGAGAATAATTTAAGGATCGTAGCTTTACATATCACCAAAAAATAACACTAAAGTTCAACCAAATGCAAAAAAGTAATTTAATCTGCTTAGACGTATTTCTTTTCAAAAAATGAGATTCAAATAGCACAACATCTATGTTTTAATTAGAAAAGAAAGACTGAATAATGGTTTTTGAGCTTACAGTGAGCATGAAAAGGAAGAGAAGAGAGCTGATAAAGCCGCCGGCAATGGTCATCAGCTCTGAAGAAGCGAATTTCGCTCTGTACAGTTCAAGAAGGGACAGAGTAACAGCAAACAGCAGCAAGGAGACGAGCATGGATTTACTAGGAGCCACCATGATTTTAATCCTCTGCAAATAGATCGAAAACAAGTCAATTCAATTGAAAATCAGCACGGATTAGCAATTGACCATAAGAATTATCTACGGTTAGAAGAAAATCTACAGATCCGAATCCTTAGAACAATAATGCACTATTCAGGACTAAATCCGAACAACTATCATCCAAAATTAACGAACAAAAGCTTCATTGAGGAAAGATAATCGAAAAACAAATCGGTAATTAGTTATAGATCGGAAGCTTACAGGTATGAATTGAAGATCTCACAGGTGTGAATTGAAGATCGATCTTGCAAGAATTTGTGCCCCTTTATGAGGTGAGAGACCGACTGACAGTTTTATTTGTTGGGCCTCTCAAAAGAAACTTTTACGGGCCTAAGACTCATATCCAAAGGTTCGATACATAAAATCATGACTTGGTTTCCTGGTTTCTGAAGCTCGCCAAGGGTAGGTCTTCAAATATTTTAGTTAGGAGGGTTTTCTCATAATGTTCCAAAAATTAAATGGAACGGCACAACGATCATATTAAACCAAAGTTTAATGTGATCAATCCATTCAAATAATTTCCAAAATCAACGCGGGAATCAGTTTGCTCGCTCGCTTCGCCTTCTTCCTCAATTCTCCGATTTCCTCTTCTCGCCCCCAAATCGATCAAGATCACAGCTCGAGTCGAGTCGAGTATCGAGCAGTGGAATTCTTCGAACAGAACATTTCTCCCCGCGCTTAATTCTCTGAAAATAGAATACGAAAAGTCGAATTTCGCTCAGAATCCATGGCGAGTGAGGAAGAGAAGCTTCTGAAAGAAGCGAAGAAGCTGCCATGGGAGCAGCGATTGCTCCACAAGAACTGGAAAGTGAGGAGTGAGGCTAACATTGACCTCGCATCTTTATGCGATAGCATCACTGATCCTAAAGACCCTCGCCTCAAAGAATTCGGTTAGTACATCGTTTTTCTTCATATACATGCAAATTTTCACAAGTAAATACTGGAATTGTAGAATTTCCAAACGAATTGAGTGTGTAGCAATAGAAGCAATGTTTTTTCAGCTGAAACCAGCTCTATAGCTTGCAAAATGATACTTAATTTGGTTCTGAAATGATTATTGTTGATTCAGGTCCTTTGTTTAAGAAAATGGTGGCGGATTCAAATGCAGCTGTGCAAGAAAAAGCTCTAGATGCACTAATCGCATTTCTGAAAGCAGCTGATTCTGATGCAGCAAGGTACTCCATTATTAATTGTAGAAATATTTTGAGGTGTAACAAAAAATTATCGGTTTATTTTGAATAAATAGTAAGTTTGGGTTTTAAATTTGGTGTGTAGATATTCTAAAGAGGTTTGTGATTCTGTGGCGGCAAAATGCTTAACTGGCAGGCCTAAAACAGTGGAGAAAGCTCAAGCTGTGTTTCTTCTCTTTGTGGAACTTGAAGCAGCTGAAGTTTTCTTAGTAATAAATTTATGAATTTTTTTGTTTTTTAAATAAATTATGAGTTTTGAAGTTGATAATTAAAAAATTTGATTCTTGGTAATTTACTAAATTTGCGGTATAATAATAGGAATCAATGGAGAAGGCTGTAAAAAACAAAGTTGCGAAAGCTGTCGTTCCAGCAATTGATGTCATGTTTCAAGCTCTTAGGTAAAAAAATAAAGAAAATTATTATCATTTTTTTTCTTCATTTTTCATGCGAATATAATGCAATTGTTTTATGTAACTAGTGAATTTGGAGCGAAAGTTGTAACGCCAAAAAGAATTCTCAAAATGCTGCCTGAATTATTTCACCACTCAGACCAAAATGTGAGGGCTTCTTCAAAAGGGCTGACTCTTGAGCTCTGCAGATGGATTGGAAAAGAAGCTGTCAAATCAATCTTATTTGAAAAAATGCAAAATACTATGGTGAGTATAGGTTTTTCTTGTATAATAAATTAATAAAATAATATTTGCTATTTCTTTAATTTGACGTTTATTTTTTTTTTGTTGGTTTGAAGAAAAAAGAGTTGGAGATAGAGTTAGCGAATGTCAGTGGATCTGCCAAGCCGACTCGTAAGATAAGGTAAAAATACATTCCTTTTGTTCTATTAATTTCCTTTATTATTTGATACAATTAATTTCTTAATTATTATATAGGTCTGAGCAAGATAAGGATCTGGAGCAAGAACTTGTTTTGGAAGCAAGTGAAGCCGGTCCTCTTCATGAATCAGTTGATAATGGTATATAAAGACAATTTCAAAAAAGCCTTATTATTATTTTTTTCGAAAATATATATGGTTGGGATTTTTTGCATGCAGGTCCCCAAGAAATAGATGAATATGATTTAGTCGATCCAGTAGATATACTAACTCCTTTAGAAAAATCCGGATTTTGGAATGGCGTGGTATGTCATTCATTTCCTTTTTTTCTAATTTCTAATTTTTACATTTAAGCTGGTATTTATTTTATTATTATTTTTTGTTGTGATGGTTATAGAAAGCTACAAAATGGTCTGAGAGGAGAGAGGCAGTGGCTGAGCTGACTAAACTTGCTTCTACTAAAAGAATTTCTCCTGGTGATTTTACTGAAATTTGTCGGACCATTAAAAAGGTTTATTTTAATCAATTTCACCCCTGAATTTTTTTTAATTCATTTTGATTAGTTATAACATTATACATCAATTATGGATAACAATTTTCTTATCTGTTTACTGTTTTGTTTTCAGTGCTACGGTTTCCTTCTTCTTTTCATTTCTTTCTTTTTATTTTTTATTTCTATTTTTATTTTTATTATTTTTTAACGTGTGATTTCATGGAAATATTTTTATGTGTAGCTTGTTGGAGATGTGAATATAACGGTTTCTGTTGAGGCAATACAAGCAATTGGGAACTTAGCAAAAGGTTTAAGGAACCATTTTTCAAGTAACTCAAGATATCTCCTGCCTGTACTGCTCGTAAGTTTAAATATAAATAATTTGACATTTTTATATCATATATTAATTTTTTGTAGAGTATTAAAATAATATTATTTTTTCTTCTTCTTTTATTGTAGGAGAAATTGAAAGAGAAAAAGCCGACTTTAATTGAGGTTTTAACCCAGACACTGCAAGCAATGTACAAATCTGGATGCTTAACTTTACCTGATATAGTTGAAGGTTATTAATTAATTACTTCAATTTTATTAAATATTTAACAATATTTTTATTTTATGACCAAAGTGAGAAATAATTGTTTATTCTTGCAGAAATAAAGGCGGCTGTGAAAAACAAAGTTCCGCTTGTCAGGTCACAGACGCTAAATTGGCTCAAGTTTTGCATTGAAACGAGCAATAAAGCAACCACTCTTAAATTGCACAAGGATTATGTACCAATTTGCATCGAAGTCTGTGTTATGATCAATTATTTTATTTCCAACAATTTTTTTTCTTGGCATTGGATATTTTTTGTATTTAATATTTAATGTTTTTTTCTTTGTGAATTTTAGTGTTTGAATGACGGAACGCCAGAAGTACGAGATTCCTCTTTTTCTGCCTTAGCAGCTATAGCTAAGGTAATCAATTTTTGATTGATAATAAACTTACATTGATTATGATATGTTAGTTTTAATTATTCTTTTTTCTTGTTTTTCTTTTTTAGATTGTTGGTATGAAACCATTGGAAAGATCACTTGATAAACTGGATGAAATTAGGAAAAAGAAACTCTCTGATATGATTGGGCCCACCAATACAGTTACAGGTTTAATTAATTTATTGTTATTTATTTGTATTATGCTAGAAATTCTGTAAGTGGTTAAATTTTCTTTCTTCTTTAAATTGAAAAGTTTCAGAGTCAAAATCAAAACCAAATACAAGTGCTGGTGGCTCTGTACATAATGTTAGTATTCTTTCTCTCTTTTTCTAATCTTATTTTTCTCATATGATGAGTGTTCGTTTCTCTTTGTAAATCTAAAACTAGATAATAGATTTATTTTTAAAAAAATTATTTTCGCCCTTTATTATTTCAGGCTACTGTAAAGTCTGCTGCAAGCATGCTTACTGGAAAGAAGACTGCTGAATCAACAGTTAGTCAAATTTGTATTTTATTAAATTGGAATAAAATAGCAAGAAAAAGCCACAATATTTTTCAAGTAAATTTTTTTATTCTTCTGACTTAATTCTTGATTCTTGATGCAGCCTATTACAAAGAAAAGTGAAAAAGCAAAGTCTGGAAATTCAAAAAAGACTGAAGAAGGATCAAAGGCCGCTTTGCCAATAATAACTGAAGATATTGAGGTGAGTATTTTAGATTTGATAATTCGGTAAAACATTAATATTGTTTGGTTCATTGCATTTATTCTGTTTATAACCTTTGTTTTGTTGGATTTTTGCAGCCTATTGATTTGAGTCTAGCAGAAATTGAAGAGAGATTAAATAACATTGTAAATTCTGATACAATTTCCCAATTAAAGAGCGGTGTTTGGAAGGAGCGCCTTGAAGGTTTCTTTCATATTAATTTATTTTACATTAATTTCCTTTCCATTTCCTATTTAATTAAAGACATCATTTATTAACCTGCCTTATCTTTTTTTTATGTTATTATCTTTTTTATTTCAGCAATTGGATTGTTGAAGGAAGAAATAAAAAATATTCCAGACCTTGACCAATTTTCTGAGCTGTTGATTTCTTTATTATGTTCTGTCCCTGGTTGGAGTGAGAAAAATGTGCAGGTAATTATCTTCTTATTTCTTCACTTTAAAATTATAATTTTTTCTTGCATTATACTTTAAAAACTTAATTAAATGGAATTTATATATAAAAACAGGTCCAGCTGAAGCTTATTGAGCTAATCACTTACATTTCTTCCAATACAAAACGGCTCCCAAAACGATGTGTAGTACAATGCCTTGTTGGTACGATTTATTAAAAAAAACTATATATTCTGTTCAGTATGAAAGAAAAGTACTTTAATTGTTGAACTTTTTATTTTATTATGATTTTATTAGGTATAAATGAAAGAGTGGCTGACATTAAAACGAGGGCTGATGCAACAAAATGTCTCATGGCCTTCTGTGAGTCTGTGGGTCCCACATTTGTTTTTGACCAGGTAAACTGATATTAATATATTCATATATTGGTATAAATTTGCATTTTTTTTAATTTTATGATTATTATAATATTAATTGCATGATTGTTTATCTTTTATTGTTTCAGATGTATAAAATTATGAAGGAGCATACGAATCCTAGGGTTTTGAGTGAAGGAATTGTATGGATGGTTTCTGCTGTAGAAGATTTTGGAGTCTCCAATTTAAATCTAAAGGTTATAATATAACATACAACAAACTTTGCGATTCTAACTTTTATTAAAACTTTTACTTAAAACTTTTTCTCATGATTTAATAAAAAGAATTTTGTTTATTTTTTAATTACAGGATCTCATTGATTTTTGCAAGGAGATTGGTCTACAGTCTAACACAGCTGCAACACAAAAAGCAACTTTTAAGCTTATTGGAATTCTACATAAGTTTGTCGGCGAAGGTTAAGTTTCTTTGTTTCATTAATACTTCAAATTATTTTCCAAATAATGAATGATTTTGTTTAATTCCTAAGTTTCTATTTGTAATTTTGAGCAGATATTAAGGGTTTCTTGAGTGATGTAACACCTGCTCTTCTTAATTCTCTTGAAGCCGAGTTTAAGAAAAACCCATATGAGGTACTTTTAAAAATAATATACTCTCTTTAGATATATAAATCCTTGATAAGATTTAAAAATATATATTTTGGAATATTTGTAATAGGGTCCTGCAACGAGTCCAAAGAGAAAAATAAAATCGCGCGGTTCCATTTCAGTAGTTTCTATTGTCGGTTCAGATAACTTACCAAAAGAAGATATTAGTTCAAAAACAACTCCATCCTTGCTTAAAAATATGGCAAGCCCTCACTGGAAGGTATATACATATATTTTTAATCCATATTCCTTATTTATTTCATTTCAAACATAATAAATAATAACATATTTATTCCATTGTATACTTTTTTTTTCTTTGTCACATTTCAGATCCGTCTTGAATCAATAGAATCAGTTAATAAAATCCTACAGGCTCATAAAAAGATCCAACCTACTTGCACAGGTACCTCACTTTTCACATTTTTTTACACTTTTACGTATCAATCCATCTTTTTATTATATTTTATTTAATTTTGTTTTCTTTCTTCTTTTTCATTCTTTACCAGCTGAGCTGTTTGGGGCTCTTAAAGGACGATTACACGACAGCAATAAAAACATAGTAATGGCAACCTTATCCACAATTGGCTGCCTTGCAACTGCTCTTGGCCCTTCTGTTGAAAAATCAAGCAATGTAATTAATCACAAATTTAATTTTATTCATAACATTTTATTCGCTTTTGCAATTAAATTCATATACTGATGCTATGGTTTTAAAAATGAAAAGGGAATTTTGACGGAGGTGCTTAAATGTCTTGGTGATAATAAGAAGCACATGGGAGAATTTACTCTTAATACTTTGGACTTGTGGATCGCTGCAACACATCTAGACAAAATGGTACGTAAATGTAATTTCTCTAAAAAACTTTCTAAAATTGTAAAATAATTTTTTTCATATTGAGTTGATTTTAATTATTTTTTTGTGATTTAGATGCCTTATATTGTAACGACTCTGACGGATTCCAAAACAGGGGCAGAAGGGAGAAAATACCTTTTTGATTGGTTGTTAAAACAGTTGCCAAAATTAAACGACTCATCAGAATCGATGTTGCTCTTAGTGAAGCCTGTTGCTTCTGCTTTGATTGTATGAAATTAGGATTTTGATTATTTTTTTTTTTTTACTTGGTTATGCTTTTTGATTAATTTGGTAATATGTATTTCGTTTTTGTTTGGTGAAGGATAAATCATCAGAAATAAAAAAAAGTGCAGAATCTGTTCTTAGTGAGATCATTAAAGCTTGTGGTAAAGACGCGGTATGTGTTTATTCTCTCTCTCTCTCTCTAACTCACACACACAAATGCAAGTTTTAATGATTTATTTTTTTAATAAATTAATTCCGTAGGTAACAAAGGGTTTAAAGGATTTGCCAAAGCCTGTTTTGTTATTAGTATCCGAGCGGCTAAACCTGCCTTGCATGCCACACGGTCTCTTTTCTGATACTATTTCCACATTTTCTTTCTTAAATTCTCAAAAATTAATTTACTTATTTTCTCATTTTAAATTCCAGAATCTTCTGGTTCTACATTGAGAATTTCTACAAACAGACTTGTTAAATCAGGTCCACTTAATGTCAACAAACAAGGATTGATTAGCCCAACTGGCCAAGAACTTAAGCTACCCAAAAGGCCCTCATCTTCAGTATGTGCTTAAACTTTTCTCATTTTTTTCAAAAATATAATTTTGATCAAGCTATTATTATTATTATTATTATTATTATTATTATTATTTTCTTGTGGTTTTAGAAAGGGGCATCTATGAGGGGACCAAGTTCAGTCATTTCGCTTCAAGATGCTTCTGATTCTTCCATGAGAGTTTCCTCAATCAAAACATTTAAACCGATTCAAATGATTAGCAAGCAAGGTTTAAGCAACAGACCTTCATCTTCAGTATGTACTTTCATCTTATTATATCTCGTTTTCTTTTATCGAAATAAAAGAAAAAAGAAAATCTGATGAGATTTAATTAATGAATTCCATTTTCTTTCAGAGAGGGGCGAATATGAGGGCATTAAATGCAGCTCAAGATTCTTCTAATTCTTCTACGAAGGTCTCAAATACCACAAACAAAGCTAATTCGAAACAATCCAAGTTAGGAAACAGGCCTTCATCTTCAGTATGTACTTAATTTCTCATTTCATAATTCATATTTCAATAAATTCTTTTAGAAAAATAGTATAATTAATTAATAGTTTTGATTGAGCTGTCATTTTTCTATTGTTGCAGAAAGGGGCGGCAATGAGAAACTCCGGTTCTGTTAACTCTCTTCAAGATCTCGCTGTTCAGTCAGGACCCTTGTTTAATATCAGTAATTCAAATAAGGTAAGTTTTAATTTTATGCTTCAAATGTTGTATCTGTTTGATCTTATTTTATTTTTTTAATTAATTTTCATTTTAAATTTTCAGGAAAAGAGGGAGCGATCTTTTGCGCATAAATTCAAGTTTGATGATATACGTCCTGAACAGCTTCAACAACTTGAGGTGAATAAATGTTATTTCCTATTAAAAAAATGATTTTATTTCCTAAGAAAAGTAAATTAATTTTTTTTTTTTTCACTGTGAAACCAGAATGATATATTGAAGCATGTGAGAGAAGATGTGAGTCAAAGGCTTTTGAGCAAAGACTTCAAAAAACAAGTAGATGGAATCGACATCTTACAAAAGGTGCCTTAAATACCTTAAATATTTAATCTTTTTTTATTTATTTTCTCTAAAAGAGAGCTTAAATATAATTTATTCTACAATTGCTACAGGCGCTAGCTTCAAGTGGAAAAGAAATGATTGAGCTTCTTGACATTCTTTTACGGTGGTATGTTTTGCGGCTTTGTGAATCAAACACAACAATTTTAATGAAGGTCAGTGTATTAATATACTTACTATATTGTCAAGGAATTTGCATTCCTTGTTATTATGTATTATTATAAAAAGCTATTTTTTCTCTTTAGGTGTTTGAGTTTCTACATGAGCTTTTTGACATTTTGAAAGCTCAAGCTTATTCTTTCACTGAAGCAGAAGCAGAAATGTTTCTCCCATGCCTCATAGAAAAGGTACTTATTTAAATAAATAATTCCTAAAATCAGATTTATAATATTTTCAAATAATAATGTAATAAACAAATGAGTCTTTCTTCTTTTCTTTTTGCAGGCTGGTCATAACAATGAGAAAGTCAAAGTCAAAGCTCGAGAGCTCGTAAAGCAAACAATTGGAATTTATTCTGCATCAAAACTTTTGAATTATATTTTGGAGAGTTTACGATCAAAGAATAATCGTACAAAAATTGAATGTGCTGATCTTATAGGATTTTTGATTGATACTCATTTTTCTGAGGTATATTACAAAAATAAATTATTACTATTATAATGATAGTGTACTTAAATTTTTTTATGTTTTTTTAGATAAATGGGCAGTTGAAATGCATGAAAATTATTTCCGGTTTAGTTGCAGAGCGAGATAGTGAATTAAGGAAATCTGCTCTTAATACACTTGCCATTGCTTATGAGAATATAGGTACCTTTCTTTTCATTCATAATTACTTTATAAATTCAAGATTTAGTGAATTATATATTTTTTATATACTTTTTGTTCCATTTATTAAACAGGGGATGATGTGTGGAAGTATATTGGGAAGGTTGCAGATCAACAAAAGAGTATGATTGATGAGAGGTTTAAATGGAAGGTTAGTTTATTCAATGTCAACATATTTTAATTACCTATAGTAATTTATTTTTGAATAATATATATTTTTTTTGTATTTCTTTCAGGCAAGGGAGATGAAAAAAAAGAGTTCAAAGAAAAAACCTAATGAGACTGTAAGCCAAGCTGCCATAGAAGAGGATATGTAATATACTATTTCCTCTTAATTTCGCAAAATAAACATAATCAGCTTAGTATATCATTTGATGAAAATAATATTAATTAATTTATTATATAATTATTTATTCATAGGGAAAGTATAGTGTCTGTTGATACATGCATGGAAAGGCCGATTCTACATGCAGAAACGGGCCCCACCAATTTACGAAATGCACTTGATATTGTTGTATTAGCTGAACTTGAACAGGTATATAAACTTTTTCCTTAAAATTAAACTATTGTTTATAAGGAAAAAATAATTTTTTTCCCGATCTAAAAAAATTATTTCTTCCTTATAATTTTTTTTTTACAGTCAGTTGAAGGGATGAAAATAATATTTAATGAGCTTAGACAAGCAATGGCTGACCCAAAAATCAACGTTATTAAAGAACTCGTTGAGGAATCCGATCGATTGGTTTCATGCTTCACAAAATTGGTACTGAAATACTTTTGCTGGTTCAAAATTGAATCTAAAACCCTAATTTTGCCTAAACCCTAATTATTCTGACTGATGATGTGGCAGGTCCCCAGCTCATTTAACCACAGCATTTCGAGTGCTTCATCACGGCCTTGCAAATACGTCCTAAACATCCTTTTGCTGGTCTGTATTTATATTCATTATAATGATAATCTTCACAAAGTTTGTAATTCTGATATTTTACAAGGGCATATATGCAATTATTCCTTTATTGATTTGAAAATGTATATAGGTTTTCCAAATGAAAAGTTTGGCAAGTGCTGTGAGTGAAAGAACTCTTGAAGAGCTGATAAATGAGCTTTTAGTTTGGCTTTTGGATAAAAGGGTCTCTCAGATGAATGATGGATCTCAGCTGTATAACGCACTTAACGTTTTGGTCCCTAAAATCCTGGTATTTACTATTTTACCCTTTTTTACTTAATTTAGTTGGAAATAATAAAGCTCGCTTTTGAGTTTAAGGGCGTATTTGCGAATAAAAAAGTTTGCTGGGTCTAATGAGAAAAATTTTAAATCTTTTTCTTCTCTTGCTTAAAAAAAAAAAAAAACTCTAATTCTCTTGATCAGGATAGTGAGATCAAATAAAACATTTTTTTGTTTAATTCATTTCATTTTGGAATGCTTGCATCCATGAAGATTTTGAGGTCATATTTGTGAATAGAAAAGGTTTGTGAGGTCTAATGAGAAAAAATCACTTTAATTAGCTCTGTTTATTTGTGTTAATTATCAGGATAATGCAGATAAAACAACGTGTTTTGTTGTGCTTCTTAAATTGTTGAAACCCGCACCAACACTGTCAGACTCTCTTGCTATGAAAAATCGCAAGTTTTCTGATATAGTTCTCATTTGCTTAACTAAGATGACTAATAAGGTACTTCGTTATATTATTTTAAAATTTATGACATATACTGATATATTAAAAAATGAAATAAAGAAGATAAAAAGGTAATAATGAATAACCTTTTTTTATGATTTGTTGTGAACATTTGGCAGGTTGTGGAAAACAAAATACATGAAGTGGATCTGGACAGAATATTTCAGAGCATTTGTTCCTATTTCAATGCACTAGAACCTGAAGAAATGCAAATAAGGTTTGTATTTCTTGTATTTTTATATGAAAAATGCATTAATGAAAAAAATACAAATTTTTCGCATTAATTATTATTATTATTTTTGTTTGTTTTTTATAGTCCTGTTATTGACATGACACAAAAGCTTCTATTAATGGCCAATTCAAAAGCTTCTTCAGAATCTGGTTCATCAGATTCAACCATATCTACTGCTTCTCTTAAGTTTTAATTGGCTTTCTATAAGCTGAAAAAAATCAGGCTATCTTGAAAGAATAAATATTACAGCATATTAAAAAAGATTGAGTTTAATTCTCTCTCAGTTGATGCTTTTTAAGTGTATAGTTAAAGAGGAAGCTTAACTGGGAGAGGTAAAGAAGGAAAAAGATGTAAAAAAATCTCAAAAGTGGTTTTAATTTTTTTTTATTTTTTTATATTTCATGTTCATTGATCGTTTTCTTGTAGAGAGTTAAAAATGAACCAAGTAGTTTGTATGGTAATGATACAGTTATACTGTGAAATAAAACTGATTAATAGGAAAGGACTCTTCAGTTTGACTCGAATGGTTAGAAGACTTCTCCATTTTGAAGGAATGGAGAGATCTGAGTGCATCTCTCTAATCTAATGATGTGAAAATTGTGATTGTGTGTACTTCTGAAATTTTGAATGACAACACCAAAGATTGGCCAAAGAGTCACGTGCAATACACGTGCTAAAGGACTAATTTTTTTTTGCCCTTTTTCTGGTCCAACTTTTTTTTGTTCGAAAATTTTGCCTTTTCAACTTGCATGATATCTGCTCAAAAAATGAATAGATTTTGTGGCCAATTTATTTGTTAATAATCATACTATAGGAAAATTCGAAATGATAATTACATAAAAATAAAAATATAATATGCGATAAATTATATTTCATTCATTTTCAATTGGAAATTAGGATGGAGTTTAAATTGGATTCGGGCGGGAGACATGATCTTTTCAAGATTTTGACAGAGCAGTATATATTAATAGTATTTTCCTGAAATTTTTTTTTGAAATATATGTATTTTTATGTGTTTTGTCTCCCCAATTTTTTTCCAAATTGTCAATCAATAAGAAGAAATTTTTTCGACCCCCAAGTAATACAGTCAAGTTTCGTCTCTAATTGAAAAAGCTATTATTAATCTCATAAATGATGCGTGATATATCGGATGTACATTTTTTTTGTACATATGTTATTTCCTAGCATCTAATCTATTAATATATATAATTCTACATGAGCTTTTCTATAGTACTTTGAAAGATAGAATGCCACGTCACCCTAAGCCAAACATACATAATCTGATAGAATATATTTAAATTGTTATGCTATTTTCAACTTACTAATTTGGACAATGTCCTTGGATATAGTAATTTTTTTAACTAACCTAAGTAATACTTTTATTTGAGAAATACATGTCTATTCATTGCAAACTCTAAAACTATCACAATTTCCTACAAATGGGAAACAATAATAAATTGTCCAAAAAAATAAAATAAAAACATCCACAAATAAACAGGTGCATTAGTAGTTTGCATCTTAAAATGAGTGAGTTAAAAGAAGATATTGTTGGAATTTAAATAAGTTAAAAAGGTGTAATATCCTATTGTATAATAGTTACCATTTGGTGAATAAATGTATTTTATCCTGATACAACATTAAATAATACATCCAGATTATAACTAGACCTAAAAAAAGATTACTAACTCGCCTTTTCTGATGATTTGGCGGTTAATTGGTTCCTTTTTGAGATTATGCTTTCACCATTTGTTAATAATTATTATGTGCATAAGTTAGGTTTGGTCTCTCTCTTCATTATTGGATGCATACTGATTCTTTTTTCTGTTCTGTTTTTTTTCCATTTATCTGGATTACAAGATAGGTTTAGAATTGACCCGTTTCAATTGGCTCCAATGTGATGTCAATTTTTTCAATTGTCAAGAGGTCTGATTTTTTCCTTCAATTTTTCTCAAATTTTGACCTTTGGTTCTGAATCTTTGTTGGTCTCTTTCACTCATGGCATATGACAATTAGATAGACACGACTTATTTTCAAACAAAAGGATCAGCTTAAATGTAGTTGGATGATTGATTTCTTAAAATTATGTCGTGTCATTTTTTGACATTATTATATGCTTCATCTATGTAAAGGATGCACTGGAAAATATGTTCAAAATATATTTTTTGAGAAAATATGTTCAGTATACGTTAGAAAAGAACAAGTGGTCAGTAAATATTAGAAAAGAACAAGTGAACGCCAAACAATATAAACAAATCAGAGCCATCAACTTAATAATTTCAATATAGCCGGTATATACAACATTTCTACATAATTATGTAATCATGTAAAATAGAATGTACTAAAATCTTAAGACTGAACATGAAAAATGTGCACACAAATAAATGTGTATGATATTACGTAGGCGCGAGTATCCTCTTATTTACATTAACTTATCATTTTATACGTCTAATTTATACTTGTCATATTATACGTCAAATTGGCATACAAAAGTGTTACAGAAGAACAAACTGAGTGCTCACCCCCGCTCCCTTCAATGAAACGGCACCATTCACCTTTTTTATTCCCAGTCACCCAATCAAAACCCGCCACGTCACAATTCTCACAACGTCTCCATCTTTTACCCCTCTTTTCAAAATCTTTCAAAAATCGGACCGAGCCAAGACGGACCGACATCTCTCCTAGCTCCCGTCCTATATTTCCCTACATCCGGTCTATACACCAATTACCTCAAACCTGTGCAATCAATCTCTATATATGATGATTGATCTTCTTTCATTTAGTACGACCAGGTTTTGTACGTTATGAACCGAGCTTAGGAGAATAAACTTCTCTTCTCTTCCGTGACCCTGACCCCGAACCTACCTTCTCTCTCGTGCGGACCCTAACGTATCTGCAACATTTATTCTTACAACTATTTCATTCAGACAGAGAAAGACTAAGTCACTGACAGTGGGTCCCACGTAAGAAATCCTCTTTTTGTGATTTTTCGTTTTCTTACACCAGACCTTCTCACTAAATCCTTTGTCTCTCTCTGCGTTCATTTTTTTAATTTTTTCTCCCCATTTCTTCTTTGTTTTTGCTTCTTTCCTTTCCCCGAATCTTTTTTTTTTTCCATTTTTTCGCGTAAAATAATAATACGCAGGGGAAAATCAAATTCAAAATCAAATCCCCAAATTGTGTGCGTGATTCAAATCCGAGCGGATCCGATCCGATTTTCGACTGGCATTTTCGCTAAATTCGCATTATATTTTGAAAGTATTATACTGTAGAAGTGAAGTAACGGAGAGATCTCCGGAGGAGAAATGGCGACGGAGGACGATAAGCTGTTGAAGGAAGCCAAGAAGCTTCCATGGGAGGACAGGCTGCTACACAAGAACTGGAAAGTACGGAACGATGCGAACATAGACCTCGCTTCGCTCTGCGATGGAATCATGGATCCCAAAGACCCTCGCCTCAAAGAGTTTGGTAAGTGATTTATATCATATTTCTGACAGTATTTCATCCATTTTTTCGATCTGTTTGTTGTTATATTTTACTTTAGATCTGATCGTTTTGTGTTGCTTGATCAGCTCCTTTGTTTAGAAAAACCGTGGCGGATTCGAACGCGCCAGTACAGGAGAAAGCTCTAGATGCCTTGCTCGCCTTTCTGAAGGCGGCTGATGCAGATATGTCTAGGTATGATTTTGGAAGATTACAGGGTGCATTGTGCAAAAGTTCAATTTCAGTATTTTTTGTGATTTTTTTTTGAATTTTTGTTTTGTTTTTAGATATGGAAAGGAAGTTTGTGATTCAATTGTTGCTAAGTGTCTCACTGGGAGGCCAAAAACAGTGGAAAAGGCTCAGCAAGCTTTTCTTCTTTGGATTGAGTTGGAAGCAACAGAAGTGTTTTTGGTATGAAAATTACTCAAATTTTGAATTTGGATTTGATTTTTGTTGTTGTTGTTGTTGTGAAGGATTGATTTGAATTTTGTACTGTTGTTTATGATTCATGCAGGAAGCAATGGAGAAGGCCATTAAAGCTAAAGTTGCAAAAGCTGTTGTGCCAGCCATTGATGTGATGTTTCAAGCCTTGAGGTACATTTCTTCTCTCTCTATTAAATCATTTTTCTTCTTTTATTTGATTATAACGCACTACTAGCCAAATTTTGAATTAAATATTTTTTTTGTGATTTATGTAGTGAATTTGGGGCGAAAGTAGTACCGCCTAAAAAACTACTCAAAATGCTTCCTGAATTGTTTGATCACCAAGACCAAAATGTTAGGGCTTCATCAAAAGGGCTGACTCTTGAGCTGTGCAGATGGATTGGAAAAGAGCCTGTAAAATCAATTTTATTTGAAAAAATGCGTGATACAATGGTGAGTTTTATTTATTTATTTTTTTGTACTATTATAGTCATTTCTCTTCAAATGAAATGAAATGAAATTATGACACCTTTTTTGTATTTTTTTTTCCTTTTATGAAGAAAAAAGAATTGGAGGCTGAGCTAGCTAATGTCAGTGGAGTTGCCAAACCCACTCGCAAAATAAGGTAAAAATAAATTATCTCTTAATTATTAAATTACATTTCAATAATTTTTATTTTTATATATTTGTGAGAGGATTAATAAATAATTTTAATTTTTAGAGCTGAGCAAGATAAGGAGATAGAAATGGAAGCTGCTCCTGAAGCGTCAGGCGCCGGCCCGTCCGAAGAAGCTGTTAATGATGGTTATATTTCAAATTTTAATTTCTCATTTTTTTTATTTCTTTTAAAAATATTTTTGTTTAATTGTCTAAAAATATATTTTTTTATTTTATTGCAGCCCCTGCTGAAATAGATGAATATGATTTAGTGGATCCTGTAGATATTTTAACACCTTTGGATAAAACCGGATTTTGGGAAGGAGTTGTAAGTTTCTCCATTCTTTTTCTTAATTATTATTATTATTATTATTATAAAAAGAAATTTTCTCAACTTTCCTCCTGTATTATTTAATATTTTTATTTATTTTTTTAATTTCAGAAAGCTACAAAATGGTCTGAGAGAAGAGATGCAGTGGCTGAGCTGACTAAACTTGCTTCTACTAAGAAAATCGCTCCTGGTGATTTTTCCGAAGTTTGTCGGACTCTTAAAAAGGTTTGAATCTTTCGGCCTAATTCTTTTCAATAGTCAAATTTACATGGATATAAATAAAAAATGTTTTAAATGGTTTATTTCTCTTTTTGCAGCTTGCTACAGATATAAATCTAGCGGTTTCTGTTGAGGCGATACAAGCGATAGGAAACTTAGCCAAAGGTTTAAGGAATCATTTTGGAAGTCAATCCAGATTTCTACTCCCTATTCTACTCGTGAGTAAATTATATTCTTCACCAAATTATAACGCATTTTGCTTTGGTTAATTATAATCAGAAATAAATAGATTATTAAAAACTGGAAAATATATATTACAGGAAAAATTGAAGGAGAAGAAACCGACTTTGACTGACGCGTTGACTCAGACTCTTCAAGCGATGCACAAATCTGGCTGTTTATCACTAATGGACGTTGTGGAAGGTCAGTTTCATTTTATTATATTTAGGGTTTTCTTCAAAATTCTTCAAGAAGGTTCTAATATTCATGCCGGCTAATGCGTGATTATGTGTTAATAAATGCAGATGTGAAGGTAGCGGTAAAGAACAAAGTTCCATTAGTAAGGTCGCTGACTCTTAATTGGGTGGCTTTTTGCATTGAGACGAGCAATAAAGCCATGGTTCTTAAACTTCACAAGGATTACGTGCCTATTTGCATGGAGGTAATAAATAAATAATATCGTTTTTTGCTTAAAACGTCTCCTTTTTTTTTAGATTTTATAGTATTTTCTCTTGTGATTTTTTTTCCTAGTGTTTGAATGATGGAACACCTGATGTGAGAGATGCGTCTTTTTCCGTTTTGGCTGCCATTGCTAAGGTAAATTTTAATTGAACACATCAATTTCTTGAATTTTCCAGTTAAAAAATCATATCAATCAATTAATTAATTTTCTATTTTATTTATTTATTTAAGATGGTTGGAATGAGGCCTTTGGAAAGATCATTGGAGAAATTAGATGAAGTGAGGAAAAAGAAGCTGTCTGAAATGATTGGGACAGGTCCAGCTGGCACTGGTGCGCCAGCTGGCGGACCAGGTCCAGCTGCTCCCAGTGCAGCTGCTGGCTCCAGCAATGATGTAATGTTTCCTCTCACCATTTTTATTATTCAAAAGATTATGTATTTAAGAATAATTATTATTTAGATTGAAAAAAAATGAGAATTGATGTTAATTAATATAACCTTTGATTTATTTTTTTTAGGATGGTATGGTGAGAAGGTCGGCAGCGAGCATGCTTACTGGCAAGAAGCCCGTCCAATCAAATGTTAGTATAAAATAAATCGATCTTTATAATTTTAATTTCTATTTAGTATAAATCATGCATTATTATTTATATTGCTTTAATTTCCGTGCAGCCGGCAAGTAAGAAAACAGGCACCTCAAAATCTGGCGGTACTAAAAAATCGGATGGAGGCGGGACGGCAAAGGCCTCTGTTCCTGCTGAAACTGAAGATGTTGAGGTTTGTAAAATCATAATTAAATTAATGTAATTAATTACCTGCTTTTTTTTTTTGTCTGAAAATAAAATATGTGAGTTTGTGTGATTTAAAATCTTTGTTTTGTTGAATTGTTTGTTGCAGCCGAGCGATATGAGTCTGGAAGAAATTGAAGAGAAGTTGAGTAATGTTGTGAAGGCTGAAATGATTGCCCAGTTAAAGAGCGCTGTTTGGAAGGAGCGTCTTGAAGGTTCTAGAAGGATTCTGTTCTCCTTTTTTTTCACTAGTTGCGATTACATATTACAGTGCTTATCAGCTTTTTCTTTTTTCTGTGTTCTTGTTTATTTTTATAGCAATTCAACAGTTGAAAGAAGAGGTAGAAAAACTTACAGAACTCGACAAGTCAGCTGAGCTCTTGATTCGGCTCTTGTGTGCTGTTCCTGGTTGGAATGAGAAAAATGTTCAAGTATGATAAATTAATTTTAATCTTATTTTTTATTCCTTTTTTTATAATAAATGTTTATATTTTATTTTAAGATTATTAACCGTATTTTTGTAACAGGTCCAGCAGCAGGTAATTGAGGTGATAACCCACATAGCTTCAAATGTGAAGCGGTTCTACAAACGATGTGTTGTGCTTTGCCTTCAAGGTATGCATTTCATCCTATTTCATTTTGTATTTACTTCCATTTAATGAGGCAGTGTGATAGTTTTATTAATTTTATTTTGACAGGAATTAGTGAAAGAGTGGCTGATATTAAAACAAGGACCCATGCAATGAAATGCCTTACTGCATTTTCTGAGGCAGTCGGTCCTGGTTTTGTTTTTGAAAGAGTAAGCTAAAATAAAATAAGATTTCTTCATTTTTTAAATGAAATATTATACTAAAATATAATTTATATTTCTTTAGATGTACAAAATAATGAAGGAGCATAAGAACCCTAAGGTCCTTAGTGAGGGCATGCTTTGGATGGTTTCTGCTGTTGATGATTTTGGAATCGCTAATATAAAACTAAAGGTAGTACTTTCATATCAATTTATGTAATGTAATCCATCTTTCCTCTTTTTTCACAATAATATTTCATGAGAATTAAATTAAATTAAATTTCATAAATTTGGTTGTAGGATTTGATTGATTTTTGCAAGGACATTGGTCTACAGTCCAGCACACCAGCAACAAGAAATTCGACAATTAAACTCATTGGTGTTCTACATAGATTTGTCGGTCCAGGTATTTCATTTTTCTCTCTCATGTGAATTTTTTATTGCTTAAAAGATTCTTAGCAAGGTTTTATTGAAAAAATTAAATATTTTTTATGCAGATATAAAGGGTTTCATGAGTGATGTTAAACCTGCTCTGCTCAGTGCTCTTGACACAGAATATGAGAAAAACCCTTATGAGGTATTTATTATATTTCTCATTTCTGAAGAATTTCATATTTTAAATATACAATTTCCCCAAATAAGATGGCTTCTTGAATTTCATAATTTAATTGTTGCTATTATTTTGATCATTTGATAATTTTTGTTATTGTTAAATAGGGACCGGCTTCCTGAATTTCATAATTTAATTGTTGCTATTATTTTGATTATTTGATAATTTTTGTTATTGTTAAATATGGACTTGCTTCCTGAATTTCATAATTTAATTGTTGCTATTTTTTTGATTATTTGATAATTTTTGTTATTGTTAAATAGGGACCAGCAGTGGCGCCCAAAAGAACAATAAAGGCAGCAGATGCCACGTCAGCAGCAGGAGCTGGCGGAGCTGACGGTCTGCCTCGCGAAGATATCAGTTCAAAAATTACTCCTGTTTTACTCAAAAATATCGGAAGCCCTGACTGGAAGGTATATTTTATTATTTTCATTTATCTTATTCTTTCATTTCCTTTTTTGTGATTCTTTTTTTTGGTATTTAATTCGTATTTTTTTTCTTTAATATGTTAGGTTCGCTTGGAATCGATAGAATCAGTGAATAAAATCTTGGAAGAAGCCCACAAACGTGTCCAACCTACTGGCACCAGTAAGTCTATTTTGCTCATTCTTTTTTATATTATAAATTCTGAAAACTAGACTTAATCATGTACTTAAATAAATATTGATGAAATATCCATCTGTCCAAATTTGCAGTCGATTTGTTCATGACTTTAAGAGGAAGATTATCAGACAGCAATAAGAACATTGTAATGGCTAATCTTTCTACTATCGGTAATCTTGCATCTGCCATGGGCCCAGCTGTTGAAAAAGCAAGCAAGGTTTGTTTGAATTTTAAATTAATTTTAATTTTTTTCAAAATGATATTATATTCATTCCATTTTATTCTGACAATTTTGTATACATAAAGGGTATTTTGGCTGATGTGCTCAAGTGCCTTGGTGATAATAAGAAGCACATGAGAGAATGTACTTGTAATACTTTGGATTCATGGATTGCAGCAACTCATCTAGATAAAATGGTATATTGTTCTTCATCTTATTTTATAAATTCAATGTAATTTTGGACGTTTGGTATCTTTAACTTAATTTTTTTATTATTATTTAGGTTCCATATATTGCGGCTGCTTTGGCGGATCCAAAGACAGGGGCAGAAGGGAGAAAAGACCTGTTTGATTGGTTGTCTAAACATATTCCAAAACTGAATGACTCTTCTGAAGCTTTGCTCTTGCTTAAGCCTTCTGCTAATGCTTTGATGGTATAAATGAAGTTTGATTTTATTTACTTTTTGATGTGATATTAGCTTTTATTTTCGTTGAGTTTTGCTTATGTTTTTCTTTGGGGGTGAAGGATAAATCGGCTGAAGTTCGTAAAGGCGCTGAGTCTTTCCTGCATGAAATTCTTAAGACTTGTGGTCCAGAGGCAGTATGTTTCTCTCTCTCTCTAAAAAGGCAATTACAAAGATTATGATTTATGTACATTAATTCTGATTGGTTAAATGAATTATTTTGTATAGGTAATAAAGGGTATAAAAGATCTGCCAGGCCCCACTGTAACTGCAGTGGCTGAGAAGCTGAAACTCAACTGTATACCAGACGGTAACTTCCTTTCCTTTTTCACATTTCATTTTTTAAAAACAAAAAACAAAATAATTTTCTTTACTAAATTTTTATTTTATTTTATGGCTATATTTACCAGATTTTTCGGATCCTGGGACCAGAATGGTCACAACAAGTATTGCGTCAAAACCAAGTCTGAAGAATGGCAAACAAGGTTTAAACAATGTATCTAAACCTGGCAGTAAAGCCGCCTCTTCTGTATGTATTTTTTTGGATTATTTTATATAATTTTTAGTTTTATTTTATTTTTTGTTGTCATATTTAATTTATTGATTTATACAGAGGGCTGGTTCTGTAAGGGCGTCTAGTTCTGTGATGTCTGTTCAAGACCTGAGCTATCAGTCACAACCTTTGTTTAATATCAAAGACTCTAGTAAGGTAAATTTTTCGACAAGTTTTTTATTTGTGTTATTTCTTTATTATTTTATTTTCAAATTTTTATCTTCTTTTTCATATTTAGGATGAAAGAGAGAGATATGTTCCACGCAAATTCAAGTTTGAAGACCCACGTCCTGAGCAAATTCAAGATTTAGAGGTAGAAAGGCAGAAAAAATATATTGGTCTTACATTTTCTTTTTAAATTTTGTTTGTTTTTCTTTTTGGTTTTGATTTAATAAATCTTGTTTTATTTCTTAGGCTGATCTGTTAAGGTATGTGAGAGAGGATGTGAGCAGGCGGCTTCTCAGTACCGATTTCAAAAAGCAAGTGGATGGACTCGATATATTGCAAAAGGTTATTTTTTAAATGTCAATTTTTTTCTTTTTATTATATTTCTGCACTTTATATTTGGTTTTTGAACTTATTTTCCCTTTTTGTTAGGCTTTGCAATCTAGTGCAAAAGAGGCGATTGAACTTATTGATGTGCTTTTGAGGTGGTTTGTTCTACGGTTTTGTGAGAATAACACCACTGTTTTGTTGAAAGTAAGAATCATAACTTGCTATATATATATAAACTTATAAGATTTTATCTGGCTAACTTGTTTAGATGTCAATGTAATTATTTCTGATTTTATTTGTGTGTGTGAATTAGGTGCTTGAGTTTCTTCCTGAGTTATTTGATGTTTTGAAAAGTCAAGGTTATATATTAACAGAAGCTGAAGCTGCAACATTTTTCCCATGCCAAATCGAGAAGGTAAAGAAATTTCTAAAATTATTTCTCACTTGTTAAAAATAACAATTGTAATATCATAACATGTAATAATAACTGTAATATTAACTTGTGTGCAGTCTGGCCATAACATTGAGAAAGTTAGAGAGCGAATGAGAGAGCTGATAAAGCAAACAGTCAACATATTTCCCGCTCAAAAACTCCTTCCGTTTATAGTAGAAGGAATGAGGTCAAAGAATAATCGCACAAGGATAGAATGTGCAGAACTTGTTGGATTTTTCATTGAAAATCACAACAATGAGGTATTTACGATTTAAAAACTATATTAAACTCATAATATTTTCTGCTCAATATTTGCTTTTATTTGTGCTCACATTTATTTATTTTTATTTTCAACAGATAAGTGGGCAGATGAAATCTTTGCAAGTTGTGGCCAGCTTAACGGCAGAGCGAGATGGTGAAATTAGGAAAGCTGCTCTCAATACACTTGCAAATGCATACAAGAATTTAGGTGAAGATGTTTGGAGATACGTTGGAAAGCTTTCTGACGCACAGAAAAGCATGTTAGATGATAGATTCAAGTGGAAGGTATTCATATTAAATTATGATTATTTTGTGAAAGTTCTATTGAAGAAGGTTTATTTATTTATTTTTATTTTTTCAAGGCAAGGGAAATGGATAAGAGGAGAGAAGGAAGGCCAGGCGACGCTAGAGCTGCTTTGAGGCGCTCGGTTAGAGAGAATGTGTATGAAATATGCTTTTTATTTTATTCATTTAATTAGTATGTTTTTATTATTGATTTAATAATGAAGTGTTTTGTTAATTGTATAGGTTTGAGGCAGCTGAGCAGAGTGGTGAGGCGCTTGCACGTTCTTCTATTTCCTACTCATCAATGGCAAGGTACTGTGAAAAGTAAATTTCAAAATTAGTTAAAATTTAATTTGCTGCTTTTATATTTACACCCATTTTATTTATTTATTTATTTTTACTTTTATTTTAGGGAAACAATGGGATTTGCAGAGGCACACATGGAAAGACCAATGCCGGCTCGCCACTTGGCGGCTGCTCCTATGGGCCCCGCTAATTGGCGTGAAGCTCTTGATATAATTGCTTCAGGTCAACCTGACCAGGTCTCTCTCTCTTTACATGATTTTTTCATTATTATTAACATCATTTATTATTATTATTATTAACATGATTTTTTTTTATTATTTTATTATTATTATTATTATTATTATTATTATTATTATTATTATTATTATTATTAATTGCAGTCAGTAGAAGGGATGAAAGTAATATGTCACGAGCTGACACAAGCCATGGCAGGAGGAGATTCAGAGAGCAGAGTTGCTGAAGATCTCGTTCAAGAAGCTGACCGGCTCGTTTCTTGCCTCTCTATAATGGTAACCAACACTTGCTCTCTAAAAATATTATTTGCCAAATTGTTATATATTTTTTACTGTTTGAAACTCTCAGTTTATGTGGTGTTATTATTACAGGTGCCAAACTCCTTCAACTTCAGTCTGTCTGGAGCTTCATCACGGTCTTGCAAATATGTTTTGAACACCCTCATGCAGGTTTGTTTTTGAATCCACATCTAATACATACTCTTCACAAGTGTTCAAAAAATAAAAAATATATGTTTTAATACCAAATTATGCAATTGTGTAGACCTTCCAAATAAAAAGACTTGCGGATTCAGTGAGAGAGCAAACATTAGACCATCTCATAACAGAGCTTTTACTTTGGCTTTTGGAGGAGCGTGTTACTTTAATGGATGATGGAAGCCAACTTCTTAAGGCTCTCAACGTTTTAATGCTCAAAATCCTGGTATTTTTTTTTATAAAAAAAATACATTATTTCTTGAAATTCTGGTACATTGTTTTTATAAAGAAAGTATGTTGTTTCTAAAAGTTCTGGTATATTGTTTTTATAAAAAAAATGTACATATTATCTCAAAATTCTGGAATATTGTTTTTATAAAAAAAAAAATTATTTTTTTTCTAAAAAACTTTTTGTCTAAACCCTAAACTCTTTTTTATATCAGGACAATGCGGAGCGAACATCGTCTTTTGTGGTTCTTATAAACCGCTTGAAGCCGTTGGATCCGGCGAGATGGCCGGCCCCGACGTCCCCGGAGGCCCTCTCTGTGAAAAACCAAAAGTTTTCGGACCTGGTCGTAAAATGTCTTATAAAACTGACCAAAGTGCTGCAGCAGACTATCAATGAGGTCGACTTGGACAGGATTCTTCAGAGCATTCATTTCTACCTGCAAGAACTCGGCATGGAGGAAATCAGAAGAAGGTTTGTCTTTTGCTTTTATTAAAAAAAAGAAATTATTATTTTTTAAATGAGTTGTTAATTTGACACAGAATGGTTTATATTTACTCTGAAAAAAATATATTAATATTATTAAGTATAAATAAACTAAGATGTGTGACTGTGTCATGTTTATTGTTAAATATTAATAGATAGATGTGTCATGTTAGAATAACTATCATGGAATTTTTTTTACTAATTAAAAGTCACACACTTGTTTATGAAAATGATACGAAACAAGCCCACAATAACTAGAAAAGATGGTCAAGGGTACAAAAATGAAGTATTTTTTTTTCTGCTTATTAATTATTTTATTATTAAATTTAGGGCGGGGGCTGATGACAAACCGCTAAGGATGGTGAAAACAGTGTTGCATGAGCTTGTGAAGCTTAGAGGCACAGCTATTAAAGGGCATCTCTCAATGGTGCCTATTGATATGGAGCCTCAGCCCATTATTCTTGCTTATATCGACCTAAATCTCCAGGTATATATATTTGCATATATATATTTGTATAATATTGTTGATATAATATTGTTTTATTAACATGGTAAAATTCATTTATATGGAATGTATCCTATTAAAAACTCCAAATATCATTTTTACCCATCTAAAATTGCATGGGTATGTATTTGAAAATATGTTACAGTAACTATGGTGCTATCTACTTTTGAAAACTTCTTCCAAAAACACATATCACTTTTACTTACCCATATAAAGCTGCATGAATTTGGTACTTCCAGTTTCTGGATGGGTATATATGAACATCATAATACCTTTCTAATTTTCTATGCTATCTTTTTTTAGGGTTAATTAATATAGTATATTTTGGTTATTTTATGACAGACTTTAGCAGCGGCAAGAATGTTGACTCCATCGGGTCCGATGGGTCAATCTCACTGGGGCGATGCTGCTTCTAACAGCCCAAATGCTACTGCCCATTCAGCTGAAGCTCAGCTCAAGGTAAAAATTAATAAAATAAATAAATAAATTGGGCGATGTATTTTTTTTATTTTTGTTTAACTTGTTTGGCTTATTTGTGTTAATTGAATAAACAGCAAGAGCTAGCTGCAGTGTTCAAGAAAATCGGAGACAAACAAACCTGCACGATTGGGCTTCACGAGCTGTACAAAATTACCAAACTTTACCCCAAGGTAAATATAACTATTATTTAGTAAAACAAAGCAAAGCAGCTTTTGCATGTTTTACATCTCAACTTTGACATATTATCATTTTGTACAGGTCGATATATTTGCTCAGCTGCAAAACGCAAGCGAGGCTTTCAGAACCTACATCCGTGATGGCCTTGCCCAGGTCTATTCTTAACAAATAAATAAACAAATATTTATATCTAACATTTAATATTTATTTTTTATTTTTTATCAGATGGAGAAGAATGTAGCTGCGGGAAGATTAACCTCAACCATTCCATTGTCGACTCCTCCGCCGATCGCTTCAGTTACTTCGCCGAAATTCGGGCCGATGTCTCCAGTTCATGTCAAGTCAATTAACACCAGACCTGACGGAAATTTTGAGGACGATTCTAACGGAGTTGCGTCTCCTTTGAAATACCAGTCCGACTATTCCGCAGGTCAGTTAAAAGTTGAAAAATACGAAATTGTGTGAAGACATTTGTATGAAAAATGTCAAACTGATTACAATGTGAAAATATGAGAAAAACTGATTACAATACGAAAATATGAGATACAAAAAATGATTCTATATTATTGTTTATTACTAAATATTGGGTATAGCAAGTTAATAACATTGTTTCTATACTGATAAATTTTATTTCCAATTTTGATGGGGACAGGTCAGACAGGATCAGGGGTACTGGCGCTAAGAGAGAGAATGAGAAACATGCAGGCAGCAGCAGCGATGAGCAACATGGACGGTGTGGCCCGCTTGTCAGTCAACATGAACAACATGAACATCAGCAACAATAACAACGGTCACCAATCACCTGAAAATAATAATACTAATAACAATATGGAGCACCAAATGCAACAGCCTGTTGCGCCTCCAATGGACGAGAGAGCTCTGTCTACCTTGCAGGCCCGCATGGAGCGGCTCAAGAGTGCTGGATCCATGGATTCTTTTTAGACCGATTTAAATTTTAGTGGACTGTTAGTTATTTTTATCTTCATATTGTAATTCTTGTATATGAGAGCGGTTTTAGATTTACATTTGCATTCGTCTTGTTGCGTAAGGCGGTTTTATTCGTGTGAGGTTGTGCATCTGGTGCGGGTTTGTTGTTTCTGCCAGTTTTGGGAGGAAAAAGAGAATTAATTTAGTTCCGGATGCTTGTTTGTTTTGTTTGTAATTACTTGTTTACTGAGCCATAGAGATAATGGTGTGCTTGATTAATGAATTTTTATTTTAACCTAATTCTTTGAAGTTGGGTTTTAGTTATTTTAAGATTTTATAATAGTCGTTTGTTATGTATGTCAAATTGGGCTGCGAAAATACACTCGGCTTCAAGCCATAAACTGATTTGGGCTTTAAACTGGAATGGGCCGTAATATCCAACAATGGGCCAAAAGGTGAGCTGAATTGGGCTTCAAACTGGGTAGAACGGGCCGTTAGGTATTCTACCATGGGCCGTAAGTTGGGTCATGATGGGCCTAAGCTGGGTCTTTATAGGCCGTTGGTTAGGCCATATATCATTATGGGCTGATATTTGGGCCTTAAATGGGACCATGTTGGGCCGTTTGGTGAGCAGCATGGACTGTGACGTGAGCAATATAACGGGCCATACTATGGGTAAACACTCAGAAACACAATAGACAAAACAAACGTCAAGTTGTCACTTATTAAAGAGTGCAAAAAGTCCAGTATTAAAATCATGAAAATCAAGTGATGAAGGTACCCGTGAATTACGGGAAAAACTTGCCGGAAATTTTGTGTCAGACCTCAAAACCCAATTATTGACAAAACCCGTAAGAGAAAGAATCAAACAGAAAAAAAAAATTGCGAATAAAAAAAAAGCTAAGGCCTTCTCGAGTTGTTTCTCAAGGGAACAACAAATTATGATGCTCCCATTTTATTAGGCTACACAAATCACCAAAATGACAACCAGCCACTCGGAAAACTTGAAAATTGCAAAATTAGTCACGCAGAGTTTTTGAACCCTTTTGATTTTCTTACAGGAGCATTCTTTTCATGTCGGAGAAGTTCGCTGCCAACTCAGTAAAAAACTTACCTGATTTAGAAAGAAAAAGGAAAATATTTGTAATATACTTACAATAACATTTTTTTGTAAACAAAAAATTTAGCAAGTGTAACACATACCTGACACCTGGCCGTCATAGACCCTATGGTCTGCTGACAAAGTCAATTTCATTTTATTAACAGCTGTAGGCCTCTCAACACCTATAAAATATATGAAAAAATAATCATGATTATAAAAAAATAAAACATTTAACGAAGATAGATAAAATATAAAATAAAGTATCATTACCATCACTACCAATAACAGGCTCCACAAAAGTGTTGCCTCTTCCTACAGCAAGTATGCATGCCTATATTTTTTTTGTCAAAAAAACATATAAATCCAAATTTAAAAGGGTAAAACAGTAAAAACATAAATTAAATTTAAAAAGAAAAAATGGAGACCTGTGGAGGGTTGATGATTGCACAGAATTGATCAACTGGAAACATCCCAAGATTTGAAATGCTGTTTACACATTATTAAAAATAAAATCACAATTATATATAAATAACTGAAAATACAACTATATATTATAATAATTAAAAAAGAACTATAAATAATAGAAATAACATTTGAAAAAATAGAATCAAAATGACCTGAAAGTTCCCCCTTGAAATTCATTTGGCGTAAGCTTTCCAGCCCTTGCCTTTTCAGCCAACTCTTTTACCTATAAAAATTTCATAATAATTACCACAAACATTAAAAATAAAAAACTATTTACTCACTATAACTAGAAAATAGTATGAGCTTTACATAGTAACAAAGATAAATTAATAATTTATTACGTACCTCTGATGAAATTGCTGATAGAGATTTCTGGTCAGCATTTTTTATTATAGGAGTCATCAATCCCTAATTAACATAAAAAACTGGAATGAGTACATTTTCCAAAAATTAAATAAAATAAAATAAAATTAGTACAACTGAACAAAAAGATAATAATTAAATTTACTTTCTCAGTTGCAACAGCAATAGAAATATCAACCGAGTCACATGGGCTCGCCTCATCTTTCTGACTATTCCAATATGCTATTAAAACAAAGAAAACAGATGTAAAAATTAAAACAATAAAGAAAAAATAAATACTAATTATATTTTTTTATACGTACCGTTCGCTTCAGGCACGTTTCTCAAAGCAAGGGCGACTGCTTTTATCACAATATCATTTACGGAAACTTTAACATTATGCTGCTCTGTATTTAACAACACATTATACAACAATTTTAAAATCACATATCTTATTTTTTATTTAAAAAAATAAATAAAATAAAAAAGGAAATAAATTTAAATATCAACCTTTTAGTTCCTTTCTGAAAGCAAGCAGTGGGTCAAGTGTAACATCTGATAAAACATAAATAAACACAATAAAAACATAAATATTTCAAAAATAAACACATGTTTCACATGCTAAAAGAAAACTAACCTTTCGACAAATACAAATGTGGAATCGTTTGTTTAGATTCAATCAACCGTTTCGCAATAACCTTCAAAATTATACACAAAAACACATCAAAAACCACAATTCACACCAAATAAACCCAGTTATTAAATATTAATTACCTTGCGAATATTACTATTAGGAAAATCTTCAAAAGAATCCGCTACTTTTCCCTTCTGAGTCGAAACAGCAGAACTCTCTTTACTAACAGTAGAACTCTCTTTAGAAACAGGGGTGGATTTTTTCACAGAGGTCCCTGATTTTATCGCATTTAAAACATCGCCCTTTAGAAGAGTGCCACGCGGGCCTGACGCGTTTATTAAAGACTCGTCTAATTTGTGCTCTTTAATGAGAAGTTTAGCTGAAGGACTAATTCTTGTGAATTTAGTGATGTTTTGTAAAGAGGATTTGTTTGATTGTTTGTCGTTTTGTGGTGTTTGTGTTGGTTTGGTTTCTTGTTTGGACTCGGATTTTTTGAACATGTTGGATGGTATTTTTTGTATATTGTCTTGATCTTCAACCTGAAATAAAAGCATGAGATAAATATATAAATAAATAAGAAATAAGGAAAAAAAATATTTACGAAAGAAATTAAGGAAAAAAAAGCATTGATTAATGGGGGGAAAAAGGTTACGAAGGTATATTTTGTAACATTGCCCAGCTTTAAAGTTCACATTTTGCAGGTTATATAGGATATTTTGATATTTACAGCGTTATCTGTGAAATTATCTCAAATTAAATTTTAATATTTTAAAAAAGGAAAATATTTACTGTAATGCAAATTGGCTGACCGACTTGCACATCCTTTGATCCTTCAGGCGCTAATATTTTAGCCAAATAGCTGTAAGAAGAAAATTAATAAAATAGAATATATAATATGAATATTTCTGAAAAATAATTTGATTTGTTTTGACAATTTTACCCCTCTTCAAGGCTCTCAAACTCAAGAGTGGCCTTGTCTGTCTCTATTTCACAAAGCACATCTCCTACAGAAATCTGAAAAAAATAAAATATACAAGATAATAAAATTTTCACATAATTAAAAACATATTAAAGAAAATATTATTTTAGTTTTTTAATAGTATTTCGAAGTAATGCAGATTACCTGATCCCCTTCTTTCTTTCTCCATTTTACAATGTTGCCTTGGTTCTAAAACCAAGAGAAAATAAACCGCGTTAATTTATTAATAACGCAAAAATTTATCAGAAATAATGCAATATATTTTTGAATTATTTTTTTATTCAAAAAAATTAAATAGAAAAAAGAGATTTAAATTCACGCACCATAGTAGGAGAGAGAGCTGGCATGTCTAGTACCATATGTGGTGGAAGATCTAAAAATTATATATTAATTATATTATTATTGTAATTAAGATAAATTTAGTCATATATCATACAAGAACGTATATAAAGAGGATTAATTAATTAATTACCAGCTGGTAATTCAGTGTCAGTTTGTGTTGTTTCATTTGTTTGAGTCTCTGATTTTGATTCGGTTTCTTTCGGTATATCAGATTGTACTTTTTTAATATCGTCTAGTTCTTCAACCTTCAAAAAAAATTGAAAATAAATAAATTTAATTAAGTAACAAAAAAATATAATACAAAATAAAGCATCAAAATGTCCAGTATAAAATCCTGCAAACCATGGAAATGTCAAAAATACCCCTCCTATTTTAATTTATTCAAAACATAAAAACCTAATTACAGGGAAATACATAAATTGTATTAAATAAAAATCTAATATTTTTTATAAAACAAAGGAAATTTGTACCGTAATGCAAATTGGTTGTCCAACTTGTACGTCCTTTGAACCTTCAGGTGCTATTATCTTAGCCAAATATCTATGCATTAAAAAATAAAAAACATGAATATTTATTACTTAAAAAAAAAAAATTTAAAAATTGTTTTGAGAAATGACGATATTACCCCTCTTCAAGGCTCTCAAACTCAAGCGTTGCCTTGTCTGTTTCAATTTCACAAAGCACATCTCCCACTTCTACCTGAGATAAATAATATCTTATACTATAAATTATTGATTTTAAAGTTTCAACACAAATTTCTGTAATTTATAATTATTAAGGGAAATAAAAAATGTGTTCGAAGAAAAAATTAACGGCACCTTATCCCCTTCTTTCTTTTTCCATTTCACAATGTTGCCTTGATTCTGCAAAAAGCATGAAAATGACAAGTTAACTTAAAAGTATTTGTTTTAATTATTCCTATTTAAAAAATATATATATATATATATATATATATATATAAATAATGCACCATAGTAGGGGAGAGAGCTGGCATGCCAAGTACCATGTGTGGCGGAAGGCCTGAAAAATTATATGCCAATTATACTATCTGAATTAAAATTTGAAATAAAATTATCGTAACAACAAGCATTATGTGATAATAATAAGCAATAACCATACAAGAAAATATATACAGAGAATTTAAGTTAAATACCAGTAGAAGAAAAGCAGCGGTTTTGAAGGAGAAACTGCATGAATAAATATGAAATCAGAACCAAGTTAGAAAAAGATATTAGGAAATAAGGTTAGTTACTTTTACTAACCTTGCATAAGGAAAGATTTGGTCCTTGAACCAAGAAATTTGATAAAGGCCTGAAAAAAAAAGATTTAACGAAATGAATTAACATAATTGAATAATAATAAATATTGAAAATAAAGTACAAGATTATTTATACCTGATAGGAGTGTGTCTAGTAATACCGGCCAAAGAATTGCGAGTTCTGGAGAGCCTAGGAGTTTAAATGCACAAAAAATGTAATTAACTTATTAATCCTAAATTAATAATCACTGTTCAAGACTTCAAAGCTAGGAAATGTAATCATGCACAAAATTTCATCAAGTATAAATATTATTCACCTCCAAAACCATGAATAGTAATTGTATGGTAGAGTGATTAGGAATTGTATGGTAGAGTAATTTACTTAGCTGTACAGATTGCACGTTTTGTTGCTTTTTTCCGTATCTTGCGTTATTTTGTTCTAGAATCAGATTATTATTTTATTTTCAATTGAAAAATAAAGAGGTAACAGTATAGTCAACTCAACTAGGGCAGAATTAAGACTACAGTGAGTGAATCTTCAATGTTGATTAAAATTCAGAAATTATCTCAAACAACATACATGAAATTATATTGATACATTTTTGTTAGAAGAAGAAAAAGTTGACCGTATAGTCAGCTAGGGCAGAATTAAGTTAAGAATACCTTGATTAAAATTCAGAAATTATCTCAAACAAGATGCATGAAATGGAAGAAAAATCATGCAAAATGGATCTGAAAACAACAAAATTACGCTCAAAGCACGATCACTTACCTGAGCAAGAGAGACAGAGGTCTAATATTAGCCATAACAGCAAAATTCAACTGTCCTCGCAAAGCTCTGCGCCTCCTTTGCAAGACGATTCAATTTTTATTCCTTTTTTTCTGAACAAGACGATTCAAATTCTATCAGTCGTATCTAGCAATCGTCAATCCTAATGAAGCGATCTAAAATGTCAGTATAAATTGATACAGTCTTGAATAGATACGAGATCAGAGAGAGATACCTTGAATTCTGAAGGGAGAGATGGAGAGAGAGGGCAGCGAAGAAATGGGAAGGAAGAGAAGAGAAAGTGGAACTGGAACTTCTAAAAAAAATATTATTTGAACGAAAGAAAGGGAAAGCTTTGCTTTGTTTTGTCCGAACGTAAATCCGGGATTTAATAGTCCTGGATTTTAAGTATCAGAAACTTCAAATTGCTATATTCCAAAATTTCTTGTCCCAAATTTTAAAAAGATTTGGTGCTCCCATAATTTCTACCTCATATTGCCTCCCACATTATGGGAGCCCGATTCAGAAAGTCCCGGCCCGTAATTAAAATTATTTTAAGAATCTCCTAATAGCTCCAATTCAAATTAGCCCAAACATTCCACAAGCCCAACTTATTGGCTTCCACCGGCTCCCATCTCATTGTATCGCGATATTTTGATTTCGTACAATTTTATTATAAATTCTAGCGATACAAACGAAACGGATCTAAACTATAAAAGCATTCAAGATTCAATCGTCGATTTTATTTCCCTTTCCTTTCCCGCTTCGCTTCTCTGTCGATTTCAGGCGATTTGCAGGCGATTCTCGATTTTTCAGTAGATTCAGACATATTTCTTCGTCTTGGTTCAGATCTCTGTCGATCTTGCTTTTTCCATACATCGATCGATCAAACATGTGAGTTCTGTTCCCAAATTGTATAAATTTACTTTCGTAAATCGCATAAAATACTTCTTACGCGTTTCAATCAATCTTACTCGCTAAAAATCTGTAATAGATACTTGATTTGACTGATTTTTCAGTGTTTTTATTTTTTTTTGTGCATATCAGATTTAATATTTGTACTACAAACTTCATCAACGACTGAGTTTTTGCTCAAGATCAGAGGTGATTTCTGCTATTTTTTTTGTACAAATCAGCTAAGCGCAGAGAACATAAAAAAAACGCGAAAAATTGAAAATATCGCGAGAATTTGAAAATGTCACGAGAAATTGAGACTTGAGAAATTGAATGAGAGTCGTTGGGAGGTATGAAAAAAAACAAATATGCTAGATTTTATGGGAGGTAATTTGGAAGGTACTAATTATTTCACAAATATAAGAGCCATTAGGAGTCAACAAAATGGGAGCCACGATGATTTTCTAAATACCTCCCATTGAGGCGCCAAGTGGCGCACTCTGATTGGTCAGGAGGTTGGGAGTCAGTAACTATGTGAGGTAATTAGTCGGTCCTTTCGCTAAAATCCAAAACTTGGATTACATTAATAACCTTTTTTTTGTGTTGAAAGTCAAGACTCCATTTTTCATCAGCTTTTCATGAGTATAGAGGTTTGATATTTGCATTCATAATTTTTTTTATCTTTCTCTTTCTTTCTTTCAATCTTGAGAAAAAGATAAGACAATAGCTGGAAAATGATGGATAAAGAAAGCCAAAGGAAATGACATTTGTATTGTCCTAGGTGAAATCTTAACATTCTATATGACTTATATAATTATATGGTCTATGTAAAGAGCACAAAAATATAAATAAATAAATGTTAACATTCCACTACACAGACTATACGATATAACATCGTACATAAGATTACACTCCTTCTCTTGTTTCTACCATAAGAAGTTAAAATTTAATGCCTTTTATTTTTTGGTTCAATAACTAGACTAAGATCACATTAAATGAATAGTTATTTGTATCAAATTAATGTCACGTATTAAATAATCTTTTAAGTTAATGTTACACCAGGAGTAGATACAAGCTTATGTGGGTCTATTAGTTTTTAATTTTTTTTTACTGATGTGGAAACTCATCGATTCAAACTTCGGTCGGTTCGGTTAAACCGATATTTTCAGACCATGAACCGGACCCGAAACTGGAAACCGAATTATTTTGATTTTTAAACCGAATCGGACCAATTTAACCGAAAAACCGAACCGATTTGACCGGTTCTGCGGTACCCGAATTAACCGAACCGTTTGAACACCCCTAGTTGAAACAATTCAAAAATTAAAAATGCCAAATAACAACATTTAAATTTGTTTTTGATCTTAAAATTTTTAAATTAAAACAATATAAAGTTTTAAGTTCAAACTAATTCAACATTTTAAGTCTTAAACAGATCTTTGATTTGGGATGTGGGATGCAAGAATTTAATAATCTCGAAATTTTGAGATCTGAAATTCCACCTAGATCATGCCATGTTATAATAAAGCCCACTTTTAATATTCAGCCTGTAATTAGCATTACAAAGGCTTACATTAGGTTAGTCCATTTTGTAGTAAGCCCAAAATAATATATATCAAGTAGAAACTTGATTCTACGAGATCCACGACGAAATAACAGCCTAAACACTACGCCATGCATTTCGTGAAATTAAAGGAAAAAATATAAAATCATGACAGGTCGAGAAAAGAAAAATCATGACTAGTTATAACTGCAAAAGACAAAAAGTCCAAAAAAAAGAAGAAACTATGTGATGTACAAGTCTTTCAACTCAGAAAAATGTTACAAAATACGGACATTCAAGTACTAATTGCTCTACTACCCATTACACCCATTCAACACAGGAGAGAGAAACAGAAAGAAGATAAGAGAGAGAGAGAAGAGGCTCTTTTGTAGTATCCACTCATCTATTTACCGGAAAAATATGCCACGCCTGCTCTAGCTGAGCTGGCTTCTTCATGAGCTTACTCGCCCTTTCTAAACCCAAATAAAAAATAATATATAATTATCATCAATATACAAAATTAGATATATAGATTTTATATTAATAGAAAAAAAATGAACTGACCTGAAACCAACAGCATGGCACATCCACCAATGTAAGGCATGTCAAATTCCAAATGAAGCAAAAAAAGAGGGAAAAATTCTACAACTGACTGACGAAATATCCTTTTGATGACAGAACAAAACAGCACATGATTAAAAATTACAAGAATTTCGACGGAAAATATTAGCAAAAATAAAATCTAACTAATCAAGAAATGGAAGAGTTTCTGACCTAGAGAGAAATACTTATCTAACAGATAGGGTAGTAGCAGAAGGCAGAGCAGGTCTCTTCTCAATCGACTCATAATGCAACACAAAATTGTCCTAACAAATAACATTCAAAATCATAAAATACATCCCCTCTTCAAATTAACTCTACCAAGTAACAAATTAATTTTCAAAAGAATATTTTTATTGTTAATTTGATCATAAAATACATCCCCCCTTCAAATTAACTCTACCAAGTACCAAATTAATTTTCAAAAGAATATTTGTATTGTTAATTTGATCATAAAATACATCCCTCCTTCAAATTAACTCTACCAAGTACCAAATTAATTTTCAAAAGAATATTTTCATTGTTAATTTGATCATAAAATACATCCCCCCTTCAAATTAACTCTACCAAGTACCAAATTAATTTTCAAAAGAATATTTTCATTGTTAATTTGATCATAAAATACATCCCACCTTCAAATTAACTCTACCAAGTACCAAATTAATTTTCAAAAGAATATTTTCATTGTTAATTTGATCCTAAAATACATCCCACCTTCAAATTAACTCTACCAAGTACCAAATTAATTTTCAAAATAATATTTTCATTGCTAATTTGATCACAAAATACATCCCACCTTCAAATCAACTCTACCAAGTACCAAATTAATTTTCAAAATTATATTTTCATTGCTAATTTGATCATAAAATCCCCCTTCAAATTAACTCTACCAAGTAACAAATTAAATTTTGAAAAGAATATTTTCATTGTTAATTTAAATGTTACCTTGCGAATAGTGTCCCAAATGCTAGGGTCGAAGCAAAAGTAAGAGCCTCTTTCATAAACTTGAGTTTTGACCATGGGCTCCATGTTGGGTACTCTTGTTAGCCAGGCTCTCAATTCTCTGTGGTAAAACCACCCTCTTACGTACCTTACATCACAAATGCACCGCAACATATCAGAAATATACATAAAACAAGAAATAAAAGGGGATATTTCATGTCTACCCCTGCAAAATCCCAAAATATGACACAAGTCCCTCCGTAAAAATTGCTCTCATAATACCATTAATGTGTTTTTTTTTTTTAATTTATATGTGACTGAAAAGATAGCAAGTCAGGCACATTTTAAGAAATTTAGGATACGAGGGTATAGATACAAGGGTATTAATGATATTTGACATTTTGTAGGTGTAAACTGTAAACATGGTATTTAGGTTTCATACGAGCACACTGATGAAATTCAGTATTTTCTTGATTATATGTTACAAAAAGTAATAATAAAATACAAGGAGAGTTCTTATGCTTACAGTTCGCTAGCAGCATATAATTGAGCTTCATCCTTGGGCATGCTGATAGAGAATATAAATAAACAAATAAAATTACATCAAAGTTCGTGTTACTAATAAACCAATGACAAAGCATAGTAAAATGAAGCGAATACACTTATTAAATACCTATAGAAGATATAAAACAGCGTCACCGATTGAAATTTCCCAAAATGCAGCGTCTGCAAAATAAAACAAAAAAAAATCACCCGTCGAAGAACCCAACCATAACAGTTTCCAAAACATATTTCACTCTCATACAAAAATTCAAAACAAAAAAAATAACCAAAAAAGCATACTTGAAGTGGTGGCGGTTGCTCAGTAGTATAACAACTCGGAATATGAAACTCAGGCTCGCCTTTCGCCGGCTCAGCCGACCAAGGACTCCCAAACGTCTTATACAAATTCTCAGGCGAGTTCAAGTTCAGTCCCAAGCTCGTCAGATCAATCCCCAAAGCCAGCGTGGCCAAATCCGGCTCGTTTCCCCTTATCAAAGGTAATAATCCCAGCAAGCAGTACGGATCCGAAGCAGAAGGGGACGGTAGAGAAGAGGAGCCGGGTTTGAGAGTGGACTGCTGTTGTTGTTGTTGGTCTTTGTGGAACGGGTTCAGGGAGGAATTTGTCGAGGAGATTTGTTGCAGGCGGAATTGTGATGATTGGTTGGTGTTTTGGGTTGGTTGTTGGTATTGCTGGATGAGTTGTTCGTATGTTCCAATTGTGTTGTTTGGGTTGTTCAGCGGTCTTAGACTTAAGTTTTGCGGATTCGTATTCTGCACCTGAGAAAAAGATGAAAATATATATAAATGAGAAGAGAAGAACTAATTGGTTTTAATAATTAATTTTTTTTTTTAGGGTTTTGAAGGGGACCTGAGAGTGGTAGGCTCCGTGAGAAGAGAAGAGATCTGAGCTGTGCATGTGCAAAAGGTCTTGACTGTTTTGTGAGGTGAAGTTAATGCCTGTGTTGCTAACTGTGTTGCCGCTCTGTTGAAGCTGTTGCCTGTTTGGCGCGTAATTGGATCCCATGTTGAAATTCGCACTAGATCTTCCACCCATCTGTGTCATATTTTAGCAAAATCTCATTAGCCTCATTTATTCTAATTTCAAGAAAAAAATTACTTCTAAGGTTGTTTTGGTGAGCATATAACATAGTAAATGAGTGTTATGTCAATAAAAAATTTAAGTTGCGTTGATGTACAGGATAGTGTTACTTGTGTTGTTACGTATGTTGTTTCATAATGCTATATTTGTAGAATTGACTTACAGGATAGTGTTGTGCTTGCATCATGGACACATTGTCGTGAAGTTGATCTTTATGATGCTGCAAATCCATTGAATAATCTGCAGTGCTTCCTGCTTATATAAGATCAAAATTCATATTTAATTCAATATCAGAATACAAAAGCATTGCAACATCAAAATGATAAAGCACAAAATAAAACTGCATATAAAGTTAGAACCTTTATATCCAGGCAAAGCAGGGAAATCCTCATTCTGTATGCTAAACTCTTGATTCTGCTGAACAATAGTATTAACACCCACTCCTTGCTTTCTTATATTCCCTACCAAAATCAAAACCAACAACAACAACAACAATAACAATAAAATTACAAACACATATAATACAACAACCGAGACAAGACATTTTGACAAAATTACCAAATTGCCCCTGGGGCCCGCCAGCAGAATTGGGGCGGCCGCTCAGCTGGGGGAAATCATTAATGTCGAACGGAGCTGTATTATCACTAGAGTTAAGCTCGTGCTGTTGTAGCATCCCAACCGCATTTAATGCATTATTATTATTATTCCCACCTTGTTGTTGGTTTTGTGATGTTGCGTATGAATTCCCAAGCATACCGATCATTTGCGGCCCACCTATTCATCCCACATCATTAATAACCCCCACAACAACCAAAAGTTTATAATTAACGCAATTTTTTCAAAAACTCCGTAACTTTTCTGAGTATTTTTCCAAACCCCCTCACTTTCCATTTTTCCCCCAAATAAAAAGAAAACCTATAAAGTGGATTGAATCCTTTTTTGGGTTCCTAAAATTTGAGGTAATTTAATCTAAGAACTAATAAGTGGGGGGTTCTCAAAATATTCAGAAAAGCCGGGGCTTTTTTCTAAATTTCCCAACAATCAATCCAAAAAACCCTAACTTTTTTCTGAACATTTTACAAAACCACCACACTTGTCAGATTCCCTCGAAAAAAACATTCCAGCTTCCCACAACTATCCACTTTATGGGGGGGTCTGAGGGAATCTAACAAAGGAGTCTCTCATTATTCACAAAAATGTAGGGCTTTCTTCAACCGTTTCCCAACAATAATATTCAAAACTAAAAACCCTATTTATTCTACCACCACTAGATTAGCCTAGTGGTCTCATGGTACCAACTAACTCCACCTACCCATAGGTGAGAGGTTCGAATCCGGCATCCAGAAGGATTGATTTAAAAATTCAGGTGAGGATATATGAGTCCACCCTAAATAGAACGAAGCAAGCGATCGATTGTCGTTCTCACTCAAAAAACAAAAAAAAAACTATTTATTCCATTTGATTTGTCCAACTGACCTTGGGCAAGCATGTTTCCCATAATCCTACTGCTCCCCTGCAAGCCGACATTCCCTGCGGCACCGACATTCATCCTCGACTGGATCCCCGACACGCCGATCCCGCCCGACGAAATCGTCCTTCCGACGTTGCCGCCCATGCGTGGCGGGCCAAGGTTGCCCAGCACCGGGTTGACCGTCATGTTGGACGACCGGCTGGCCGTTTGGAGGTTGCCGGAGAGGATGGCCGCCCCGCCGATGGAGCTCAGGCCGGACGAGCTGAAGCCCGATGCTTGGTTGTTCGAGGGGAGGTTCAGCTGGGTTCGGCTTGTCACGCCTGAGTGCCCGTGAGGTATCTGAAAGGGGGAAGATGAAATAAAAAGTAGGTGGATAAGTGTGTAATTAGAATGCAAATAGTGTGTGTTTTATTAATGATGGGGTGATTGTTTTTACATTACCGGATGAGAATTGAGATTTTATAATAAAAAAAGCCTATTAATGGCTTGGAAAATTATCAGTATTACTAGTCAAAAAGGGAAATATTATATTAATAGAATATTAAAAACAGGGAAATGTTATATAAAATGGATGTTTTTTCTTGCTTTTTTTTTTTTGGTGGGGGGGGGGATGGGGTTTTTATCAGAATTTCAGGACTTTTTAGGGGTAAAATGTAAATATTACAAACCTGAGACATGGCGACAGGTAAGTTATTAGTACTGAATCGGCTGGAGGAAATATTTGCGCCAGGCTGTTGAACGCCTGAAGAAGGAATGCCGCTCATCGCTGTATTTCTTGGCGCTAATGATCCTGTCATATTTTGCATGTTGAAATTCCCATGCATGTTGTGCAAACCTAGAAATATCATAAAAAGATTAAAAAAATAGAGTTATTGTATATATGTTGTGTGTGATGTGGTAATATTTTGCTTTTTACCTGAGTGATGGTAGTTTTGGACGTTTGCAGATTGGTTTGAAAAAGATGTTGCGAAGGGCCTTCCTGTTGAATCAGTGAGATTTGAAGTGCCCCCATTTAGGTTTGTCTGCACAATTGTAGAGTTAATTAAAAATGATATTAGATTAAATATTTTTAAGAGTTTTAAACAAATATCAGATCATTGTTGGAGAGAGAAAAGGAAGAGATGTTATTACATTTAACAAGCCTGACATTATGAAGAGATTTTAAGCAGAAATCAACACCAAATGCAGAATCTCCACATTACTTTTTAACTTCTCTATCTGAAAAATAAAATCAAAGAATTAGAAATAAATCAGAACTGAGAAATGAATAAGTCTCACTGTAGCAAAGATTTAACATGATTTGACATGAATGTGCTTCGATAATTTATTCTCAATGATGTAATCGTAACACTAATTTCTCATTGTAGCAAAAATACATTTTATTTCAAAGAAACAAGTTACTGCACTTGAGAACTGTAGCACAAAATAAGCATCTAGATTGATTAAAAAACTAAATTAATACGCTATGCATAACAAGAACGTATTTCAATCAAATACAGATCAAAATTTGAACGAAATCGAAGGATCTTTTGTTTCCCAAGCACAAACAGTTCAACAGTTACTACTCTAAGCACCGAAAATCAGCCTCGAAATCAAACGAATAAGTTGAATAACAAAAACAAATTCCCACTTAAAATGGGAGAGCGCAGCGATCTAAGAGGAAAGCAACTCTTCCATTTTGATCACAGCGTAGATCCTTCCAGATCGAACCCTAGCTCACTAAGAAACAGACAGTACAGTAAAAAGAGAGATAGAGATTGGCATAACCTGACGGAATCGGGTCGCTGTCGAATCGGAAAAAGAGAGAGAGAGAAGGAAGGAGCGAGCGAGGATGTTTCGGTCACTTCGAGAAGAGAGAGAGAGAGAGAGAGAAGGGGAGAAGAAAGAAAAGGGCGAGGAAGAAGAAAAGAAAAAGTTTTGGGGAGAAATTAGGGCTGTGAATTTGTAACTTCTTCGATGGTGTTTCGGCCTTTTTGCGTACTGTGGGTGTAATGTAATGTAATGTAATGTCGTCTTTCTTTAGCTGAGTTCGTTTTCTCTCCGTTTCAAGTAATTGGAGATGTCCACTCCGAATGAAGGAATTTTCTCTTATTGGGGTATGTATATGCATGAAATTTATCAAACCTAGAAATTTTGTTCATCTTAATTTGTTACGTACAAAAATAAATTCTAAATATTCAATTTGACAAAATATGTTACAACACATTTTTGACAACGTAAAATTTATGAATTTAACAAAATGCAGTATGTACTATATAATACACCCAAGTATTGTGATTTATCATGGTAAACTCTTTTTATTTAATAAAAATGAGCAGAACAGGCAATCGCCTGCTGCTCCTTTCAAGAAAAAAGTATTGTGATTTATCATAACATTACTTATTTTGATAAATTCTTCCGTACTTCACAATTTATATACAAAGACGTCATATTAACTAGAAATGGAGACATACAGCCTTGTTTGAATGGAGATAATTGATGATATTGACGGTAGTAATGGCCTTAATTATGGGCTTTGTTCCCATGACACGACCCATCAGTATCAAATTATCTATAGCCTGGGCCTCAAGTAGCTACCTCGAACAAAATCCGTATACACCCGGTGCAGAAATCACACGCAAGAAACAACAACCGGTGCAAGCATTTAATTCCACTCGGCTTTTCAGCCCAAAAAGGCCCTTGCTTATTTTCGTTCTTTCGCATTTACAGTTGAACTAACAGCCTTCTTCGTGTTTCTTTGAGGCACACCGCAAGCACCTTGCGTGCTCTCTCATGGCGCAAAGATTAATCTCAAGGCGACTTTCTCTCCTTCCTTATCTCACCAGACCCTCAATCCTTACTACTTTCTCCACTTCTCTATGCACCTCGATCAATCACCAGGAACAAGAGTTCCCTGTACCCTCAACCAATCTGAATCCACTTCTTCTCCAAAACATACAGACTGTAGTTTCATCTCTACGCGATCTCACATCCAGCTCAACCATGGCCAAACAACAATTAGAGGCATGCGATGTTGCAATATCTCAAGAGTTAGTATCAGAATGTTTAGCGAGACTGAGAAATGAATGGGAATCAGCATTTACGTTCTTCCTTTGGGCTGGAGAGAAACCGGGTTATGCTCATTCAGTTCCTGAGTATCACTGTATGATCGCCATTTTAGGCAATTTCAGAAAGTTTGATTCTGCTTGGAGTGTTATAGAGGAGATGAGGGTCAAGGGTTTAGTTAAACCCAACACAATTTTAATCCTAATAAGAAGGTAACTTTGATTACATAAATCGAGTAATAATCCAGCTATATAAATCTAAAATTCAAAATGTTATCATACTTTTACAGGTATTGTGCGATACATGATGTAGCAAGTGCGATTAATGCATTTTACGCCCTGAAAAGATTTGGATTTACACCAGCTATGGAAGAATTTCAGGGTCTTTTAAGCGCATTATGTCGGTACAAAAATACGCAAGACGCTGAGCATTTATTATTATCCAATCAATCCACTTTTCATTTCAACACAAAGAGTTTTAACATAGTTTTGAACGGCTGGTGCAATGTAATGGTAAATTTGCGCGAATCAAAACGGTTTTGGCGAAATATGGATCTTAGAGGGGTTAAAAAGGATATTTTCTCTTACAGTAGTATGATTTCCTGTTTTTCAAAAGCCGGTAATTTGAATGATGTTTTGAAGTTGTTTGATGAAATGAAGAAGAACGAAATTCAACTTGATATAAAAGTTTATAACGCGATAATTTTTGCCCTTGCAAAGGGAAAATGTATAGATGAAGCTAAGTCTATGATGGAAACAATGCAAGAAAATGGATTAAAACCCGATTCAGTAACTTATAATTCACTCATAAGGCCTTTATGTAAAGCTAGAAAAATAGAAGATGCTTACAAACTGTTCGATGAAATGTCTGAGAGAAAAATTCCACCTTCTTTAAGGACTTTCCACTCTTTTTTCGACATTTCAAGAAATTCTGAGGAGGTTTTTGGAATTTTGAATAAAATGAATGAAATGGATTGTAAACCCGCTATGGAAACTTACATAATGCTCATAAGGAAATTTTGTAGGTGGAAAAAAATTGAGTGTGTATTAAAATTATGGCACGAAATTATGCCCAAATACGGATATAGTCCTGATAAAAGTGTGTATATATCGCTGATAAACGGATTGTTTTTAAGTGGTACGTTAGAAGAGGCGTTGAGATATTACAAAGAAATGAAGACTAAAGGGTTTTTGCCTGAGCCCAAAACAGAGGAAATGATTCAAGCTTATATAAACGGTAAAGAAGTTGCTTCAAAACCTAAGTTGGGTCATATGATCAGAGATAGGGGTTTTGTTATTTACAAAAGATGAACCATAAGATGAAATTATGAACTTGAGTTTTAGTTATTTTTGTTAGTAGAATTTATATATTAGTAAATAAATGGCTTTACCTTCCCTCTGTTCGATTTCTACATCTCATACCTAATCATGTATATACCACCACATTCTATATTGCACATGTGTGCACATGCTCCATTTTCATCACATTTTTTGTGCTCAATTTTCATCACATTTTTTTCAAGTTAGTTCCACAAAAGTACTTTTTAAATTAAAATTTTTGAATTTTTATGTGCATGCCTAACATCCAAATTGCCTCACTAGATAAATTAAGGAAGAATGATAAATACTATTACATAAAAGTACTAAAATATATACATCAGTCTAATTCTCTTCTTGACCGAGTATATTTAAACTAGTTCCAACTCCAAATCTAACGAATCAAAGAAAAGAATCCTAAATAATTAAAGAACAAAAACACTAAAATTTCTCATTTTCAATAACCCCTTTTCTATACATCTTCAAATCAAATCAATAGATTCAAAAGGGCATGAAATTGTTCTGATTAAGCTTCACATGTGGCGAATTAATCGCTGAAAATAAATTATAAAACTCTTGATTTTGCAAGTACGGATTTTGCAAGTCGTCCAAATTCAAGTCCGTAAACCATTCATTATCCTCCTTCACTTTCACCTCCAAATTATCATTATAATAATTATTATTGCTCCTCATTGCTTGATTCTGATTGGTCGGAAAAGCAGGAGGGAATGTGTTATCTATCTCAGAGTCATGAAAGCTCTCAGAATCTCCAAAGGAATCAAGCGGCCCACTGAAAGACGAATCTTGTTGTACCAGTTTTGTTACCGGTACCGGTTCTGGTACCGGTGCAGCTGTCTTTTGATTTTGGAGTCTTTCCCATGTGTTCTTTTTGTTGTATAATCGGCATAAAACCCACTCGTCCAACTGAAATAAATTCAAAATTATGAAATTTAGTTTATTGATAAATAGAATTTAATGTTGCAAATAGTAACTTAGTAGATTATAGTAAATAGAAATAGTCTATTAAAAAACATGTTTTAAATTATGTTCGCATTTGTTGAGGTAGTCACGGTTTTGACCATTCATTATATTAATGATGTAAGACCATTTAACAAATCCAAAAAATTGTCAAGAAAATCTTAAATTGAAAAGAAAAATAAACTCCAAAACTTTTACACTGTATATAAGAGAAAATCAAAGACCAATCTTAAGACTAAAATGAGATTATAATTCCAAATTTGGTATCAAATAACATAATTGAACAATCATCCATGTAACTAAAAACTATTTATGTAACTAAAATATTTTACTAAAGAAACTATTATACAATTATTTATGTAACAAAACTACTCACTTAAAACTGTAACAAATTCATATCATTACTAAAAGAAGAAAACAAAGAGAAAAAATCATACCCTTTGATTTCCTTTCTTGTTAGGAGAAGCTCTCTGCTCAACAGCGAGTCTATACTCATGCATGATCCAATCGGTCTTAATCCCTCTCGGAGCTTTACCCGCGTAAAACACCAAAGCTTTCTTAATCCCGACCTGTCTCCCACTTCCTTTGGGCGCCACCGGCTTATCCGCCCCTGTCGCCTTCCAGTACCCTCTTCCCGCCGCCCTGTTCGGCCTTGATCCGTTTGGGTACTTCCGGTCCCTTGGCGTGAAGAAATACCACTCCCGCTGACCGAACAACGCTTTCTCTGTTCATCAAAATCAGTTCGATTCAGAAACCTTGAAAAAAATTGGAAGAAGAAATGGAGAGGGAAGACGATGACTGACCTGGCAGATCCCACGGGTCGGATTTGTACAAATCGATTTCGGCGATGATGGGAACAGGGAGTCTCTGGCCGGCGACTTTCCGGCAGAGGTAGTGCACCACGAGTTCTTCATCCGTCGGATGGAACCTGAAACCCGGCGGCAAGTTGAGTTCCGCCTCTGCATCTCGCCTCGCCATTGTTAATTTCTCTTTCTCTTTTCTTTTGTGTGTGTGTGTGAGTGAATAGTGTAGTTTAGAGCTCGCAAGCTTTATCGGTTTGAAAGAGGAGAAGAGATGGTTGGTTTATATATATAACGGAATTTTAGGACGGTGGAGCGAAGTTTCGAGTTGGAAAATATTTTGACTATTTCAAATTCTTGTTTTTTTATTATTATTAGATTTTGATTTATCTATTTTCAGCCGACGAAGAATAGTATTATGCGACAGAATAATAATAATAATGTGCTCATATTCTTTTTCTTCTTGTCGCATGTGTCTGCGTTATGTTGTTTGAATAATCCATATTATTGAAATACTTTTTTTTTTAATTGTTCAACTCGTTGAATTGAGTTAGAAATTTTGTTAAATATATATTATATTATTTTTGTCGAAAATTGAACTCATGATCTTAAAATATTTTAATCAACTATACTATAAGTTATTTAATTAAATATTTGTTAAATAGTCTTTAATTAGTATATTTCGTAATATCTTTTTATCTATCAAATTTATTCACAAAATTTTTAAATTTGTGATTTCTTTGAATAATTTTAAAATATGTTAAATATCGTTGGGAGTTGTGACAATCGACCTACCTTTATTTAAATTAAATTAAATGCTAACCTACGGGCTTTCCATCGAAAAAAATTTAAATTAAATGCTAGTCAACCTTTGTTATTTTGGCAAGTTGGCACGTATTGATATCTCCTAATTAGTCCTCAAGCCATTTATCAGGTGAAAATTCAACTTTGTAGATTTTATATTTTTTCCGGTTCAAATTTTAGTGACCAGAGCTTATTAGATCAATCAGTAGGCAGTAGGCCCTTCTTCAATCTTAGAACCTAGCTAGTTTCTAAACTCACTCACTGTGTTTGAATTAAAAAAAAAAAAAAGAATTAGTGACTAAAATATCTTACATATTATTACTGAGCTACCGGTTGTTCTAGACAGGCAATATTTGGTTGTTGGGACTTACAGCCTGAATAATGGCTGGCTAGAAAATACATTTTACTTACTTTTTAACTGATGTGAATTAATGAAATGAAATAAAAAAAAGTAACAAGAGTCAAGATAACTAATTAATTATTTTCATTTATTTAACACGTGCGCAGTCATGTAAAACCACTGAATCTAGTCATACCCTAACAGCTGTCAACTACTCTTCAAGCCCAAAGCATTTTAAGAACTCAAAAGGCTGCAGCATATGTGATGTCAGCGCCGACGTTTCCAACATAAAAAAGATTTTTTATTAGAATAACACACTTGAAAATTTGAAATATCTTCAATTTACTTGGTAACTTAAATTAAATCGCAACATAGTCAACTTTCTTATATATTTACTTTTCAGTGCATTACATTAAAAAAGAGATTATAATTACATAAGTAAATATAATACATACATACATAAATACATCAGATACAGTGTAGCAGTACAGTGCAGGGAAAGAAAAGAAGGTTGGTTTTGTTGCTATTTAAGAGGCGGTTATTTATTTCCTTGGCCATGAAGGAACCAACCCAGTTAGGCAGATTAATAACTCTTCATCCATGCAATTTCGTATAACGAGTCATCATAATCAACAAAAGAAACCACAGAACAACAGCAACAAATTTGGACCGATTGTTTATGGGCCGGGATGATACACGTGTCGGAAAGTGACTCGGACCGTAATTCACAGCCTTATCATGAAAACGAGAACTCGTTGATTCACGTGCGGAACACGTGTAGGCTCGAGAGAGTTTGTGAGGGCAGGAATAATAATTTCTTCTTATTTTCTTTATTGACTGCTTAATCTGGGATATTTCTCATTTTTAAAGGGGTTTTAGACTAGGGTCTACATGATTATTATGACATTCATGTGAGTTTATCTTTTATTCTTGGAATAATTTTCTCCGTCTTGAGGAGATTCTTACGAGTCAAATTTTCATATTTGAGTAACTTTATAGAAGTTGTTAGGTAGATTTAATTATATATTATGTTTGTAAAAACTCAATCAAATCACCAATTATCTATATAATAATAATGAAAATAAAAAAATCTATATAATAGTAATAATAATAATAATTATTATTATTATTATTATAATTATTTTAGGCAGAACACTTGGGATTAGGTTTAAGCATGTGGGCCCATGTTTTTTCTGTTCTTATCGATTTTTTTTAATACAACTATTTTGGAAAATAATTCAACAAATACCATCAGTTTGAAAATAATTAAGAAACTACTATTTCCGCCACTATCTCTGGTGGAACAGATTCTGTTCCACCACGATCGCCGCTGATCGTGGCGGAACATAGTATATTTTTTAATTTTTTTTTAAAATATTGTTCAGCCACACAGGTTAAAAATTTAATTTTCAGTGATCATTAAGCGGATTCTGCAAAATAAATAAATAATGTTCACTGTTTTGCCACAGAGAGTGGCGGAACAGTATTTTTTATTTTTATTTTTATTTTGATAAATTTTTAGAGTTTTTTTAGGGGCAAAAAAAATATAAAATAGGTTGTTCCACCAAGCTTGTTGCTGGAACAAGATTTTTTATTTTATTTTTTGACTAATTTCATTTCTAAATTTGCAGTTAACGCTAAAAATAAAAAAAAACAACTTGTTCCGCTAAACATAGGTTGTTCCGCTAAGGGTTCTTGCGGAACAAGCGCGGGCAATTTTTTCCCCTAATTTGGATTATTTAAGGCTGCTAAATGGCCCGGGCATGTTCCGCCAGAACCCTTAGCGGAACAGCCTCTGTTTAGCGGAACCGGTTAATTTTTTTACTTTTTAGCGTTAATTGTAAATTTAAAATAAAATAAAAAATCTTGTTCCGGCAACAAGCTTGGCGGAACAACCTATTTTATTTTTTTTTTTGCCCCTAAAAGACTCTGAAAATTTATCAAAAAAAAAAAACACTGTTCCTCCACTCTCTATGGCTGAATAGTAAACATTTTTTTTTGTAGAATCCGCTTAATGATCACTGAAATTTAAAATTTTAATCTAGTGTCCTCAGTTTGATGATATTTAAAACTATTCCGAGCTACTAATATATTTGTGTGAGAATATCTTGAGCTAGATAGTCGCACCATCAAGTTCTCAGAATTGTCTCGGTCGCGTCCTGTCTATCTCAGAAGAATAAGAAGTCGTCACGCATGCAAATGATTTCAAGAGGGTATCTCAAGGCGTGGGAGCAAGATTCTTAGTTATTCGTGTGTGTTTATTATTTTTGGTGAGCAATTTAATTCTTATTAAAATGGGATTATAATCTGCAATTTGCCAATTCTGGCCAGTTCCGTTGTCAACGGAAGTGGTCCGTTCCAAACGGACTACTTTGTTGGCAACGGAACTCTCCGTTGAGCAAACTTTCGTTCTGTTATTTGTTTTGGCTGAAATTGTATACAGTCCGTTGGCAACGGAACTGTAAGAATTTAGCCTTTTGATTTGAAATCTTCCTTGATTGCCTTCTTTTTTTTGGCAGTCCTTTGTAAACGGAACTACGCAGTTTTCTTTTTCTAGGGCTGCTCCCTTCCTCCTTTAATAAGGGGAGCCACCTCTCTCAGTGAAAAAACATGAATTCTAAGTTCAAAAGGCAGAAATACTCTTTTCTTAATGCTGTTAAATTACTCTAAACTTTAAGTGAGATTAGTGGAGTTTTGAGCGTGTTGCTCGTTGGTTTGTTGAAGTTCAAGAAATTGAATTTGTAAGTTATTATTCCACCGGCCGTCAAGATGTTGTTGTAAGGTGACGGTGGTTCGAGATCTTGTACGATCTTGTTTGTTAGTGATAAACGGAGCCGCAAGGCAAGTCCCGGAGAGTAGGCACTCATGAACGCGGTAAGTACCGCTAGCGAGTAAACGGTGGTTAAGACTAACGCAACCACCTCGCCGAACTCCGTCATCAGATCGTGTGTTCGGTATCTCTTTTCTTTTTATAATTACTTTAATTTCTTATATATTTATCTTTCTTTGTTAATTAGTATTCAAACAACCATCAATAAAAGTCTAAAAATAATAAAAATATTAAACCCTAAAAATACAAATATTCACGTTTCCGCACTTTAGACCTTTTAAACCCCTTTATCTCAATCGAACAACATAACCTAGCGGCGGAACAGTATTTTTTAGCCTAATTAAGATTTTTTTAAGAAAAATTAAAAAATATATCATGTTCCGCCATTATTAGTGGCGAAACAGATTTTGTTCCGTCATAAATAGTGATGAAAATATTAGTTTCTTAATTATTTTCAAAATAATGGTACTTGTTCAATTATTTTCCAAAATAGTTGTATTGAAAAAAAAAATCGTTCTTATCGGAGTTCAGACCAGGCCTAATGCAGGTATCATCACTAAAATAAGGGATTATGTATCTTATTTCTATGTAAGATTTTTTGTTATCGCTAGCTTGTACCCAAATGTACTCTTTTTACTCTTTCCTTTTTGTACCGAGACTAATCTTCTCATAATGATTCTCCAATGTGCATGTGATAAAGAAGTTAGTATTTCTTTGGTTTAGTCTAATATGAGAATTATTTTCCAACTTTAGTAAATACATGTTTGGATGCATTTTAGGAATTTCTAGTATTAGAAATATTTTCCAAATTTTAGTAAATTTTGTATACAAAAAACTCTCACTTTGAAAACTTAACTTTTTGTCAATTTTTTTTTCTAGTATTTTTTAGCATTATATTATATTATATTATATTATATTATATTATAAATTTCTACAAATTCACTAATTTACATCCAAACACAACATTATTTTTTCATGCATCCTACAATTATAACATTATTTTTTCATGCATCCTACAATTATAATACTCTAGTATTTGGACACATCCAAACAAGCCCTAAGTAGTAAGAATGAAATTTACCACCTACTATTTTGTGTCTTTTATGGAATATTTTTCATTGCTCTGGAAAGGAAGAGGACATCAACCTCAAAAAACAAACATCCACAGCCTCACAGGCACAAAAAGCATGCAAGGCGTTGTTTATTATTAATGCTTATACAATGTATCTGCATAGAACTTCTAGAATTTAGACAATGTATTTTCTTTTCAATTAAACCCCCAACGCCTAAGATCTAGGACCCCAGTATTCGACCCCACACTCTATTGAAAGGGGACAATATGCCTATCCATCTGCGCTATACGCAGTGGCGGCAGAATCTAGACAATGTATTTAGAAGTACAAGTAAAAAAAAATTATGAATCCTAGGTTTCTCTAATACTCTTTATAATTACATCCAATGGAAATTAATATATATCACTAAAAGATTAGCACCGATAAAAGGTCAATTTGGTAACCAACATCTTCATTTTACCTGCAGGTTGCACTGATGAGGCAATTTAAAAAAACGTACGATACGATGTGTCTATTATATATAATATTTTTTTTGTTATTTTACTAATAATAAATTTTATTTTAACTTAACATATGTTGACATTATTTTGAAATGAAATTCAAATATGACATATAGAACATTTTTTTTTCTTTGAATTGACATATAGAGCATCTTAGAAATATAGTAACAAGTATGAGTATTAGTATGAGTACGATTCGACTTGATTTACGAAGTATTTGAGTAACATAACGGGGTTGAGAATTTTACGAAGTTTCTTAATTTGTAATCGGGTGATATGCATAAAGAGATAAGGAGATGCTGGAATGAAACTTATTTCAATAATTTATTTTTCAAATATCTCTGTCCTTTGATTCTTATCTAAGTTTATGTTGATCTACAAAAGGACAGAAGAAGAGATAAGGCATGGAACTTTTAAGATAAAGGTTTTACATGTGCACGGTATATTTCAAAAAAAATGGTCATGTGGCCATGTCGGGTTCAATCCGTACAAAAATGTGGTGTAAATTATTTGACCTAAAATTGGAAGAGCTTGAATATAGTTAGGTTTAATGTGGCCATATATGTTAGTTAAATTTTTAGAGGAAAAGGTTTAACATTTGTCATTATTGTAAATGCGTTATTTCGAAAGATTGAAATTCTTATAATTGTAATTGCAATCCACAAAAAGGAATTGCCAATAAAGGGGGAAAAATATTAAACTGGTTTTTTCTTAGAACTACACTAGGTTGAAAAATCGGGCCCAAAAAACAGTTCATGGCCTAATTGTACTGAATTCATAAATCCAGTTCGAGCCCTGTAATTAAATGAAAATAAAATAATAAGTTTCCAAGCATGCATTGCATGCTGTTTTGTCTTACGTCTCAGTTAATTTAAAATTTCAGTCTTCTTGTACGGATTTGAATTTTGCTTGCCATCAATTTTGAATAGAATTTTTTTGTTTAGGAAGTGTGACTTTTTTCATAGTTTTATTTTTTTTCTTGTATTTAATACTACTGTTCTTTTACTGCGGCTGAATTCAGCCTCAAGTAATTGAACTATATCATGTGCACTTGCACTGCACTCATAAAAAAATAGCTAGCATATAACATCATCTAATTACATTAAAATGTGCAATTTATATTTCGCAATAAACCAAATCTTTAAAGGTCTGATTTTATATTTTTTCATTATCCAATAGTATAATACTCTATGAAGTGTCTATTTCACAAGAAAGATAAAGAAAAAGAGAAGATTAGCCATGCCTTATTTTGTCTTTTCTCGTGATTTTTTTCTATTTTCTCAAAGGATAATTAAGACTAAGCTTTAAGGCTTACCAATGGCGGAGCAGAGTCTACATGGCAAACCTCAAAAGTTAGATTGGTAAATCTTATCATTAGGTCATAATCATGCATATTATTTTCTTATCATGCATACAAGGTACACGTATTTTTATTTCCAAACATAGTTTCTCTATAGTTTCGATTATAGACTCCCTATGTTCATGCAATAATGGATCTTTGTAAATTACTGTTATTAAATGCATGCATGCATCTTGATGTCCAAATAATGTTATTAGTGCCTAATTCTGTGGCAGAAATTGCCAAGAAAGTAACAATAACTGAGAACTTTATATTCATATTAAATCAGATATTAATTATAAAATATAAATTATATATGAAATTGTAAATGTACGATAACATTTCTGGATCATTGAAATTTTCTAAACATAATTAATTAACTTTTTTAACTGTTGTGGCGATGAGTCAGAGATGGCATCAGCATGCGTGTGCTTCAATTTTTTTTTTCCACAAATTGAAATATAAAAAATCGATTTAATCAACATTTTTGGTGGTATTTCGTCACTTGGGTCGTCACCTTTTCTTGCATGACGCCTAATCATATACACGACCCTAATCCTCTACAATTCCATCTTTATAATATCCATCAAGAATTCAGTGACGAATCAAAGAACGAGTTGTTGTTCATTAATTCAATGAAGAATCACAGACTGAGTTATAGATTGTAGAGGAGTTGAATTCATGAAACCAGCTCAGTGATGTGAATCTGATCTGGTGAAATTAATTAGTCCATCAAATGAATCCCCCACGTTTCTTGGATTCATACCTATCCCCTTTTAACCAATCGTGACACTCGCACGCATCTTAAAGCATTCTATGTATATTGTCTCCTTCTGTTTGTGAACGTCATGAGGAGTTCAGATGAGCTCGACACTTTTCGCAATCTAATTGGTTTCAACTCTCATTAAAATTGATGTACACATATAGTAACATATTAATTAAGTTAGGTTGTTTATGTCTCTGCAAAGAAAGTTAGCTTGTTTAAGATGAAGCTGCATAATCCATGGTTTCAAACAAATCTAACGACCAGTTCTTGTGATTTTTTTAATGCAACTTACATGATACTACAAAGAATAAATATGACAGAATATAAATATGACTACATTGCAATATTGAAAGAAAAGCTACATGTATTTTTTTTTTCATTTTAATGCTATAAAGGAACATTTTTGATGCAACATGCAATGAAATTATGCAAACCTGATACCTTTGAGTTAGTATTTCTAAAAAAAATGACAATTGGTCAGCTCCTTCCAGCCCCCGCTGGCTAAAAACAAAACTAAAAGAGGACAAAATTGGAAATTGAAAAAAAAATGTAATGAATACTGATTAGAAAAAAGTGTATTCGGTGTGAACGCGTAAAAATCAATTGGTTGCTGCGTTGCATTCGTCATCGACTCATTGGTTCTTGCTTGCAAGTCTCATGCCTAAAGCAAGTAAAATTTAGAATTAACCATCTTTTTGAAAATTGTAGTGTTTTTTTTTAAATAATTTACGTATTACAAAGATTTTTTGTTTTGCAAAGGAAATTTATTATGAGCGTATTTGTAAAAACAACTCAAACAAGATAAGAATGCTTTTCACTTCTAGCATCATATTCATATGACGATTCTCTGTTCTTGCAAAAGTCACGTTCATCGGGGCCATCTTCATGTATGATTTGAGCGCTTATCCAGTCAACACGTGTCACTTGCCTTTGTACGACATCTTATCAACTAGTAGTAATCCTAGTATATTAATGTCACTTACGACTCATTCATTCTCTTAACTTTACTTGCCAATCAAATCAATTATATCCATTGGCCACACTTCCCAACGCCACGTGGCCCCACCCTATTGGCCATCCCCACTACACGACAGATTCCCTACTTCTTTATAAGCTCACCGAATCCCCCTTCTCTCAAAAATTTCAGAAGTTCTCAAAATTAAATAAGAGACCAGAGAAAATTGAACTCTTCTTCGTTTTCTTTGGGAGATATTTTTAGGGTTTGGAAAGTTTGTCTGATCATGTCAGAAATGGGATGGCTGCCTGCCGGGTTTCGGTTCCACCCGACCGATGAAGAGTTGATATCGTATTATCTGAGAAATCGTGCTGCCTCTGTGCCATGTCCTGTGTCAATAATCGCAGAAGTCGATATTTACAAGTTTGATCCATGGGAGCTTCCACGTTAGTGTTATTTTACAAATATAATATTTATAATATGTATCATTTTCATAATAATTGTATATAATTTACGACTAAACTAAAGAATTTTTCTTTTTCTTTTCAGCGAAGGCTATATATGGGGAGAATGAGTGGTACTTTTTCAGTCCAAGAGACCGTAAGTATCCGAATGGAGTCCGGCCGAATCGATCAGCTTCAACAGGATACTGGAAGGCAACTGGGACCGATAAACCGATTATTTCGAGCAAAACTAATGAAAATATAGGCGTTAAAAAAGCTCTGGTGTTCTATAGAGGAAAGCCGCCGAAGGGTATTAAGACAGAATGGATCATGCATGAATATCGCGTTATAGATTCGTCCAAAAATCGCAAGAAAAATCCTATAAAGAATACAAACTCTATGAGGGTATTATTGCATTTTTCTTTATTTTTGTTTACCATTTCTCTCTCAATCGCTGAATTTTACATAAGAATCCTCCTGAGTTCTATATTTTATATTGATATTTTTTTGTTTAAATTCGAATTTACCAGTTGGATGATTGGGTGCTATGTCGGATCTACAAGAAAACAAATCACTCTCAACCGTCGGATCAAGAGGAAGAAGAACAATCGGTGACTCAAGATCCGAACTCGACAAACTCATCAAACCCTAGCCGTATTTCTAACACATCATTCACATTGCCGAAATCAGCGTCACTAGCCAATTTGCTCGAAAGTTTTGACAGCTTAGATTATCCGGCTCTTTCACGGCTTCTCGATATTTCTGAGTTGCCCGCATTAGACCTTGGTTTTATTAATAATTCAAAATTAAACCAACCTTTAATGAATAATAATAATTTTGACACTTATGAACAAGGGTACCAGACAGAGTGCTCTGTTTGGGATCCTCAAAATGCACCCAAAAGGCCAAGGTTGGAAAAAACAAGTGCACATTTCAATTTTTGTGGACCAGAATTTGACGAGTCAGAATTTTCATTTGAATTCTAATTTTGGGTTAAACTGAATTCTTGTTAGGAGAGTGAGTGAGTAATGTGTGAAAAAAGATGAAGTTCTAGAGAGGGGGTGGAGTTTGATAATTGACAATGTACATAGGATATTATGCTTTTGAATTGAACCATGTTTTCTTTTTGTTTTTCATTTTGTTTGATTTAAGATTTGGCATATTTCGACATATCTCTTTTATTTATCTTATGGTGTGTGAACTGTGATGTCATGCAAATTTACTTGTGTAATTGAAAGGCTAGTGGATTCCTATTTTCGGATATTCCAAATTTTGTGCTTAGATTGGATAGGCATTACTTCAGCAAAACAACGCGTATAATTGTGGATTCGTGATCAATATTTTAAAATAATAAAAACTTGTCCCATGAAGATAATATATTAAAAAACTTGTGTCATTTTACAACACTATTGTTTAATTATAACATGTTGGTTTCACTTTCACATACTGTCACAAAGTCATATTATAACATGGGCCACTTATCATAACTCATCTAAAACACTTATTCATAAATTTGAAAATATTTTGGGCACGCAAGTAAATGAAAAATGGTCAGGCGGTTAGTTTTACTATTATACCATTAATTAAACTATGGTTAATCATTCTACTGACTTAGCAGTGGTTTCTTGATTGGAAACATTTCTTATTTTAAATCCTAATTAATAATTCCTCATACACCACTAATCATGAATCTTAACCAAGACTATCCATAATAAAGTTGATATTAATTTCTTTGTAGCAATTTATATGATACATTATGTGTGGCGAGTTCATGTTGAAATCAAATCAATGACTCGCTATATTAATACAGCTTTCAGTTTGATCAAAACTCAAGGACAAATGCCTCGATCAAATAATCTATTTTTGGCTTATTGCATGGCAATGTCAAACTTTTCGGCTAGTTTGGTGTTTTATGTTATCATCTCTATATCAATATAATTATTTTAATCTTCATAACATAATTACCACAGTGAAGAGTAAGAATAATTTTATGATCTAACTAATAGTGTGATAAGATAAACATGGATTATAATTTTCTTATGAGATGCATATCGATTACCTTATAATAAGGTGGGGATTAAGCATCTAATTAGATAATAAAAATGTGTAGCAACTCGATCCAGGACTAAGATTCCTCTATATCATATATCAATTACCTTTTCTAGATTATCTCAAAGCATGCTTTTCTTGACTAATTAGATATTAAAAATGTGTTATATTTCCAGAACTAAGATTCCTCTATATCTTATATGATGATTATATCAATTGTCATCAAACACTAATTAGACTTCATTTAATAAATAAATCTCTTAATTTGCATGATCGCAGTGATTTTAGACAAATTTCACAAAACGACACTGCATTGGGATCAGTTATGTTATTTTTGACGAGGCTCTGACTCATACATCAAATGACGTGTTCATAAAGTCCACCTTATATATAACTTGTTATTTTAAGCGCTCAAAGTCAAATTATCTCCAAAAATAATACAATTTCTACACGAAAAAGTTATTAGTAAAACTAATATTTTTATGTTTCATATTTGAAGGCCATGGGTGTGGATTAACCCACCCCATTTATGTAAAAAAATATTTTTCATATTTACATAGAAAAATACGATTCTATAGACCTATCATATATATGTACATTAATTTATTTTTTTGATGGATATATATATGTACATTAATTAAATGACACTATTTTGTTATTGTTCTTAAGCAATTTTTCAAGCAGTTTCTTTTAATGAAACATGAGCAAAACATAGTTAAACAAAAATAATATAAAATTGCATTATTTCATTCAAAAAAATAAAATGAAACAAAATTGCATCAAAGCATGAGAGTACATAAACAAACATGAAGAAATTAATTAAGCTTGTAAAATCCAATCTAAATCCGGCTAATATACACAATATGTCAACATTATAAAAACATCTCAAATATGCCATCTTAATATATTCAAATGAAATCTTTCAGAAGTTCCAAAGATTATTATCAACTACATCAGTGAAACCAATTATACAGCCACCATACACGTCATGGTTTGAGATCAGAAATCCTGGTTCTTTGATTTCAGATGATGTATTATTATTGCACCATAAATGGTTTAAATCAATTCTATCTAATGAAGTTTGTGCATTTGAACTTGTAGAAGTAGCATTAGGGTTACGGTAATTTGAATTTACACTCGTAATTGCACCGACAACTGATTCTCTCTTGATCAGTACAATGTTTTTGTGGATGATCTTACATACAACCCATTCTTCCTATATTCATAGTAAATAAAGTGTAAATCCAAAGGAAAAAGTAGTAAAATACAATATGGAATTAATTAAGTACAATATTATACCTTTTGTATTGAAGTTTGATCATAGAGGTTTAAGGATGAGCTTTCAAGCCAAAATTCATGCATGACCCAATCGGTTTTCTCTCCATTGGGTGCTCTACCCTTGTAAAAAAACTAGGGCTTTTTCATGCCAATTAGGGTTTTTTCCGCCAATAAAAATCTTCTTGTTCTTCCCTGTTGCCTTCCAGTAGCCTGGATCAGTAGCCCTATTTGTTCGAAATCCAGTTGGATATTTGCTATCTTTTTGACAAAAGAAATACCATTCGTTCTCTCCCATTTTTGCCTTGCCTACTCATTAAACCATTAAAAGTTCATCAATGTGCCGAAATAAAAATACAACAGTTATAACAAAATAATAACTCCAAATAAAAACTAAGAACTCAGGATATTCAATCCAAAGATGTATGAATCTCCTCATCCAACTGAAAATGAAATATATCAAATGAGAAATTCTACAGTACTCCACATTGGTAAATTTATTTAGATCGGATGGTTTATATTAAATCTAAAGTGAAGCATAATAGACTTTTTTATTTTTTATTTTTAAAATATATGAAAAATGGTAAGTAAATAATTTCATCTTCCTAAATCTTTTCCTTCGTTTATTTCTATTTCTATCATTTATCTGATCTCCAGTTCCAGTGCTTATTCTCCCTCTCCTCACTTGCTTTATAATTCTCTTCTCTCAGCTCATCTGTAACTACTCGATCCATTACCGCTCTCTCAAATTCTTGTTCGTATATCATTATAAATATTAATATTGATATGCTTGCCCAATTACAAAGGTTATTAATTCATAGCATAATTGAATTTTGAGAATTCATATATTTAATTCTTTATTAAAAAAATATATTTAATTCAAAAAGAATTCGTGAATTTTTCTACAAAGAAACTAACTCTTTAGATCTATAAAGAATTCGTGAATATGTAATAAATTGAATCACAGACAAAGATTCAGAATTTTCCGACACCTAATAATGTAAATACTAGAAAAATGATATCCAATAAAAGAAGAATTTTCAATCAAATAAGTTCAAATACATTTTTTTCTGTTAGAAAACGTAAAGATTTGATTCAAAGTAGTGGGTTAAAGAGACAAAATATATATAGAAAATAAGCCAAATGGTTAGAGAGATACTAGGATGAGTATTTATTATTTGAATTTTCATTTTCTTTCTTGGTTATCTGATTAACAATGAAATTCTGAGGAAATAAAATGTGTATATTATGGAAACAAATTAAAAATTAAATCTTCTAATTAATATTTTATATACCGAAAACATCCTTATTGATTCAATGGTCTCGATTAGTTCTTGAAATCATTAAATTAAAAAAAGTGGAGTATTATAGACGAGTTCATATCAAATATTATTACTATAAAGTTCTTGATTGATTATATAATTAAAAGAGGCAGTAATTGTACTAAAAAAATATGAGAATTGCCCTCAAATTCCAATACCGCAGAAATCATCAATAATGATTAAACATATATATAATTGAACTAGTAATGAGATTGTGATGCAATTAATGAGCTTACTTGGAAGATCCCATGGCTCACACTTGTTCAAGTCTGCTTCACCCACGGCAAGTGCTGCAAAGGACGGATCAATCACTATTTTTTTTAGTAAGTAGGTAGGTAGCTAGGAAAGAGAGAGATGTTGAAGGAAAATAGAATGAGAGGTAGAGGTGGAATTGGAGGTGTGGTTTGTAAGAAGAAAAAGAAAAGGAATTGTAAGAGGTAGAAGAAAAGTTTATATTGAAGTGAAGGAATAATAATTGAGAGATGATGATAATTCATACGTGCTAAATAAGGCACTTCATGCAATATTTCCTCAGATGATCCCTTGTCATGACAGGACTTCGTACGAGGATTAAGCCAGGCCACATGACGTGAAATTTTTTGGTTAATTTAAAGATTTGGGTGAGATATAATTTGTTCATTTTCATATACATCAAAGACAACCAAGAAATTTCCAAACTTATAATTCATCATATTAAAATCATAATGCCTAAAATAAAAAAATCATAATGCCTACGGGCCTTTTAACCAAAAAAAATGTTTTAAATACACCAAATCAAACATGATATATATATATATATATATATATATATATATATATATATATATATAAAAGAAAGTATCTTTGATTAAACTTTGTTTGGTATCACGAGACATTAATTGCAAAGTTTCTTTTAGACTGAAGAGGTATATATGATATATAGCTAGCTTCATTTTCATAGATTAGCCGAAATTGCACGAACAAATTTTGACTGAAGAACTTTCCTTGTTTTATGGACTCGGGAAAAGCGTGTCTAGATAGAAAATGTAGCCTCACTGTATCTTTTTGCAATTAATTATGAGAATTAATGATACGGAGTTTGAAGATCGTACTATATATTCGAAAAAGATGTATTCTAGAAGGAATTCCAAACTTTCTTGGTTATTCCAAAGATATGTACTTATCATCATCAGCAATACATAATTTTATAGTGATTTAATCATTTATTGATAGTAAAACTTTGTTTGTCATTAAATAAATTTCATGACTGATTTTTTTTATGAGGAAAGGTGTTAAATATACTGACTTTTAAGTTAGATTATATTTTATAATTTGATGAGTAGAATGCTACATACAAGGTGGTTCCAATAAATATATAGTCTCTTTATTTTTTTAATGCTCAACCCACTATTGACATTGAGAAAGACTTGCTAAATAAATCAAATATGTTAAATGTGTTTATCATGATTCGAAATCAGAATTTCACAAAGTTCAATATGTGTCTACTGCTTAGCTAACAAACTTTGGCAACAAATAGTCGCTTCATTAAAAACTTGTGAGCTTAATCTCTGCATCTTGTGTGGCCCTAAACAAATTATATTCCTTAAAAAAGGTAACAAATGCTAAATTTTTTTTATTTTGCTTAAATTCTTGAAAATTTAAATGTAAAATTTTCATGTTTTCAAAAATGACCCATAACCTATGGTTATAGTTTTAAGTTTGGACAAACACAATCTTATTTAGCATAGCAAAGTTTCTCAATTCATCAAATATGGGTTGAATCTAGCAAAAATTGCATGTCTTCAAACTTATCTGAATAGGTTTTTATTTTTCTGATGTTTTTGGAGAATCTGAATAGGTTGATGATCTTACAAATTAAAATTAAAATCTTATATACATATATCAGAAAAATGATATGTTTGTTGAATTTTATTATCAATAATTTGGTGAATCTTCTTTTCAATACAGAACTTTTAATTTACCCCTCATCTTCCTCTCTAAAATAACAGAAAGAATTTGTATCAATATCAAATGTTGTAAAAAAGAAAGAATTTGTATTGAACTGCGCTTCAATTGAAAGTATGATTGATGCAGAAAATCTCTTTGATCCAATTCAAGAAGTCAAGAAAATTGAGGAATTAGTAGAGGACTGAATTGAATAGTGCAAGAATAAAAAAGTCAAAAAAATCATTTCAAAATATTGAAGAAATGTGAAATTGATAGTGTAGACTTTAGGCTCTAAGCTTTAAAGGGGGGACTTTTAAAGAGTTCTAATTGGATGGAATCTTGTAAAAGTTAATTTCGAAAGGTGCTTTTTTCTTCTTTTGAGAACAATTTGGATTTTTGATGGAGTTTAATTTGATACTCAAATTATGTTGTATATACTAGGTCAGTTCAACAAATATAAACTACTTGATTTGCAAATTATATTCCCTTGCTTAACATTTGACATAATGTTCAATGCATCATGCCAGGCTAAATTCATTTGTAAACCTCTGTTTGTGTCCACTATTTTCAAAAGGAAAAAAAATGCATCATGCCAGGCTAAATTCATTGAAATTGTTTTGGGCTTATACTGTCAATGTAAAAACTAAGGCTGACCCAATTTATAACGATAAAAAGTTAGGCAAAAGTAGCAATCAAATACCATAAAAGTCGTGTCGTGTCTGCTTAAGTTTCATTGAAGATATGTCTCATTGGAAAATGCCAAAAAGCTCCTCATTTTTCAGAATAAGAAAGAGCAACTAAGTAGATGGTTCAATTAGAAAATGCAAGAGGAATATTATTTCCCGGGCCGGGTTTCATTCAGCAAAGCCCAACTTATGGCCCACCACTCACTAGCCCCACTTTCAAGCTATCTTTCTTCCTATACTTGGTCCATGATAAACCGACCGTTCCATATAAAACAACAAGCAAACCTAACAAACAATTAATCATTTCAATTAACAAACATATCCAATATCTCTCTCTCACACACACACACTATCATGACCACATCCTTATACAATCTTCAAAACACCGCCTTGAACTCCGACGAACAAATTCCATCACCGCCTCCTCCAACACCATCAAACCATTCAATCTCTCTCTCATCCAACGAAACCGATCCTCTTCTCTCTCATCTTCTCAAACGACTCGCCATTGTAACCCCATTACTTCCTCTCCGTCCAAAACACAAAAAAACATCACCTAAACCAGTAATTGTTCACGAAGATGATGACATCAGCGATGATGTCACAATGAGCTTTGGAGCTTTTCCAATGGAAGAATATGCTAGCTAGATAGGTTTATCAAGCAGGCACGCAATGTTTAATTTAATGCCAACGATACCAAGTTTAATTTAATTCCGATGTCATAATTTTCACAACAATGACTCAATTTTTGTTTTCCATATCTTGTTTGTGCTTGGTTTGGTTCAATTTTGTTATAGTTCTCGTTCAATTAAACTAAAAACAATGGGTTTCATGTTTTATATATGCATACGTACCAAGAAATTACGGAACAAAACCATATTACTCAAATCGTGTAAACATATAAAACCAAGAAAACACATAACAAGCCCACCCTCAAAATTGTAGTTTACAAAACATAATACAACACAACAAGTTAACACCTAACACAACCTTATCAATTTATTTCATCTCACCTGCCATTATTCCACAACAATAACAATATACTTACAAACCATAACTAAAACTCATGGTGTAATTTACCCAACAGACCCCTCAAGTTTCAAATTCATGAGAGCGTCGACCTCTGACGCAAACTCAAGAGGCAGCTGCTCAAAAACGTCTCTGCAAAATCCGCCTATCATTTTGGCCACGGCTTTCTCATGATCGATCCCTCTTTGCTGGAAATAGAAAAGCTGATCTTCTCCTATTTTAGACGTACTCGCTTCGTGCTCTACGCACGGCGTGGGCCCACTCACCTATCAAATTAAAAAAATAAAAAATAAGAAATAATTATTACCTTTTTGCCCTTATTTGTTTTGAATATTATAAAGGTGAAATTTGCATAAAGCCTCTAAATTATTGGAAATTGCAAAAGAAACCCCTCCATTCTTCAAATAATAACAAAAATACGATCAACTGTACCAGCAATTTTTCAAAATTTCGAAGAACAGATTTTTTTTTTTTTTTTTTTTTTTTTGCAATTTCCGGTAATATAGGTTTTTTATTTTTGCAATTTACATAAAACAGAGGGGCTGTTTTGCAAAATACCTGAATAGTAGGATAAGTATTAGCGGCAGCTAAATCCCCAATAAGCATGGAATCACACTGCGAGAAATTCCTGGCATTCACAGCGCCAGAATTGATCTGCACAAGGCCCCTGTAACAATTCCTCGATTTTCCCGCCGAAATCCCCTTGCTCACAATCTTGCTCTTAGTATTCTTCCCTTTATGAATCATTTTGGTCCCTGTATCAGCCTGCTGCATATCCTTAGTTAAAGCCACAGAGTAAAACTCGCCGTAACTTTCATCTCCAACTAACTCAACGCTCGGATATTTCCAAGTGATAGCGGATCCGGTTTCCACTTGAGTCCATGAGATCCGCGACCCATTACCAGCGCACTTTCCTCTTTTGGTAACAAAGTTGTAAATCCCGCCTTTTCCTTCTGAATCGCCAGCGTACCAGTTCTGTACCGTCGAGTATTTTATTTCCGCTTCTTCATGGCAGTAGAGCTCCACTACGGCTGCGTGGAGTTGGTTCTTGTCGTAAGACGGAGCGGTGCAGCCTTCTAAGTAGGAGACTTTGGATCTTGAATCGGCGACGATTAGGGTTCGTTCGAACTGGCCGGTTTCTTGATCGTTGATGCGAAAGTAAGTGGAGATCTCCATTGGACAGACCGTGTCTTTTGGGATGTAGCAGAAGGATCCGTCGCTGAATACTGCAGAATTGAGCGCCGCGTAGTAGTTATCGCCAGGCGGCACGACTTTTCCGAGGTATTGTTTGACTAGATCGGGGTATTCGCGAATCGCTTCTGAGATTGAGCAGAAGATCACGCCTTGATCTAGGAGGGCCTGTTTGTGAGTTGTTGCGATTGAGGTCGAGTCGATTACTGCATCTACTGCCACGTTTGTGAGCCGTTTCTGCTCGGTTAGAGGGATGCCGAGCCGAGCGAAGGTTTCTAGAAGCTTCGGATCGACTTCGTCGAGGCTTCCGAGCTTGGGTTTTTTCTTCGGTTCGGAGAAGAAGCAGAGCGATTGGAGGTCGATTTCGGGGTAGACGTTGTCTGACCACTTCGGCTCGGCTTTGGAGAGGAACACGCGGAAGGATTTGAGCCGGAAATCGAGCATCCAGTCGGGCTCCTCTTTCAGAGTCGAAATCAGGCGAATTGTGTCTTCGTTCAAGCCTTTCGGGATAGAGAAGGATTCGAAATCGGACCTGAATCCATACTTGTAGTCTCTTTTCAGAAGCCGCTGAATCGGATCTTCTTCTTCCTTTTCTTCAGTAATAGCTGGTTTCGCCGGCCCAGTTTGCACGCCGGGGATCGTGCGGCTGAAGGATTTGGCAGGGCAGAAGGTTAATTTCAGTTTGGACTTGGATTTAGGGTTTGAGAGGGCAGTGAAACCGCAAGGAGTGAAGAGGGATGAAGCCGCCATGGCCATGAGAGAGCTATGTTCGAACAGAAACTGGAGAGGAAAATGGATTTTTTTTGCGGGAGAAAAAGGAGGCGTGTGGTCGCCGTGAGATCAAAGGAGTTAATGCCACGTGGCGAGATAGAGTCGGTACCGTAGCTATACTGCTGCCTTATGAGCCAGGAATTTAATCCTTGGTTTCAAAGTTGGGAATTGAAATCCCGGTTTTGTAATCAGGACTCCTATTTCCTGGCGGCTTGGGAGTATTTATTTATTTTTTATTTAATGGGCCCTGTAGCCTCTTATCCTTTAATTGTTTCAAGAATTGATCCGCAAGAAAAGGAAAGAGAGAGCACAAAGCAAAATGGCAATCGTGCTTCTAGATAGTCATGGAGCAAACTAATATATAACTATTAGATTGAATAGTATTTAATTAGTCGTATTAGAACCCAATCAACACATCGGTCGAACTAATTACCAATACTATTCATGTACTTAATTAAATCAAATGAATTAAAAAAACATAATTAATACGATTAATCACATGTAATGAATCCAAGCTTTGGGGAACAAGACAGCCACTCCGAGATCGGCGGCATAATCTCCAACCGTCCATCTCAAATCCAACGGCCAGAAACAATCAAACTTTCCAGATCGCCCCTTCCAGATCAGCTCCCCCGCCACGTGTCACCATCTTAAATCTCCCGCTCCATCTCTTCACTCTCTCTTCACAACTTCCCAAAAACAAAACAAAAATGTCGCTTCTCCGTTTCCTCACCAGAACCCGGTCCGTTCTCCCCCGAACCAAACCCCGGTTCTTCAGCTCTGCCCCGGTCGGCTTCGCCGGGCTGACTCCGACGGAGAAAGGCAAGGATAAGGCGAGACTCGTCGTGCTCGGAACGGGATGGGCCGGGTGCAGATTAATGAAGGGGATCGATACGAGTATCTACGACGTGGTGTGCGTCTCGCCGAGGAATCATATGGTTTTCACGCCGCTTCTCGCCTCCACATGTGTTGGCACGCTGGAGTTCAGGTCCGTCGCTGAAGCGATTGAGCGTATTCAGCCCGCTATGTCTAGACTTCCTGGTTCTCACCATTTTCTGTCCAAGTGCACTTCAATCGACTCTGATAATCATACGGTATGCGACTTTTTTTTCTCCGTTTTGGACCTTGGTAGAGTTAGAAATTACCTTTTCTTTTTATTTGCTCAGATTGATTGCGAAACGGTTACGAATGGAGACAAAGGCACGCCAGAGCCATGGAAATTCAAAATCGCGTATGATAAACTAGTAATCGCGTGTGGAGCAGAAGCATCCACATTTGGAATCCATGGTGTGAAAGACCACGCCATCTTTCTCCGTGAAGTTCACCACGCTCAAGAGATCCGTAGAAAATTACTCCTCAATCTCATGCTTTCTGACATGCCAGGTTCATAAAAGAAAAAAAAAAGAAAATGTTCCTTTTATTTTCAGATTATTGAAACAAAATTGTGAAAATGAAACAGGGATTTCTGATGAGGAGAAGAGAAGGCTGTTGCATTGTGTGGTTGTGGGAGGCGGGCCCACAGGAGTCGAGTTCAGTGGTGAGCTCAGCGATTTCATCATCAATGATGTCAGCAAGCGTTACTCTCACGTCAAAGACTGCATCACCGTTACCTTAATTGAGGTCCTCACTCGTCATCATTTATTCCCTTATCCAAATTAATCAAATCACATTGATTTAAATTAAATTAAATCTATTACCTTATTCTTTTATTTATATTAGGCAAATGAAATATTATCAAGCTTTGACGTGCGGCTCAGACAATACGCCACAAGACAATTAACCAAGGTAATCCAATTCCACTCACTCAATCTTCAGAACAAACAAACATTCAATTTAATCTCTTTATTTATTTAATTTATTTTCTTTTTTTTTGGTACGGTACCAGTCAGGAGTGGAACTGGTACGAGGAATAGTTAAAGACGTGCAAGACGACAAAATAATATTAGATAATGGAGATGAAGTTCCGTATGGTTTACTAGTTTGGTCAACAGGTGTGGGCCCCTCAACATTCATTCGCCAATTATCATTCCCTAAATCTCCTGGCGGACGGTAATTTTGCATTCACACCCCTCTAAATTTGAGAAATTGTACATGGTTGGTGTGTTTGTGGATTTTATTTAATTTTTTTGGGGTTTTTAGGGTTGGAATTGATGAGTGGTTGAGGGTTCCTTCGGCAAAAGATGTGTTTGCGATTGGAGATTGTAGTGGATTTGTTGAGAGTACTGGCAAGCCTGTTCTTCCTGCTTTAGCTCAGGTAAATTTGCAAAAATGACCCTTCATTTTTTACAAATTGCAAAAAAGCCCTTTATTGTTTCTAATTTAGACATACTGCAGCGGCTTATTTTGCGGATTTTTTATAGTTTTTATCCGTGTTCTGAAATTATCATAATGAGACAGGTGGCGGAAAGACAAGGGAAGTATTTGGCGGGACTGTTAAATAATATCGGAAAAGCTGGGGGTGCTTATGCAAATTCAGCTGAAAGTATAAATTTAGGAGATCCTTTTGTGTACAAACATATGGGAAGCATGGCGAGTGTTGGAAGATACAAAGCTCTTGTTGACCTTCGTAAAAGCAAAGTAATTATTTCCTTTTATTTATTCATTTTTTTTATTAATTAATTAGTTGAATTAATAATTACCATTCAGAAATGAAATGTTCTTTTTTAGCATTTTTTGTTGGTTAAATTAATGCTTAGGCTTTAGAAATATAAATGGTGTTCTTTTGTTTTTTTCCCAAATTTTGCAATTAATAAAATTAACACGTAGGCTTCAGAAAGATAAATGAAAGGCGTTCTTTTATTTATTTATTTGCAAATTCTGCTATTAATTACTTTCTTTTTTTGTTTTATTTAATTGGTTGATTTTTTGTTTACTTTTGAGTAGGAATCGAAGGGATTGTCGATGGCGGGATTTGTGAGTTGGTTTGTTTGGAGAAGTGCGTATTTGACAAGAGTGGTAAGTTGGAGAAATAGGTTTTATGTGGCTGTTAATTGGCTCACTACTTTGGTTTTTGGCCGTGATATTAGTAAAATATGAATATGATTATGAAAATGGTTGTTATTTATCTTTTTTATTGAGAGGGCGATTTATTTCGAGAGAATGTGTTGTGACACGTGCGTAAATAAATAGCACGAATAAATATAATTGTTTTGTATTTGTATTCTTGGTAAACAAATGAATATACTATGATCAACCATGTATTTTTGTTTAGTTTGAGTTCATGCAATTTCTTTCTTATTTAGTGGTGAGTAGAAAGCTCGTATTTTGACAGAATTTTACAAAAACATTTCATTGTTTGAGATAATTGCAATAATTCCTTCCTTTGACCCCAAAAGCAAATCTGACCACAAACAACCAAAAATGTAAATATTAAACCAAAAAATGAAACAAAAGATAACTAAAATAAATAATAGGATGAGTCCCTCAGTTCAAATCAACTCGTGGGCTAATAATATCTAGAATCTGCATGTGAAACATTTAATGAGCATTAAAATGTATAGTTAAATAATCAAATTAATACATTTTTGGAGGTGTGTGTATATATATACCTTTTCACTGAATTCACGGAAAACCGGTCCTTCCATGGCCTTATCTAATTCCTACATAAAAATATATATATAAATTATTGCACGATTAGGGAAAATTGAGCCAAAAAAAATCCAAAAATTGGGGATAAATACACAATTTGAGGAAACATACAGCAGTCCATACAAGAAACTGGTACACGATTTAATTAATTGATTGATAGAAGTGAAGTAACATTCAAATAATTTACTTGTTCTTGTTCCTTAGAGCTGTCAATACTTAGTATAAGTTTCTGTAATTCTTTATTCTTCAATGCATCTCTCACCTCCTTGCTTTCTACTGCTTGTAACATCAATTTAATTATAATAATTTTATCAGAGACTAAAAGTAACTTTCGATGATTTTTTAGAAATTAAAACTTAGAATTGAAATATGACAAAGAAACAAAAAATACCTAAAGATTGCAATAACTCTTTACTGACAATCCAGCTTTCATTTTCAACTTCAAGAGTTTTTGATGTGTTTACTTTAATTTCATCTAAAAGAATCAAATAAATATTTCATTTTAAGCCAAACCAAAAGAAATTTGGAAATAAATAATAAATTAAAAAATTACAGAAAAAAAGAGTAATACCATGAGATTTTGCGGTTTGATTTTCAAGTGGTGAAATTGGTACACTGGTTTCAGTTTTATCTGATAATAATCATGCATGAAGAAAATTAAAATTACTTAACTATATATAAATAAGATATATTATATTATTTGTGTAAGATTCAATATATGCATTTTGAAATAAAACGAATATACTTACTTGATTCTTCGACAGGTGGCTGTGCCTTCTGACAGAGATTCTCTATGATGGAAAATTCAGGAAAAAATAAAATAAAATAATGACAAAATCAGAAGAGAGTAATTGAACAATAATTGCAACTATGAATTATTTGATTTCACTTTATTTCATTGTTGAAATAAATTTTACTAATTAAATAAAACTATAACTAATTTGTGTGAGTACCTTTGTGCTTTTTGAAGCACACCACGGAACAACTGCACAAAACAAGAGTAAAATTAAGTAAACTTTATTTCACTTCGCTTGTTTTTATGAAATAAACAAAGCTATCATTATATTTAAATGAAAATCTTAAATACAAATAGTAGCTTCTAACTCCTAATTAGTGATGTAAATTTATGGTGACAATTAAATTTTTTCCCCAAGAAAAAAACAGAAAAGAAAAGATTTGATTTGAGCTTACTAAGGAGCAAAGCAAGCTGGGCATTTGTACTTGAACTGGACTTCATTGCAAACTTCACAATTCCGACCCATTATTTTCTAAAATCACCTTCAAGTCCCTGTAGAAAAATACAATATTCTCTGTGTTTGTTCTGGCAGGATAGTAAAATTGAAGCAAGAAGAGGCAAATAATGGAGAATACATCTTAATTAATAGAACTAACCTGATAATCGATTGAGTCTAACTTGATTCTAGGGATTATCAAACTTGTTTCTAGACAAAAAGAACAATAGCCTTGAATCAACAAAGCAGAAAAGGCGAGAAGAACAATCTGAGGGATCAAATACTATCGTAGCAAAGAGGCAAAAGCAGAAAGAAATCCAAAAGAAGCAAAAAGAGCTAGGAAAAGCGAAGCGAAAAGGAGCTGAAGGAAAAGAAAGAAATTGAGAATTGAAATCATGGTTCTGTAAAAGAAATCATGGTTCTGTAAAAACTTGAGAATTGAAATCCTGGATTTTGTAACATTCAGATCTCGAATAATCAGGATTTTATTTCCCGAATTTCACTACAACTTATTTCACTTCTCATGATTTGAAATCTTGGGTTACGACTTTGTGGGTAAATAATAAATATTGAGGTCAATTTGTGCAATCAATTTATAAATTTTGTTGACAAAATCCAAATTAAGATACCAAAAACTACTAAGAATTCAATCATTTTTCAAATAAAAAGTACCAAGAATTATTTCAAAACAAAGAAAATCCTTTACAAGCCAACCATCTAGCAGACTAAAAAATAAAAATATGTTCTTAAAGAGGTACATCTCCTAAATTTCCCTTGCGAAATGTACTTATCAAACATAGTGGAATTTAGAAAAATAATAAAAATATAATTCAACATTTCATGACCAAACTTTTCCAATATTCTTTCCAAATTGAGACTCAGGCAATCTATTCCCAATCAACTCTCTCAGCTCAAACTCGCTCGGAAATCTCTGCTCCATCAACTTAGAAAAAACCTAAATTAAAAAAATCAAACAAAAATTATCATACAATAACAAATCATATATCGCGAATACCCCTACATAATTCTTAAAATATCACTAATACCCTTGTCGTTAATGTTTCATCAAGACCGATAAGTCAAAAATATCTTTAGTGATTTTGTTATTATTAATTACTTTATTAAAAATATAAAATGATTACTACACCCTCATTTTTTATTATTTCATTGATATTTTTCCAAAATTTTAAGATCTCGTCTCGAATATCTTCATCTTAAACATACTATATATAAATACATAGATTAAAAAGAACATAGAATCTGAATTACTCAATACAAATTCTTACCTATATAAAAGTGCTATTGTAAGGGTATTGGTGATATTTTAAATTTTGTAGGCGTGAAATTAAGATATTTTATAGGGGTCTTAAAAACAAAAAAAATAACCATCCATACCAACTCTCCATTAGAATAGACCTCAAAGGCTCCAGAGCTCTGCAGAAACGATTGCGCGAAATTCCCGGAAAGCCAAGTGGACGCAATTGCACCAAATTTATTCGCACGCAATTTCAAGAGCCAAGCCGGCTGAGCCATTCCCAGTCTCGGAAATATCTGGTCGCCAGCTGTGATCATTATAATCGTGCCGAACTGGACAACAGGGACCAGTTTGCTTAATAGCCGTTTTGGCAGGGCTGGAGGGTAGTTTTGTAAGATTACATGGATCCCTGGGAAGGATGTTTCGAGCATTTTCTTCATTGTTACTGCGGTTCCCCTGGTGAGAGATGGAAAATGTCGGTTATGCCCTTGTGAATTGTAGAAATGTTGTATTGAAGATTTAGAAAGGATTTTGACCTGTAAGAGCAAGAGGCGCAGAATTTGATTTCGATTGTCGTGCCGTAACCAGCTCCGTTAACAACTGGGTCCTGTTGATTGATTATTTTGTTCGAAATTATGGTTGGAATAGAAAAAATATAATTAGATTAAAGAGGATGTGTTTTGTTTTTTTAGAGTAAATTGAGGAATGTGTTTTGGTTTTAATGTTAGAAATTGTGTTTAGTTTTTAGAGAAGAAGTGTTCATGTCTAGTTGGAATGTACCTTTGAGATGTATTAATTAAATAGAGTGGGATTTAGAAAAATAACAATTGTAACTTGATGTATGAATAGGGTTTTGATTTAGTTGTAAGGCATGATAAGAAGAAAAGGATGAATGAAACAATGAACTCAAGCTCAAATAAATCTAATTTAAATACCAAAACATCAGCATAACACTAATAAACTGAAGAATACAGATTTTTTTCTTTTTCATTTTTTTTTCCGAATTAAGCCCCAATTTACTGAAATAGTGACTGATCTATCAATGAAGAAAATTAAGCTAAGAAAACAGCCCTGATTCAGCTAGAAACCACAAATAACCACCAACCGAAGAACAGATCAAGGTAAAACGTACAGGAATGAATGAAGGATCAGATGGGGTTTGGAGAAGAGACGCCGACGGCTTTTGCTGGTGGAGGTGAGCGTGGTGGTGTACGGCGGCGGCGGGCTTCGCCGGAGGCGGAGTGAAGAGGTTGACGAGATCGGAGCAGAACAGGAATATCGGTAAACCCACTAGCAGTAATTGTACCCGATCCATTATAGTTCTTTACTCTTTTTCTTTTTCTTTTCTTCGGCTCCAATTTCTGATTTTTGAGGAAGAAGAGCGGTGGCGATGACTTTTCGGGCAATTATTCTGATATGCCCTTGTAAATATTTGATTTGAGTATTTTGTATTCTTGCTAGGGGTGTAAACGAGTCGGATAATATCCGTATCCGAACCGTACCGTATCCACAAAATATCCATATCCGAATAAAAATATCCGTATCCGACGGATACGAATACGGATAAGGATAATTCATACGGATATGGATACGGATATAGTATCTATTTTATGATGCGGATAATGATACGAATACGGATATTATCCGTATCCTGATAATATTTCTATTCGGATATCCGTTTTTATGAGATCCAATTTAGTTATTTATATCCATTAAATATTAATTTCCTTTTATTTGAAATAAAGACATTTTGTTTTTTTGGCTCAAATATTTGGACTAGTTATAATTTTGTTTGTAGTACGGCTACAATTAAATTAGTGATATTTTTGTTTTAGTACGGTTATTATATTAAAATTAATGGTATTTATTTGTAGTTTGACTATGTAGAACAAATGAACAATGATATATCTAGTGCGATTACTTGGTTAATTTTTTTTCTTTTTAATAATTATATTTATATAGCAATTTTCTAAGCTACTTATTAAAATATCCGTTTTAACAATCCGAAATGAGTCCGTATTCGTATTCGTATCCGAGATCCGTATTCGTATTCGTATCCGAGATATCCGAACCGTATCCATATCCATTTAAGATCCGAACCGTATCCGTATCCGGGTCTATCCGTATCCGTATTCGAATCCGATAAAAAATATGGATACGGATATAGTAAGAGCACTATCCGAACCGTTTACACCCCTAATTCTTGCCCCTGGGAGTAAGCATTTTCTTGAATGGTCCGGATCTGGTCTAAATAATGTACACATAACCTGCTGATTGAGTGCAAAACATCACAAATCATAAGTTGTGAGTTCAATTTTTATTGGCATAAAAAATAGAAGTGGAACAAATAATCATTTCTATTCAATCAAAATAATGTGATACATACTTGACTCAATCAAACGAAATACGAGGTTAGGTTAATCAAACTAAATGTAAAATGAATTATCTATAAATTAAAATATCACACACGAACATGTAAGCTTTTAAAATTAATATAGTTAGTATTGAAAACTTATCTAATCAGTAATGCATAAATTTAAAAATATTATATTACATGTCTAACTTTAAATATTTGGTCAAATTTCACATGTGTACCTGCAAAATCTCATCATTTCACATATATTCTTGTAAAATTTCTTGTAAAATGTGAAATATTACCAAAACCCTTACAAAATTGCTAAAAAAATATCACGGAAGATCACATATACGTATGTATTTTAGTGGTTTTGAAATAATACTAGTGATATTTCATGTTTTGCAGGAAAATAAAATTATGAGGTTCTGCATGAGTTGTGAAATTTGACCTAAATATTTTTAGTTTTTGCATCAAAGCTGATATTAAACACTGCACTTGATTATGAAAACACAATTAATAGTGACGTCAAAGAACTGCAAGGCATGCATATCATGACCTTTACAAATTCAAGACACCGTCAATATCTTTTTATGAAAAAGTGGAGAAATAAATGATGATGACTCCAAAAAAGGAGAGCAATACTGGAGTCATGGGTTTGATTGGGAAAAACTATGGAAAGAAAAAAAAAAGAGAGAATTCTAATGCAAGAAAATATCTATGATCAAAACCAAATCATGCTATATTGACTTCAAGCATTTCAGCATTTGAGGCTATTGATTTGAGATGGTTTAACTTCCATTTTAATAATTAAAAAAGAATCAAACAAAATGAGTAAAACATTACATATCAAGTACACGAGCTACAATTAAAATTGACCAAAATCTTAAATATTGAAGACTCCATCAAATATATTAAAGAGACCTGGTGTAGTAGTGATATCACACTTTCCTATATTAAATAACATGTTAATGTAAACTCCTATTAAATATCACATCCATCAAAGGAATAAGTCAATAATTGATGGTTACTACTTTTGACAAATTTAGACCTAATGATCAACTTTCTAGAAAAATAACTATACTTTAACGGGGGTTGGTAAGGGATTAATTTGTAGTCGGAAAAAATCTTAAACTATCATTAATTTTTTTTTCTCGCTACCAGGGAGAATAAAATCTTGATATCATAAGGGAGTACGAATTTGAACTTTGCTTTCAACAGAAGTCTCATGTTAAATCTATTTTGGAATTTGAAAACTCTCCAGTTTGAAAATCAAATTTTCTAGAAGATTACGACATATATTTTAGGAAAAAACCATGTTTTGTCATACATATTAATCATTCCCACAAGAAAATATAAAAGATATACTTTTTGCACATTTGCTTTAGAAAGTCAAATTAGTAATCATCAATTTTACCCATGCACAAAATGAAAAAGAAAGAGGGGCAATTTATGTACATGATATTTCCAATTTTGTAGGTTTATTTATTATATTTATCTTTTCTATGACTACTCATGAAATAATTATTGTAGGAATTCATAAGCCAGTCTCATAAATTAATATTTTTAATGTTTCCTTTTATATATTTCTTATTTGCATTTTGCAGTTTTTCTTGTGTACGTACAGCTCTCATTTCTTGTCTCTCTTCCTCGTTCCTAGTCAACAATTCAGTCTGTCCATCTAGTCCATCAATCCCATTATTGAGCCTACTTGATCTTACGTGGTAAGTCCATGTAGTTAACTGTGTGTCCATCTCTCCACACAATCAATAGTCAATACTATGAGAAATGTAATATTCCATTAAATATTTCACTTACTACAAAACATGTAATAAACTTTTTTTCTTCTTGTAATTAATGTCATAAAGTGATGAAAATTAGAAAGTCATAAATCAAAACCAAAATATCACACATATTTTGCCACAACAAAGAACGTGCAAGTTATTACTCCTTTCCATCTTGTAATAACAAATCACGGTAAAAAGAAAAAGAAAAAAAAAGCCTAAAAATCTGGAGCAGTTTATCTTCTTCAATCCAACCATAACTACATACCCATCACAGATCACTATCATATAGCGGGTCATTATTAAAGTACAAAAATAACCTGCTACACAATTAACTTCACATTAAAGTTTCAGCAGATTTGAGATATACGTTAGGTTCGTTAAACATCTCCTAAAAAGACCCAAGGCGCCATTATTCCCTCTGTAGTGGATACCCGACAAAGGTCTCTCAGCTTTTCTTCCCCATCTCACCTCCTCTCATTCCCCCTCTCTCTCTCTCCTCTCTCCGTTCCCAAATCCACACATCAGACACACACTGGACACTAATGTGAGAAACCCTAGGTAGGGTTAGGGTTTCTCTCCTCCGATCTTCCTCACGACCTGCTCTCTAACCCCCAATGGGTAACTGCTGTCGATCTCCGGCCGCCGCCGCGCGCGAAGACGTGCAAACCAAGCCGAGAACAAAGCCGAAGCAGAAGCCTCACCAGCCCCACACGAACGGCCACGGCCACGCGGGGCCCACCAGCAAGAGACTCACTGTTCTGTCTTCGCAAGCCGCGGCGCCGATCGGGATCGACGAGAAGTACATTCTGGATCGGGAGCTGGGCCGCGGAGAGTTCGGAATCACGTACCTGTGCATAGATCGGGACTCGCGCGAGTCTCTGGCGTGCAAATCGATCTCCAAGAGGAAGCTCCGTACGGCCGTGGATGTGGAGGATGTGAGGCGAGAGGTGGCCATAATGCGCCATTTGCCGAAGAGTCCTAGTATAGTGACGTTGAAGGAGGCTTGTGAGGACGAAGGAGCCGTGCATCTGGTGATGGAGCTTTGTGAAGGAGGCGAACTGTTTGATCGGATTGTGGCCAGAGGGCATTACACTGAGAGAGCTGCGGCTGGAGTGGTTCGCACCATTGTTGAGGTGGTTCAGCTCTGTCATAAACATGGAGTTATTCATAGAGATCTCAAGCCTGAGAACTTTCTGTTCGCGAATAAGAAGGAGAATTCGCCGCTCAAGGCCATCGATTTTGGACTCTCCATATTTTTCAAGCAAGGTGAGTTTGCTGTTTTGTTCTGTTCGGATTTGTGAATTTTCGAATTTGGCGTTTAGAATTGATTGTCGGCTTGTTTGTTTGTTTTTTTACATGGATTTGTGAAGTGCAGCTTTGATTTTTGAAATTTGATCTGTATTTGGGAATTTGGTGAAATTGGATCTGTGAAATGGCAAGTACTCTATACTAAATATAATTGGTTTTAAATGTGAATTTGATATGAGCCGGTTAAATTTTGAATTTCAGATCCAAAAGTAATTAATAGGCCCGTAATTAAATTTTCATTTTTTTCCATAATTTGTATCAAATTCAGTTATGCAAGTATATAATTACGTCCATATAGAGTGTGAAACTGAATTATTTTAGTTATTTATACACGATTTGACGTATGATTCTATATCAAGTCAGATCTTAAAATTCATAACCTTTTTCTCATAGTGGATCCACCCACCAACTTAAATTAATATAATTACATGCTTCTTCTTGTTTCAACTTTTGGTCCAAGATTCAACCTTTTCTAGTCAAAAGTACGAAAAAGGATACAACTTTATCGAACTTTATTTTATTTCACGAAATTATAATTATATTCTTTTTTTAAATTTGCATAGGTGAGAGATTTTCTGAAATAGTGGGAAGTCCGTATTATATGGCGCCTGAAGTTTTGAAGAGAAATTACGGACCTGAAATAGATATTTGGAGTGCTGGCGTAATTCTATACATCCTTTTATGTGGCGTACCGCCATTTTGGGCAGGTAATAAATTTAGTACCTGTTCAAAATATTAATAATTTATTAATTGATAATGAAATATTGCCCCTAAAAATAGATACATACTTTATCAGTTTATCTTAACGAGATATAACAATTAATTAATTATGTTATTATTTTTGTTAAAAAAACGTTCTGGGCAGGCAATCAAATTTCCTTACATGTTTAAAAATATAAATAATTTTTTACCTTCACACATACCCCTAAAACGATAAAAAAACATGTTTATGCTATGCCCCTTGTAAAAACATAGATTTTCATTTATGTGTATACAAAACATTACCCCTAATAGTAGATGTATAATAAATTAATAATTCACTAATTTTATTATAATATTTTTGTTTAAAAATGCAGAAACGGAGCAAGGAGTTGCACAGGCTATATTGAGAGGCAACATAGACTTCAAAAGAGAGCCTTGGCCCAACGTTTCTGACAATGCAAAGGATTTAGTCCGCAAAATGTTGGAACCCGATCCCAAACTCCGTCTCACCGCCAAACAAGTCCTCGGTAAACAAAATCTTAATTGTTTTCTCTTTTTTTTTCCTTTTTTGGAAAATTATTTATCTAAAACAGACGTATTAATTGATTTTAGAAATTATTTTTCAAGTGATTAGACTATTAATACTAACGGCGTTAACTTCAAACTAATGGTAGGGCTTTTTTGTAATTTTAGCAAAAATGAAGGGGCCTTTTTGCAATTTAGGCATAATACAGGGGCTTTTTGCAAATTTACCGTTTTTTATTTATTTATTTCCTTATTTGGCAAATTGAATGTTTCCTTTTTAGAGCACACGTGGCTGCAGAACGCGAAGAAGGCTCCGAATGTCCCGCTTGGAGACGTCGTTAAGTCGAGGCTTAAACAGTTCTCTCGAATGAATCGGTTCAAAAGGAGAGCTTTAAGAGTAATTTCCTTTTTTTGTAATGATTTATTAATTGAGTAATTCCTTCGATTGGATAAATGACTAAATGTTGAATTTAATGTACCCTTCCGAAACTGTCAATATCACACTAGTCCTCCTTCTAGATGTACTAATATTTGTGGATAGGAAGGATAATTTTGATATATTTGGACTTCTAGAAAAGTAGATATAACTATTTTACTCATTTTATTATTATTATTATTATTATTATTATTATTATTATTATTATTATTATGTTACTGTTTTATTTTATTTTATTGTACTATTATTATATTATATTATATTATTTTATTTTATTTTATTTTATTTTATTTCATATTATATTATTTTATTATTATTTCATTTTATTATTATTATTATTATATTTATTTTATTTTATATTATTTTGTAGTAATTATAATATTTGAATTAACAGGTGATAGCAGATCATTTATCGGCGGAGGAAGTGGAGGACATAAAGGAGATGTTTAAGTTGATGGACACGGACAATGATGGAATAGTCTCGTACGACGAGCTAAAAACCGGCCTCGCCAAATTCGGCTCTCACCTCGCCGAATCCGAAGTCCAAATGCTCATTGAAGCCGTACGTATTTTTACCAAAATGTCCCCGTGTTATTCCTAAATTAAAAAAGAAAGGAAAACTCTGTTGTTAAATAAATTCAAAATCTAGTCCCTACTTTAGTATTAGTTAGTGTTGAAGACAGTTAATTGCCTTCTTTTAAAATTTTAATGTATGTATTTTTTTTCTTCTCTCTATACCAACAAAAAAAGCCCCTGCATTATTCCTAAATGATTGTCTTATTTGATCATTTTACTGAACATGTTTTTTGCTTCTTCTCAGTATACCAACAAAAAACGCTGCATTATTCATAAATTACAAACAACCCCTCTATTATTGAAAAAACTCAAAATCTAGCCCCTACTTCTAGCTTTTTTTCGACAATAATAAAATGAATCTAGTCCCTAATATTAGCTAATATAACATGGTTAATTATCTTATTATAGTAATTTTAATTGAGAAATTTTTTTAGGTAAGATTTTATGATTTATCTCAATTCTAACCCAAAAATATTCAAAAATTGCCAAATTAACCCTGTTTCTTCTCAAACTAACTCATTCTCTATTTCTTTTTTACAAGAAAGTACCTTTTTTTTATTTTTTCCACCAGACTTTGAGAGCACAATTGTTCATTTTTTTTTATTTGATGTGGCGGAATCAAATGACTTATTATTATTATTATTATTACTATTTGTTCGGTTGACAGGTGGATATGAACGGGAAGGGGACTCTAGACTACGGGGAGTTCCTGGCGGTATCGCTGCACCTTCAAAGAATGGCGAACGACGAGCATTTAAGACGCGCGTTCTCCTACTTCGACAAGGACGGCAACGGCTTCATCGAGCCCGAGGAGCTCAAGTCCGCTCTCCAGGAGGACGGCTTGCCTTCCGACAGCAGCATGGACGTTGTTAATGATATTCTCCAGGAAGTCGACACCGACAAGGTTAGGGTTTCATAATTAGGGTTTGGGGCTAGGGTTTAGTGGGAAAGTGTGAGTAACTAGGGTTGAAGACTAAAAGAGGTTTGGTTGATGGAGTGGTGAATTTGTGCTGGTGTGGGAAACCCTAATTACGGTTAGGGTTTGGGGTTTCTAACTAGGGTTAAATCATAAATTGTAGAATATTATGGACTTGGTCCGTCCATCAATCTGGTCCGTGTTAGTGATTAGATATAGGGTTCTAAGGTTAGGGTTTATTAGTGATGTGAGAACCCTAATTAGGGTTAAACAAGGCGGGTATGAATGTGACGGGGGTGTTGGATTAAGGGGAGTTATTGGCGGCTTCTCTCCACCTGTTTAGGGTTTTTGTATTTTGATAAAGATGGTAACGGGTTTATTGAGCCTGAGGAGCTGAAGGTCGCTCTTCAGGCGGACGGGTTGCCTGCTGATAGCATGGATGTATGTCGTTAATGACATTCTCCAAGAAGTTGATACTGATAAGGTTTAGGGTTTAGAGTTAGGGTTTTGTGTTAGGGTTTAGTGGGAAAGTTTGAGTTACTAGGGTTGAAGTCGAAAAGAGCTTTGGTTGATGGAGGTTTAAATGGTGAATTTGTACTAGTGTGGGAAACCCTAATTAGGGTTAGGGTTTGGGGTTTCCTTCTTGTGATGTTGGAAACCATAACTTAGGGTTAGATCGGTTATATTTTTGCGATAAGATGGCAATAACTAGGGTTAAATCCATGGTATTGTGGGTCACCAAGTTACACTCGTTAGCACCTCTATTCGCAAGTACTTACATGTCCGATCAAACTTCTTCATCAAGTAAAATAGACATTCTTATATAGTTTAATTACTATATAATAAACAAATTTGTGAAACAAGTATAAGTAATCTAATATATAAAAACGTGTCATGCCGTGTTAGAGACTACACTAGTGTCCGTGTTCGTGCAACATAGCTTCTAACTAGTGTGAGAAACCATAACTAGGGTTAGGGTTTCCTTTAAAAAAAATTCGAATACCACATTACCACTCCAAAATTAGGAAAATATCATGAGGACCCCTACAAAACATGTAGAGATGAAAGAATAAGGAATCTACATAACTCGTAATTTCTACGAGTATATGTTACATTTTCTATGTCTCTCTCGTAGGGTATCTGTGATATTTTTGATTTTGGAGGGATGTATGTTGTATTTTGAAATTTCGCTTCTTTTTGTTTATATATTTATTGTTTGATTTACTTAATGACTTTATTTTATATATATTTATAGGACGGAAAGATAAGCTACGATGAATTTGTGGCGATGATGAAGACGGGTACGGATTGGCGAAAGGCATCGAGACATTATTCGCGCGGGAGATTTAATAGTCTAAGCATGACTCTCATTAAAGACGGCTCTCTTAAACTCGGCGAATAATAATCATAATAATAATAATTATGATTTTATTATTTTCTTTTTAATTCGATTATTATTATTGTTTTTGGAATAGGGGTTCTCTTTATTGAATTAGGGTTAGGGTTTGAGGGGTGGGGCCCACGCGTTAGTCTTACTACTACTATTACTACCATTGTGTTGTGTTGTTTTGTAATTAGTTTCTTTGCTGAGCTGGCAGCTGACTTGTTTCCACGTGACATTTGTTGGTTGTTGGTTTTTATTGTTGGTGTTTTGGGACCCGGGTGTATTGTGTGCTGTCTGTTGTACAATTTTTAGTTTTGTTGGGTTTTGTTGTAATTTGTCTCTAATATACTCTTTCCTATTTGTATTCACTTCTTTTTCTCAGAAACGTGTGGCTTGTTTCGATATCTTTTGATTGTAATTTAATTTCTCTCAAGTTTATTGATCAATATTTGCTGTGAAGTTTTAAATAAATAAATGAGGAGGGTAATAAATAATGATAGTGAGATAAGGATGAAATGTCTAATCAGTAATTAATATAGCATCTAAGCATAACTTAATAAAAAAAATAAAATAAAATCATAGAGTTTGCCACGCTGTCAGAAGATGTTTATGAAATTGTCCGGCTAAGATTGCAGCCGCAAAGTCTGCCGCCGAATTCCGTCAAAGGAACAACGCCGCAACTTTTAATGGATAATAAAACAAAACTCAGGCTGTATGATATTCTCATCTTTGTATGTGTTAGTGTAAGAAATTGTGTAACGAGTCGATTTGAAATTGTTAGATGACCCGCTACAAGAAGATAATTAGAGTGATGGAGGTGATTTTTCTTTCCCGTCGGCAGGCTCCTTTTGATTTTGTATATTCTGTGGGTAGCAATTTGTCCGTGCAACAATATTTGCAAAAAGACCAAAGTATAATTTGTTTAGTTGAGGGTGTCTAATATATTAATTTAGTGTTTTATAATAAATAGTATGATACATTAAATTGATAATTATAAATGTAACTTGGAAAAAAAAATATCAGGCAATTAGATATGTGTATTTGTTTTTTCAGTCTTTGCAAAGGTACAATTTAAGAGCTTCTGATATCAAACCATTTGTAGAAGTTAGACACCAGTTTAGTAGCTTAAAGTATGATTTAATATGATATTATATTATATATTTTGGTGTTCTCATTCTTAAACATCAACCTAAATGGTTTTATCAGCTCAAGAAAGGTTCAGACATACTTTTGGAACTCATAACGGCGTCTCATACCTAATTGATGAGGGATTCGTGAAAATCCATGATCTTTTGCCTTATTTTTTTTTTATTCTGTTTAATAAATATATTAGAAAGTAAAATAGAATAAATAAAAGAAACGGGATAAAGGAATTGATTATTTGAATGGTATCTATTCATTGATTCCTCAAAATGGTACCAATGTTCCCATTATCCATTGGCAATTGTCAAGTATACAATAATTCTACTTCTCTTTGTTCTTATGAACATAGGTATTCCACTGTTTCTAGTGGAATCAAACCAAAATTCATCCTTTTTTTTTCGACAAACAGTGCCCGTGGGCGTTCAGTAATTATCACTAAAGTTTAAACCAAAATTCATCCTTTCTGATATGTAAATCTACTGAAAAAAGTTTAGATATATTCAAGGGTTTGTCTTGGTATTGTGTTATGTACCATGATATTGAGTTATCCAATTAATTGCTGTGAATAATTTGTTATTGAATTTTTTATTGATACAGCTTGCTTAAGTGTATAAATTGTATCGTATAAATGATATAACCAAATCCGGATGTGCCCACAGAAAGATAGGCTTCGACTCCTAAACCATTCTTAATTAGTCATTATTAAGGTAATCCCAAACCTAATTATGCTGTTGGTTAATTAAGTATTATGGAATTCTTAAAAAAAATAATTATCTAAATGAGATCAACTATAGCTTTCTGTCATACAAATAAATAATAGTCCAAAAAATAAAAATAGGACATTAATAGAGTTTGAAGATAATGATATTCGGCGATATGTTTGTGGTCGGTCAAATTAATTTGTTTGTGTAACCTTATTGTTCTTTAATTAAGTGTTGATTTAACGGATGTCATTGATCTGCAAAAAAAATCAATCAGATTAATCTACAAACTCATAAATCACTCAAGATTAATTCCAAAACTAAGATGAAGAATCATCTTCCTCTTTTTTTCTCTTATATCTTCTATATACAAGTTTCAGGTTTTCTAAAATATTTTAATATTAGCTTAGATAAATAAATAAAAAATGAAAAAAAAATATATAGCTAGTGAGTTGTCGGCACGATGAGATAAACAAAAGCGCCGTTAATTATTTTTGATAGCAAGAAATAAATAATCCATTTAGTCACGTTGTGCTAACCGTCTTTTCATCATCTTCGAGTCACTTCTCTTTCACCAAGACTATGAAAAACCTACCACATCACCAACCAATGATGTTTCTGTCCTCATTGGCTCGGTCCATCTCTCATCCATTCTCCTCTCCCTTTATATATAAGCCATACTAACCACACTAAAAACATCTGAGCCCTCATCTTTCCTCTCATTGTTTCACTCTCATTCACTACCATTTTATTAAAAAATTAAAATAAAATACAAATTAATGGAAACCCTAAAAGGCTGGCCGGAACCGGTGGTACGAGTCCAAACCCTAGCTGAAAGCGGGCTGAAAACCATTCCGGATCGGTACATCAAACTTCCAACTGACCGTCCGTCATTTCAATCAACGTCTAAACAAAGCCAGCTGAAAATCCCTGTAGTTGACTTAGGAGGATTGATGGATGACGTGGCATGCTGCCGTTCGACCATTCAGGCCGTCTCTGATGCTTGTCGCGATTGGGGCTTCTTTCAGGTCAAGAATCATGGTGTCAGTCTTGAGTTAATGGAAAAGGTAAATTAATGTATACTTGATTGATTATATTTTTCAATGTTCAAGAATACTATAATATTTTATATATTTACTATATAATGTTGAATAACACCATATTTATATTTTCTATCTTTCTTTCTTAACTACTTGCAAGCTTTCTTAATTGACTCATTTTTTCTCTCTCTTAAATTTTCTCTCAATAAAAACATACAACTCCATTTAGACTTACCCTTTATTACTTTTCATTCCGATATTACAATCTTTATTTTCATTCATCTCTGACAAAAAATTCTGATTTGTTTTCCTCTGAAGGTGAGAGAAACATGGAGAGGGTTTTTCAATCTGAAAGTGGAAGAAAAACAACGATACGCAAATTCACCAAAAACTTACGAGGGATATGGAAGCCGGGTCGGTGTTGAAAAGGGTGCAGTTCTTGATTGGGGTGATTATTATTTCTTGAATCTCAAGCCTGAATCTGCTCCAAGCGACAATAAATATTGGCCTACACGACCCAATTCCTTAAGGTACAATTCATTTTGTTGTTTCTTGAAGTATTTATACTTTATATTTCCATGTTATAATCTTAATTTTATTTGGTAATATAAGACAATATAGCATTTTATTAATTTTTAGGGAGATAACAAATGAATATAGTCATGAGGCGATAAAACTATGTCAAGTGTTAACCAAAGTTTTATCGATAAGTCTCGGTTTGGATGTAAATTACATTCAAAATGCATTTGGCGGTAAAAATGACGCAGGTGCATGTCTCAGAGTGAACTATTACCCAAAATGTCCCCAGCCTGACCTGGCACTCGGCCTTTCGCCACACTCGGATCCCGGGGGCATAACCATCCTTTTGGCAGATCATCGAGTCAGTGGGCTGCAAGTTAGAAAAGGCGATGGTTGGGTCACGGTTCAACCGGAACCCGGTGCACTTGTTGTTAATATGGGTGATCAAGTTCAGGTAATTAATTTCATTATCTCTCTTCAATTATATATGTATATATGTTATACTCATAAAATATGCATGAAAAAATATATGCGAAGCTTGCATGTGATGTATATTTCTTGTGAGAATATAAAGACTAAATTGTATAGAAGATAATTTGGATTAAACTGGCCTGCACCAGCCGGCCAAAGCTTAGTTATAAATAATGTATATTTTGGTCAATAGTATAGTTTATACTTTATAAATGGTTGACTTTATATTATTAGTGCTCACTTTCTCGTACACAACAATGAGTAAATTAAACAAATTAATTACATGACTCACCGTCCAGGGGAGTACATTATTCAGTGCATGTGATCAAATAATTATTCATCATTTGTTTTCTCACCAAAAAAATTTATGTAAAACTAGAACATGCATGAAAATGAAAATTAAAATCATATGTCTTAAAATAAATTTTTAAATGATATTCTTTTAACGATACAGAAAAAACTACCATGGCCCCTTACGCAAGAATGACACACACAAATCGAAAATGGTCCATTATTTTTTTTGCCAACGGGCTATTGTCAACAAAAAATTATATTCAACATTTACTTCGATAATTCATGCTTAACAAAGTAACAAAATGCACCACTTTTTTGCGCAAACATATAAATTGCATTGTAATATGTATCAAATCATATACTTATTCACAAATTAAATCATTGAATCGGAATTTCTCTCTTTTATTAAGGTGATGAGCAACTCCTTATTTAAAAGTGTGGAGCATCGTGTTTTGGCCAACTCATCATACGAGCGTCTATCTCTCGCATTTTTCTACAACCCTAGAAGCGACCTACCAGTGGGGCCCGCTTGCGAGCTTCTGACGCCGGAAAGGCCGCCACTTTATCGCCCCATGACCTTCAATGAGTATAGGATGTATATAAGAAAGAATGGGCCAAGAGGAAAAGCTCAAGTTGAATCTCTCAAGGCTCAGTGATAATGATGTGTTATCCATTATTAGGGTGTTCATTGACTTATTGTTTAATGCATAAATAATGATGGTGACAAGGGAAATATGATTTGTGTGATGATTTAGTATTTGAGCTTTTATGTAAGTTGAAGCAATATATGATGATCTATTCTTGTATATGTTAGTTAATTTTATGTGTATTATTCAAGGCTTCTATGGTTAATAGTCAAGGACTGGATTATAATTTTTTGGGTGTTGATATTGTGCGTCACTTTTGGGCATGACATGTGCGCGACGTTGACGTCAGCCAAAGCACGACGGGAGCGCGATGTTTTTCTACTCGGCGTCTTCCAGCTCAGCAGACAGCGACGACAGCACGACAGGGTGAAACCAGGGGCGTGACTCAAAAATATTACATATATATATATATGGAAAATTTGCAAAAAAGCCCCTACGTGATGCCTTAATTGCAAAAAAGCCCCTGCCTTATTGGAAATTGCAAAAAAAAAAATCCTGCATTATTGCTAAAATTACAAGAAAGCCCCTACCGTTATATTGAAGCTAACGCCATTAGTTTTAGTAGTTTAATCACTTCAAAATTATTTTTTAAATGATAATTAACATTCTTGTAGAAAAAGTATTTTAAAGATAATTATGAAAAAGTATTTTTTTTAATATTTAAAAAAATAAATATTATTTTTCAGTAAATTGTTTTATTAAAAATATATGTTCCCGAAACAAAAAAATTTCTGAAACAAAATATTTTTCAATAACAAGAAAAATTTCGAATTTTTTCTTAAAAATAGATTTAAAAATATTTTTTAAGAAATTTAATTTTTAGATAAAATGTTAATTAATATTTAAAAAAATAATTTTGAAGTGATTAAACAACTGAAACTAACGGTGTTAACTTCAATCCAACGGTAGGGATTTTTTTGCAATTTAAGCAATAATGTAGGGGCTTTTTTACAATTTCCAATAAGGCAGGGGCTTTTTTGCAATTAAGGCATAATGCAGGGGCTTTTTTACAAATTTTTCTATATATATATATATATATATATATATATATATATATATAATTCATATGAAAATAATATATAGATATGATATAAATTTAGACAAACAGTATATAGCAGATCCGTCACGCTGGAGAAGGAAACGACAGGAAAAAGATAGGAGACTCCGCCGGCTGGGAAACACGTCGTGCAGCACGACGTGTCGTGCTCTGGAAGTCCCCAACAGTGAAGTGATTTTCATTTTTCCTAATTTTTTTAGCGTGAGAACATATTAATGTAAGAAGAATGAAAGTACATTTTTTTAACTTTAATAACAAAATTATTTTGGAGAAAATTAATCAGACATAATTGTTGGACCAAAGAAGGCAAGTAATTAAATAGAGGACTTAAATTTACTCCAAATTATATTTCATTTGAGTATTTTTTTTGGGATATTTGTTAAATAGAAAGAACCTAAGGGTGCCATGCGCATGTGCTGGTCTCACTTGAGTCTTGACTAATAACAAATTATTAACCGACCAAGTAATTAATCCCAACACCTTATTTTTCACCAACTTTTGAGCATACTCGAGAGGCCACATCATCACTTTTATCTCAACCGTTCAATCAATTTTATTGTCAAATCTTAGTCATTCATTTTCTCAATTTTTTAATATTTTATGGCAAAATTTGTGTGGTTATTAAAACATAATCATATGATTGGTTGAATTGGTGTTTTGTGTTTCATCCCCGATTTAGTGAGAACCATTGTAAATTTATTTGTGACCATCATATCTTAATCGGATGATTTTAATGAATCATAGTTCAAAGTTATGTTCAATTATTAATACCAATAGTTAATGAAGAGTTCACTTATTAAAATATAAATAATTTTTATTTTCTTCTTAAAAAAATTATAATTCTTAATGAAATATTTTATTTCTCATGTTAAAATCATAAAATATAAATTTGTTGAAATTTTCTCTTTATTTTGAGTTTCATATTATTATGGTTCTAATTTATTCTTTTTCTTGCTAAAATATGTGAATAAAGACTATATAAAAGAACATGTAAAAAATGATATGCTCATTAAGTTATACTTTATTTTTCATCTCTCTTTAAACATTCTCAAAAGACCTATCGTCAATTTTATCTCAGCCGTTAGATCAAATATTTTTCAAATTTTAGTTTTTCATTTAAATTATTACCACAATATCTCATGGTCAGTTAGATTAATGTTTTGTGTTATATCTCCAATTACGTGAGAACTATCATATCAAATAAAATTTCAGAGTATTAAAAATTATATTATATTACTTAATGTATTACATATGATATATATCATTTTAATAACTAACAAAATATAAATAAGAAAAATAACGGTGGCAATTTTTTCAGAAAATGAGTCATGTTATATTTTTTATGTATAGTAAACACACTTTTTCTATATATGCAGTACCATATTTTCTTTTTATAAATCATATTAAATATAATTATTATTTTTATATTTTTTAAAGTTAACCATCTATATTTAAGTCTTATAGGATTTCAACTAAAATCTATGAAATAAATTATTGTTTATTTTTAGTTTTTAGATCTTCTTCATCGTCCGATTAAAACTTGATTTTTTTCTTATTATTATGCATAATTACAATTTATACATAAATTTTAAATGAATAATAAATTTAAATATTCGCAGCGAAACACGAGCATGATTCTAGTCTAATTTAAGATACCAAAATATATTAATTTCATATATAATCCAAAATAATCTAGGTGCATGAACAAGATATTAAAATATCTTCTTTAGTTGTATTCAGAGAAGTGGCCATCCTAAGAAATGTCAACTTTTCAAGCCTCCAAGAAATCTTTCTGTTCAGAATTGTAATAAATAATGTTGTAATATTCCATTTTTGAGTAAATGAAGTACAACAAATCTAGAATAATTCATGTGATGCTTGACTTAGTAGTTAATTTTTATATTCCATTGTTTCAAAAATATTTTTTGATCTTTTTATGTAAAAAAATTTGCCAAGAGAAGCGCAATTATTGGATCATTTTCTGAAGTACTATTTCATTGAATTTAGTGCAATGTACTTTCACCGTCATTCATTGAATCCACCGTAATCTTAGAGTAACTAACTGCGCAAATGCATTAATTAATAAAAAACAAAACTATATTAACTATCTTGTATATTAGAATTCAATTACGTATATATTTCCATTTTTTATATTGTGATCTCTCATATAATTTTTTTTTATATACTCTTCTATATAATATCTCTTGCATACGCAAGGGAAAGAAAAACTTGTACCGAAACCATACCGGCTTAAAGCTCAAAACATAGAAAAATCCATATTGATTTGCATATAAAGGTTAAAGAATCACAATTTTAGACTAAGGGTGATTAATATTTTTGAAAAAGAAAAGAACATGAAGGGACACACTAACATAATGAGAGTCCACATTTAATCATATTTGGAAATTTTTTTACAAATTTTTCTAAAATCCTTGCTAGATGCATGATTCGATCCCCCGCATATGAAATTATGAGACTAGTATCATACCATTAGACTATCATATCGGTGGTAATTCAAAACATTATGTATCATATTTTTAATTTTGTAGACGCCTGATAAAAAAAATTAAAACTCGTTATTTATATATGCATTTATTGGGTTTTTATATATGCATCGTGAGCTCCCAAACTTATATATATGTGTTGATTGAATCAAATTTACTCATACCTTATTAATTAATAACTAAAATAATTTGAATGATATAACATACTGAGAATAACCAAAGATATGTGAAAGATAAAAGAGGTAAAGGTTAATTATATAAAATATATAATATGGTAAAACTATTACCAATTCTTGGATATATTCCATCGTTTGTTCCTCAAAAAGGTTATTCTCAGCATATAATATGGTAAACAAGAATTAGTCCAGTGATAAGAAATAAATACATCAGGGTGCTTGTATTTTAATGAAGGTTAATATTATTCATATTTTGTTTTGATGATGACTGGACTGAGATGAATGATAGCTATGGCCTAAACAAAAGGATATGAGTTTTAAGAAATAAAAAGCCCAAAAAGGTTTCTAATCCCTTGATGTATTTATTTCTCATCACTTGACTTAATTCTTGTTTCGACAAGATACAATCAAGCAAAAAATTATATTAATATTCAGGAGAGAATTATAACAATAATCTTGTCTGCACATATTTTTTATCACATAAGAATATTCATATATATATATATATATATATATATATATATACCACATCACAAAAACAAGATATAGCATGAACAATTTCTAAAAACATTTAAACCAAAATTCCAGGTTCATTTTTCACAAAAGAGGTAAAACGTTCACAGAGAAATTACTTAACCCGTTCAGACACTAAATTACCAAACACACCCAGACAAGTTCTTTATGTTTTCTCTCAGTCTCTCATGAAAAATCAAATTTCAAATAGGCCCCTGAAAGTCGAACAATTTACTCGCCAGGTGGGGCAACGCCTTGCTTGAGCCTCTCTCTCTTGATTTTCTTCTTGGAGACGGGTTTTTTCTTCTTTGGAGGCAGGGTCTTTTGTGCATAAGAGTACAGAGCGTAATTGCCAGCTAAAAAGAGAAGCAGAACTCCGCCTACTATCAGCAGTACAATCATTCCTGGATTCAGTCCCTTCTTTGCTTCTTGAATTATCACATTTTCCTGGATTTTTTTTGAAAAAATATAATATCAGAGTTTGAAGAGGGCATGAAGAGGATATATGATTGATTCAGAATGTTTCAGATATAAAATCAAAGAATTTAAGATTTGATTGATTTGCATGGAACTGTCAAACAGATCAAGCAGCATTAACAGGATTTTTATTTCTGTTTCTGTTTTTTCGAATTGAGCGATACACAATTCATTTCCACGGTTTTTACATGTTTGATCAAATTAATACTGATCAGAAACTATTTAAGAAGCACAATTATTTCCTCAAATTACAAAATTAGGACCTGAACTGAATTGCAGTAAAAGTGCTTCAAATTCAGACACTTTGATCAGCAATCAGAACTTCGAGTGCTTCAAACACTTTTCTGTACGTATAGGCTAATTGCCTCGGAACTTCAAGGGGAATTAAAAGAAAAACTATTAACTCGCAGGATCAACTAATCTCATTACTTGCTAATTAATTACACAGATCAGCAATCCGATCTAAGAAATATTGAAAATAATCAAAGCTAGAAAACAGAAAATAGAGATTTCAGCAAGAATAAACATACCGCAGCATCAAATTGATCCGCCATGGAGAGACCCCGCGCTCAGATCAGCGAGTCTTCTCCTCTTTCTACGATTTCACGAAATAAAGAGATCAATTACAGGGTTTTAAAGATGAGAAACGATTTCACGAAATAAAGAGATCAATTACAGGGTTTTAAATATAAGAAACGATTTCACGAAATAAAGAGATCAATTACAGGGTTTTGAAGATGAGAAATGAGTAAGAAAAAAGGGAGGGTTAAGCAGATCTACCAGCTTAGAACTTCGATCTGTTTATCAGCGTTTCTTTCTTCTGTTTTTTTTCCGACTGTTTTATTTCTTCTTGCACTCTCTTCTTTTCCCACGCGCAGATTTTACAAATAGTTTTGGGGGAGTTACTACGTGGAGAGTTTTGATTGGTTGAGGGGCTGAAGATTACGTGGATTTACGTGTTAATGCGATGAACTCAGCCATTCAAATATGGCCGTGTGATTCGTAAGTAAGTTTGTATAAACTTGAAGTATGAAAAGTAATTATCCTTTTTGTTTTGGAGGTTTTAGTTATATGTCCTTGCAAAAAGTTTAATAACTGATTCATTCCTCGTGACTTTTTTTATTTTTTAGAGAACAGTCCTTTCCTTAGTTGGATCATTGCATGTATGATGTTTTGTGTAGCGAGTCATTTGCTATATTGATCTTATGATCATTTGCTTTAATTTGGGACAGATCAATTGCTTTAATTTGGGACTGAAATTGTAATTACTGATATTATAGTATTTTGTAGAATCTTGAGTTAGTTTTTAAATAGATTTGTAATTTGCACGGAAATTAAATTATATTTACAATAAAAAAATATTACTAGTGTTTATCTTGCAAGAGCACCATGACTATTAGTACAACATAGCTACAATGTGAAATACGAACTCCAGGACGTGCTGCTGCTTAGCGTGTCGAACAATACATCTTGTGACGGCTGGTTTGGAATTTATTTTATTTTATTTGTACCCTTTTTATCCTTCCGTTTTATTTCATTTGACATTAATTATATTATAATACGACTGCGCATTTTTATCAATTAATACAATTTGCGCATAGGATAATAAGTTTGCCACACTGTATGCAAAAAGATTTTTTAGTTAAGGATGATGTCAATAATTGATAAAACTATAATTGGTATATCAACTTGATAAACTATGATACTTCGAGGTATAATACTATTTCTTTCAATGAACGCTCAGATATAAATTAATTAATCATTATTAACTTCCAAAATCCAATAACAAATTATTTATTTCGAAACTTAGAATTATATTCTAGATATTATTCTTATCAATATCATTTCAAATTTAAATTAATACAAACAAACAAATTAATTAATTAATATATTACTAAATATGTGACATCATTTAGCTGCGATACACTCTTATTTTTAGAAAACTTCATAAATATTACTGTTTGAAGCAATAAAGTCAATACTGATATCATTACTTTTTAGTTAAAATATAACATAAATTCATTTTAAAATAACGTTAATTAAAATGTTCAAATAATAAAAAATATTTACAATATAATACATGTTATTCAATACATTACCATAGAAAAAAGAATGCAAATTTGTTACATATATCCAAAGATAAGTCTATGTGTGATTGACCGACCACAAATGTTTCATTTCCACTAAACACTTTCAATCGCATCAAATAAAAATAAAAAAGTCAAGCTACTACTGAGTTATTTTTATGTTTGTGTTGATTTTTCTATTATCAACAATTGGATTATTTTTGTAGATTGCAATTGCAATACTGGTACTTTTAATTTTATTGATGGTAATTGTTTTGATTTCAGTGATGAAATTTGGTACCACTTTTTTACTGCTGAAATCGGATCTGAAAAAAATATGCCGCTAACGGAAAAACAATTTCAAGTTTCACCTTCTATTAGAGAAAGTACTACTCGTCAATCGTCATCCTCACTGAGGAAAACACATTGAAGTAACTGTATTTAGGAACAGAACTCTTGACGTACAAAAATATTATTGTATGTTTCTGACTGAATAGATATATCACATACCCGACATATCTGAAATCTAAAAATTTTAAAGAGCATAAATAAGAATTTCGAAGCTCTAAAGGGGCTACATATAAACAATTCATTTTAAAATAAATTAACCTATCCTCTTTCTCTCTCTCTGTTTTCTTGCTTCCCCACCCCCGCCTATTTTCTACTCCCTTCTTGGCGCCTTCCTCCCAGCATTCATTATCACTGCCTCCCGCCCCGCCTCCTCCACCATTCCCTCTCATCCCTGCACCCGTTTCATGCACCGACATCTTCCTCCTTCTCTTCCGGTCCACAAAACCCTGTCCATTCAGTTTGTTCTTCATTCTTCTCATCGCTCCTGTTTCCCTCCATATATCCCCATGTGCCTATCTCGCAAAGAGACCGAATCATCTCCGTTTATTAAAACTGGATATATACATTTGTTCTTCAAGCTAAATCTCCAGCGTGGATTTCACTCGTCCATTGTTGCATGAAATGGGGAGAAGAGACGCCGACTGGCCAGAAATCTTGTTACGCAATAAATACCTTCTTCAACAACTCGCCACTGAGAAGTGATGTGAGATCTCTCTTTCTCACCTTCGCCATTTTTTATTTCACTAACAAAAAAGCTCGAATTGTTCATAATTTCTCTCTCTAATGAGCTTCTTTTCTGTACTGATATTACTACCTCTTCTCTTATCGGGCGTGAATTCTGATCAAGAAGCTGACAGGATCCGAGAACTGCCAGGCCAGCCTTCCAATGTGGGTTTCAATCAGTACGCGGGTTACGTACCCGTTAGCCCGCAAAGTGGACGAGCGCTCTTCTACTGGCTGATAGAGGCGGTTTCTTCAGCCGGACCTGGCTCAGCTCCGCTCGTTCTGTGGCTGAACGGCGGACCGGGATGCTCGTCCGTCGGATACGGAGCTTCGGAGGAGATTGGCCCGTTTCGGATCCACGCTGACGGGCGGAGTCTGTATCTCAACCCGCATTCTTGGAATAATGGTAATGGTAGTAATGGATTTTTTTTGAAGATTTTGAGAGGGGTTGGTATTTGATTTGAATTTTGATCTGATTTTGATGAGTTTCGATTGGATTTCAGTGGCTAATTTGTTGTTTCTGGAATCGCCGGCTGGTGTTGGATTCTCTTATTCAAACACGTCCATGGATCTTTTCACTGCTGGAGATGAAAGAACAGGTAAGATTTTGCTATAATTTAACTGAGATTTATTTATATTATTATCACCTCATAAATACTAATTTATCTAACTTAATTTTTATTATTAATTAGCTATGGATGCGTTTTCATTTCTTGAGAATTGGTTTGAGAGATTTCCTCAGTACAAGTACAGAGAATTCTACATTGCTGGCGAAAGCTACGCAGGTAAAATAAAGTTTAAACAAACCATTAGAATTATTACATTATTAATCATAAAATTAATTCTACAGTTCTACAATTCCAGGCCATTACGTCCCGCAACTAGCCCAACTAATCTACCGTAAAAACAAATCCATTCAAAATCCTTTCATCAATTTCAAAGGCATCATGGTAATTAACCATTAAAAATCCATCAACATATCAATATTCTCCAATTAATAATATGTAATTATTATTGTAATATTAGGTAGGTAATGCAGTTACGGACGATTATCATGATTATATCGGCACATTTGAGTATTGGTGGACTCACGGATTAATTTCGGATTCCACGTACAAAAATTTGAGATCCAATTGCATTAATGATTCGTCAGAACATCCTTCAATTGAATGCATTAAAAATTTAAACATCGCGAGTAATGAAGAAGGAAATATCGATCCGTATAGTATTTACACCAAACCTTGTAATAATACTGCCTCTCTTAAACTAGGAATCAATGGCCGATATGTAAGTTTGTTCAAAAAAGAAATAGTTAATAAATTGTTTTTGGGAAATTCTTCAAATACCCCCTAACTTTTGTTAAAAATAACTAAAAAATAAATTTATATTTTACATTAAAAAATAAATGAATGAGAACTGAAATATAGACTAAATCGTAAATAATAATAAATAATAAAGAAAATAATATTTTACGTGAAATAAAATTTATTATCTAAATATATGATAATAGAAAATTATTTTTTTCACAATATAATACCATAAAATAAAAATTAATACATGTAAAATCATATCATAAAACATCGTCAAACTATATCGTGAAATATTATATTCAAAAATATTGTAATTTATTTATTTTTATTTTTAATTGAACATAATAAAATATGAAAAAATATATGTGAGGGGTATTTTGATATTTTAAAAATTCAATTGGATGGAGAATGTTAAAATTGACCCCATAGGGGGTTAAAAAAATTCAACCAATTTTATAGGGGTTTTTTGAAGAATTTGAAAAGATAGGGCGTTTTTGAAGAATTTCCCATTGTTTTTTATGAGAGTTAATTTTTTGATATATTTTTTAAATTATTAGCCATGGATGTCTAGAGCATACGATCCTTGTACAGAAAGATATGCGAAAAACTATTATAATTTGCCTGAAGTTCAAAAGGCTCTTCATGCGAATATTACCGGTATTCAATATGCTTGGGATACTTGTAGGTATGTATGTACATGCTGAATGAAATGAATTTGTTTTTAGGACTTCTTTTATGCTAATATATTATTTTATGGTTTCAGTGATATAGTGGGAATGTATTGGGCGGATTCACCCAAATCAATGCTTCCTATTTACCAAGAGCTAATTGCTGCTGGTTTAAGAATTTGGGTATTTAGGTAATTTTGTATTTTGTATACTTATCTCAAATTATTTTATCTTACTTTTTCAAAATTATATTTCTTAATATATTTCTTCTTATTATTTTTTAAAAGTGGTGATACAGATGCAGTTGTGCCAGTAACTGCAACTAGATATTCAATCGATGCTCTTAAACTTCCAACTGTAGTAAATTGGCATCCTTGGTATGATAATGGAAGAGTAAGTTAGTTCTCTTAATTAATAATTAAATGACATTTATCATAACATTACTTAAGATAATATTTTTATTAAAATATAATTAATGTTTAATAATAGGTGGGAGGATGGAGTCAAATATACAGAGGTTTAACTTTTGTAACCATTATTGGTGCGGGTCATGAAGTGCCGTTGCATCGGCCTAGACAAGCTTTAATATTATTCAGACATTTTTTGAAAAATCGCCCCATGCCTCATTAATTAATTAATTATTTTGAATTTTGAAATAATAATTAAGGGACTTGAAATTGAAATTGTATATTTTTGGGTCATATATTCTTTTGTATTGATGCATTGTATTGTATTGTTAGCACTTAGCAATTGTATTTTATCAATTTTTTTCCAATTTAAATAAGGGGTTGTAAACTTGTAATTTTTTTTTAGCAAGGGACTCGTAAACTTGTAATTGATCGATCCAAGTAATGTACTGAACGGTTGATATTGTTGTAATGTAACAAGTTGTATTATTAATTATTTCATGCATTATAAACTAGTTCATTTATTAAATGCTGTGATGAATTTACTCACCGATATTTCCCCTAGGCTGTAGGCCATAAAATTTCTCATGAGATCTCGATCCAATCGTACACCCGGTCTATTAATTTCGCTGCTCTGCTCTGACATTAATAATAACAAACCTCGAGTCTATCTTCAAACCAGGTCCATTCAAGGTTAAAGCCTTTCCTCTTTGTCACCACGTATACCAGAAAGAAGAAAGAAAACAAATCAAAACATTTCGTAAGACTTTTTCTTCTCCCCCTTTCTCTCTCCGAAAAATTCTCTCTAGATCGAGCCATGGCAAGAGGAACCTCCCAATCTCAGGCCTCGTCAGGCGCCGGCGCCGGAGGTACCCGGCCAGCTACTGTGGGTCCTAGGGGCTCCGCTGCTGCTACGGCGGGTATGAGGCGCAGGCGCACTGGCAGCTCCGCCGGATTCAGCAGCGGGGCCAGCGGCGGCGGGAACAACATGCTCCGTTTCTACACCGACGATGCTCCCGGCGTGAAGATGTCCCCGACAGTCGTGCTGGTCATGAGCCTGTGCTTCATCGGATTCGTCACTGCGCTTCACGTGTTTGGCAAGCTGTATCGCTACAGATCGGCGGCGTCCGGCGGAGCTTGATCCGATCTGGTGAGGAATGGAATTCGATCTGAAGTAGGGGGTTTGGATGATCTGATCTGGTTTTAATTTTGGTTTTTTTTCTTTCTTGTTTTGTTTGGTAAACTAGGGTTTGGATCTGGTGCTTTATTGTTTCTTCTAGCTGCAACCGTTGTTTTTGTGTTCTGTGTTTCTGTTTTTGCAGTTTTAATCGCTCCTCAATTTCTAAGAATTTTGATTTGGTGATACAGATTTGATCAGTTTAGATCTTAATTCTGTTGTTTGTGTGACTTTTAGTCCTAAAATAAAGTTCAGAGCAATCAATTAGGCTTTTAATCACTCAATTAAATGATCTGATGTTTGTCTTTAATTTTGCATAATTAGATGTATTGAATTGTTTTGCCTCTCAAGTTAATCCCAATTGTCTTTTCATAGTTGCTTAATTGGCTACACAACTTGACACTTTTTGTTACAAAAGATTCAACAAAAGATCTTGTTTGTTACCAGTACAAACTTTGAGAAGGCAATTGATAAAATAAAGTCCTTCTTCTCACGTTCGTTCTTATTCTGACAAAATAATGATTTGTGATGTAACATGCGCCTTGGATCTTGATATGTTTCTTTATTTGAAAATTATATGATTTAATTAAGGGTGACATGGCCAATATATAATTATATATATTTGAAAAATACTGTGAATGTTGTTGTTATGCCATAATTAAAAACTATATTATTCAGTGATGAATGTGATTAAATGAACTAATTTCTAACGCATGAGCTAATTATTCAACTGATTTTCATAAATGTATGGATATCTAATATTGTATTGTTTACCAGTTCTGATTATCTAAAGAAGTAAACTATGGAGACTTGCTCTGATTAAAAATAGTAACGTTAAACTCAGTAAAGCACCAAAGACGCAATTTTTTTTATTATATTCATTGAAAGAATTATCGAACGTACGTAGGTACCGCAACTACCAGAATTATTCAATACTTTTTATTTCTCCATTTTTATTTCAAAATGACGAAATCACTTGAAAATTCCACTAAAATAAAAGTCAAAAAGTGAATATAGATGGCAAAGTTCAAAACCTCCGATAAAAATTGATTTTATGCTTTAGAATCCTCTTAGTAATACTAAATAGATTTTAAGATATAAAATACAAAATGCACACACATAGCAACTAACACGCCAATTTTTGGAAAAATAGGATAATATGGAAAATATTTTCATACAAATGAGATAACGAACTTGGAAATTACAAAACTTCAACATTTTCCACCATCATAAAAACTAAATAAATACCTCAAAACACAAAACCCTTGCATCCTATACAAATCAAGCTCTTTCTCTTGCCCATTTCTACCATATTAACAAAATAAACACCAACAAATTATAAAACAATCATTCTGAAAAAAAACACACATTCAAAAAAAAAAAAAAAAACTTCAAATCCCAAACTTAAAAAAAAACGGGAATTCAAATCACGGCTCATCAGAAGAAGGCTGCAACGCGTTTATTTTAATAACATACTTTTTCCTAGGCGAAATGCTATTATTAGAGCTCGATTTATTCTCATCCAATTCAACCAACGATGATGATGTCATGCTGACGTCATCTACTTCGTCGTAGGAATTCCCAATCTGATTTCCGCATTTGCGACAGATCAGCCTGGTTCTTTTGCGGAAAAGCCCCCAAGAATGTTTGGAATTGAAATAAGGCATGCATTTTGTTTCCTGTTTTTGGCCGAAACGGCTTTCGTCTATGGAGTAAAAGGAGACTAAGCCTTTTTTGATGGATTTTCCGTATTTCGAACCGAAGTTTTCTGTGTTTCGGTTTGAGGAGCTGAGATTCAAACCATACCCACAATATCCACAGCTGTAAATTGGAGAGAAATTGGGGGTTAGAATTGAAAGATTGGTCGAGAAATTTGTTGAATTTTGCTAATAAAGGGATTTATTTGAAGATTAGAGCACAAATTTTGCGTTTTGGCCTAATTGTAGAAAATCCTAGTTTAAAAGAATAATTTGAAGCCTGAAACGATTTAAAGCTGCAATAAATCGATGCGGTTACTTTCAGTTGAATGTCTGATTTGAGGGGTTTTAGTGAATTTGAATTTTAAAATCCAAAACCTTGCTAAAATCTTTTATATCAATCGCAGTCCCACAAATCAAACAACTAGAAAAATATCCTGTAAAACTAAAACAAATTCCGCATTTACCGAAACTCTTCAAATCAAACGTCCCTCACAAATATCAACGAAAAATAAAATATTTTTTACGAGTCAATACCTGTAGGTAACTTCCTTGATGGAAGAGAAGCTGTCTAGATTCTTCATTCTTCCTTTTCGCCTTGTTTGAAAGAGAGATTCAGAGAAAGAAATAGATCAAAGGTTTGATCAGAAAACAAATCGACATAAATAATAGGAAGTGCCGCGTTGAGAGCGAGAGCGAAAGAGAGAGATGGAAAAAAAAGGCGTTGGGACGACGGATTATTATCAGAGAAGAAATTAATAAACTGTTATTAATAAAAAATGCTTAATTCCGTGATGGAGTGCTAGCTTTAAATACATGAGGGGCTCATACCGCTCTTCTATAATTACAGTTAGAACTTTCTAGATTAGGTCTTCTATATTAAGTTTTGTATTTTTCTTTCTAGAAATTATGTAATATAGACTTGAATAAATTTTCTATACTTTTTGAAAAAGTATATTAATGTTGAGATACAAATTTAAGTAGACGATTTCTTAATTGTTAGGTTGAGATTCTATAGGATGATTCAATATAGAGATCAGGATTGTTGTTTAATTGTAATTTTGTATGCATGAATGTACAAAATCCAAAATATAGTGCAATATCGTACTTCTTTTTCAATATCTTGATTTTTGCAAAAAAGAATGCTATTTCTAAATAATAATAGTTGAAACAATTGTTGTCATAATTATCTTGAAACCTAATAGAATTTAACTATATTTTATGAATAAAAAATTTAAAATCCTAAAAATATATTAAACTATCATGTCAAATTCAAGATATTTGAAATAATTTATGCCAATCATTTTATGCATTTGTTTCCATTTCTTCAATCACCAAATATAATTGGAGCTAAATTTGAAGATGCTAATCAATATATGTATATTGACACATCATCTTTTTAGAATCTGGTTTGGCGGATTAAAGTTCTTAATCACTTCATTATATAATAATAGTCTTAAACGTCATTTATTCCCCTCCAAGGGCGACGGTGATATTCCAGATGGGAAGCGTGTCATTTGTTGAGTCGTTCGTTGTGTGAGCTCTGGTCTGTCTGAAGTTTTTTTTTCTTTATTATTGATTATTGATTTTCCTTTGGTCGGTTCAAGTCGAGCAATGGATTAGTTTATTTATGTTTAGTTAATTACTATAGTTTGTGTTAAATTAGTTTAGTTAATTAGTTAATATGTGTTTAGTTAGTATAGTTTGTTAAATTGGAGTTCTTCTTTGTGATTTGAAATCGCAAAGGAAAGATAAGAAATAAATCAAAACAATCGTTCAATAAATATTTAGAAACGAAAGGAAATACTTCTTTAACCGAAAATTCAAGCATTAATCAAATTATTCAGTCAAGACACAGAAAAATTCGATTTCATTCAATCAAACAATCAATCTAAAACTAGATGGATATAATTTTCTGTTATGGAAAACGCAACTTTTAATAAAATTAATTTTATTTTGAGTTACTTTCAAATAATAACAATTATAATTTATTTGGAAGAGAGAGAATAAAGCCCCTCCAAATTTTCTCAAAAAATAAATAAAAACAATTACAATAACAATAAGAAGAATAAAGAATAATAACATCAAAACATTTCGCCGTAAAATGCAACATATGCAAATTATCACAAAACTCATCAATCTTCAATCACAAAAATCAGTCCATTTTTGCGGAAGCTATGAGTCGTGTGATCCACCTCCTGATAAAAATAAAAGGGATAATTTCATATTTGCCATTACAAAAACTCAAAATATCATATTTACCATTATAAAAATCAAAATATCATATTTGCCATTACAAAAACTTCAAAATATCATATTTGGAATTACAAAACTTAAAATATCACATTTGCCGGTCCAAAATTTAAAATCTATCAAATTTATCCAAAACTTGAAACCATCCATCTTTTTCCGTTAAAACAAACGGTCCATTCTTATAATTACTATTTTACCCCTAAATATATTTCATCAAGTAAGTTATACTTACTTTTGATCATTTTTTTAAATATAAAGTCAGAATTTAATATGAGAAAAAAATATATATATTCAAAAGAAAAATCAACTATTCCAACTCCATAGAGTTTTGAAATAATTATTTTTGAAGAGAAAAGGTGAACAAGGAGAATATATTATTTTTACAATTAAAATAATATTGTAAGAAGAAGGTGTGCAAACGGGGACGAGAGTTTAGATCAAAAAGATAGTATGTATATTTGCTTGTGAAGAAAAAATAAAAGGATATTTTGGTCATATTGAATAAACATAACGGAAAGTTAATGGTTTTGAATATGTTAGATATTCTTGAAGTTTTAAAAGAGTAATTTTGATAAATTTTGTGTTTTGTAATGGTAATATGATATTTTAAGTTTTTCTAATAGCAAATATGATATTTTAAGTTTTTACAATGGCAAATATGATATCTTAAAATTTTTGTAATGGCAAATATGATATTTTAAATTTTACAATGACAAATATGATATTTAAAAATTTTCTAATGGCAAATATGGAATTTTACCAAAATAAAAAATAAATTCAAGACCAAATTGATCACCAAAATTCAAAATATAACTAAACAACTTACATTAGTATCACTCAGCTCTAAATTATAAAAATCCATCGATTTTTCCTTAAAAAGCGGGCCTGCATGCCAAGTCCCTTTATTAAGCTTCAAAAATTTCGAACCGCAAACCCTAAATACAATAACTTCATCTGGATTTGGGGGAAGATAATAATGTCCACAATTTGATTTTTTGACGATTTGGCCCTTGTCAGAATTATCATTTGCGATTTGGTCCTCCAATATGGAAGGCTTGGCAACCCCTAAATACCAGTTTTGACCCCCAATTGAGCCGAGGCATTGAGTCACACTCGCGTGATGTGTGATTGTGGAAAATTTGAGCTTCTGATCTTCCAATTTCATGATGTGAAATCTGTGTAAAATAAGTTCAGTCAATTATGATCAAAATTATCAATTAGAATCACAGTAATTTGATTAGATGATAAGATTGAAATTGAGCATATTTCAATTGAGAGAGAGAGAGAGAGAGACCTGGGAATGCCTCGACTGAGATCCAGCTGTGCATCGTGCGGTCCATATTCATCTCCATCAGCCGAACAAGAAATGACCTGGCCGAACGGCGCAAAGCTCTCCGGCGTCACCTCTACGGCCTTCAGCTTCACCTCTTTCGCCATGGCCATTTCGATCTGATAAAGAAAGAAGAGAATTCAAGACCTTAATAAACACAGTTGTATTGTTTTTCCAATGTAGGAATTATGCATATAGATCCTTATAAATACTAGAATTTGAACATACACGAACTGTTGCTCGAACTGAGAGAGCAGAATCAGATTAGGTTCAGTTAGACTGTGACAGCATTTATTGTTTTTTGAGGGGCTAAAGTGCAAAAAGGATGAAGATAACGTTTTGGCGGGCCATCTTATGAACATGTCATCCAATTAGATCAAAGCATAGAATCCGGAATTGAAAGCACGGTTTTAATAAAATCCATAATTCCATTTCCCAATTTGGCTTTGTGCAGAATTATCCAAATAACTGAAACGATAATCATCATTTCTTGTAGGGAAAATGATGGAATCATAATCAATAAATTGAACATGTCATGTCCTTAGTCGTACCCAATGATTCGAATCTAGTCATCAGCAAATTGCAAACTAAAGATGATTTAATTAATGATGAAAGAATAATGGGAAGAACATATCCAGACCTGGATATCGCGGGTCAGCACGTACAGACCAATCTAGAAGCAAACTTGAAAATAATGGTTTTACAATTAAGATTAATACAGGGGCCATTCTGCAAAAAAATCCAGACTTGGATGTCTTGTTTGTTTATTTAGTGATCCAAAGTTAATGAAAAGAATGATAGCCCATACATTGACAGAATGGCGCGATCCTCCAGATTCCACTCTCTCATGCACTAGGTTCATAATAAGACGATCAATAAAAGAAGCCACGTTATCTTATAACTTGGATTTTCTTTCAGTATGGTTCAACATGGACTAGTCGTATCTAACATTTACTTCTCGTTCAATGAGTTGGATTCAACTTCCAAGTATTATCGATTTTCCATATGGAATACTCAATACTCTGTGTAGCAAACCAAATGATTTACTGAAGTACGTGAGATTTCTGATTTCTATACAAGTAGATACACACACAATGCAATAGAAAATCATATCTATGTATTGCCCCAAAGCATCAGCATTTTTGTCCTTAATCAAATATCCTATCATTAAATAATAATGATAAAATACAATTAATGAACAAATTTCTCCATATACTCCTAAACAGGATTGAAATTCTACGACTACTTCCTATTCCTTAACAAGCATGGTCTGTTTGAACTAGATTTTTTCGTTTCAGGGGATATATATGCAAAAGTGCTAAGCTAACAAAGATCAAAGGAAGTGGGACCCACAGGACCTGACTGACCAAAGCCATGATTAAAACTCTCGACTAATTCTTGTTCTTTTACCTTTCCCCCCCTGGACTCCTTCCAAATTCCATTCTCCGTCCTCCTCCTCTTCCCGTTCTGAATTCTCCTCTCTCACCCAATTACTCTCGCGCAATCAATGGCCGTCGCTTCGCCGGAGGCCGGGGAGGTGTGCCCGCCGGCAATCGGGCACTCGAGGGGCAAGGGGGCGGCGGCGGTGCAGGCGTGGAAGGTGGTGGTTGGCTGGATGTGCTTCCTCGTGCAGGTCGTGGTGCAGATCCTGAGAGGAACGCCGTCGTGGACTCAGCTTCTCTCTTACGTCGGCTTACGTCACCCCCTGCTTTCATCGGGTGCCACGTCAGCTGCTGCGACGACGCCTTTTATGCCCCTTTCGACGGAGGAGCCGATCGACTCGCCGCCTCCGCCCATGTGTCAGACAGAAATTCTGCCTAAGCTCACGGTACTGTTTAGTTTATGTATTTATGAGCTGAAATGATGATGATGATTTGAATTTTTTGATTTTTTTTTTTTTGTTTGAATTAACATGGACTTCTTGAGGTGAATTTCGACGCAATTTGGTAATTTGAGCTGAAATTTTAGTGAATATACTTGTAATTTGGGGAAATTTTGGTCTGAATTGATGAAAGCTAGAAGTTTTTTTTGGCTTTGATCATATCAAGTGGGTTATTGACTCTGGCATTAAATGCTTCAGTACAGTAGAGTTGGTATCTTCTAATTTGGGGAAAATTGACCATCTTTTATTTGGGAATTTAAATCAAATTTGAATTTGATTAGTATATATCGAGGGACAATTTGGAAAAAGTAGGTGCAGAATTAGATGTGGTTAAGAACTTGATAAGGATAGTTATTTATTGAAATAATTGAACAAATTGAGTAGCATAATCGACACTGTATTTCTCTTAAAATATCAGAATTAAGTAAATGTGGTTGATTAATTTCAGGTTGTTTTGGACTTAGATGAGACATTAGTATGTGCATATGAAACTTCAAGCCTACCAGCTCTTGTTAGATCTCAAGCTATTCAATCAGGCATTAAATGCTTCGAACTTGAGTGCATTTCCACTGACAAGGTCATTCATTAAATGATTACTCATTTCTGTTATTTTATTTTATTTATCATGTAAAATAATTTTGAGATAGTATTTTATTTTTAATTTAGGAAGCGGAGGGAAAACAAAAGGTGAATCATGTGACTGTTTTTGAACGGCCAGGATTGCACGAGTTTTTGAAACAGACTAGTGAATTTGCCGATTTAATTCTTTTTACAGCTGGCTTAGAAGGTTTTGTTATATTTGTTTTTCTTATTTTTCAGAGAGAAGGACTTTTATAATTTTCATTTATAATAATACTAAATAAATATGTAATATTCAGGTTATGCAAGACCACTTGTTGATAGAATTGACAGTCAAAATAGATTTATGTCTCGACTCTACAGGCCCTCTACAGTCACCACGTATATTTTTTTTTCCATTTTTTATTAAAATTTTCAATTTTTTTGTTTTAAATATAACGAAATATAATATTTTTTTATTTGAATGTGTATAACAGGCAATACAGAGAGAATGTGAAGGATTTAACATGTTTAACGAAGGATTTTTCGCGAATTGTTTTAGTGGATAATAATCCGTTCAGTTTCTTGCTTCAGCCTCTGAATGGAATTCCGTGTGTCCCTTTTTCTACCAGCCAGCCTGCCGATAATCAGGTAAAATAAATAAAATAAAGTAGGGAAATTTGCAAACAAGCCCTTGTATTATGCTAAATTGCATAAAAACCCTTCCTTATTCCAAAATTAAAAAAATGACCTTCAATTTTCATCCTTCATCTTTTTTGATATTTTTTAAGAATACAGTTTTTTTTTTTTTGCAAGTTTTTCTGAAAAAAATAGAACCGACGAGAAAATATACTGAATTGTTTATTTTATTTATTTTTTATATTTTAGTTGTTGGCCGTAATACTTCCGCTTCTAAAGCAACTATCTATTCAAAAAGATGTGAGACCTTTATTATACGAAACATTTCACATGCCTGAATGGTTTCAAAAGCACGGAATTCCGCCTCAGCCAGATCATATTTTGTAGATTTTTATTATTTTTTAAATATATTAATTAATTTTGTAATTTTACGTCGGTGGAGAAATTCAAAAAGGCTGAGTTTAGTGTTTGTATATCATATGATTTCAATTGAAGATCGTTTGTACATTATTATTGTTGGAGTCTTGGTCTCTTTCTGCACGGTTGTCGAGGCGATTTGTTGTTGTATTGATTGTATAGTTGTAACATTTCAAATTGGAATGAAGAGATTTACAAATTTTATTTGGGATTTAATAGGTTTTTACTCTTCAATTTACATATTCGAAAAATAATTATTGTGCATTAGTGTTTAACGACTCCATATGGAATTTATCACACCACCATATCAAATTTAACATTTGGCATCAAAGTGAAGAGATTTACAAATATCATTTTGAGATTTTGGCAGGTTTTTTAATCTTCAATTTACAAATTTTCACAACAATTATTTTGCATTCTATTTACACCAACACACGACCATTTTAATGTTATTATGACTCCATACCAAAATTCTAATATTCTGAATTTCTAATCACATCATCATAATCATACCGATTTGCTCTCTCATAAACCGAATCGGCCACAAATCTCAACTCCTTTTTATCAATTTCAGAATCTTTTCCCAACTTTTCAATCAACTTTTCAACCCCTTCAAAATCCCCTTTTAATCCAAGAAGACTTAACATTTGAAAATGGACCCGGTCCGTAAAAACACACTTCTCCTCTTCCATTTTTTCATATAAACCCTTCGCCTTTTCAAATTCTCGTAATTTTCCATACGCATTTAATACGGTCGCAATTGTGTCTGAATCAGGAAAGAAATCTCTCTCAAGCATTTCATCGAACACCTCAACTACATTCTTAAACCTCCGGTTTTCGGAGAATAATTCGATCATGGATGAATAAACCGAAATTTCATTTATTTCTTTATTTTGGACCGCTTGTCTAAAAACCCAAGCCGCCTCTTCAACTCGATTCGCTTTCGCAAGAATCTTAATCGCACTATTTTTATTCATATTATTCTCATGATCTCTCAAATCATGCAACAAACTTTTCGAATTTGAAACTAATCCTGCACGTTCATAAACCACAACCATCGTTTGATACAAAACCGGATCGATTTCCACATTTGATTCTCTCAATTTCTCAAACAATTTCACCGCTCGATCCAACTTTCCAGCCTTCCCCCAAATAGAGATGATTGTAGAATAAGTAACCGAATCCGGAAAAATCCCTTTTTCTTGCATTTCTTGAATCAAATGACTCGCCTTCTCATGCTCAAGAGACTTACCGTAAATCGAAATCATGGTGTTGTAAGTTATGACATTTTGCTGAATCTCCTTCTTTTGCATGAGACGAAAGAGATGAATCGCCTCTCCAAAGAGCTCACAATCTCCGTAGACACGGAGCATCGTATTAAATGTGACTACACTTGGTTTAATTCCTAATTTAGGCATGGACCAAAAGAGTCTATCTGCTTCTTTTGGTAAACCGAGCTGTCCATAGACATGGAGCACCACATTAAATGTGGTCAGATCTGGTTTCACTTTATTTTCTTTCATGTGAGAGAAGAGGGAAAGAGCGGAAAGAAATCTGCCTCGTTTTACGAATCCGGAAAGGAGAGTGGAATACGAAACGGCGTCTGGAGTGACATCAGCGAGTGACATGTCTTGTGTCAGAATCCGACCGGCTTCGCGGAGTAAGCCGGCGGAGCAGTGAGCGGAAATGGCGGCATTGAATGCTCGCAAGTCAGGGGTGACTCCGCTCGCTTTCATTCGTGAGAAGAGAGAGATCGCTTTGGACGGATCGTTCAACTTGAGAGCTAGATGCATTAAAGTGGAGTATAAGATCAGATCTGGTTTGACCTTGTCTTCCTCCATTAATGGGAGGAAAGAGAGGGCGAGATCCAGATGGCCGGCCGAAGAGAGAGAGGATAAGAGCGTGGAGTATGAAATCGCGTCGGGCGTTAAGTTCATCGAACGCATTTCGAGTAACAGGCCGCACGCGAGATGGAAGTTCTGAGAGCGGGAGAAGGTACGCAGCAGGAGATTGTAAGGGTGAAGAGAGAGAGGATATAGAGAGGAAGAAGAAGAAGCAGAGTTGTTTTGATACATCCAGTCGAGCAGAGCTAGCGAGCGAGAGGGACAGAGGGAGGGGGAAGAGAGGACGGAGCACATGAAGCGGAGAGAGAGGACGGGTTGAGAGGAGATGACGTAGCGCGACATCACGGCGGAGATCTGAGTGAAACTGGAGGTGGCGGAGAGGGAGGTGAGGAGGGCCGGGAGATCGACGGAGTGGTCGAGGTACCGGGAACGGCGGTGTTTGTGGTTAGGGTTGATCCATACCTGTTTTGAGGAGGTGGAGCTCCGGCGAGGGAGGGAAGCAGGAGGGGTGGAAGACGCCATCGCCATTTTTGCTGAGGTGAGGATCTGTGATGGAGGGAAGGGAAGGAGAGCGAGAGGTTTATCTTCTTGATTTTCGTTTTTATGTTCTTTTTTGGGTTGAGTATTATTGTTGGCCTTAAAGTCCATGGATTTTTGTGAGTGTTTCACCGTTGAGTTGAAGCCTGTGGCCCAATTGGTTTACACTAAAAAATGGGAAAGACTATTTTATTGATGAATAAAGAAGAAGAAAGAATAAAGTACTGAATGTTGATAAATTATTACAGTGAGTGGTTATATATTATATGCAGAAGCGTCTAATTGATAAATTATCTTTCACTAATTATTAATTTCAAGCATGAAAGATTTCAGATCTAAATGCCCTCCTTCAGAAAAAAGAACGGCAAATTATACAATTCTTTGTTAGTTTTTAATATCAACTGTCACAAGAGAATATTCAGTAGAATATTCATACTCTTGCTAGCTGGGTTTATAATAAAATAATTTAATTTGCTAGCACAATGCAAATTATGTTTCGTTACATAAATCCCCATGTTTCTAGCAATTATATTAATTTAAATACAATAGAAAAATAACCAATTTTTTTATTAAACAAATGTCTACTTTTACACAAATACTGGAACTGTCAGTTAATTCAAAAAGAATCCATTATTATTTTAGGAGAAAAAACACAACAAACTATACAATTGATAGAAAAAATTTGCCGATATTTACATACAAACAAACATAACAAGACCAAAAAAATACAACACAACCATGCACAAACACCAAAAACATTCACCAAAAAAAATACAAACAAACAAAATAAAATAGCACAACAAAAACAAAGTGAAAAAGAGTTGGCAAACCTGTGTAATAATAACAAAGCACTTCATTCCTATTGATATGAAAAAGAAAGCCATTGATGCTTCAATGCCTCTCTTGCAGTAGGTCTTCTTTTAGGGTTTATTTGCAAAAGATACGAAATAAAATCAACAAATTTTGAATCTGCCGTTTGTAAATGCTCTTCCAAAGATGATTTCTCAGGTATCAAATATTCCATCTGATCCGTCTCCTGAATACATCAAAACAAAAATAAGTAAAAATACTCGTTCATTTTTATTCATTTTAAAAATAATTAATAATTACCTCATTTTTATGAAAAAGGTCATATTCATCTGTGAAATATTTATTCGTGTCTTGACCCCTCAAAAGCATGTCCATATCAATCGGCCCAATAATTCCAATTATTCTTGCAAGCATCATTGCTACAGAATCATTCGGAAATAAAACCTATCATCACAAAAAAAGTTAATAAATTTCCACGCTCAAAATAATATTTCCAATATTTCCAGGGACCAATATGTGAAATTACCTCGCCAGTATATAACTCAACCAAAATACAACCAAGAGACCAAATATCGATTTTCAGATCATACGAAAGCCCCAAAATTACTTCTGGAGCTCTGTAAGATCTTGACTGGACATACAAACATAAATTATCAGTCACAAAGCAACTGCTTCCCAGATCGATTACTTTCACTTCACACCTACTGTAGCTCTTTATCAGCACATTTTCAGGCTTCAAATCGCAGTGGATTATTTTCAAGCTGTGGAGGTAAACTAGCGCCTCTAGAATTTGTCTTGCAATTGCCTGTGTTACATATTAATTTAAAAAGTTAGGTCAAAAATAAATGTATGAAATAATTTAAAATGAATATAATTTTAGTTCAATATATTGAATACATTACTTGTATTCTAGGTATGGTGAAATAAACTTCACCGCCAGACTCTTGATTATATTTCTGAAATTCATATAAATTCGCTCGTAATAATTCCGTTACGATAAAAAGATGCTCCTGCAATAAAAAATAAACACAATTTTCAAAATGTTTCACGTAAAAATAAAAATATCCAAAAAAACACACTTATTAACTATAAAAACTCAAACCTGGTAATAAAAATAATCAAAGAGGCGCAAAACGTGATGCTGATCCAACGGGTCATATTTATTGACAAATTTCAACAATTTAATTTCGTCCAAACTTTGGTCGAAAAAGTCCTTGTCATTTTTAATAATCTTCAAACAAACATCAGTGTCAGTATGCAAATCATGTGCCTGCACGACTTTACTAAATGCAGCTGAGCCTAAGTATTCAGTCACATAATATCGTCCAGCTATAATTGAATTGATGATAATTGGAAACTCCTTGTTTTCTTCAAAACCTGTCCTGTAGTTTCATTGCCTATTTTCATGAATTTATTTCAATTCAAAAAGTTTATGTTGAGAATAAAATTGTTGAAAAATATCGAGTGAGGTTGACTTACTTGTTTTTGCGATGGATGATTCGTAAATCGAAAGTTTCGTATTCTTTTTGGAAGTTAATTAGGGCAAGGTCAAGATTCATTTCTTGATCTTCTTGATCTTCTTTAGTCTCTTTTGAATTGTTTTTATTATTGTTGTTTGTAATTATAGGCCCTAATAATCCAATATCAAACGCATCATCATCATTTTCGTTATTTGGAAATGGTTCTATAACAGTATTATTATTTCCATAAACTCCTTTATTTAAATCCTCATTATCCGAATTATTCCCCAAATCCATCAATTTCTCATTCTCAAGCTCCGATTCAAAATCTGAAACTCACAAAATCATTAACAAAAACAAATCCAACACAAAAAAACAAAACTAAAAAAAATAAAATAAAATATTAACTCAACTAAAAACTCACTTGAAAGAGGATTTGAATCGGCCAAATAATCCCCCACAATCTCAAACTCCTTCATTCCATTCAACAAATCCCCTTCAAAAACCAGATCTCTTTCTCTCACAACATTTTCATCCCCGCCCCCAAATTCATCCAAAATCTCAGTACAGTCCTCCATTATTTTATACCTCCCATAAACCGACCCGCTCGAATTTCCCTTTTTGCCCCCGGTTTTGCAACAATCGCACATGGGGGACCCACAGTCCTTTGAGTGAGTGTTACTGTTAGTAATGAATTTGTCTTTGGTGCGGGCCCCGCTCGTCAGTGCTGACTCATCGTACCACCATGAGCTCTCGTTGAAGAATTCCGAGTTTTTGTCGTAATCTCTTGCTGTACCGAATTCGAGTTCTGACGAGCTTGAGTCGGATTTAGGTCGGACAGGAGACCACATGCCGTATGGATTCAGGAGACCTTTTATGTCAAAATTGGAAAAAATGGGGAATTGAGGAATTAGAAGGAAGAATTGGAAATCAAAACGGATTTTTGCTTGTTTTCATAAGTTTAGTCAATGAAATTTTGGAAATTGCAAGTACGCGACAAGTTTTTGAGCTGAGGAGGTAAGATGTCGTTATCAAAAGCTCGGTCGTTTTCCAATGATAGAATTAGTAAGAAAATTGAAGAAATCGTATTAAAAAAAAGAGGATCATCAGTGAAGAATTAGCAAAATGTAGAAATTCAGTTTCTTAAAAGAGAAAAGATCAGAGCAGAGTTGAAATGTGACGCCAGAAAAAATTCAGGTGAAATAAATACGACAGTTATACTGAAAGTAAACTAATCTAGTGACAGGATGCGTACCGGGAGACGATGAATGCATGCTGACAAAAGCATCGTCATCATCATCATCATCATCATCATCATCGTCGGAGGAAGATGAGCTACCCGCCGCAGAGGGTTTCGACGTAGAGAGGCGGATACGCGGGAGCGAATGTGAATGTGAAATCTCGCCGGATTCGACGGATCCGTCGCCGCCTGAGCGAGAGAGCACGTCGTCACGCAGCGCGGAGGCCGCGGCGGAGAAACCTCCGTCCGTCAAGAACGCCATGACCTCGTCCAAACCTGGCGCAGACATGGTGACGTCAGCAGAAAAATACAGTCAGGTCATAGGAAAATTGAGGAGGAGAAGGTGAAACGCCATTTGTGAGAGAAAGTCAGAAGAGAGGGAGAAACTCATGTAGAAACACTGGAGATGAAAACCGCACCTGACTTTTCAAGACAGCGGAAAAAAAGGCAGATTGGTTTGGTTTGGTTTGCTTTTCAATCTCTCAATTTCATGAACCACTGAACTGAAGAGGAATCCTCAACAGAATTAACATGTAGAAATGGATGCTGCATTTTTATTGTTATCAATGGAGAGGAAATAGTGGGAGCGATGCGGGGGGACAAGTGGGAGAGGGGTGACGATATCATGAGGAATAGACGGGAGAAGCGGGCGCGGGATTGTCAGAGCATCACGTGATGTATCTGATGTGCTGCCACGTGGAAAGGGTAATGTCTGGAAGGAAATCGTTATTGTTGGCGAGGGTAGTTTAAGGGTAGGTAAGGGGTGAAATTATCACGCAACCTCGCTTGCTTTATTCGGGGATTAAGACCCATCTGAGATCTTCTGTGGCCACAAAAATCTCTCCTTCCAAATTTAGCGAAAGTACTTAACAAGTCAAAAGGACATATTTACTGATTTGCTTATTTTATTGTGCTTACACTTATTTGTTTTTTTTTTCTAAATTAGTAGTCAAAAATATTAATTAAGGTTGTCATTAAAAAATAAAAAATTGCTATAAATAGGAGATTACAGATAAACACCCTTTATAAAAAGTTCAAATCGCACTCTTCAAACTATTTATCAACAAAATGAAAATAAAATACTAAGCTATACAAATTTGTATTGACTTTCCAAATTGAATTGCCCGTCTTAATTCAAGCAAGAACTGTTTGTCTAGCGTGAGAATAGGCTTTAGCTGTGTTGTTCACATTGTTTCGAAAAATATGTCTATTCATTTTCTTCTATATTCTCAACACGATGTTGTCAATATAATTTGACATTTTTTTTCCGTATTGTTTAGGATTATGACCATTTGTAATGAATATTAATCGAAATATCGATGGTACTTATATATTTACTTATTTGTTATTAATTTTTTTGAATAAATTTACAGTGTAAATTATAAAATGATTTGATAAATAAATGTTTGTATTAACTCAAAAAATTAATAAATTTTCATCTTGACAAATAAGTTGGCATTATAAATTAATATAATAACAATAAATAAAAAATTAATACTTCTTTTATTTCCAAATCACAATTAATATATCATGATTATTTTCATATAGTATATTATGATAGATAGAAAAAAAAACTTATTTTATTATATATTTTTTGTGCGGAAACTTTCAGTTCAATTCCAATTTATTTTATTTATTTATTCATACATATTTTTACTAAACACACTATATTATTACAATAACAAGTAAAACAAAGAACAAATGATGTATTTTATTAGACACACAAAAGGCTACAAAATGTGTAACCACAATATGAAGTGGAAGTCTTGCTTAAACAACCTCCAAAAATCGTACATTTCATTTTCAGACAGAAAGATTAGGCGCACCTTGCTCACTACGGACAGCACAAAAAGAGAACCATCCAAGTCATGGTGGTTGTAATAGATTATAGAAGCTTCTTTTAAATCCTCAAATTTGATTTTGGTTTGTAAATTTCAAAAAGAATAAAGTATGTTGATTGCACTTTTTGTACTGGCTCAACAAATTTATGAGTTATTAATTGCAATTTGGTATCAGTTCAATGGATTTAGATTTCCTAACTTATATTTGATGATTAAGATTGTTCAAGGTTGTTGTAATAGAAACCTCTATTTGAATTCTTCAAATTTGATTTTTGGGTTTTCAAAACTCAACAAGAGTAAATTATGATGATTGCACTTTTTGTACTGGCTCAACAAATTGAAGAGTTATTAATTGCAATTTGGTACCAGTTCAATAAATTTAGATTTCTTCCTAATAATTGACAATTAAGGCTGATATCGCTGTCTGTATAATTAACAGACTCGAATTAAATAAGATTAAATTACAATCTATCTAACAAAATTGAAGGACAGTCCTCAAACTCATCCCATTCTTTCTCTCTCTACTTCAATTTAAATATTTCAAAAAAAAAAAAAAAAAAAATCTAACTTGCTAATTCTGAATCAGGTTCAATTGCCGATCTCAGACCTTGACGAATCATCATCTTTGCATAAAATTCCGCGTGCTCCTATTCAAATTATATTCATATAAATAAATTTCTTATTAAAAAAGATGAAACATGAACTATTTAAATATTATTGGTGGCAAATCTAAATATTTACCTTTACTGTGACAATAACTACTGCAACTCCTTTTTCACGCGACTCATAAAATATACTTCTAGCTTTTTCAGGAGTTACTGACGGTACCACTTGCGGTAAAACCTTTTCCACTGAAATAAACAAAAAATATATATAAATATTTCAAATCATAATTGCCACATGAAACTGAAAAACAGAGGGATGTTTTGGTAATTTTAGCATACCTAATTGTTCAGTATGGCGTGGATCATCGATTAATAAAACTTTGTAGCTGTCCCCATTGCTGGTTCCTTTTCTCACAGTCAGTCTTCCAATGTCTCCTCCTGTCCAATTTATTCTTATTTTTAATTTAATTAAAAATACAAACAATCATTACTAGTTTGCATTATTAGGTTGTGGGCCTTTTCTTAAAAAAATGAAAAGGAAAAAAAAAACTTTTGTTCTGTAATTGGAATGAGTTTTGTGAATTGAATCATTGAAATGAAAAGAGGCCGCTGAATTTAAAGGTCTGGAGTGCTTTAATTCAAAGTCAAAAAGAAGAAATACATACTTTTTAGGGAAATTCTTCAAAAACCCCCTCACTTTTTTGCTATTTATCAAAAACATCCTAACTTTTCAATGTTCTTCAAAAACCCCCTATAAAGTGAATTCAATTTTTTTTTTGGCCTCTATGGTGTTAACCTCAACTTTTCCATCCAATTTTGATTTATAAAAGACTAAAATATCCCTCTTATATTTATTTTCATATTTTATTATATTCAATAAAATAATAAATAAATATATTATTTTTGAATATAATATTTTACGATTTTAATTTTATGATATTATTTTATGATATGTTAGTTTTTATTTTATGGTGTTATATTACAATTTCTTTTATTATCTTATATTTAAATTATAATTTTATATTACGTAAAATATTATTTTTGTCACTATTATTTATTGTGATTTTGTCTATATTTTAGTCATTAATTTAATTTAATTTAATTTATTTAATTCAATAAAATATGATATGAAAACAAATATATGAGGGCATTTTAGTCTTTTACAAATCAAAATTGGATGGAAAAGTTGTATTTAACACTATAGGGGGCTAAAAAATATTGAATTCACTTTATAGGGAATTTTGGAAGAACATTGAAAAGTTATGGAGTTTTTGATAAATAGCAGAAAAGTCAGAGGGTTTTTGAAGAATTTCCCTACTTTTTAAAGGAAATACATCATAAACTAAAGTAGAGCATTAATTAAAAAAAGAAAAGTGGCTTTAAAGAAACAAAAGAATGGTGTCATGTGCATTTACTGAAGTGTCTGCTTACTCAATAATAATATATTACACATATAAACAGTACATTTCTAATCATTCACTGTGCATTTTTATCAAAATAATGGGAAAAAATCATGTAAATAAATATTTTTACCTTCGAGAGGAAAAACTCCAAATTCAGAGGGGTCTAAAGTGGGGCGTTCCACTATTCCTGCTCCGCTCCCTTTCAGAGCTCTCATTTCACTCCGATGACTCCTCTCCAATTTCACTCGCTTGTTCCTAAATGGCACAGTGACACTTGACTTAACTGGAGATAAAAGGAAATTTATGAACTGGATGGGAGATAATGTTGCTCCTCTGCTGCTCATCGCCATTATTTGGAGAATTGAGCTTGTTTTGGTTCTTTTGTCAAGTTTTTGTTTTGATAATTGTAATGTGTTGAATTCAGTGTAAGGCTATTCAAATGCGTGAGAATGAAGACGATAGGGCAGTATTTATTTAGTGATAAATGAATAAGAACAATCGAGAATTAGATAGAAAAAATGGATCACAGAAATTTATTAACGACACGTAAAATTTTGTCCATTCGTGGTGTTTTGAGGTGGAAATATGACCAAATTTTATGGAGTTAAAAAATATCAAGCAAGAATTTTCTAGAAATGGTGATAATGCAAGTTCACAAGAGAAACAGAACTTCTGGAAACATCCGAAAATCAACGGTAATAAATTGAAAAATAATTGGTCCACTAAAAAGCTGCCACGAGCGTGATTTGAAACCTTACAAGTAGGCCCTCAATATTTTTGGTGGACCAGTTGGATTCACAATAAAAACTTCTCATTTCATTCTTTTTAAACAAGTTTAAAAAAGAGAGTCCAATGCCAATAATTTCCATTGAAAATCAAAGTACAAGAAAATACAAAGAAATTATAGTTCCTCATACACATAATAATATTTAAAAAAAGCAAAGGGTATCTAATGGTAAGAATTCCAACAAAATGCATGGTATGCCAATAAAAATAAAAAAAAATACTCCAACAACAAAACAATAATCCATAAACCAATATATGTAGAAAAAAGAAAAGGTTTTTAATCTGCTGAAACTCAAACTGCTCATTCGATAAAGTAAAGCAAGCCGTTAAGCTAACTCATTTATTTTAAATATATAATTAAACCACTTGATAATTTTCGGTAATCAACTGAGTCCTTTGCGAAAATTTCGGAACCCCTCCATCTCGAAGCGGTGTGATGCTCGCAACCTAAAATCATTATAATTTTTTATAATTATTAATTAATAAATAACTTAATTTCGTTAATTAGAACCAAAAATGTTGGATTTTATTGGAAATTTAATATTAATATTACCTTAACATCACTGAAAGTATTTGACGCAGAAAATCGGATGGAAATTGGGAAGAATGCTGACGCGTCAAATGGAGGCACAACAAACTCCATTGATCCACTAATTAAAATATAAAAATAACAAAATTCAGTCCATTTTAATAAAATTATAAATAAATAAATTCATGTAAATATACCTGCGGTTTGACTGGTCAATGAGCATAATGGACCACTCCAGTGCAGAGTTCCTCGCATCATACCTATATTCCACACAACATTTCATCTTAATCAAAACATTACATTCTTATAACTCTTTAACATTTTAATTAATTAAATATATATATATATTTTTTTAAATAATTACCTCCACTCGCCATCAATCTGATTAACATTAGGTGGGTCCCTCAAAGCAGGAAGAGGAACAGTAATCACAACATTCTGTAAATCAAACAAATCTGACGCCTCATATTCAATATTCACATAAGTCTCATTTCCTGAAACCGATGGCCAGCAATTCACTACAAAACAAAAACAAAAAACAATCAATTAAATATAACTTTGCACGGATTTCAAAGCGGAATATAATATTGAAATTGAAACAGACCAGTGATGGGAAGAGAGTTTTCGTCCATTTTCTGAATCCGCCACTTCATCAAACCAACATCGTTTTGTCCTGTAGGAAAAGGACGATTCGGATCCTTCAATCCAATCACATTCTGCGTATTAAACAGCTCCTTGTTTATATTCGGATGCGTCTTGAAGCTCAGTCCAGCCATCTCTCTATTCTCAATCTGTCATTCAAAAACACAATTATACATCCAGTCATGGGCTCTTTCGCAATTCACCAACAATTTAAGGTCCTTTTTGCAAAATTACCTGGAGCTGAATGAACCCATCGTCCTGATTCAAAATCTGAAGCGACAAAGTGCCCTGCAAATCAAAGCTCCTCAAACCGCCGTTTCTCTCAATAACAATATTCAAACGCTCTTCAATAGTAACAGTAATCGGATCGGTCGGCGGTAAAACGGATTTCGACTGGAGCGCTGAGCTGGCAGGTAAATCTTCGGCAATCACTTCTCCTTCGGCTTTTAGTGACTCTAAAAATTGGTTGGTTTTCTGAGTCTTTTTGCCGAGTTGCATTCCGAGGCCTTTTGGTGGGGCTTTAGCTGATGAGGCCGCACGGTCTGGATGCAAAATGTTAAATTGTTAAATTTTGAAATGTTGTATTTACCCCTCTACAAATACAAATATCAAAATTCCCCTTTCAAAATGTAATACTAATGAATATTGTATTTACCCCTCTAAAAATGATAAATGCCAAATTTAAATTAGTATAAATTCAAAATATCATATTTACCCTTTTAAAAATTTGTGGACAAAAATACCCTTTCTTGATTAAATTATAGCCCTCTTTTAGTATTTACGACAATAAATTTGATATATACATTTTCTGAGACATAAACATGATATATTTCAATTTTACAAGTGCAAATATGACATTTTCATTTTTATAAACACGAAATTTTCCCTTCAACTAAATAATAATAAATAATGAAATATACCTTTGGTTTTGGAAGTGAAAGAGTCGAGATCAGTGGACATGCCAAAGCCAGATCCACTGCCAAATCCAGATCCAGTGCTGGAAATATTCAACTCGCTAAAACCACTCTCACTTCTCCTAGGCCCAGATATGCTTGAATACCCTCCTGCTGTCTCAAATTTCCCCTTCTCTATCTAAAAACACTCAAAACAAGTACAAGATTTAGGGTTTTAATATCCAAAAAAGTAAATAATTAGGGTTTTATTTAACAAACCTTCCTTGTTTTATTTCATTGGCCTCGCATTTCATCACAAAATACCCCAAAAAGTAATAAAGTACAAAATTAGGGTTTTACTACATTGTTTTTTTTTTCAATTTCGTTGGACTTTGTTTCATCACAAAATAATCAGAAAAAATAGTACAAAAAAGTACAAAATTAGGGTTTCAATACCTTTTTTTAAATTTTATTGGCCTTCTGTTTCATCACAAAAAAGACCCAAAAATAGTAATATAAAAGTACAAATTTAGGGTTTTACTACCTTACTTTTTCAATTTCATCAGCTTTCCATTTCACCACAAAACACCAACAAAAAAAAATAACAAAAAGGCACAAAACTAGGGTTTCAACTTTGAATACCTTGCTTTTTTCAATCTCGTTGGCCTTGCGTTTCATAGTGTCCTTAGCCTCGTTCATCTTGCTCTGCAAGACGAGCTTGTGAAGCTTCTCTTCATGAGACTCCATCTCGCAATACTGCCTCACTTGAGCCACTGTCAAATTCTCTTTGTTTCCCAAAGAGATCGATTCGTCAAATGCAAATATTATTTCGAAGGCTGTTTCACAGACTCCCTCTTCGTCTAAAGACGGTGCGTATTCAGGTACCTTGATGGAATAATTAAGGAAATTGTTTGTGTAATATATAATATTTCATGGGCAATTTTGAGGAAGAAATTGTATAGTTTATGGTATTTATGAAAAAAATGATAACATTTGAATGTTAAGAAATGGAACGGAGTTAGAAGAGTAGAACTAATGTTAATTTTTTTTTTTTAAAACCGTTGAATTTAATGGTTTATGTAAAACCTAACTGATTTAAAAATAATATGTAAATAATTTCATTTATTTTCAATAAATTGTAAAATGTGCTTACACATCAGTTATCGTTATTTATGTATTATCTGAGATTTTGAATATTGTTTAGGGAGGGATTTTAAAAATAAAAATTATTGTTAAGGATTTTTTTAGATTTTCTAAAGTTAAGTGGATGTGTAAACATTCCAAAAGTTCGGGTTTTTTTTAACAAATTTGAGAAACTGAATTTTTATTTTGACAAAATAAAATTTAATAATTTTTTTTATAATTTGAGGATACGACTTTGGAGAGGAGTCTGAGTGTGTCGAGATCTTCTAGGATGTTGCTCTGTTTGTTCGTAACGAGCAGCAAATAAAGCGATTCGATTGGTTGGTACACATATCTCACATTTTCAGTTTCAATGTAAGTATGTTGCTTGCCAGTACCGACCAGTTTCGGAAATGCGGCCAAAAGCCCTTCGATTCTTATTCTTGTCATGTCCACAAATTGCCTTGAAACAAGCACTGGCAAAAAAAAAATCTCAGAAAAAAAGGATTGAAAATTGAAATATGTGTAGATTAGATCTAAGATCTCACATTCTCACTTTAAACAATTAAACTATGAAAATTGTAAAATCAGTAGAATTATAGTTAATTACTGGAAAACTAAATTGTATTAAAGAAATAAGGTGTGCTTACCTTTGCCAGATTTGGTCAGAATGGAAGCCGCAAGAACCACCTGTAACAGATATATAATCAATTAATACCAAAAATTTGTTATTTTGTGTCAATCAACATTTGCAAACTCCAAATTGGGGAAAAAGGGTCCATTTACATACCATTGTGAAAATTATACTAATGCAAGATCTTCACCAGATAATTCAGCAAATCAAATGCCTGAAAGGATAAAGAGTAAAATCAATTAGAAGGGATCTCATACGACCAGTTTCTTCTGTGATTTGATCTGGTCAGATCTTACACTCCACTAATTAGAACGACAAACAAACTGATCAGATCTGAAAACTAATCACAGATCAATGTTTAACACATCAGAGCTAAATTCGACAATGTCTTAAGACGATCTAAACGATTTGTACGAGTAACAATTTATCTAAACTCGTGATATAGATCTAACTAATGCGAGATCACAGTATTGCGTCTGGATCTACTCACAAGCATCTTTAACCAATCTAATCAACAAATTGAAAAACTAATCGGAAAAAATCAGAGAGAGAGAGAGAGAGAGAGAGCTTGCCTTGGCTGAGACTTCAGATCTGTGTCGAGTTTGGCAGAAATGCGAGCGCGCAAAAGAAATAAAAAGATTAATAGGGAGGATGGGAGGAAATTGTGGCTGCACTTGGTGCACGAGATGTTAAATGTCCAGACCGGAGAGAAATTTACTGAATGGTCCCGGTGTGCCCTTCATTCTTAGGAAGCTGCACAGTGGGACCCATAAGTCAGTTATATAGTTTTTTTTTTTTTTTTGAAGTTTCCGGAGGCGAATTGTCTCACCGAGATTCCATTAAATAAAGAAAATAAGTTTTTACAAAGTAGGGAAAAAAGAAAATTATTTACATAAATATTAAAAAGAGAATAAATGATAAAGAAAGAAAGCAATGTTCTATTCCCTGACAGTAGATTTTTTAGTTTGCTAACTGTTGAGAACTCTCCGTTAGAACGCTTGCTTGATACAGTCTTCTCTGGCAGAAGATGCACTGGTTACGCGCTTTCCAGATACACCAGCTCGTGATTAATCAGTCGATATATCTCACATGCGTGTCGATCTTCCTTATATTTGCCCGCAACTTGCTACCTCCAAAACTCCGAGATAGTTGGTGCTAAATCAGAGTTCATCCCCTTAAGAAGCCATATGCGACATGTAAAGTCACAATGCAAGAAGAGATGTGTTGTCGTTTCTTATATGTGTTGTGCACACATTACACATTCTTTTTCATTGGGCCAACCTCTTCTTGCTAGATTGTCCTGTGTCATTCGAAAATCAAGTAACATTTGCCAACCAAAAAAACGCACTTTTTCCGGACATTTTATTTTCCATAGATTTGGATTTTCTTTCGAAGTTGTGTGTGTTAACAGTTATATAGTCTGGTAAGTTTTTAATTGTAATGATCTCTTATTTTATTTACTTATTTATTTATTTGAGATTCAACATATGTTTAATGGTTGAGAGACTTTGCTAATTATGTATTAAATATGATTACGTTTGCGCGGAATTTGAATTCATGATCTCTCATTTACTTAATTGAAAATCAACTAAATGGATTACTTAACTGGAAAATCAACTTGACAAGAAACATTTTATGTCAGAATCACTTATTGGTTGTAAAACGAAAAAAAATTTAAGTTCTTATTTTTTTTTGAAGGAGTGACAGGCGATAGCCTGTTCCACTCAATTGCATGAAATAAATGTTTAGTTACAAGCGAATTTGAGAATACAACATGATTGAATAAATAGAGAAATAAGTCGCGTAAAGATATGAAAAAAGAAAAAATGAAAGAAAGGCAAAGAAGCATTATGGCATTGATGGCGCTGTTCCATGAAGCATATTGATTTTCCATATGTCTGCTAGGTCTCTAGCTTCCTTAACTACTATTGTATGCGGTCTTGCCTTCGATGTGAAAACCCACCTGTTTCTTTCTCGCCATATACTCCATCATGTCGCAGCACAGGTGATATCCCAGATTGGCTTGCATTTTAGTTTTTGGAGAGCTATTCATAAGAAGATTTTGATTTTTAGGGGTATCTTCATCTTCCATAGTGGTTTGTGCCAAGGGTAAATCCTGACGGAATTGCTTAGGACCGTGTAAACCGCCTTGGCCAAGTATGTGGCCCTTGGTCCCCATCTCCATAGAATTTGAGGGGTGTGTGTTGGATGGTGTGTTGCGGAGGTGTATATGTGTTGATCCACTTAATTAAACTTCTCATGAAGAATGAAAGTTTAGAAGGAGAGATAGAGAGGAGATCATGAAAAATTTAAGTTCTTATTATGTTTACATTTTTTTCATAGTCGAATTAACGAGCAAAATATCGCGTTAAACAAAAAATCTCTTTTATATTGTGTAAGATATGCCCGGCAATCAAATCTTATGTGCATGCATTTGTTTGCAAGAGTTTAATTACAACAGATCTTGAAGTGTTTTGTCTTCAAAAAAAATTTTTTTTTTTTTTGGAGAAAACTCGCTAAATCTGTGTGGTAACCGATAATTGATGAGAAAATGTGAATAAGAAAATCTCAATAACAAATGAACTGAATAAATTTTGGTTATTTATTTCATTTTCAATTTCCTCGTATTTTAAACAATAATTTTAAATATGAGAGAACACAAAAAAAAAAAAAAAAAACTCTTGAATAAACATTCTATAAATTTGACGTCTTTCTTTCAAGTCAGATATCCTCAAATTTACAGCTTAAATAGATTTGGATATAATTCATCCTCAGATTTACAATTTAAATAGATTCGAATAAAATTCTCTTTATATGTCAAGAGTATAATTCACCCAAAAAATATATATCACTTGAATATTCAACGTTCTATCAAGTTAATCAAAAAACAGCCCGAGACATCATTAACATGCATGTTGAGTGCATTTTTTTTCGGGTGGGCATTTAAAATCCCCAAATTAGTTTTGTTAAACATTCCCAAATTGTCATCTTAATGATTCAGCGATGCGCCTGATCCCCAATCCATCGAATCGCCTCCAGCAATACTCGTTTGTTCAGGAGGCAAGTGAGGAGCCGGACTGGCTGCAGGAGAAGGAGCAGGTGTGGTGAGAAAGCTTAATGCCATCACAACATCAGCCATCAATGGACGGACCATTGCTTCTTCTTGGAGACACATGGCAGCCACTGCTACAGCCTGATTGAGACCTTTTGCAGGATAACTATCTTCCAGCAATGGATCTACCAGCATTGGGAATTTTTTTTGATCTCTGAACATTGGCGTTGCCTGTGAAGTGAGAGATTATTAATACAATATTATTTGTTTTTTTTAATTCAGTAATCTGTTAGCAATACATTATTATTTATGTTTTTTTACTCAAGTAATCAATACGTACCCAAGATACGAGATTTTGTTCGTGAGTCGGTTTATTAGTATCCATCGCTCTTTTGCCAGAAATTAACTCAAGCAGAACAACACCAAAACTGTACACGTCAGACTTCACGGTCAGATGACCTGTTCTTGCATATTCCGGGGCACAATATCCGTACGTGCCCATTACTCTGGACGAAACATGTGTTTTTTCTCCCATCGGACCGAGTTTTGCCAAACCGAAATCCGATAATTTAGGATTGAAATTCTCATCTAGTAAGATATTGGATGATTTTAAATCGCGATAAATGACAGGCGGGTTCGCTTTTTCATGCAAATATTCCAGCCCTTGTGCAGCTCCGTATGCTACTCTCATTCGAGTGTACCAATCCAACGGTTCTTGATCCTCACTCAGATCTGTTAAATATATTACATTAATTTAATTAGTCATGTTAATACTTACGTGAATAAAAATTAGAAACAAAAACTACTTTTCAGTATTTTCTCTTTTTTTCTCTCATCTATCGATAGACGGTCAACAAAATGTATTGATATAGTTAATCAACAATCTATTTAACATTTTCATTCATTATTACTATAACATACTTAACTGATCAAAAGTCCCTAAAAATGAGGGGAAAATGAGAGAAAAGATAAATGACCTCATGAATAGAGTTGATGCATTATTAGTTAATCAAACAAATTTATTGAGAAAAAATAATGCTATTTATATATAAAAATACCGAGTAAATGATCATCAAGTGAGCCGTGAGGCATGTATTCATAGACTAACAGTCTTTGATCGCCATCTGCACAGTAACCGACTAAATTCACCAAATTTGGATGGTGAAGAAGGCTCAGCATTAAAACCTCCACCAAAAACTCTCTGTTGCCTTGCAACCCGTTTCTGTCTAGTTGTTTTATCGCCACAACCTAAAACAGAAAACAAAACAAAAAATTAAGCAAAATTTACAACAAAAACTTCTGCATTCTGCCTAAATTTGCAAAAGAGCCCCTAATTTTGCCTAAACCACATATGTTTGTTGATTTGATATACATAATGCAGGGGCTTATTTGCAAATTGCCAAACATTAATTTTGAAGAGATAAAATCAGGTCTTCTCTTTCTGACCCCAAAAAACAAAGAGCATATTTCAACATTCAAATACCTGGCCAGTTTTTTCAAGGGTGCCTTTGTAAACTCGTCCGAAACCTCCTTCGCCCAAAAGACAGTTCGGTCTGAAGTTACTTGTGGCAGAGGCGAGCTCACGAAACGTGAATGTCTGAGCTGAAATGTTTCCATTTCCATTGTTGGTTTGATTTTGATCTGTGTTATTATTATTTGCCACCTCAGGCGAGTGCGAACCGGTCGGTGTCGGGTTTTCTGCATGATATTGTATATTAGGTCATCTCATGAATTTTGTATAATTTGATCAGATATTATGTTTTCACAGTTTTTATGACAATTTGTATGAAGAAGTGGAAATTTTGTAGGTTTTGTAAGTGTATTTCAGTCTTTTGGGCAGTAAAACTTCCAGTCTCATAAAATTTTTAGAAGAAGACAACCTATATCTATATATACTAGGTACAACTTAAGCTTGTTTAATGGCGAAAGAGAGAATGCCAAAAAAAAAAAAAAAAATCTGTAGACATGAAAAGTATACAAGTCTCGTCTTTTTTCCATAACAAAAAATCTCTAAAAATCATAAAAAGAAGAAGGAAGAATGGTGATGTAACTAACGGGTTCTTGGAGCACGATTATCAGCTGGGCTTCTTGACGGACCAGGAGGAGTAGTGGGGGGAATCGTCAGAGGGACTTCTCTGCTAGTAGTTTCCACGTCAGCACCTCCATTTCTCTTCGCCTTCCCAGAAGAGAAGCAAGGGAAACAACTCATCTTTCTCTCTTCTCTCTCCTCTCTTATCTTCTCAATTTAACTCTCCCCTCCTAATTCCCCCATTAAATTTCTCTCAAACAACGCAAATGTAGAATTGATTCTCTTGTTATTACAGAACTGATCAAACTGGTTAATGGATAAAAGGTTAGAAGGGAAGCTAAGAGAAGCTGGAGAGAGAGGGGAGTTCGTTTTCTAAGTTTAGAGGTAGAGATGGGGTTCTAATTGAGGGTAATTTTACCAGATTGGCTGGCTGGAAATAGGGATGAACAATGAACGGCTTGATGCAGTTGTCTATTTAAGGGTTTTAGCAAATAAAGGAATGGAAAATTTGGAAGAGAAGAACTAAGAACAAGGTGGTGGAATTCAGGCGGGCACGATGTACCTAAGCGGTCAAACCGCGTGTTTCTTACTTATTTAGCCTCTTCAACTTTACTAATTAATTTATGATGTTTTAATTTGTCAGGAGAAGTTAGAATATGCATGATATTTTGCTTTCGTTGGGTGCCCATGATTATATTATATCCCCCTTTTGTGTGCATAAGTTGTATTTTGAAATTTTGTAAGGTCTGAGTGTAAATTTATTTCAATAAGAAAATGAAAGAAAAAAGGAACAGGAGGAAATTATTTTGTTTTTCTCAGATATGTTGTAATGTTTCTGTATACAAATGTACATGTAAATATAGTCAAAAGCATTATCATTATGTTATTTCCCTTCCGCAGCAAATTGACAGTAATCAGTGAAGTTGGTAACAGGCTTTTAAGCAAGACAAAAGACTAGCTTATATACAGTATTTCTGCCAATGGTATCACAGCTCATCTTATGCTAAATCCACGAATATACTCTAATCTATCTGAACACTTTATTCAGTTTTTTATTGTAGATTAAAAAAATGAATAAACTACAAAAATAAAATTCACATTGCCAAATATTGAGTCAAATCTTCTGATGAATGAAATATAAATAAATATCCAAATAAAAAACCTGGATGTCTCTTGGTAATTTGATCTATTAGTCCCGAAAACAATATAATCAATATTCGTTCTTCACAATTCCATCGAAATTTCTTTTATTAGTAAAACAAGGTAATAAGGAGATAAGATTACAGAACAAGAAAATGAATATCTCAATCTCATTTCATTTCTCCCTCGAAAAAATCTCATTTCATTGCATTGTAATATAGAATCTAAAGTTTCAATTCCCAAGTTATATTCAACCAAAATTTCAAATTTCATATCTTATATAACCTTTGATTTCAAATCTCCAATTATCATAAATGAGATTTGAAATTTCAGGCCTATGCAAACCGGAATTCAAAATCCAGATCATGAAAACTCGAGATTTAAAATCAATTTAAGATTATTGCTGGAGGTTTTTGCAAATTTCGTTCTTTTTTGTATTTTTGAATTTCCCACTTGAAAACTGGCCGTTATAGTTGTTCGCATCTTTTCATTTGAAACCCTGTTCGCATCTCATTGGGCTGATAAGCAATTTCTGAGGCAAATCCCTGTTCACATCTTTTCATTTGAAAAGAAACTAGAAGTTGCGTCTTTTTCCCTTTACAACTTTTGAAGTTCTTGGAATCCCCTATAAAAAACACAATTGGCTCTCTCTTTGTCTCTCTCTCCTCCAATAAACATAACTCTCTTCTTCTCCTCTCTCTCTCTGTGCCCCAATTTGACGTGAGATTGTGGTACGTGATGGCACTGGTAGTCCGGACTAACCAACAATATAAGGTAATACAATTTCTCTCATTAGTTTACTAACAAAATTAGATTAAATTATGATCATGCACTGTCTAGTCGCCCATTGAATGCGAACCCAATTGAACTCAACTTCATCGTTTTTTCTTCTTTATTATCTTATATGGATATGGATATTGGTTTCTCATAAATTAAACCTTTTTTGAAGGTCCACAAGCACCACAATCATTTGCTTCGCTATGAAACAGACATCGGGCTGTTTAAATGTGACGGGTGCAAGGAGTTCGGCTATGATGTGGGATACTTTTGCAAGTCATGTAATTTCGTCATTCACACACAATGCTCTCAAGATTTCGGAGTGAACTTTCGCATACCACACTTCAATTACAATTTCGTTATGATGGAAAGATCATTAGGAGAAGAACAGAGCAATAGGTGTCATGCGTGTGAGTGGCCTATCAACGGTTATTTTTATTGCTGTACCGACTCCAAGCGCGACATCAATCTTCATCCGTTTTGTGGAGATCTTCCACAGTTCATCAAAACTTGCGACTTTTGTGTAGACGATAAACCGAAAAAGAAGTGGGGATATGTTACCCCAAACGCTCAATTTCACATGAGATGTGTGAGAGAGATTATCATAAGAACTTTGAAGGGTAAGAGATGTTTAGCAGATTCCATCAGAGCAGCATCTTCCATCAGAATGAGGCTACCGAAAAGGGACACAGTCTTCTAAAAGTTGTAGAATATTTCGGAAGACGGCTTGTGCTCTCAGAAAATTCTTCTCGTGCTTCTCTCAAAAACACTAGAGTGTATGAGATATGAAAGCAAATGATAGATATGTTGTTTGATGTGTATTTGTTAATAGATGTCTACTTGTGCTTGATGGATGGACGTGTGTTTGATGAAGTCCTGAAAGGATTTTAGAATTTAGGAATTTATCATTATGTCCGTTTGTTTATAGATGTCTGCTTGGTGAATTTAATATTTTAAGTTTTCAAAAGGGTATGTATGAAATTATGATGTTATCAATTAGTGTGGCATATGAGGATTTGAAATTTGTATTCTGCAAATGTAAAACAGTTGTAACTAGTTCAATTAATGAAATTATGGCGTTATGTGTTTCTTATTCGGTGCTTAATTTAAGTTGAAGAGTAAATTTGAGACCATATATGGATTAAAAAGTTCAAAAAAAGAAGTCAATTTTACCTCTAGGAGAAGTCAGACTATCAAGTCGAATTATCAAATTTACCCTCCAAATGAGTTTGGATGAAATTGTTTATTTTTGAATTTTAGGATGGTGAATTTTTTTTGTTTTTATATATTTGAACTTTGTAAGGGAAATTTGGTATATGCTGCTTAGGAAAGGCTAACTTAATATTACAGAGCTTTCAGAAGATTCATTTTATTTTTGCAGTTTTTCATGGGTAAATTTGATGTTTTAAGATTCTGGAAGGGCACATACGGAATTCGATTTTTTCCTTATATGGTACAGAATTAAACTTGATAGGAACAGTAAACCCAAAATAACTTTTGATTAAACATAGCCAAACCTCAATTTGGCCTTTGGTACACAAAACAAGGGTTAATTGAGACTTAATTCTACTGTATCATTAACTGCAATACTGGACATGAAATAATTATTGTGCAATTATCTCTAATTGTAACAATTTATTTATCGATTTCCTCACAAAAAATAACTATCAAAACACTGCCGCTTGTTGAAAAATCAAGCATACAAATTATTTTCAACTACATATAAATAATTTATTTGTGTATAATTAAGTGATTTTACATATAATCTTTTAGTCCAAAATACATATACAAATAATTTAGTTGTGCACAATTAAGTGATTTTACTATTTTCTTACACTATTTTGCAGATAATACTGAAACCATCTAGGAGTACATGTAAATATTTTTGTACATTTTTTTATTTATGTTGCACAAGACTGAATATATTTTCTCACAAAAGGATAATCCTAAAAATCAAGTCTTACTTGCCATGGTGTGGAGGCATTTACTTCATTTATAGCTTCTAAATACTGCTGTTAATCAAGCTTTTTATTTATTCAATAAATACCTACACGGGTTTCAACTTTCAACAAAAAGAAGTTGCATCTTCATTTATATTTTTTCTATAGTCTAGTCAGTTTTCCTTTTACCAATTTTATAAGAGAAAGTAAATTGATCAAAAACATATCAATCTTTTGCACTTTTCATGGTTAATAGCATTCAGTTTTATTTCTAAATACATTTGATATAAGTTTTATCCTTGAATAGAGATCAATTTAAAAAAATGATTACTGGTGTTTCACATGTAGATTCTAAAAATTGTTAGCCTAAAGTTGATATAACTTTGCCTTAGGTAGTAAACAAGGGATTAATGCATATATCTTTTTTAAATGAGCAGTTCACTTTAATTTAAGAAAATTATTATCAAAATTCAAAATCTTAGTACGAATTCAGAAATTTGAAATTATTTAAGCAAACTGAGTTCAATTAATGAAATAATTATGTGCGAGAGACTTCAATCCATGTACAATTTTGCAAAAATAGCCATGAAAATCATGAAATCTCACGAGTTTACTATTCGCCTCCAGAACAAGGCCGCAAGCGTTTATTAATCTCCCTTGCAGCCGAAAGAAGAGGCGAAGCAATATCATTACCAAAAAAAACCCAATCAAGAGTAAGCAATAATGAGAAAATAAGCAAATAAAATAGTAATTCAAGGGATATCTTCACGGAACGAAAATGGAGAAATGATAAATGACAATCGATAATCAGGAAAAGAGAGAGGAGAGGAGCTTATAAAGAAAAAAGAAGATGGCGCCATGGCGGCGGCTCTGAGAGACAGAAGAAACTCGACATGAACCCTACAATTTAAAGCAAAAGTGATGTGAAGTGAATTAGGCCTTTTTTTGGACTGAACTGGAATTGGGCCATGGCCCATGCTGTATTTTATATAGAATTCGCAATATTTACAAAGGCCCCCTTCAAATTGTAAGAAATAATGAAAGTGGAGCCATCTATTTTTCTCCATTTTTCCCTACAAAAATAAAAACATGTGGATCAAGTGGAAAAAATAAAAGTGCCCAGTAAAAAAGAGGAGTAGAAATAGAAGAAAACTAGAGGAATAATTTAACTCTCCATACTCGGTATCAATTGCGATATTTCGATGTACACATCTTCTCGAGAGGAGTCTGGCTTAAACACACTGTCAATAATAAACAAATGTTTCCCATATGTTTGTAATAAATTCATGTTCCAGATATGTTAGTAGTAAATTAATGTCACATATGCGTTGATAGTAAGATCCCATCTAATTTTGTATAATCAAAGCCAAAGACATCAAATATTAAAAAACAAGTCATAATTAATACCTCTCTCGACAATCAAAATCCAAACTTACAAACTAAAAAAAACAATAAAAATCACCATCATATACATACAATACAATCAAAGCAGATCAATCTCTCAGTCTCCTTCAACCAATTAGTTACCACTTATCACACAAAACTCATCAAACAAAACAAAGCCGTGGTCTAAACAAATTAAAAATTAGAACTCACAAAAAGAACAAATCCCAAAATTAAATCCCAACCTCTCTCTTCAATCAAAGTCACTAACAATTAACTCCTCACCAAATTAAATCACTAAAAACTACATCACAAATTACATTCTCACTCTTCATCCTTCAAAGAAACCAACTCAACTTTGGCCGGCCCACTAAACCTCCGTCCCTTAACGGGTGAAGCGGATCTCAAACCCAAACCCGTTAACTTTTCCCCGCCCGCAAAAGAAAGCCGTTTCTTAACTCCTCCTCTCTCATCGATTTTCTCACTGATCGGACTGTAAACCGTTCTACTTTTCAATCGACTCGACTCAGTCGACTGTAAATAACTCGGCACAACAGGCAGGCTCGTCAGACTCGACAGACTCACGTTATCCCCAATCGATCCAGCCACACTATGCCTTCTCATTCTTTCTGATTTTACACTACCAATGGATCGTGAATCTTCTTCCTTTGAAACCCTAATTGTGGGTTTAGGGCTTGCAGATCTCGCTTTTGGGGGCTTAATTGAGGAGATTTTCGAGCGGGGAGTTGAAGGGCTGGCAGGACGGCTGGTTTTTGCAGGGGCAGAATGGGAATGAGAATTAGGGTTAGGGTTAGGGTTAGGGTTTGGTTTGAGGGATTGGACGGCGAATTTGAGGGAGGAATGGTCGGTGAGTTGGGATGATGAGGGTTTAGGGTTTTGGGGTTCCCAAGGACGGGCGGAGATCCAACGGTCGAGCCAGCTCCAGCCCCATTGCTGGTTTGTTGGATCCGTTATGAACGCGTTTGAAACCCGGCTTGATGATGATGTGCTGTTCCTCCACTGACAAAACAGAATTTGATTGTGTTTGAATTGTTAGGTAATAGGAAATATGTGAAGTAAAGGGAAAAGGAATATTTGAAAAATCCTCCTAATACTTCTACAAAATTCAGAAATTACATAGAATAATTGAGCGGTTCTTGTGCAATTGTTGCTATATTTAGGGGCTGAAATGTAAAAAATCGGATTATAGTTAAAATACCTGGTGAGAGAAAGCATAAGCCAAGGCCCTCTCTCTCCTGATCGCAGCTTCTTGTCTCGTTTGAATGCTCGATTCAATCTGCTCTTTCGTTTGAAGGCTAAAATCCCAATCTTCACCCATCTAATCAAACCCAAATCACAAAATAATCCGATAATTAAAACCAAATAAATATCATTACCACAAAATTTCAACAAATTTTCATTTATAAGACCTTTAATTTGTCTTGTTCTTTTTGTTTCAATTTGTCCAGTTTTTGAACAGCTTGTTTTTCCTCAACCATTTGTCTCCTCCTTGACCGAATTGCAGATTGGATTCTAGTTTGAGATTGTACGAAATGCAGAGTTTTTTCGGTCTGTCGCTTTACTGTATTTCCATCTACCAATGTTTTGAGCCTTGCGAGCCCTCTTAAAGCTCTTAGTGACCTTCTTGCCTTTTCAAATAAAATATTAATTAATTAATCAAAAAGTTTGTTAAAAATTAAATGTTGTTATGCGTATATTTTGGGTATTAAATTTGTAAGGTTGACTTGTAATCTTTCAAAAGAAAAAAGAAAAAGAACAAAAGATTTGACTTGTGAAAACATAAAAGGTCGAATGAATTATTTTGCCCCCAAATAAAATACCAATTCTATCTGAATTCAAATTAAAAAGAAAAAGGAAATAGAAAACGAAACTAAATAGCAAGTCAAATTGATTTTCATCAAAACAAATAAAAAAGCCTAAATGTTAAAAATAAAATAATAATTAATAAAAGAAACCCTACTAAATCCTCATAATTAATAAAGAAAATACTTCTAGCCAATCATCAAGACTTCAAGACTCATCTTTTCCAAATCCAACTAAAAACAAAAAAAATCAAAAATATAAAACCAAATCAAAACCGTAATTCAAAACAATTCACCAAACAAACAAAACCACACCTAATTCTTCAAAAAAAGATATCAAAAATAAAAAACCTACAAAACAATCACCACTCACCAGAAATCCCCGAACAGCAGTCTGGATCCTGACAGCCGCGATCTCCTCCTTGGCCCTCTCCGCGGCCTTCTGCGTGGCCTGCAAATGATTGGTCGACCCGACAGCCGTCAGCCTCACGACTTCCGCCGCGGCCTGCGCAGCAACGGCCGCAGCTTCGGCCGCCACAGCGGATGCGAGAGCGACTGAGTACGCGTGCTTGTTCGGATCCCCTTCGAGTTCTGATAGTTTCACTTCCTTGATTTCCTCCAGTCGAGCGGGAATTGTAGTTGGGATTGTGTGGGAAGTGGAAGGAATGTCGGTGTGGTTTTGGGTTTGGTGGTCTAAGGGGATTTCTTCTACGGAACTAGAGGCGAGTTGGTCTGTGCTTTTCAACCGGCCGAATCGCCATTTCTTCTTCGGTTTTTCTTTCTCCTGGATTTATTTGAGAATTTTTGGTTTTTAGTTTTTGAATTTTGGAAGGAGAGATTTGAAGAATTGGGTTTTACCTTGCGTTGTTTTTTCTCTTCAGGATCGGGGCTGAAGACCTTCTTTAGAAGGTCAAACCAATTTGATTTTTTTGCCATATCTTTTTTATTTTTCGTACTAATTTCGCGTTTGCGACCTGTTGAAAAATTAATTTGATCTTTACAATTTGCTGAAAAATAAATCATCAAAAGCCAGCTTTGATCTCAAGAAGGAAGGAAGTATCAAAAATCAAGGAAAATATTGATAAAAATAAAAGAAATAGTAAAATCAATGTTCACAATTTATTTCATCATTTTTCTTTCTTACCCCTGACAGTCAAAAAACAGGAAGCGCAACCCATGAAATTTCTTCTTTTCTTTTAAAAACGCATTAGATCCAAGACCTAAATTAAGTAGTTATAGACCAGAAGAATATAAATCATACCACAGTGGAAAGGAAACGGCACAGATATCAAAAAAGATGCAAACACCTTACTTCAAAAAGGGTACTCTTTTGCAAAAATCAAGTATTTTTCCAGGCGAAAAAAATCACATAGGGACACTCAAAACCCCCGAAATTAAAAAAATAAAAAATAAAAACTCATTTTCAGTTAATCAGTTGGTAAAAAAATTGCGTACAAAAATCATTCGAAAAATGAAAAAATGATGGCATAAATCACCAACCTTAGAATCCTCAAGTTGATCTTCAATTCTGCACCCAGCAGAAGAGAAGAAAAAAAAGAAGACAGAAGAATAAAAGACGTGTGGGAGATGAAAAGACAAACTTTATTACTGGTCAGAATATCTTTAGACTAAAACCCCAAGACTTGGCCAAAAAATTCACAAAAAATCAAAAGACAAAAATAAATCGCACAAACAATTCGCTTTCAAGCCGCATTATCTAACCAGAAAAATAAATAAAAAATCAAATTAATCCAAACCTTTGAGCTCGAATAATCCCATCCCACTCTCCTGAATTCCTCAAAACCTTCTTCTCTCTGACTGAGCTGTGTGTCCCACCCACAAACAAGAAGTGGAAAAGGAAAACTTTCCTTTTTTTTCTTTCTATCCGTTTCTTTCTCTCTGATGCTCAGCTCAGTCTCGCGTGACAGCTGAAAGGAGCTGTCAGTAAACTATTTTATTAATTTGTTGAACTATTTGTTTCTTTCTCCGAAGTTGGAACAAATTATCGGCGCCGATAGTTATGGCAGCGGTCCATAAGAGCAAATCCAATGATTACACGCCACGTAGGAAAAATTTATGACGTGTCCTTTCTCTCATTGGTTGGTCAATAATGGTATTACGATACCAGTTAATAGTTTATCGTTAGCGCCCCTAGAAAATCTGCTTAATTAACTAATAACTAACTCGTGACGAATCTGGTTGGTGTATTGTATCCTGTATCTGACTACAGTTTACAAAAAGACCCCTACAAAATTTCATTTATGGTTATTCTAGATTAAGCTAATTTATCTACTATGAAATCGAATTTACTGCAATGTTTTTATGTAGAAAAAATTATTACTGTAATTAACAAATTTAGAGGGGGGTGGATGAAAACTTTAAACTCTCTAACAACACTGTTACTGGCATGTGCGATTTGCTCCACTTTCAGCCAAAATCGTAACAGTAAGATCTGAAGTAATGAATAAAGTAACCGCGAATTGGATAGCATGGGTCACAGAAATTGATTTGATATTTATTGATTAGAAAGGAAATCCAGGCTTTTGGAGGAATCCGTATTTTCTGTTGCCTGTACGAACTAAAGGCTTGTGCAACCAGTCAGTAAATAGTACGTAATTATAAATGAACAGGACATACAGCCACTATAGACTACAGGGGATTTCAGAGCAGGACTACCCTTTTTGTGTGGATACCACGGCATGCACATTTCTTTGGAAAAGCCCCCAATTCACTTAGTACGTTGAATTTACGTTATTAAAATTCTTCAAAAAAACATTTACATTATTAAATCTTCTGACCAGTTCGTTAATTAAAGAGCTTGGGAGCAAGAAAATACTGATGATTAATGGAAATGGCCTGTAATCTTTGTAATCTCCGTACTATATTTATGATTCATGGAAATCTACGGGCCTTGAAAGCAAAAAAAATAATAATAAAGAGCTCAGAGCAGCGATGGAGAACAAATCAAATTACGTGATTTTATAGGCTGGCTTCAAAGATCTAATTCATGAATAGTTGCCATATTATAGTCTTTAGCTGTAGAGTTTATCTTTTTGGACTAAATCATGTAGCATAATAATTCACAAGGAAAAAGAAATCTCACAAAACATAAAAGTACATAAAAGCAACATTCAAAAAACCACAATTGTATTTGCCCCAAAACTAAAAGAGAAATCAAACAATAATACACGAGGTCCTTCCAAGCAAACAATTCAGTGATCTACCAATTCATATAGGCTGGGCAAAACCCTAACTACCAGTATTTTTTTCCTCCTCTTCATAAAACCTAAACAAGAACCATCCTCTAAAGATTAATACACACTAAATTAAAAAAACAGAGAGCCTCTTTCCTCAAATTTGGCATCATCACTTGTTACGATTTGTCTTTTAAGTAACATCTCATATTTTCTCAAAAGAGACATCTTGAGGTTCCAGCAAAATAAACAAGAAAATGTAAATGCTTTAAATATCCTCATGATACTCCGGATTCTCTTTCAATATAACAAAGCCTTCAAGCACCGGAGTCAACGGAATATACCTACAACAATTTCCAACAAAAAAAACACTAAGTATTCAATTCCAAAACCAAATTTATTATTCAAAACAAGATTATATTTATAACATAACACATACTTTTCGGTGGCAAGCTCAGCTCTTTCGCCAGCGGCAAGCAAAACGGGCGTAGAATGGGTTTGAAATCCGGTAATAGTTTTTGGCCGACCCGCTTGACCCACTACATCCACTGCTTGTCCAACCCTAACTGGAACTGATAATGCCTTCAGATTCTCATCCACTGTCAAAAGCATCCTTGGCTGAAAAAAACATAAGAAAAATGAATAAAGTAAATATAATATTTTAATACAGAAGTTGATTTGATTAATGAATTAATTAGTTAGGTTTTTTGACAAACCTGCATGGCTAAAACGAGGGAGTAAAGCATGTAGTGGTATTTTCCTAAAATTATGGATTTCATGTCGAGACAGGCGTGCAGTACTGTCACAAGTCCAGCAAGTGCCATCCTATAAATAAATAAATGAGAATATATTACTCATATGATAAATACTAATACATTATTAAATTTCATATTAATTAAAAGAGTATACAGGACTTACGGGCAGAGAAGGAATCTGTCAGAGTGGTAAGGAGAGAGAGTTAATAAACCCTTGCCTAAGTGAACTAAACCTTGTGCAATCCTCACCTACAAAAACAAAATATTTATCAAATTAACGTTTTAAACAAACCCTATATTAAAATTATAAACATGAAAACTATGTATTTATATTATGCTTACACAGAAGAGATGACCAGCTTCTTTGTAATAGTAACTTGAGAGATTTCTAAGCATGCCAGCTATACGTGCGTTATTCGTACCAGCACCAATGAATCCCAACGCAACTATAGCAGCCTACATTTTTTTATATATTTTTAATAAAAATAACAAATAAAAAGATGTTTAAAATTGCAAAGGGAGAAATAACTAACTACATACTTACCATCGAGACTTCAGAATCCGCATCATGACTCAATCTACTCAGCGTATCCATCACATTCACCTAATATCACAAAAACGTCCAAATTAGCTAACCTTACAGCATATATAACCACAAAAAACATAATATATTTTTTAAACTCTGCAATAATGAATTACTTTAGGCTTGGAAATGCAAAGAAGCCCAAGGGCGAGAGGCACAGCACGCCTAATATTCTGCTCGCCATACTGCAAAAGGCGCTCAAGAGACCTAATCGCCATGTCAGACCCTAATTCTTCAGCCATGGCAATCAATGCGATTCCAAGCACAGCTGGCCCTTGATGCGTCTCAGCCTTATCCAAATGGTGCGAACAGATTCCCAACAAATTTTGCACCTGTCAAAAAATATAATAATAAATATATGTTTTTTTATATTGTGGTTGTTTCATTGATTCGATACCTTTAGCACATTGCCGGTGCCGGCGTAGGCTAATGACATCAGCGTGACATCACAGTACTTCCTGATCTTCTCGTTGAACGTCTTTGACACCTCAGCCGTCGCCTCAACCTTATCCTGCACCACCAATTAAAATCCCAAAAATTAATAAATAAATAAATAAAACAATTTTATTTAATTCCTATATATTTTTATAATTTTTAATGCCTGTTTGCCGAGATAGAGGAGGCCAAGAGCGACAGGAAGGAGTCTTGTGAGAGACTCTCCTAACTCAGCTTCGCTTCGCTCCATTAAAGCAATGATAATTAATTGAGCTATTTCTTCATTGCATGAGCCGACGTAAACGAGTCCTAAAGATAAAGCAGTGAAAACGAGAACTTCCAAAGGGGTTTTTGGGTCCGCCAAAATATGCGCCAATCTTATCTTCAACTGTATTATACAAATGATATGTTAGTAATGAGGTATATAAAATGTTAGTAATTATATTTTTTTAAGAATGAAATGAATACTTCATCTTTGTGAGTGCCAGCATAAGCAATGCCAAGACCGAGAATCGCGCCGATGCGGATTGTTGTGTCCTCTTTGTCGATATAATCAACTAAGAGAGCCAACGCCTAGTAATAAATAAATTTATTTAATTAATTAAAGAAATATTGAAGTGAATAAATATTGTGTAATGTAATGATGAGAGAGAAAGAGAGGAGAGAGAGTACGGGATCACAGTCATTTTTTATGCCGCAGTTCACAATTCCAACTCCTAAAAGAGCTCCAGCAACAACATGATTATCGTTGCTGTGTAGATATTTGTCTATTTGTGCCAGACCTGAATCTACGTCCCATAATAGAATCATTCCCTAATTTAAAATAAAAAACATATTAGTTACATATAATAATAATAATAATAATAATAATAATAATAATAATAATAATAATAATAAATAAAATGTACCAAACTAGCAGCAGCACTGGCTTTGCCATGTTCCTTATTCTTGAAAAGCCAGCTTCCAGAAGCTCCGCCGCTTGATGACTCAGCAGGGGCAGTCATTAACTTATCCTATAAATATAAAAAAAAAATATCATGAAATCTATAGAATATAAATAATGAAATATCCAAATAAAAAACTTTCCAAATTTGGAAATAACTAACCTGGCCAAAACCAGCATTGACAAAAGCGTTGACAAATGTGGCAGCTAGATTCTGCCTAGCTGAATCCAGAGTCGAACTTGCACTAGCTCTTCCATCGATTAAATGCACCTAATATAAACAAAATTAGAACAAAATGCATTTTTTAAGCATTGAATGAGCTGATAATTAAAAGTATAAAAGAGAGGAAAGGAAACAAACCTTGTAAATATCGTCAGGAGATTTGGGCTCCATTACTTCAATATCGCGTGCGAGTGTTAAATAGCCCTCGCTTAATTTTGTGTTGTTTACAATTTCTTGCAGTATTTCCCTGTCATTTTCATCTGCTGCTATTTCCTCATCAATCTCAAATGGTGAACCCTAAAAATTACAAAATAAATTAATTAATATAAGATTGAGTAAAAATGTAAATATAAGTATTATCTTACATGGCGGGCAATTATGTAGGAAAATTGTTTCTTTAATAGCATATCGTCAGTTGATGCATAAATTTGCTTCACATACTGTATGCGAAAGAAAGATCATTATAAATACTTAAATTTAAATAAAATATACAAATAAAATTAAATGGGTTGATAATATTATTATTTAATTAATAAAATACCTGGCTGTTGTCCAGATGCAAAGCGATTATTAAAGCACTAGCAAGATCTTCAAATTTATTGTATATAGTGTAAGCTATATCCAAAGCCAATACATCGTCTGGACTTGGTAAAAAACTGTGCATTTAATGCAATACAATATATTAGCAAATTTTTATTTTATACTTTATTGTTTTGAAATATATGAATTTGATAAATTTGAAATATAAAATACCTAGCAGAACTCGTCAGATATCTGCAGGCTCTTTTGTAGTTCGATTTATCGACATGCTCCACTAATAAATCCAAATCCTCAACCTGAATTAAAAAAATATATATATTATTAATTGAGAAAATGAATCAATACAAAAATATTTTTTAGAGAGAGCTAGAGAGAGAGAGAGAGAGAGAGAGTACCTCCATTAGAAGATCAACGGCCTCAGGCTCAGCATTATGCTGAAATAAAAGTAAATAAATGATTAAAAAAATATGTAGATATTTGCATTTTGTGCTAAAGATGAATAATATGTAAATATATGATATTATTAAAGTATAGTATACCTTCATGTGAAATGCAACAATTTGCTGGACTAATTCCATCAATTCATCAATTGGCAGGTCTTCGTCCTGAAATAAAAAAAACAAATAAATTCAAATAACATTTATATTTCAAATGCAGTACAAAAAACAGTATAAAGAAAAAATGAATAGGCATTAATCAAACTTTTTCAACAAAAAAAGTGGAGTAAAAGCTGACCTGGCGTTTTTGGAACTCTTGAGCTATTTCACCAGCCAAGTTTCTATAGTATAAGAAAACGCAAAATATCATGTATAAGTGTTAAATCACTTAAATATAATTAAAAAATTTAATTTAAATTGTACTAATATTTTTTACCTGACATATTCATGACCCCATGAACCAATGTCTCCTTCAGATCCAAGCAATCTGTACTTCAAACTCTCCTGAAATTGTATCGAGCAAAAAATAAAAAATATCAGAACAAATAATACTGAATCATTTAGAAATTACTCAAAAATAATAATTTAATAACATAATAAAGTATATTAGAAAGTATAAATACCCTTTCTCCTTCAGCAGACATTGTTAGAGCCAGCACAGAAAGTACATCAGCCATGTATTTCTACGAATCCATGAAACCAATATATGTTAAAAAAATAAAAATAAAAGGTACTAATTTGAAAGATTTGAGCTTTCAAAAATTACCTTCAACTCTGATTCAGGCATGCTTTCAAAGAAAGCTTTTAGGGTTCCATAATGAGGTCTCAGAAATTTCAGAGGTTTTGGAACTGAAGTCATTGAGCTTGTAGCTGATCTGATCTCTTGCCTAAAATTGAGAAAAAAAAAGTTAAATGAAGCTCCAATTTTGTAGTTATTTGAGTACATAATTCATGGCAGAAGCATTAGAAATCACAAAACAATACATTAATTGATAAATAAAGTATAAAACCTCATGCTTTCAAGAGCGAGCTTCTGAACTCCAGGTTCAGTGTCTTGAACTCTTTCAACATACAGCTCCAATTGTTGCTTCAGCGCCAAATCCTCTTCAGACTGCACACAAATCCATCACAAATACAGAATTCTTAGCAAAACAAATCAAAATAAAAGCTGGAACTAAGAAGAAAGAATAAAAAAGTAAGTCCAAACCAGATCGTCGTCCTTCTTCTCATCCTTCTTCTTCTTAGCGTCCTTGGAGGAGAGAGGCTTCTGAGGCGGCTGCTCAGCGGCGGCACCGGCGGAGCTGCTGGGGTTCTGATCAGCGGCCATGGCAGCGACGAAGAAGCTTGCTAGGGTTTCAGAAAGAGAGCTCAGAAGAAGAAGAAAGAAGTAGAAGGTGGATCCAGGAGAGAAGACGGGATTTAAGTAGAGCAGTATTTTCCTTGCTTGTTCTGAAAGAAAGGATTTGCAAGAGAGAGGAGAGAGAGGAGAAGGCTTGTCTAGATGGATCAAAGATATTTATTTAAGGCCTTGGAAGTAGAAATTATAAATCAGCCCAGTTGGCCCATATTGTTTGAAACACTTACTTTTATTATGAGAAAGTCTATTTTTTGCCCCTCAACTATTCAATTAGTCTCTTTTCGGCTCCTTAACTTTTTATTAGTCATTTTTTAACTCCTCAGCTATTGAATTGGTCTATTTTTTGCTCTTCCATCTGTTAAATGCTTACGTGTCTATTAACTTGACACATAAGCGATGATTTGGCATGTATTTATGATGTGTCAATTGTCACATGGTAATTATTTGTAAAAAATAAAAACAAAAATATTCTTAACCCCCTCATTTTTTCTCTCGTATTGTTTCTATCTTATATTTTTCTAAAATTATCTCTTAAGTTTGATTCGATATGAATTTTTTCATTAATTAAAATTTTTTCAGAAAAATATAAGATAAAAAAGAATACGAGTGAAAGAAATGAGGGATTAAATTTTTTTATATTTTTCAAATAATTGTCATATCACAATTGCCACGTCATAAATATATGCCAAATCATTACTTACGTATCATGTTAACGGACACGTAAGCATTTAACGGATGGAAAGGCCGAAAAAAGTCTAATTCAATAGTTGATGGGCTAAAAATGAACCAATAAAAAGTTGAGGGGCCAAAAATAGACTAATTGAATAGTTGAAGGCCCAAAAATAGACTTTTCTCTTTTATTATTAAATTTTGAAACATTATATTTGTCGTTGATAAATTACCATATTTATGTTTATTATAATATATTAAATTATTAGAGGAGAGATTATTGATACTATTAATTTATTTCCTTAAAAAAATTGAATGTAAATTTTTTTATTAAGGAAATAAATTAATATCTCCTTAAATAAATTAATATTTCCTTCAATAAATTTTTAATGAATTAAATTATGGACATAATTAATTTATTTCCTTAAAATTAGATGATTTGATTTCTAGAAAAAATATAACATGTTAATGGTTCAGTTAGTTGGCAGTAGATAATTGAAGGAATATAAAAAATAAAAATAAAAGAAATTGCTTTGTTATAACACACAAAATTTGAAACAAAAGTAACAAACCTAGTTATATTACACATTTATTAATTCTTTATCAGTTGAAAGTAAATACTCCAATCTATACTAAGTACCAATATACTTCAAACTCTTGAAACAAAAAGGTTATGACAAAATCATAATCCCTATTAAAAAAACACAAAAAAAAACATACAAAAGAAATATACTAAAAAAACTTGAAATCAAATTCTCATTTCTTCCACATGCCACTTATCCTTCTCAAAACATTCAAATTCTTCCTGGTCTGAGTCTCATCATCCAATTCATCAGGGAAATTCAAACTCCCAAATTTTCCAGAAACCGAATTCAAATTCAAATTCGAATTTGAATCCAAACTATCAGCTCGCTCAATCAATTTATCTTTATTACCAACAGTAAGCAAAGCCATGGCTGTTTCAGCCGCCTTTTTCCATTGATCAGCTTGAACTCTCAGTTTCTTCAATTCCATTTCCATTTCTTCTTTTTTATTTTGAATCGAACCGAGTTTCTCTTTATTTTCCTTCGCCTCTTCAATTGCAATTTTAATTTTCAAACCGGCATTTTTCTCTTTTTCTCTTGCTTCATTATTTTCTTTAATTGATTCTTCATAAAACTTATCTTTTTCCATGGATAAATTCCTCACCACATCTTGCAATATTTCATTTTCATGCAAAATTCTTTGCAATTCAAAATCCTTCTCTCCCAATTCTTCCCTCAAATTTTTTAAATTCAAACCTGACTCTGTTCCATCCTCTGTTTTCTTATTCAAATTTAAAATTCTTCTGATCTCATCATCTTTATCAAATAAAATGGCCTTCAGCTTAATAACCTCTGTTTTAGCACTATTTACCGTCTCCTCCAATTTCTCTTCTCTCTCACTCGACTCAATTTTCATCTTTTCCATGAGTTCGAGTGCACATTGTAATTGCACTATTCTTAATATTTCTTCTTCATGAGATTTCATAACCGCATTTTCAAATTCTCCTCTCAAATCCTCTACCTCTGTTTCTCTGTTTTGCCCCATTTCTAATTTACTCACAACCTCCTCAAGCTCCTTTACTCTGACTTTTGATTCCTCCAATTCCATTTCTACATTTCCTCTTTCCATTTCAAATTTGCTCACCATTTCTTCAAGCTTCTTCACCCTAACTCTCGACTCTTCTAACTCCAATTCTCCATTTTCTCTCTCTTTTTCAAATTTACTGACCATTTCTTCAAATGTCATAACTCTTACTCGCAACTCGTCTAATTCCATTTCTCCATTCTGTTTTTCCTTTTCAAATCTACTCACCATTTCTTCAAACATCTCAAACCTTTTCCTCAACTCCTCACTTTCCATTTCTCCATTTTTCTCTTCATTTTCAAATTCACTCACCATTTCTTCAAGCATCTTAACCCTAACTCGCGAATCCTCCAATTCTCTCACAACAGCTCCGAAAGAATCCATCAACTTAGACCCATCAACCAACAAAGAATCAATGTTTCCTTTACTCACCTCCAATTCTTGCCTCATTTCATCCATCATCTCCTTAGCCTCATCCCTCTCTTTCTCTCTCTCTCTAACCAAACCCTTCAGCCTAAAAACATCATTCATGGCTGAAGCCAATGCAGTTGAATCAGCAGAGTGCTGCTTTTGCATTGCTTCCAGTTCAGATTGCCATGCACGGTCTCTCTCCTGAGCCAACTTTCTGAGTTCAAAAATCCTAGAATCATCTTGAGATTCAGATTCTTTGAGCTTTGAAGCGAGGAGAGAGACTTGTTTCTTTGCTTCATCAGCTTCTTGTTGGATTCTCTTTCTGAAGAGCTCAGAAGAGATGAGTTGGTCTTTGGTTTGTTTCAGTTCTTCTTGAAGGTGTGAGAATTGCGACTCCATTGCGCCCAATTTTGTTGGCCGTTTCTTTTTATTCAAAATGGAATAAAATGAAATTAGAAATGTTGATTGATGTCTTATAACATAAATGAGAAACTAATAAAAAATTGTTGATTAATTACTTCTATTTTGGGACTGATTCGATTTGGAGATTCTGAACTTGAACTCGACTCGGATCGAACTGTCTTTTGATGCCAGTTAGGTTTAGCTCCAACTGGAGACGTCCTATTACGGACGTCCTTAGAATTACTCCTGCATATTGAAAAGAAATATGATCAAATATATTAGTACCAGACTTTATATAACATATACTGACTGGTACAAGTACATGAAGCACTGGTACAGAATTGCATGAATTGAAGATAAAAAATGCTCTCAAACAAAATCAGCTGAAACATAATAGATGATTCAGACATCCAAGGCCGCAGAAACAAAAAAAGGGAACTATGTGAGTAGTAATTAATTTTCATATATACCCCCGTAAAGTTTGAAGTGTCATTACTACTCCTTTGCGAGACATAGAACGGAAAGCCAAGGAGAAGAAGAACCAGATGAACGAATGCAAACGTTTTTTTGAGAAATAAAGAGAAGTTTTATACAAAAGAAAAATAAAGAGAAGTCAAGATAATATCTAATTAAGTTTGAACTCACGAGATAAATAGAAAAAGGCAAAAAGTTAGTCAGAATTCACATGCGAAAGGATCTAAAAGCTTGTTCTTTTCTTGTTCAAAAGATAAGGAGAGAGACGAAACAGAGACGGCTATTTGCTCTCTCTCTCTCTTTATAATTGAATGCAACAAGAGTTTCTCACATTTGGAGTAAATGCAGACGTGTAACTTTTTTTTTAATAAAACGTGCAATTGGTTTTTCTTTAATAATGATAATTAAGGGTCAATATATGTAAACTATTTATGTGGCATATAATCGAAGACTCGAAAAAAAAAATTAAGGAAAAATCTATTTTTATGGCAAGATCAAATTTTCAGGTGAAGAATCTTCGAAAAGATACAAAAGCATTTTGCATGATATGTTTCTTCTTATTTATGAGAGAAAATCTTGGACTAGTTCAAAGATAGAAATTAAAATATTGAAATATACGGAAGGCTAAAGTGTTTTCTGTAAATATTTAAATAACAATTTAAAAAGGGATGAAACTGCAATTTAATTAGCCTACGATATTTTTTGAATTTTGCATGCTAAGATCAAACCTTGACTTTGGCGTCTGCATTCTTTATCTTTTGTCTCCTTCTCCTGTCAAAATTGTATCTTAATGTATTTCTGCACTATAAAACAAATCAATTAAAGAAATAAAGAAAAAAAATTAATCACACATAAGAGAGAGAGAGAGAGAGAGAGAGAGAGAGAGAGAGAGGTATGAGTTTGAGGCTTAGGATGAACAACTAAATAATCCATGGTGATTTGAGGTTGTTGGATGAACAAATTAATGTAATGGTACCAATCTACAGTACTACTACTTTTTCTTTTCTTTTTGTTTCTCTCTCTAGGGCATGCAATGGCTATTTCTCTCTCTTTCTCTTTCTCTCTTCCTTAAAAATGTGGACGTGGAGAGATATGAGCACGCACCAACCTTTTGTGTTTTGTTTTTCTTGATAAATAAGTTTATCTCACAGTATGGCACTTGTATCATTATATCATACCTTTGGTCCCTTTGAAGAGAGATAACTCACACCACTACAACCACCATACTTAGTCTTGGAGAGAGGTAATTCTCAAGCAATCTCTCTCTCTCTCTCTCTCTCCAATACATTCTCCTCTCTTTTGCTCTACTCAACTAAATTGGAAAGCAACAAATCTTCATTATGACATACTGTAATTCTAAGTACGACAAATTGGATAGAACTGAACAAATAGAAAGGATACCTCAAAAAAAAAAAAGGAAGAAGGAATGGAAATGGGCCGGGCCCATATAGATTCGTTACAAAAAATTACAATTTAAAAACTAAATGTGGGTTATGTTTAATTTCTTATTTCATGTAGCAATTAATTAATTAATTAAAATGCGATGAGAAGTTAGCCTAAAAATTCAATTTAGCAAAGTATCTTTCATTATCGTTTTCCAGTTATGTATTATAATTTATACACGTGTCAAATCATTATACCAGGGGAGTAAAATTGTCCTTTCGGATTAACTAGATTAAGCACAATCAATTACTTCAATTTTCTCTCTTGTTGATAATTATTAAGAGAATGATTGTTATATGAGGGGGCATGTTATAATTTTCCTTTATATTTGAACTCCACGCACGATGGATTGAGAGATTTTGTTAAAACTAGATGTGCTGTATACAAATTTTCAATGCGAATCAAACTTTAAATTTCTCTCAAAATTCAAGGGTACGTTATCGCTTGAGCTAGTAGGCTTTGATTAATAGGAAAATACCGAAGTAATAAACCTCATTATAAATAAAAAAAAATTAAACTCCATTATATCATCTTCTCTTTTGTTGTACTCAACTCCCTCACAAAGCAACAAATCTCCATTATGACATGGCTGGTCTAGTAGTAAGAAATGAGATCAATAATCACACACACAAGAATATAGAAAAGTGGGCTCTTTTTTCCCATCATTTGTATTATAAATTTGTCTCAAAAGGAAAACCGAGCATAAACTTTATAAAGCACCAAAAAAGGGGTTCTAAAATGGAGAAAGTTAATTTTGTCGGAGAGAATTTTTCTATCTATATAAATTAGAATAGCTCAATCTCACATGTAACTTCTTCACTTTTTGTGTAGATTTTTTTAAACTCTTTTCAATTTTTTAAGTTGAAATTCAAACAGTACAACAATAAATGTAATTGGTCCCTAATTTAACTGATGGAGTATCAGAAACAAGATACTGAAAGAGTTCATGTTAACAATTACAGTTCAAAAAAAATATCATGTTAACAATTAATATACGACTTTAAATCCTATCCACTTAATTTAAAAAGTATATGTACTCTCTTTTTGTGAGGCCTGGACCAAAATACAGTAGCCGTTATAGGCCTGAATAGCAGTTATTTGTAGGACTGAATTCCAATTATTTGGATTGAATTAATTGGTTTTTTCTTCTCTGAATCTTTCAAGGGGCCCAAACATCCTTTTTGAATCTTTCAACAGGCCCTAACTGGAATTTGATTATGGTCTTATAATGGCTTGTTTAAACTGGACTCTGAAGGGCCATACAAAATACTTTTGTAAGCAATATACTAGTACAAGATTTAATGTTGACATATTTTTATTTCTTACAATTCAAATTGACATATTTTTATTTCTTACAATTTTTTTTTTATTATTATTATTTTTTTTCGATTACATGCTCGTAGGCCTTATTTCTTACAATTCAATATGCATTTTTTTATATCAGTGGACTTATTCTTACTGCTAATATATTTCTATCCTCAGTTATCTGTTATGGGTTTAATAATATTACCTTTCCTTTCTCTCGGTAATCGTTGACAGCAAATAGTTTTGTACTTGTTTTGAAAAATTCAACATTTATTGTTGCTGTTTCTTAGTACTTAAGCTACATTAAACAACTAAACTCACATCACATATTTAAAAAATATATTATTAAACCCATTTGACCATGCACTGTAGAACGGTACCACGTTGACCATTGACCTAGGGGCATGAGAAATATAATATATGTAAATATTAAAAAGTGAAGGGGTCCAAACAGAAAATCAGTATACTAACTGGGTGCATTTACTCCAGGGTAATCTAGATTACCATGGTTTCTTGGAAATTGGAATCATTTCAGCATGACAAAAAATATTTATGTTTACTTTACAAATTTAGATTTATAGAAATATTAATAATTTAAATTATTTTTAATTATAAAATGACTAATATGCATAACAAATCAACTATATTTAATTATAAAATTTTACTAACTTCATATGATAATCTCTAAATAAATATTATTATCTAAAAAATTGTATGTTTAATACTATTTTAATTAAATTATAGTTTTTATAACAAGTTTGCATAAATTAAGAGAAAGAAAATTCACAACCTATTTTCGAATAATTATTTAATGAACAAAACATATAATTTAATTTATAAATTTAACTATTAAAATATTATTATTATTTTTTAGTTATATTTTATTTAAATAATTAAAATATAATTAATAAATAAAAATAAAATAATAATAATTATATAAAATAAAATAATAAATAACATAACAAATAATGATATTTTGATAATAGACATGAGAATGAACATTTTCATCATTTTTTGTGAGAATCACATTCCACAAGATGTGGTAATATCATTTTGACATGTGAATGTGATTTCAATACTTTAACATTATTAACCACCCGAATCCGAATAGAATCGGATCCAAATTTCCTCCTCACAACCCACAGGCAAAACTGTAATTCCGTCAAAATCGGAGGGTATTTCTCAAAGAATCCATCCCCGCCATTGGAAGCAGCCTTTTAACCCGAATTTCTCCTCATAATAAATCCTTTCGGAGAGAGAAATTAACTTCCATGGCAGTTGTTGTTAAATGTTAATTAAAAAGAAAAGGGAAAGGAAAGGAAAGGAAAGGAAAAACTAAACTATAGCGCCAAACCAAGCGAGAGCGTAGCTCTTCTTTTCGTTTCAGATCTGGTGCGAGAGGGAAATTGAGATCTCGTTGGGGATTTTGAAGCGGGATGAAGATCTTCGACAGGTTGCCTCCGATGGATCATCTCCGATCGGAGAAGATGAGCTTCGTGCAACTCATAACTCCCGCCGAATCGGCGCACCTCGCCATTACGTATTTAGGGGAGCTCGGTTTGCTTCAATTCAAAGATGTAAGCGATCTTGCCCCTAGATACATCAGATCTGTGCTTTCTGTATTGTTTTTCGTGTCCTTTTAACGGTTTTGTGTTTCAATTTGTGCTGATCACCATTGTTTAGATCGTTTGGTTTGGATCCTTGTATGGCTTGGTGGAAATAACACAACCGAAACTTGATTTGGCATGCTTATGAGTACTATGTCAAGAGAGAATTGAATCGTTTAAGTCAGTTTTAGATGTTTTTATGTACAATAGTATGCAATTTCCCTCTCGTATTGATGAAAAACAGATCATATTATCCAAGTCACGAATACAATAGCATTTAATAGTTCATCACAATGGTATTTAATTTATTATCTTTGTTTAAATGTCGATTTATGGTGAAGTTAAGAGTGTATAATACTTCAATAGGATTTAGTTGTTCATTAGTTTTAGTTTAATTATGTTAAGTGAAAAATAAAAGTTATGTTAATCTTATTATATTTGGACAGATGAATGAAGATAAGAGCCCTTTTCAACGAACATTTGTCAATCAGGTTTGAACATTTTCTTATCATTACCTTTTCTAAGAAATTTTTCATTTTGATATTATTATCTAACCAATTTAATGATATTTACTGACAGGTCAAAAGATGTGCGGAAATGTCGCGTAAATTAAGATTTATTAATGATCAAATTACCAAATCAAATGTTACAGTCTCAGCTCTTCCACCAATCCAACTTGATATTGACCTTGAGCAACTAGAGGTTCATTTTCTTTTCAAAAATTAATTGCAAAAAAAAAAAATTATAAATATAATGTTAATTTTGGTATATTTCATTATTCAGTCTCAATTAGGAGAGCATGAGGCTGAGTTACATGAAATGAATATAAACGGTGAGAAACTGCAACAGTCTTACAATGAGCTTCTTGAATTTAAGCTAGTTTTATCAAAGGTAATATAAAAACAAGAACATGAATATTCTGTATTATTAGGATAATTTATGATATTTTGAATTAATTATTTTTGTTTTTTTATTAATTCTCACGTGTTTCATTCCAGGCAGGCGGAATTCTTGCTTCATCTAACAATCATAATGCTTCACCTGATACAGAATTAAATGAAGATATATTTCACAATAATCCAATTGATGATTCCATTTCCCTGCTTGAACAGGTTAATTAATTACCATTTCCTTCATTATTATATAACTTAAAGAAATTTATTGTTCCATTGCAAAAGAAAACCTCTTATTCTTTAGAAAATTGTAAAAAATCCCTTCTATTTGTTAAGATCTAACACCGTTAGTTAACTCGTGTTAATTTTATAATTTCAATTTATTTTATATACATTTTTTATTAATAATATATTGTGTTTATGTAGGGGGTGGAAATGGAGACATCTAACAGTGCGGGTCTGAGATTTATATGTGGGATAATTACTTCAAATAAAGAAATGATTTTTGAAAGAATGCTTTTCAGAGCGACAAGAGGCAATATGTTTTTCAATCAAGCGCCAGCTGGCGAGCTTGTAACCGACCCCATTTCTGGCGATGAGGTCTCTATTAATTGAATTCCTTTTTTAATTAATCAATTTATTTATTTCTTAACTTTACATAATTGGAGAAAAATATATTTACTGGAATTTATGCCTATTATTTTGGACTGATTGGTAATTTTTGAATGGATAATTTTGAATTTCAGTTGGAAAAAACAGTATTTGTGGTATTCTTTTCTGGAGAGCAAGCAAGGGCTAAAATACTTAAGATTTGTGATGCTTTTGGTGCAAGTTGCTATCCAGTTCCTGACGATCGAACCAAACAGAGACAAATTACCAGAGAGGTAAATTTAATATTAATTAAGTTTAATACATTACCATTTTTATTGGTTAAAAAAATTAATTTTGTGTGGAAAGTTAAAAGGGTAATTTGTTTAATTTAATGATTTTTTGAAGGTTACATCAAGATTGTCTGATCTAGAAGTGACATTAGATGCTGGTATTCGCCATAGGAATCAAGTTTTGGCTTCTATTGGCTCTCAGATTTGGAGATGGTCTCTCATGGTATTTAAATTAAATCAAATTAATCTCCTTTTATGAATCTCTCTTATTTTTGTAACAAAAAAGTAACATCTATGTATTTACATATATGTAAAACTTTTTTTAATTTTTTTACTATAGGTCAGAAAGGAGAAAGCTGTGTATGATACACTAAACATGCTGAATTTCGACGTGACAAAGAAATGCCTTGTTGGCGAAGGCTGGTGCCCTATTTTCGCAATTCCTCAGGTTTCATTTAAAATCTTTTCATTTCCATCATTATTTATTTAATGTTGATATATAATTATTTACTAATTACTTTTTTAACAGATAAAGGACGCATTGCAAAATGCGACTCTACACAGTAATTCACAAGTCGGGATTATTTTCCATGAAATGGATGCGATCGATTTGCCGCCTACTCATTTCAGAACTAATAAATTCACAAACGCTTTTCAAGAAATTGTCGATGCTTATGGGTTTGTTCTTATCTTTTCTTTTCACAAAAAATTCAATTTTACCCCTGTAAAGTCATAAATATCTCACATACCCTTCAAACTTTATAAAATGTCCCCACTATTTATCTATCAATCTCTTCAAAGACAACACCTGTCTTTCCCTTGATCTATGCATGATATTCTGAAGTTTTCAGGGATGTATATGAATTTCCTTAATTTATATTATTTTATTAATATTTTGATTTTTTTTTTAGGGTTGCGAGGTATCAGGAGGCGAATCCAGCTGTATATTCAGTTATTACATTTCCGTTTCTTTTTGCTGTAATGTTTGGGGATTGGGGCCACGGAATTTGCCTCTTATTAGGAGCCTTGTTTCTTATAGCACGTGAAAAAAAACTCGGATCTCAGGTAAATTTAAATATGCAATAATACTAAAATGAGAAATTTGCAAAAAAGCCATGCATTATTGGAAATTTCAAAAAAAAAAACCCCTCCATTTTTGGAATTTGCAAAAAAAAAACCCTATACTATATATATATTTTTTGTGCAATTTAAGCATAATGTAGGGTTTGTTTTGCAAATTTCTGTATTAAAATTAATAACAATATCGATTAACAACGATAAAGTTTAAGAATCAGTCATCATTCCGTCGGCAAATTTATATAAAATTTGAGTAAAATATGTGCAGAAACTGGGAAGCTTTATGGAGATGGCGTTTGGGGGCAGATATGTAATTCTTCTAATGGCCATTTTTTCAATATATTGCGGATTAATATACAATGAATTCTTTTCCGTTCCGTTTCATATTTTCGGTCCATCTGCTTACAAATGTAGAGATGCAACTTGCAGGTATTCATACATTCTTTCTTCTCTTTAAATACTTAATATTATGCCTAAATTGCAAAAATGACCCTGCAAAATTTCAATTATGATGTTTTTTTGAAGTAACAGCAAGGATTTTTCTTAAATTTCTTGAAGAATGATCTGGTTTTTGGGTTGTTTTCCAATTTTGTCAACACACAGGGCTTTTTTTTTTCAATTTGTTTGAGACATAATTTTTCCATGAATCTTTTGTGACTAATATTTGATTGATTTGTTTCAGTGATGCAACCAAAACGGGTTTAATAAAATACAAAGGTCCATACCCGTTTGGAGTGGATCCAAGCTGGTACGGCAGCCGTTCAGAGCTTCCTTTTCTCAACTCCTTAAAAATGAAAATGTCTATATTATTTGGCATCTCACAAATGAATTTAGGCATACTGTTAAGCTATTTTGATGCAAAATTCCACGGAAATTCTCTCGATATAAGGTACTAAATATTTATCTCCTCTTATAGTTAATCACATTTTAGAAAAAACTAACCATGAAATAATTATTGTTCAATAGGTACCAATTTATACCGCAGATGATATTTCTGAATAGTTTATTTGGGTATCTGGCGCTTTTAATATTAATAAAGTGGATTAGCGGGTCTCAAGCAGATTTATATCATGTGATGATTTACATGTTTCTTGATCCGGCTGGAGACCTTGGTGAGAATGAGCTCTTTTGGGGCCAAAGACCTCTTCAGGTTTGTTATTTTTTTGTCTTATCATATCAAAATATGAAATATTTGTTTCTCTTTTTTTTTCAGTTTTTAATTGTTTTTTTTTTGGGTTGTTTGTAGATTGTTCTGTTACTTTCGGCTCTTGTGGCGGTTCCTTGGATGCTCTTTCCCAAGCCTTTTATCTTGAAAAAACTTAACAAAGAGGTACCCATTTTACTTTATTATTTTCATCATCATTATCATTATATTATTATTTTACTTTTATTACTATTATTATATTATTATTGTTATTTTTTTTTGTTGTTGTTATTGTTATTATTTTAATTATTTCATAACTTAATAACGAGCTAATTTAGTGTTATTATTATTATTATTATTTATTTACTTATTATTATTATTATTATTATTCTTTTTGTGGGTGTAGAGATTTGAAGGGCACACATACAGATTCCTTGGTACGTCAGAAATGGACCCTGATTCTGAGCCGGATTCGGCAAGAAGCAGCAAGCACGACGATTTCAACTTTGGCGAGGTTTTCGTGCATCAGATGATTCACTCCATCGAGTTTGTTCTTGGCGCGGTTTCCAATACCGCTTCTTACCTCCGTCTCTGGGCCCTTAGGTATATTATTCACTATTTAGTATTTAATATTAGTATGTTGGTTTTGGATGAATGTTTCTTTTTTTCGTGATGTCAAGTTGTTTTCTGAAATGATATTTGCGGAAAAGCACCTGTGGTATGATTAAATTGCGAAAAAACCCTCCGTTATTGGAAATTGCAAAAAAAAAAAGTATTTTAAGATTAATTTATGAGAAAAGGATTAATTAGAGTGAAAAAATATGAATTAAGAGTAAAAAGTTATTAATTAGAGTGATTAAGATGACTATTGACTAAACTAACAGTGTTAGAGGGTAGGGACTTGTTTATACAGTTTTCTAAATAATATAGTTTTTTAGTTATTCACAATTTCAATAATGAAGGGACTTTTTTGCAATTTAAGCATAATGTTGGGGATTTTTTCTTTGTGCAAATTCTCTCTTTATTTTTATTTTACTAATATTGGAGTTTCTTTAACTTTTCAGTTTAGCACATTCAGAGCTGTCAACAGTTTTCTATGAGAAACTGCTTCTTCTAGCTTGGGGGTAATATTTCGGCCTTAGATAATAATTAACTTTTTAAATTAAATTTCCATATTCTTGACTATTTAATAAAATTCGGGCAATGATTATTTTTGACAGGTATGACAACTTTATAATAAGATTAGTGGGGCTTGTCGTGTTTATATTTGCGACAGCATTTGTTCTTCTAATGATGGAATCATTAAGCGCTTTACTTCATTCTTTGCGTTTACACTGGGTTGAATTCATGAATAAATTTTTTCACGGAGACGGTTATAAATTTAAGCCCTTTTCTTTTGCTTTGCTCTCTGAAGAGGAAGATTAATTGAAAAAATGAAGTAATTTTTTTGCAAAATTTGGAAAGAAAAAAGTATTTTTGGGGGTATAGAGTCAAAATTGGAAATGTGTATTAGGTGTGTTGAGAACTGAGAAATTTGCACAAGGAAAAGATTTTGTATATTAAATCCATATCCATTGCTATTAAATTATGTTATACAGGTTATAGAGACAGAAAGGCTTGTGTCTTTTCTTTAGAGAGAACCGTTCTTAATTTCGGTGGAAATAGAGTTTGTAGATTTTATTTTTAATTTTTTGTGTACTTGCTCTCACGTGAATTTTGTTTCTATTATTACTTATGGTTAAATTTACATGCCTAACAAGTGTTGTCAGTTTTTTCAGTAAATTGTAATTTGTTCACATGCAAAAGAAATGAAACCTTGCTTTCTCCCTAGTTTTCTGAGTTCTTTGTTTAAGTTCAAGCTTTTTAATTTGTTTCTTTGTAAATTTGTTTGAGTTAAATGCAAAACAAACTTTTTCCTGGTTCCTTTTCTTTATGTATTGTGCTCTCACGATTTATACATTGGGATTCTTGAAATGAAAGAGACCAGCATAAGCTGGTTGGCACGCCATTAATTATTTGACACCTCTTTCCTCTAAGACATACCACGTCATCCACTCTCTGACCTTGCATGATATAATTGTGAATTGGGTCCACAGTAAACCGGGCCTATCTAAACGTTCTCCAAACTACTATCCTTTTTTACTTTTTGCTTCGTTTATTTCTCCGTCTGTCACTCAGCTAAAACTCAAAACCTTGAAAAACCCCAGCAATGGCGAACTGAAACATCCTTCCTACCCTCAGGTAACTCCTTTCCCTTTCATTTTTGTTTCTATCCGTCAAAATCCGACCAATGTTCCTTCTCAATTCAAGTCTTTTCTTTTGTGATTCTTTTTACGTCAGGTTCTTCTTCACTGAGCCCTAAGACAGGACCTTTTTTACTTCTTACTCGAAATTTCGAGCTCCCCGGCCATTAACAGAGGCTCAAACGCAATGAGAAAAGCTGAAATCAGCATTTCAAGCGGTAATATCACTGGAGCAGATCCTACTCATATACCTCTCAGTGATTTAATCGGAGGTTTTGATGCAGAAACTAATCTGTCCATACCTGAACCAGATCTCAATTCTGACGATTCAGACAGTGAAACACGAGATGTGAGATACAAATTCCCCTCTCAAAAGAAGGCCATTTTCTTAATTGCCGATCTAGTCTGGGCCAAAGTGAAAAATCACCCTTGGTGGCCTGGTCTCTTAATCGATTCTTCTCACGCGTCCAAAGCCGCAATGGAATACTACAAAAATGACTCCCATTTAGTTGCCTTTTTTGGGGATAAAACCTTCGCGTGGTGTAAAGACTACCAATTAAAGCCCTTTCTGGAAAATTTCTCCGAGTATAAAAACCAATCCAAATCTGAAATTTTTAACAAAGCAATTGAGAGTGCTTTAGTGGAAGTTTCTAGAAGGTTTGCATACAGTATATTTTGCCCTTGCTTGAACAGAAAGTTGCTTATTAAACCGTCCTATCCACATATAGAAAGTCATGGGGTGAAAGAAGGGCTTGGGCACTATCCAACTGATACGGGCAGAATTAAAAAATACTTCAGCCCTAAGGGTTTAACTGGTTTTATCAAAACCCTAGCTTTGGTTCCATGCGAGCAGAATCTTGATGAACTTGGGCTTGTAATGTCGCGTGCCCAAATCACTGCATTTAATGTTTTTCGTGAAGCAAGGAATAATTCTACTTCACATAAAGATTTAACTGTCAGTACTAATTTTAGAAAGAGAAATAGACCTTCGACTGTGAGAATTGAAGAAACTGATACAGTATGCTCAATCTCAAATGGGTCGAAATCCAATAACCGACCAGAAAAACCAAAAAAAGAAAAAGATTCCGATTCTCTCACTCATAAAAAACAAAAGCTTACTGCACAAAATGAAGCAAATACTTCAACTCAAGAGCCAATTCACCGACCCGTTATAATACCCTCAAAAGAAAAAAAGTCTGATGAGTCGGACCCGACCGGTTTGCAATTGATTTTCGGTACCAAATCCGGTACCGTACCGTCCGAAACTGATCTGATTAGAAAATTCAGCCGGTTCGGAGCCTTAAAAGGGGGAGAAATGGAGAGGGAAATGGAGGGGAGCGAGATTAAAATCAAGATCTGCTTTAAAAAGCGCGCTGATGCTGAAATGGCTTTTCTTGGTTTGGTGAGGGGGAATTTGTTCGGGCCGGAACTGATTAGTTACAAGCTTGTGTATGTGAGCGAAATGGAGAGGAAGAGTAAAGTGCAAAATGGAGATGATCAGACAAAGTTGAAGAAATACTCAGGTGTGTTTGATCTTTTGGGACTTTTTGTGCATTCAAAATTGCTTTTGTTATTGTTCTTTTAATTTTCTGAACAGTAGTGTACAGTGCTTAAATGTATTTATTTTGTTTACTTTTTTTGTAGGTACAAATGATGCTAATGTTCAATCGAGTAGTATTTCTGCAACCACAACCGGTCAGGATGGTGACATTGAAATGTTTGCTGATTTGTCAAGCAATACTCAGCCGGATTCATTGGTTAACCCTAACCCTAACCCTAATTCCAACCCGGAAAGCACTACTCAAGCTGGTGATACATTTGTTAACCCTAATCCTAGCCCAGGAAGAAGTATTCAGTCTGATGATACATCGGTCAACCCTAACTCTAATCCAAACCCTAGTCTCAAACCTAACTCGCCAAGTACTATTCAGGTTGTTGAAACATTGGTTAACCGTAACCCTAATTGTATCCCTAGTAGTCCTGACCCTAATCCGTCAAACAGTATTCAAGCGGGGGAGAGACCGGTTAACCCTAACCCTAACCCATCAAGCACTAGTGATACGTTGGTTAACCTTGAGCTTAACCCTAATCCCGATTCTAACCCTAACGCTAGCCCTAACCCTAAAGGGTCAATGAATATAGGGAGCTATAGTCCCATACTTTCTTCGGTTTGGCAATTTGTAGAAAAACTGGAGGTCTTCAGTCATCTTCCACAAAAGCCTCATTTCATGAAACTCCAAAGGTACTACTATGATGTACATTATAATTTAATAATTAATTAACACATTAAACGAAACTAACACAAAATATATATTATTTTCAGCGAAGCGTTTCGGGAAAGTAAAGCTATGGGTCTAATGGTGGCCTATGCAGATCTTGTCGAGTCATTACCAAAGCTCTCTTTGGATGATGACATGACCGTTTTTAAAGGGAAACTCGCAAATCTTGCTGAGCTGGAAGATAACGGGTTTGTAGTTGACCCGATCCGGACCCGTTTGACCGAATTAATCCAGATTAAAACCGAGGTTGATGAGGATAAATCTAAGCGGGCTGAATTGGAGAGAGAACGTGCTGGGATAGTGAAGGAAGAGGAAGATCGACAGCTGGTGATTGAGGAATTGGACAGGGAGATGAAGGAGTGTGAAGAGGGGTTGAAGGAGTTAAGTGAGGTTTGTGATGAGTTAACGCGTGAGAGAGATGAGTGTTCGAAAGAGATAGAGGCTAATACAGCGAGGATTAAGGAGGAGCTTTGTCGTTTGAAGAAGTTGGATGCGATGTTGCGCCAGAAGTTTGAGAGGGCTAGAAATGATGATTGAGGGTAGTTTTTAGTTTTTGGAGGGGGTTTTGTGAATAATGTTGGATGGTTGTTGCTGGTTTGTGTTTTGGTAGTTGGGATCATGTTTTGATGACTTGCCTAAGTGTTATATGTTAGTAAGCAGTAACTGTGTTTCTTAACATTGCAATGCTGATGTTTTATTGCTCTTTGGGATATTTAGATAATCAGTTGCCTTTTTTGTTGTTAATTTTATGCATGCTGGTGATGATTGGTGCTCACTCATATGAACTGCTTTTGTTTTCAGTAGAAAGTATAACTTAATTCATACTGATGTGTTGCATTATTATTTATTCCTTGTTGTAATTAAGAAGCTGTTATGATAAACAGGACAATTTTTTTCTTTTCAATCAGTCAACAAGAACTGAGAATGCAAAAAATATACTGGTACTAAGAAGGGTATTTGTACTGGCGGTATCTCTACCTACCGATCTGGAAAAAATTGAACATACTTACGCCTTTTCATCTTCTGTTATACCACCCATGAGTTCTACTCCATTTAACGAACAAAAGTACATGTACATCAAACCAAGTAATAGAATGAATATCCAAAACACAGCCAATAATTTTTACGCCACGTATTACGTCTGTGAGATCTGTATACAATTCCGCGTGCTTTACATTTTCGCTATAACAACATAAAGACAACGCCAGTTTGACGCCAGCAATCCTTACCCCTTTACTCCCTCAATTACTGAATAAAACACACACACACACAAAAATAAAAGGAAAAATCGAAAGCCAAACCCTAGCGAAAAGAGAGGCACGCACGCTTTTCTCTCACACAACCAACCTTTCTGATCCAATCCAAAGCATTTATGCGCACTAAAACTCTCGAGCCAGGTTCTTCTTTTTCCTTTTGAAACTCCGACGATTTTTAGTTTTTTTTCTGAGCTCGATTTGTAACCTGTGGTGTTGTTTCTCTCTTCTGGATGCGCAGATTTGTGACAGGCTTTGTGTAAGGAGGGAATTTCGCTAGATGAGTTCGAATCTGGAAGGGGACACTATGGCAGCTGATCCAGCTTCAGATCCTGGTGAAGACGAACTAAGAACTGCAGATTCTACTGTACAATCGTCTCAAGAGGTTGAAACAACTGTAGAGGAGACGACCACTGTGGTTGTTACTGAGACAACAGTTGAAGTCTCAGCAAGTGAGAGCAAAACTACTGGAGATGTCCAGGGAGAGGCGGAACTGGAGGGGTCTATGAAAAAGCAAGCTGATCCTACTGAGATATCGCTGGATGAATTGACTGGCGGTTTGGGTATGGAGGGTCAACCAACTGGAGAGGAACCGGAGGAGGGAGAAATGGTGGCTTCTGTGGAGAGAGAAGCGGGTTCAGATCATGAACGAGAGGTGAAGAGTTCAACTGAAACGGATCCGGTTGAAGTTTCTGAAAAAGCAGTTGGAGAAGTAAAAGAGGGTGAATCAATTGGAGAAGAAAAACTGGAGGGGTCAATTGAGAAAGTACCGAGATTTGGAGAGGAATTGGAACAAAAGAACGAAGAAGCAGGAGAAATTCAAGATGATCAAGATCAGGTCATGGAGAGTAAATCCACTGGAGATGTCCTGCGACAAGAAATAGTGGAGGGTTCTGAACTGAAGAAAGAAGTGGGCCCAGTAGATGAGAAGAAAGAAGAGGCAACTGAAACTGAGCCTCTAACAGATACTGAGAAGGTTCTAGAAGAAACAGTTCAGGCGCCAGCTGTCGCCACTGAGAAGGTTCTAGAAGAAGCGGCTGAGGCGCCAGCTGTCACCTCTGAGAAGGTTCTAGAAGAAACAGTTGAGCCGCCAGCTGTCACCTCTGAACCAATGAAGATAACCACTCAAGTGGAATCTACTAATGTTTCAATGGAAGTGGATTTGAATTGCGGAAATAATGCGGAAATTGAGAGGATTGAGACTCAATCAGAGGGTATGTGGGGTGCTGAGCTGGCGGGTGAGGATTCAAGGAATGAGCTGACTGTAAATGATTTTATAATGGTGGAAGCAAAGGAGGTTGGAGAGACTGAAGCAGGACCCACATTTACTGAAATTCAGACTAATGTTCAACTGGGTAATTGTTTTAATTTTTTTGATCTTTTTTATTCATGGTTGTTTGGAATTTGCCTTGGTATTTTGTATTGTACTGAACCCAATTTATCATATTTTTATATCTTTCAGAAGAGAGAACTGTGGAACAGAACAGTACAAAAACGATCAGCACGAATACCGAAACCAAAGAAGCCGTAGTTTACCACAGGAGAGAGAAACACTCACCAAAACCCTCACTAACTGAGCCCGACTCATCAGTGACACAAACTCAAACCCTCACTGAAGAAGAAATTCCAGTCAAATACAACCTTCCCTCTTTAGACAAGGGCGATTTTGTAATTTACGATCTAGTCTGGGGCAAAGTGAAAAGTCACCCTTGGTGGCCCGGCCTCATAATCTCCCCTTCTGACGCGTCAAGTCTCGCTACAAAATACCAAAAAAGAGACTCGTTTTTGGTCGCTTATTTTGGCGATAAAACTTTCGCTTGGTGTGAAGAGTCGCAATTAAAACCCTTTTATGAAAACTTCTCCCGTTTCGAAAAGCAAGCCGGTACTGATGCGTTTAATAACGCGATTAAGAGCGTTTTGTCAGAAGTTTCTAGAAGGTTTGAGGTTGGCGCGATTTGCTCTTGCTTGGATGAAAAGTTGCTTGTTACAGAGGTTTATCCAAAGATAGAAAATGCTGGAGTGAAACAAGGGTTTGATAACTGTGAAGTGAGCAAGGGCGAAATCGTAAATTACTTCAACTCTGAGGGGATTGTTGGGTTTGTGAAGAATTTGGCGCTGGAACCATATAAGGGCACTGATGATAGGCTGGGACTTAATATGGTTTCATCTCTTATTAAATCATTTTACAGAAAAAAGGGGTATTTAGTTTCACCAAAATACCAAACTTTCGGACCTTTAGAGGATTATGTTGAGCCAACTAAAACTGAGGAATTACTGGAAAATAATACCATTACAGATGAAATTAACACGAATCCTGTAACTACTCTTACTTTAACTCCTAATACTGATAGTATTTACACTCCAGTTATATTCCCCAAAAAGAATATTAATCAAATTAAAGATGTAGTTATCGATCCGCCGCCTAAAAGAAAGAGAGGCAGGCCTCCAAAAAAGAAAAAGGAAGAAACCGATTTAGATTCCCAAACACCTCTTTCAGATCTAGTTCACAAAAAACCCGCTTCAAATCTCTCAAATGGGTCTAGACCCAATAACAACAAACCCGATAAATCACCTGTTCTTTCATGGGATGATGAGTCAGCATCACCAGCCTCTCTTCCTTGGAAGAAGCAAAAGCCGATCGTTGACTTTGACTTTGTTGACCAAGAGTCAAAGTCGTTGACTCACTCTAGCGGATTCGGGTTCAAAATCGGAGCCTGCATTAGCAGAGCAGCGAGCCGGCTTACTGGATCCGGGTCGGGTTCTCAACCCGTTATGACCATGCCCAAATTCGACAGCACGGATTTCGATGTCTCGAGCGACGATGAGCTGGCGAGTCCTAAAGAAAGCGGGTATTCTTATCCAGAAGGGAAAAAAGTGAGGAAAAGAAGGCTGAAGAAATACCATTATTCAGACCCTCATGAGATTTTATCCCAGCTTTGTTTTCTCGCTACAAGTCCGTTGAAAGAATACGTGTTTATAAATACCGTAGTTCCGTATTTCACCGATTTTAGAAAGTTCATCATACCTGAGCCGGAAACGGAATCTTCCGTACCGGTTTCTGAAACTGTTACGGTACCTGAAAAAGTCAAACTGAAAAGGGGGAGAAAAAGGAAGGTCGATTTAATTCAAGCACAAATGGATCAAGGACTTGATAATAATCAGTTACAGGATTCTTACTGGTCTGACATGATTTTATCCGGCCAGACTGAGGAGCCAAATATGTGGCCTAAAGTGTACAAAAGAAGAGCTTCTTTAGAAACTAAAAACCTAACGGGTCCGGATTCTAAACGGGCTTTGGTGCTTCTAGCCGCCTCAAACCGACCCGTTATACGAGTCGAAGAAAAGAGATCGGGCGAGTGCAATCCGACCGCTTTGCTGTTGAATTTCAGTACCAGGTATTAAATTATTTAAAATAGAACGGATTTCTTAATTTTCTCAATGATTGAATTAACCATTTAATTCTCAATAGAACAGACTATATGCTTTCTAACTATCCTACTTAATTGCTTAATATCTGTAACAGGTACGGACCGGTACCGGCCGAGACGGATCTGGTGAGGATTTTCAGCCGGTACGGAGCTCTGAAAGGAGAGGAAATGGAGAGGGAAATGGAGGGGAAAGTGATTAAGGTGAAAGTCGTGTTTAAAAGGCGGGCTGATGCTGACGTGGCATTTGGGAGCTTGAGGAAGGAGAATGTGTTTGGGCCCGCACTGATTAGTTACAGGCTTGTGTATTTGAGCGAACTGGAGAGGAAGAGTAGTGTTCCAAATGGAGATCATCATTCCAACTTGGACATGGTTCCAGGTAATTTGAATCATTTTTATTTATTTTTTCTAGTGGAGTTTGAGTAGTCATGTATTTGTTTCTCTGTTTTATATTTGTATCTTGAGAAGTTTGTTGTGGTGTGTGAAGTTCTTTCTAAGTAAGTAAGTGAGTTGTATAAATTTTTTTTGGTTGTAGGTCAAGAGGAGAATCTAGGGCTGACAAGTGGGGTCCAAGGGGATAATGTAAGCGAAATGATGGATACTAGTACTGGCGTAATATCTACGGATCAATCAAGTGAAATGCAAACCGAGGTCCACGAGATGATTACTGAAATGTCGAGTGAAAGACCAACTGCAAAAATATCAAATGAACCATCTGAAATTGTTCAATCTGAGGCTCAGACGGTTGTTACTGAAATCTCAAACGAACCTTCTAACTCGGTGCAGGGTGAAAATGAGGGGAGAGAAAACCAAATGGATCACGCAAGGGATGAAATGGAAATTTATGATCCAAGTCGTGTTCAAGCTGGCAAGAAGCAAGAGGAAGTTGTGGGTGAGGGGTCAGTTAATCCGTTAGACGGTAGTAATATGCAACCTGAAATTGAAAATGAGGAACCTAATAATCCATCGGAGAATATTATACAGGGTGAAATTGGAAATGAGAAAAATGGAACAGAGATTATTCAAGGCGAGATTGAAAATGAGGAACAGAATGATCCAGCTGGCACTGAAGGTCAGGATGTGGATGAAATGCAGATTGACCAGCCAAAGCCAAACACTGAAGGGGACATTATTGGTGAAGAAGGGGAGATTGCTGATGATGAAGGGTTGAATGATGAAAAAACAGAACGAGGCGAGATTTTTGGTGATGAAGACGAAGAGTTGAGTGGCGAAACTGAACAAGGAGGGATTAGTGGTGGTGATGAACCTGAACAGGGAGAAATTGTGAGTGATGAGGCTGAACTAGGGGAGATTGCTGGTGATGAAGAAGAAGGTTCAAGTGATAAATAAGGGGAAATAACTGGTGATGGGTTATAGTGAAGAAGGGGATTCGGAGGCTGAGTGTACTGCTGCTTTTGTTGTTGTATATTATTTAACTGCTAGTTGTAAAACCACTGTTAGGGTTTGGGAGGCAATAAGCCAGTGTAGGGTTGAGAGGTGAGAGGTTTAAATTTGAACCTACTTTTGTTAAGTTGTGATGTGTGGAGTTTTTGAAGCTTGTTGTTTAGATATAACGCTGTTTATGTAGGAGTTCCCTTTTAGAGTAGTTATTATTTTTTATCTTTGTTAAACCGGTCATTTGTTGTTTGTGCTGTTGGAATTAATTTTAATGATTGTAAAATTGTTGGGTCTTATGCTAATATTGAATTCATCATGCTTGCATTTAAACTATAAATCAGTTTCATATAAATTATAAGCCTAAGAATCATATAATGGAGCACATATTCATCACGGTGTAAAACTATTTCACCAGGCAGATCAATCATTCAAGAGAACCAAGCAAACTAATATTGCGATATATACAAAAGATAAGAGCACTAGAGCAAATGACAGAAGCATCTAAATCTTATGGTACAATTTACAACCAGAGTATTTATTATGGTAATTAGACCCACTCAATACTAGCTGCACGCATTAGTTTCATTAAACAATACCTCACCTCACCCCTCTAAAAGTAACAGTTTCCCTACTGCACAGAAAAAAATTATTATTATTATTATTATTTAAAAAATGAATAAATGGTGAAAAAAATAATATCATACAAAGATATTGATGATGTAGAACAAAAGAAAAACAAACAACCTGAACACGAAAATATCCAGATGCAATCAACCTTAGTTCGAGATATCGCCATTGTGATACTGCCAACAAAAATTGGAAAAAATAAACTTTTAATATCAATAAAAACAAAACAAAAAACTCAAAATTTAGTCAGTACAGTGATATATAAAGTTCAAGAAAAGAAATTATTTATCAAAATTCAAATAGAGAAATAATATGCACCTGAGGCTGCATATAAGGCATTCCCTGAGTGTAAGCCACTTGCCCCATCTAATTAAAATAAAACAAAATTTATGTAAAATACATCATTGCAAATAAAAGAGAAAAAATAGGGGAAATAAGAAAAAACAAACCGGTTGAGAACTGGGACCACCAACTTGACTTCCATTTCCACCATCCTTCTTTGAACCATCACCTCTTCCAGATGATGTCTTATCGCCCTATCCAAATATTTCATTCATCATAAATGAAATTTAAGTACCAAAATATCACTACATTTAAAAAAAACATAAATAAAAGGATCACATACCTCCATCTGTAGTGAAGATTTTCACCACCGAGAAAAGGAGAAAAATGGAACAAAGAGAGGGAAACATCATTAGATTAGTAAAATTAAGATTTGAGAAAGAAAAAACAAAGTAAACAAATAAAAAATACAATTAAAGATGATACATACCTCTCTATACTTCTGCAAGTAAAGCTTAAGCGGATCGATATAATCCTCAAACCCTAGCGTGGACATGGCCCACAACAAATCATCACCATTAATGGTCTTCCTCTTCTCCCTCTGACACTTATCACTCGCCCTAATTTCGCCAACAAATCAAAACCCTCATTAAACAACCAAATCTTACAACACAATTAACAAACCCTAAAACAAATATCACAACAACTAACACACTTACTCGCTAGTAATGAAGCTAATAAACTCAGAAACACACTCCTGCACAGTCTCTTTAGCATCCTTTGCGATTTTCCCATTGGCTGGGATTGCTTTCTTCATGATCCTGCTGATATTAGCAATCGGCAAGAACCGATCTTGCTCTCTGGGTCCGCTTCCTCTCGGACTTCCAGCTCCGTCTCCGCCGCTGTCTCCTCCCCCGCCACCTGGACTTCCGTGCCCCAATTCCGCCATGTCAGTCACCTGTGAATTCCATAGGGTTTGTGTATTAGCTTTGATTTTGGACAGAAATGGCGAAATTGATGGAATTGTTGTGGATGTGGATTTGAGTAATAGAGTTTTTTGTTAGATCCGTTGTGTGAAAGTCATCTCAATTAAACCTCTAGTTCATCCACGACGCATTTGATAAATCGATCAATTGAAAAGGAACTGACGGAAATAAGTCGCCATGGTTAAACTACCAAATCAAACTATACTTCGTCAAAATTCCCCAATCTGGAATCAAAACCCTAGATCGACAGTCAACAGGGAGAAAGAACAAACAGAAGCAGCACGAGCAGTACTGTCTCCATTCCATAGATACAAAATCAAAATAAAAAAAAATACGAAATAGATACGCACCTGAAGGAGAGAGAAGAAAGGGAGGGGAGAGATGTGGTTGGTTGGATTTGTAAAATTTGGGCGCGAGAGGAGAAGAGCGGTGGAGAGAGGAGAAAGAGGCAGATCCGACGACTGGGAGATGAGACCCTTCCGATGCGAGTTGGGGAAGATGCTTTCCTTTATCTCCACCGTCCATCTCTCACCCCCCAAACAAAACCCTTTTATATTCCTCCGCCGACCACGTGTCCTCCCCCCTCTTCCTCTCCTGTTTCATTTTACTGGATACATATATATTTTATCCCCATGTTTCTATTCTTTTTTTATGTCAGTCTCAGTGGGGTTGTACTTTAGAGAAGGGCATGGGACTGGAGAGGATGTGGATTCGATGAGGGGAAGAGAGTGTTTGGTTTGTCTGGACCTGGAGTAGAGACTTGTTGACGTGTTGTTTCTGAAAGTTTGTTTATTGAGTTGTGGGCCAGTTCCGTTTTATGCTTTTTGGACTTTGGGAGAATGAACTTGCTGTATGATATATAAGATTTTTTTTTTATTGTTATTTTTTTTAAGGTTTGCAATTTGCCATTGATGAGAGAATAGTTATAAGAACCGGAAAAACTTACAAGAAATCGTATACATTACAAAATTAAGTGAAGGTTATATAACTCATACGGAAGATGATTACGGAAGATGATTACGGAACTCACAAGGAGGATATAGAGAATGAAAGAAAGAAATATGTGGACGTGTTCAAACCCTAAGAAGAGAGATAGATAGCTCGCTAAAAGAAATATTAAAGCATGCACATAAACCGAATTACGAAAGAGTTAGGGGACATCTCACCCATTCCGATAGTTACTTAATTTTAATATTGTTTCAAATTTCATATACTTCAAAACAATACAATATACTATAAAAATATACTATTTTTGGTATTATATGCACATGTTAAAAATTGCGCTTCACCTTTACAGCAGTCAGGTTGATTTTCATTAAATTATAAATATTACTAACAATTTTAATTTTGTTACTTATTAATTTATTTGATGAATATATAATATTGTATTTATTATCATTACAGCGTGTTAAAATAGTGTACGCATCAACTGGCGATATGGTGTTAAATAAGCAATTCTCCTACACCATAGCCCGCCACGTAATATAATATTTTATATTTTTTTGTTTGATCTTACATTGTTTATATATTTATTTATTTATTATTATTTTTGTAAATTTAGGATTTGCCATTTACAATTGATGAGAAAATAGTGAACAATCAGGTTAATATAATGAAGTATTAAGTATAATGCACTTCAGTGTTTTATTCGGATATTTTACTTGCAAAAATACAGAGTGGCCTTTTATTTTTCTTTAGCTAATGTATGTGAACGCATATACGAGATATGGGAACCCATATGTGATATATGTGACCGCAACTTAACACTGTTTTATCTCCTCTATACTTCTTATATATTTATAAAAAATTAGGAGAATTTTCGCGCTCCGCTGCGGTTTTTATCATTTTTATTGTTTAATAATTAACACATTAAATTTATTTTATGAATTAATAATCATAAAAAATCTATATAAATTATCTCAAGAATTAACTTATAATAGAATAAACAATAAATAATTCATATTTTTGTTAGAAATTATCTATGTATCAAATAAGATTTATACAAGTCATAATAAAAAATATGTAATAAGATTTATACATAATTGTGCGTTCGAAAGTATAACAATTGAGATCTTTAATGAAAGATCTCATCATCCTTGTTCTATTTTTCATTTTTCACAAAAAATTAAGCTACTGAAAAATCATATTTTGAAAGAAAACGTTGGGAAAAAATTACCTGAGCTAGACACATGGAGCCCACATTCTTTTTTTTTTGAAAAATGATTTATTTATTTATTTATTTTTTAATTATTTAGGGAGAGAGAAAGAGAGGGCCCACATTTTTTTTTAAATTATTAATCTATTTTTTTTGTTTACTTGAGGGAGAGAGAAAATGAGTGACATATGAGACCCGCATTTTTTTTTGGATAAATTATTATTTTTTTATTTTTATTTAGGAATGAGTCATAATGCCATCTAATATTGTGATATTTAATCCAGTCGATTGAAGACACGAGATATTAAAAGTCATTATGAGAAAACATAATAGTGCGTTCGAAAGTATAACAATTGAGATCTTGAATGAAAAATCTCATCATCCTTGTTCTATTTTTCTTTTTTTTCACAAAAAATTGAGCTACTAAAAAAATCATATTTTGAAATAAAACGTTGGGAAAAAATTACCTCAGAGAGAAAGACACATGGAACCCATATTTTTTTTTTTAGAAAATGAATTATTTATTTTATTTTTTTTATTATTTGAGAGAGAGAGAAAGAGAAGGCCCCACCTTTTTTATTTATTTTGGAAATCATTAATATTTTTTTTATTTGAGGGAGAGAGAGAGAAAGAGAGTGACGTGTTGGCCCAGTTTTTTTTGTTTTTGAAAATCATTATTTTTATTATTATTTAGGAATGAATTATGTGTAGCGAGTATTCAGTGGTTATTGATACAACACATAAGTTGCACAATTTAGTTTTCTAAATAATTAATTATATTTGATTTGACATTTCGCACTAAATCAGAATAGAACACAGAACACCGAATTTAGACCAATCATATTCTGACACTATTTAACTACATAGAAACTACACAAAAACAGCCATAAAATATCAAGAAACTCTAAACGATCAAACGGTCCATATCGAACCACATCACCCCATCCAACGGCCCCCAAAATAGAGGTGACGTGGAATCTTTTCTCCACTCCCTTGGATGCTAGAATTGGGGGGGGGGGAGGGTGGAATTGTAAAACAAATTTAATTAATGGTTAATTGTGAAGTTTTTATTTTAAAATGAATTAATTTGCAAAAAGGGCCGTTGTTGATGTTTATTTTTTTAATAGGGAATGTAGTATAAGCAATGGAAGCAACAAAGCAAAATGGAAGATATTATTAAGTATTATTGTTTGTTGTTCAGTTATTAAAGATTTGTTTCTATTTATTCTCCAATTTATAAAATTCTTTATCACTAAATTCTTTTTCTTTTCTTACGTTTAAAATGGAGCAAATTATACTCAATACTTTTTATATAGAGTCCCGAGGCGTCTGGCCGAAACTTAACAAAAAAAACATCCTTTTAAAACTCAAAACAGACGTGGTGAAGAAGATATCATCTTAAATGGTGAAGATATCATGTCTTCCAATCAAAATAATTATATATGAGATAGTACAATATCATTGAAGATCTTGGTTCACAAAGTATTGAAATTTTTTTATTATTAGGATGCAAAATAATTAAGACATGCCGACAATCAGATTAATTTGAGTTTGAATGGGTAGTTTTGATAGTTGAATGCAAAACAATATATTTGATTTTTTTTTATTTAATTTCAGATGATTAACAAGATAAATTTTAAGTTATAATCTAATACCCGCTATATTGTGCGGGTATCGAACTAGTATAATTGCATGTACTATCTGTTATAACAAAAGCATTTGTGATCATTGATCAATCATCAGTCATATATACAAACAGCAAAACAACAAATCATGCAATCTGTCAATTTGTATAAAACCCTCAAATATTAAGATGATAAAGCTAGGAAGCATATACACAAAGCTATATAATACATAATTATATATTAAGATAAATCTAGGAAATATTTTACACAAGTCAAAATGGGCTTCGTTTTGTTTAAAGTCGCCAACTTTGCACCTAGACCCCCATACTTACAAATTCACTGTTCCACCCTTCTCCGAGAGAGAGAGAGAGAGAGAGAGAGAGAGAGAGAGAGAGAGAAGAGAGAGAGAAACTAATAATCAAGAGAGGTGGAAAGAGCCTTGACCTTCTGTTATTGCATATAAGAGTCTCTCCTTCATCTTATCCTGAATTAAACGCAAATTCAAATTTAAAGGGTCAATTTCAAATGTCAAAAATACCACAAAACTAAACAATATCTTGCATATGTAACCCTAAGAAAAATAAAATTATGACTAAATATATTGATTTTACCTTGGTGGAGTAAGCAGGTAATTTGAGATAATTAGCACAAGTCATCACACTAGGCAATTCCATATCAGTGTCACTGTTACTAAGCTGTTGCAGTAATAATAATAAAATATATCAAATACACTTAAGATTTTATTATTAAAAATAATAATATATAAATATAAAAACTAACCTTACGAACTACAGTTAATTTAGGGTTTAGTGAGGCAAGGCCGCCAGGTGGAAGTCTAGGTGAGCCGGTCACAAATTGCAAGAAAGCTTTGCGATTTTCTGATTCAAATTCTTGCATTATTTCTAATAACTGCATTTATTTTTCATGCAAACAAACATTAACATATATACTCAATAGATTAAAATTAATCAAATAAATAATTAAATAAAAGGAGCTTACATTAATAACAGGCGGACTGTTGGGCGTGTAACCATGGTCAAATTTTATATTATCCACTAACTCTGTAAACTGTAAAAAAAGAAGAAAAAACATACATGCGCATTATAAAAATCATCAAATTTAATTAAAGAGAAATAAAATATAAATATTGGTTAATAAAGGGTTAAGTAAACTTACAGTCCAATTGACTTTCTCACCACAAATCAAGCTATCTAATTCTTCTTCTGTGAAAACCTTAAGAGCACTTAATGGAAATACCTAAATGATAAATCCAAATATGTTAATATATTATACTTAATTCAAATTGTGAAAATTTTCAGTAAAAAATACATGTGAATTTTTTAAATAAAATAAACCTGATTAAATCCTGATCTAAAAGCCTCTATTTGAGTCTGAACCCCAGTTTTTACTGTTGCATCAGTAACCATTTCTATATACTCCTTCAAATTATCAGAATTCACCTAAAAAGAAAAAGAAATCAAGTAAATAAAAGCACCAAAAAAATACAAAAAAAAAGTGAAAAAAAGTGTAAATTACCAATTTAGGGTTTTGCTCATTAGGAAGAAAATAATCATTGTATCCAGGAACCGAGAAATCAATTCCCAAATCCTCAATCCTCACATTTTTATAACATAAATTGGAAATCAATTCTTGATTTTCTTTCGTGTTATTTAATTTCATCAAATATTCTCTCCTTTTTACTAATGCTTCAAACTCCAATAGAGCTCTCCCCAAATCCGGATCAAACGACAAAATATCATAAACATCAAGCTCCTATTAAAAATACACAAAAAGACCAATTAATTAATCAATAATAAACATAATTCAGTAAAAAATATTAAAAGACAGCAATATGAACAAACAAATAAAATAAATAAATACCTGGTCAAGAATAGCTTTATAAAAAGCAGTAGAAAAAGGTATATCAACAATTCGACCGTCTCTTATAGCCTTTGCTATAATTTGACCTAAAAGCTCAAATCTCTTACTCACATCCCCAATTAATTTCTCAGCTTTCGGTCTAGGAAACAACCCAAATTTCGACTCCACAAACCCTAATTCACAAACATTTACATTTTTGTCCTCACAAAAATCGCGTCTCCACATTTGCAAGCCATTTTTCTGAAACTCATGACCAATCAAAGTATAAAATTCAATAGTGGGGCCCAGTCCAGTTCCAACTTCTTCTAAATATTCTATCTCTAAAAGGGCTTTATTTTTCGCTTTTGACTCCATCATTTTACAAGCCGAATCGAATATATTATTCCGGTCAACTTTGAATTTCTCCTTTGACCTTCTAGAAGGAGGAGAGAGATCGTCGTTATTCCCGTCTTGGTTATTCATTATTAAATTACCGAAATTCATCAATTTGAAGTATTTTTCTCTCGTATCAAAGGAGAATAAGAAAGGACTGGTCTGCATTAAATGCTTGCACCACAAAGGTAAACCGCTAGGGTTTAATGCAAGTGGGTCCCTCATTTGTTGCTCTAATTTTTCGGTCAATTTAGTGCTTACAAACTCCTCATTTGGAACTGGAGAAGGAGAAAAGACGGGTTTAAAACCCTCCAGTTGAGTTAATTTCCCTTCAGCAAATGAATCTATTTTATCCTCAAATAACAATTCATAGGAAAAGCTGTTTAGCCCTTCTAAAGTTCTTAGCATAAATAGTATATCAAAAGAAGGGCTCGATTTGGGTAAATTGCAAGGGAAATCAGCCTGTAATAAACTAGAAAAGAAAGGGATTTTATTCCACTGGACACCTCCAGTTGAATCCTCAAATGGAGAGGATTCGAGAGGGTTTTCAGATTGGGATTCGGTTTGGGTTTCGCTAGCTTTAGAATAGGTGATTTTATGCACATCAGTCCAAAATTTAGGGCCGTTTATCACGTCAGGTTCTAAGTTTGTTTGATCATCTAATAGTGATTGATAGAGGGGAATTGAACGGCTGAGATTTTTTCCCTTTAATTTGAAAATTAATTTCGGCTGCGAGTTATTATTTGCGCTGCTTGTTGGTTGTTCTTTGGGTTGATCCGCGTCTGTAGAAATAAATATTAAAAGAGGAAAAATATAGAAATAAATTGAACTTAAAAGTTAAAATAAAGGATATTTAAATATTAAAGTACCTGAATTGTCACTCATATAATCATCTGATGATGTAGACAGCCTCCTCTCCTGAACAACAGCATCCTAAAATGTAAAAATAAATAAATAAAAACAATAAGATAAATTCATTCAAAATTAAAAAAAAAGAACAAAAATGACTAAATTGAACAGAATATAACAAACCTCAGAAGAACAAGTACTGGAGGTCTCCATTCTGCCAGCTGTACTTCCCTCATCAGACCCTTTTTTCTCTTCATTACAATCCTTTTTAACCACTTTAGTCCATAAAAAACTCTCAATTTCAGCCAAACTTGAATTAGACTGCACATTTAATGCGCCTCCTTCAAAATTAATCAAGTCCAGCTCATCATCTTCTTTCACAAAAGAAACCCTAATATACGGATTTGAAGTGTAATGTCTCAGTGGTATTTCAGTTCTGACAGGTCTGTGTCTAAAACCGTGGCTCAAAATAACTGGAAATGTATCAAATGATGATAAAGCGCTCTGTAATTTGCGTATTAATGATACTAAAAGTGTCTCATTTGAATCATTGTTATTATTATCCGTTGTTTTGAGACAAACTCGAGCAAATGACTTGAACCGTTTCAAAACCAAGTTATAATGATTTGAGTTAATTTCCGTTTTATCTTTTAAATATTTTCCATTGGTTAAATAATTAGCTAATGATTTAATTATTCCGCTTTCCACAAATTCAAAAGTAGTCATTGTTTCACCTCCATTAAGCTCTTTCATTATCTCTCCTAATAAATACTCTTCATTAGGATATACATTGTCTATACTTTCATTTAACAGCTGGCAACATGTTTTTAATTTGTGAGAAATTTCAGTTAAGCCCATCTCACAAGAAACAACCTCTTGAGTGAAATATTTCTCCTTCAAATTTTTCGCGAAAGAGAAAATAGCTCCTTTTTCATTCCCCAAATTGCATGATTTTGGTTCCGAATTATTATTAATTTTTGGTGGACTGAAAATGAAACAAAGACACCTGGATTTTGTTTCTGAATTTTGAGATTTTTCTTCCATTAAAAGGGAATCTATTTGATAAACCACTCCTTCTTTAATAAATGAAGTTAGGAAAAAATCAGGGAGTTTCTGCATCAGAATTTCAACTGCTTTTAAGGCTGAAAAAAGTACGTGGTGGTCCCTCTTTGATAATAAACTCGCTAAAAAACTGCATAAAAATAGTAAGTAAAATATTAAAATTTGTTAGCAATATATTAATATTTACATAATTTATATGTGTTAATAAAATATATACCTTGAAATGTTAATATCTTGGAGCAAGTCAAGAAGCATATCAGGCGTGCTAAAATAAAATATATTACTGGCTACTGATATACATCCATATGAGACATATAAATTTGCACCAGAATTAACAGCCTAGTTAAAAAAATATACCCAAAACACTAAGTAAATTAAAAACATAAATAAAAAAGGAGTATAAAATAAAAGTTTACTAAAGAAATAAAAGAACCTTAATAAATACAGGTAGAATATCCTTTGAGAACTGACACAAAAGGCCAGGCTGGTAAGTCAAAATCTTTTCTTTTTCAAGTGTTAAATGCATATCATTCACATCTTTTGCTGCTGAAGGAATAATCTGATTAACTAGCCTTAACACTTCATTAGTCTGAAACATGAAAAACACAAAATTAGTAATATAAATGAATTAAACAAGCTACATTATTTCATGATTTTTATCCAAAATTAAAAAAATATTTGTACCTGTGAGTATTGAATACTATGTGAGACATCAGAATCCACAAATATAGTTTTTAATACATTTCCTATATTCAGCTCCAAAAGGGATTTCACTGCCACTAGGGACCCACTTGCAAGCTTAGTCAAGAGACCAATCATACACTACACATTAAACAATAAAAAAAAATCACAATTTCACAACCAAATAAACAATCTTCTAATCTTTTTAATTATTTTTATTTAAATACCAAGTAAATTGCTTTGCTGAGTAAAGTTTTTCCATCACCACCAATAAAATCAGCGATTTTCACAAGAATGCCAGCCTGGCAAAGCTCATCAAGAAGCTGAGGCGAGCTGCTGTACGAATCCACTATCCTTATCAAACATGTCGCAACCGTCTCAACCAACTAAACAAACACAAAAATTAAATAAAAAATTAAAATTAAAACAAGAAATACTGAAATAACAAAAATATTTAATGGTAAGAATAATATGTGATTCATACTTTAGGATCTCCATTTTGCAGTAGATTGCAAAGTTGAGATAAAGATTCCATAATGAACGGAGAGCAATCAGGCGGGACCCGCTTGCACATGTTGGCCACAGCTGATACTGCCGTTCTCTAAAATAAAAAAAATAAAAAAAATATTAATGTGTCGAATAAATGAAAGATAAGCGATTGAAATTTTCAATTATCTTTTCATTTTTTACCTGGATGCTAGTTGAGAAGAAATCAATGTAAGCCAAAACAGCAGATATCGCGCCAGCCTGTACACAAGCAACCGGCTGCCTCTTCGATATTTTCTCCAATGCTTGCAAACACTAATTAAAAAAAAATCATAAAATTAATTCTCTTTCCAGGGGCAAAAATCACATTTCACAGTTTCACAGGGTTTTATTTAAAAACTGTACCTGTTCAGCCACATCCAAATACTCAATAGCAGTCAACCTCCCACACAAAACCGGCAAAGCCCCATGCCTCACAACCGATTCCGCTGACCTCGGCATGACATCACACAAGTACGTAATCGCCCTCACAGCCAATAACATCTCGTCCGGCCTTCCTTCCCAGGCAGCAATCCTCACCAGGGGCGGAACCGTCATTTCCACTGGGACATATCTAACAGAATCCTCATTGCAGAAGGACAGGGCTTCGCAGAGCTCGAACAGGGCTGGCGCCACCTCAGCGGACCCGGGGTTTTGCAGAGGTTCTAGAAGCCTCTGGAAGTTTCTGGAAGTGGGGTTGGTGGAAGTGGAGCTGGACGGAGGGGAAGGAGGAGGGGAGTCGGATTCGGAGCCGGATTGGTCGGAATGGTCGGAGGAGTCGTGGATCGGGTCCATGGTGGTGCTTGCTGATGACGTGGCGGTCTTGTTTGTGATCTGGTTTTGTTCGCTGCTGAAAGAAGAGTTTAAGAGGTGAGAAATTCTGAAGAGAGAAGAGATTTCAGTCGACAGCAGGAAAGTTCGGTCACAAACAAAACAAAAAAATTGGGTGACTAGTAGGCGATAAGATTGATCATCAACTGATGAAAATAAGTAAAATTAACAAATTGAAGTTTGAAAGAAGGAATAGAGGATTGGGATTTTTAAGAGGGGAGAAGCAAGTAGAGACTTGGTTATGCACAATTGGAGTGTAAGTGAAAATGGAATGTATATGCAGTATTAAGAAAAACATTTAGTTTGAGAAAATAGAGAGTAATGATTAATAAGTGAACAGATGATCAAATCATTTTGAGAATCAATTAATAGAAATTAGTTATTAAATATAAAGTCTATGATTTAGCCATATATCATGATGTTTTCCCTCTTTTTCTTCAAGATAAGCTTGAGCGCACACAGAAATTAAGCCGGATAAATAAAAGAAAAAGTAAACAGATTAAGGGGAAAAATCAATATTCGCTTGTATTTTACTCGCGGAAAAAGTAGTTCTCAAATTATCATAAAAAATGCACAAAAGAAAAAGTTCAAAAATCAGCCAGAAAATTTCAATTAGCAGACTAAGCTTGCAGCAAACCAAAGCTGTAAGATAATCGCCTTAACAAAAAAAAATACGGCAAAGATAGCAAGATAGATGAATCATTTATGTATGATTACAAATAACAAACACTACGTACTAAAAACCCCAAGAAATTAAACCAATAAGTTCGCAAATTAAACAAAAATTGAAGCAAGAGGTGCAAAGAAAGGGTGCTGACATGGGTGTACGGAACTCCGACAAACTGCAAGGGCGCTTATCTGCCGGAAGATCGCCGGAGGCGTCTGGTCTTTTTCTGTTTCGCTCCATTGATTTTCTACTTTATTACTCTATATATATAATACAACACAAAATAGTTGCAAAAAGGGCGAAATGTAGGGGTAAAACTAATTTAATTCCTTTAAATAATTCGTCTCTTTCGTGTTGATTTTGGAAGGGAAAAAACAAAATAGGTAAAAAAAAGGGAAAGAAATAATTGTTTTCCGTAATTTACCTCTGAACTTCCGTATATCGAAGGATGGGCCTTATCGTCTATCAGACAAATATTCTGTATCAGTTTGATTATTTTCTGCATAATATGGAAAAGAACAGCCAATATTAATACAGTTTTTTTTTTTGAATTTTTTAACACGGTGATTCATATGTCTCTACTTATTTTTCAGAAAAAAACCCCGGCAAATCATACTCGAATTTAGGATATTTTCCTTACTCGAGTTTTTTGTTTGTAGCCAACTGCGTTAACAATCTTTCACAATATTAATGCAGTTTTGTTGGTCAAAATAATAACAATCAATATTATTAAATAATACAAGCTTGCATTAAAAAAATATTACTAAATAATAATTTTGAGTTAAACATTATACTACAAAATATTTTACAGATATAAATAAATAGAGGGGCACAAATGAGTGTTGTAACTCGAATGTAGTGTAAATTCGGTGCTTGTATGGGTATATCTGTGTATTTTCTGTGCGCGTGTGTGATGGCATTACACTCTGCCGCCATTTCAATCTAATACCACCCCAACAGAACCAACCGGCTTAGATTTGCAAATTGGTCCTCTTAAATTAATGACAAGTTCAAAATAATTATCAAGTTTTGTTTTGCTGTCAGCCTACTTCAAAAAGAAACTTTCTATCAGCATTCTAACAGGCCCACTGCAAGTTGAAGATCTATAATTATCAGGGACCACTGAATAAATGACATTTTTCACATTTAAGTATATATATATATATATATATATATATATATATATATATATATATATATATATATATATATATGTTAGAATATTGCAATTTATGAAAAAATGTTAAAGAAACTTTTTATTTTAAATTTGAAATGACAAGCCTCAAATCTTTAATCAAATGATATCATGTAATATATATTTTGGTTAAAGTGACAGAACTTGTACATTTTTACAAAACAATCTAATTCTTAGGATGGTCAGCTTGATAGTAATTTTTCACATATAATTAGTAAAATACTTATTAGAATATCTGATTATTTATATTTAGACCTATTTATAATGTCAATTATCTTTGAATGTGCTGAGTGAGGTATAAGGGTGAGAATTGAAAAGTAGTTGGGTGAATTGGCAATTTTGGCCACTAAATCTAATTGATGGTTTTATTAAAGGAAAGCGGATTGGAAGTCAATTATTGGCTTTATGATGAGTCTTTTATCACTAAGCAAACTTGGCTGACAAGCAATTTGGGTCATTAATGTAGAGTCTTTATTTCATTCATCATATAAAATCTTTTATCTTATATTTTGTATACTAAAAAATGTTATAAAAACTATACACGGAAATATTTAATGACTCATGTTGTATACTAGCAAATCTTTCACGCGTGTTTGTGCAAAATTTCTATAATATTACATACGAAGTAATTTAAATATTGTTTAGATAATAACAATAATTGTATTGAAATATTAAAAAAATTAGTATTATTGCACACCGTAACACCAATCTAGTAAACAAAAATACTACAGTTATGTCAAATTTTGTAGTATAGTATAAAAATAAAAAATAAAAAGTCAAAATTATATTTGTGACAAAGATTCAAAATATGTACCATGCGGATAACGTCATATACGAATTCAGTTCGGATATTTATATGGATACGAACAAAGTTTGGATATTCTTGGATCATAGTACAATAATGATTCATTTCGGATATTTATATATATGTATTATTTCTCTATGTTAACGAAGTAAATAAATTATAACAACTTTTAAGAAAAATTAAAAAGAATTAGCAACAAAATATTAATATGGATATGAATAATATATGTATCCAAATATGATAAAAAAATACTCATACATGTATCCGTGTATATATCCGTATCCGTATCTATATAGAGTGATATATCCGAAAATATATACTATATAAATAACAAATAATCCGGATACAAATAACATTTGTATATGTATCTGGAAGACAAATCATCAAGTTCGTATAAATATCCGAATAAAACTATTCCAATTTTTGTATCCGATCGGATGAAAATAATTCTGATCCAGATATGAATTTTTGTGGATATGGATATGGGTCGGTCGTATAATATTCTTCCCGTTTATACCCTTACATGTACAAAATATTAATATTTATATGAATAATATCCATATATGAATATGATAAAAAATAAATAAAAATATCCGTAAAAGTACCTCTATTCTATATAGAGAGAAATATCTGAATACGGATACTATCCGAATAACAAATTATCCGGATATGGATACGGATAAATAACCAAATCCTAATCCATGTATGAATATGTATCATTATTTGACCCGATACAAATAATTTTGATTCATATGCAATTTTTTTGCTGTTACAGATATGGGTCAAATGATATCTTGCCGTTTACACCCTTGCATGTGCATGTGTTGAATCTAATATTGACCATTAAATGATACATGACTAAATGTTAACACCGCAGCGGCGCATGAGGTGTCTTCGGCTTCTTTGCCTCGGCAGGCTCTTTGCACCCTGTGCGATTAACCGCCACAGGCCTTGCCGTTTCAGCTTGCCCCCTCCAGTTGATTTGTTGGGAGGAACTTGTTGGTGCTTGTGTGGTTCTACCACCATGGTAGCATATCCCGGTTTGTAGGTGATCCCGGTTGGCTCTGTATTAGCCTTCTTGTGGGACTGTGCATGAGTTTGGCTTTGCCCGTGCGCCGCGGATGTAACCGATGTTCCGTTTGTAGCGCTATGGTTATTGCCTGCACTCTCGGCTGCTCGTGATCATTGCGCAATGGGGCTTCTTTGCTTGATGACCCCCTCTGTTAGACGCACTCATGTCCCTTTCCTTACGTGATTGCTATGTACCGGCTTGCTCTTTGATGCCCTGGAAAGGCTCCAGGGGTTTGTCGGTGCGTGTGGCTCGTATGACGTGCTACCCGGTTGATCATGCCAGTAGTCATATGCTTGTCTCAAAGATTAAGCCATGCATATGTAAGTATGAACTAATTCAGACTGTGAAACTGCGAATGGCTCATTAAATCAGTTATAGTTTGTTTGATGGTACTTGTTACTCGGATACCCGTAGTAATTCTAGAGCTAATACGTGCAACAAACCCAACTTATGGAAGGGATGTATTTATTAGATAAAAGGCTGATGCGGGCACGCCCACTGATCCGATGACCCATGATAACTCGACGGATCGCATGGCCTTCGTGCCGGCGACGCATCATTCAAATTTCTGCCCTATCAACTTTCGATGGTAGGATAGAGGCCTACCATGGTGGTGACGGATGACAAAAAAAAAATATTTAGATGATCCAATCTAATGGTCAATATTCAAATGCCTTTGTAGCTGAATGAAATTAGAGTTTTTTTGAATTATAACATATTAATAATTAACATGTAAATATTATAATATGGACAAAAATCATTTGAATACTAATTCAATAGCACAACAAATAAAATGATAAGATTTACTATTCAAGACATGCGATACATGTAAATGATCCTAATCCAATGGTTCAAGAAAAAAGAATGATGTGGAGCTCTCTCATGCAAGGAATATTGTTATAATTAAGTACTATTAATTAATAATTTACTATTCAAGACATGTGATACATGTAAATGATCATAATCTAATGGATAAAAAATATTTGGATTTTAATCCAATGGTTCAAGAAAAAAGAATGATGTGGAGCTCTCTCATGCAAGGAATATTTTTAGAATTGAGTACTATTAATAATTTGGTTTTGCGTACTATAAAATTATGCATTTAAAAATTATTATTTATTTTTTTGTTAAAAAACATATGTTTCATATTTATTTATGATTAATTTTATTTTGTACCGAAATAAAATTTGTCAAGAAGAGTGCATACTTTAATTTATTTGATCTCAGTCGGGTCAGTCTACGTATTTTGTAATACAATAATTTCAATTGTTATTTGTAAATACAATATCATCAAATGCTTCAAATCAATACAGTCACACAAATTTATAACATTTTTAATTTACGATATAAATATTACATATAATATTCAAACATTTATTTTGTCCTATTCCTTCCGATCCGTCAACTTCTAATCCTATTCCTCTTAATGTCCTTTGGAAACTGATTTGGAGAAAACAATTTATTTTGCCCCGAATTAAAACATTTGTTTGGCGAAGTCTTTTCAAAATCTTAATTGTTCGAGCGGAGCTATCCACTAGATTGCATTTTATTGATCCCATCTGCCCCATTTGTTTAGGCATGCCATAAACAATTACTCATGTGTGGTTTCATTGTGAATTTTTACGGGCTACTTGGTTCGCGTCCCGTTTAAATATACGAACTGAAATGCTAACCGATGAATTATCGGAAAATCTGAGTTATATTCATAATTCTCTAACTGATGTTGATTGTGTTTTTTTTTATTGTTTAGCTTGGCAAATATGGAAAACAAGATGTGATTGGATACATAAATCTATTTTTCCTCAACCTCTTAAAAATATTACTAGAGCCTCCATATTGCATTCCTATTTAAGTTTTACTTCACTTGACCATTTGAATAGGTCAACTCAACATGGTAACAAAACATGTTGTCGTACCAGTTTGGATAACTCAAGTAAGGAAAAAATAAACCCTCCCACTATTCAAATTCAAGACCCTAGTAATATTCTTATTATTTTTTGTGATGCTTCTTGGGTTTCAAATGAGTGTGCGGGAATTGGAATTGTGTTCTATAACTCTATTAGCGGTTGGAAATGTTTTCAAAGAATTATTGAGGTTGATGAGGCAATAATAGCCGAAGCTTATGCTTTATACTATGCTCTCACTATATTCTCCTTTACTAATTTTTCAATTGTTTATTGTTTTTCAAATTATCTTCAAATAATAAGTGCTCTCATTAATCCTTTAAAAAATTTAGAACTACCTTGGCGTTCAAGAAGAATCCTTATTCAAAACCAAGCGCGGCTTGAAGAAAACGAAAGCATCAAAATTGCTCACCTTTCACGACGATTTAATGGAATAGCACATCAATTAGCTAAGATTACTAGGGTTGATCAAGCTACACAGAACTTTAATCTAATCTCGGATTTTATTTCTCGTATAGAAGTTAGTAAAACTATGGACTTGTTCAAATTTTGGTGATTATTGTAAATTTGTTGTATTTTGGGGTTCATGTAAATTTGTTGTAAATTTGACGGTAGTTTACGGTTTGTGGCTGGTGGGGCTGCTGTGTTATGTTAATTTGATGGTTTCTTTGATTTTTTAGGGGTTGTGCTGTCAAAATTTTGTTAGGGCGGTACTTGATAGCATGATAGGTTTTAGAAGTTTTATAAGATTAAATGGAGCACCTACGATATTTTATGTAAACTCTTTATTTGTGAATATATGATCGGTTTCCCATCGAAAAAAAAATTCGAACTCGATGGACATTAGGGGTGTCGGTGAGGGAGCTTGTACATGATTATTCCTCATCCTATTCCTAATGGGGTCCTCGAGCAGCAATCAGTCTACACATGATATAGAAAAATGGACTGATAAATCAAGCCCAAAATATTTGGTTCGGCTAAAAGTTATATCTAATTACAAAATAATATAACTATAAAATTTTATTAAATTTTTTTTTTATAACTTTTGTTTGTTTAGATTCAAGATTTTATATCTCTTGAAAAAAACATTGAAAAATAGTATATAGTTAACATCTCAAAGCTTACGCAAACTGAGCTTTCTATGGCTCAGTTGAGTCAGTTCCCCCACGTGACCTTCTCCTGACGAAACTTTCCTGCAGGGCCCCTGCACTTTTCACTAATTACTCCACAAAAGCCCTTTTCGGATTTTTTCACATCAGGAATTCAAATCCCGTTTCCATCAAAACCAGGAAATCATAAATCTCTTAAGTTTATGAAATCGAAATTCCAAACCACAAAAGCGCGAATCTAAATCCCAATTCTCCATCGCGCCATTTCATTCCCGCTCTAGAAACTCTTAACACACACGAGAATGGAGAAATAAGGGAGAGAGAGAGAGCGAATCAAAAGGAAAAAAATGTATGGGGAGCAGAGAAGAAGACGAATCGGAGAGCAATCGCTGAATCCGGGCGAGCTGGATCGGGTCTGGCCTGGCTACTTCCCTGAGACGGAGCTGGCTCTGACCGATCCTAAGCTCCATCTCATCGCTCAGCTCAGAAACTTCTTTGCCTCTTCTGAAGCTCGACCCTTCCTTTCTCAGGCTCGTAATCTTACTTCACTCTTGTATTTCTCTATATTTCGCTATATATAAAAAAATTGTATCTTAATTTAAAACATATGATGTTTTTTTTAGTGTGCATTGAGCTAGTTTTTATCTGATTCATCATTCATGCCTATCTATTCATTTTTTTTTTCTTTTTGTGATTTCAATTTCACTCAGATTGAAGATGAAAATGGAACCTTTTTCCTTCCAATTGATTTTGAAATGTTCAAAAAGATTTGCGGAATTCAAGAGCTGTACCGAGCTTTACAAGAATCGCCCAAAGAGGCTTTGCTTTGTATGGGAGCCGCATCCCATTTGGTTCGTGCTTTACTCAATTTCCTACATTTAACATCTAATCAAAATTTTCTTACTAATTCTAATTTATTAATATAATAAACAGGCTCTTTGTTCAGAAGGAAATCTATTCCAGCTGGATGATATAGAGAGAGTCAATATCAGGCTTCATAACCATCCCGATTCATTAATCGCCTTAAAAAACTTAAAATCTGCATATATAAGTAACTAACTACCCTCATCCCCATTTCAACTCAAAACATAACAAAAATACCATCAATTTTAATTTATTTGAACAGAGAAGCTCGTGTCGGTTAGAGGTTCGGTGGTGAAAGTCAGCACAGTAAAACCTCTTGTGAAACAACTCGATTTCTCATGTGCAAAATGTGGAACTGTAATTACACGAGCATTTAATGACGGAAAATTCTCACCTCCTTCTAATTGTGTTATTCAAGGCTGCAAGAGCCGGACTTTCATACCAATTCGATCCAACTGCAAACTCATTGATTTTCAAAAGATAAGGTGAGTTATTGTACTTCTTTTTGTATTTTTACTTGGTTTTATACTGATTTTATTACTTTTTTTGTGCTTTAGGGTGCAAGAGATGTTGAAAAACGAGAGTCATGAAGAAGGACGGGTCCCACGAACAGTAGAGTGTGAACTGAGTGAAGATTTAGTCGATTCTTGCATACCTGGCGATATTATTACTGTTACTGGCATCGTCAAAGTATTAAATAATTACATGGATGTTGGTGGTGGTAAATAAACCAAATTATTATCATTAATTATTATAAATAATATTATTAATATATTGTTAATTTTTTTTTATAGGAAAGTCGAAAAACAAGAATCAGGGGTTGTATTATTTATACTTAGAAGCTGTTTCAGTTAGAAACTCGAAAGCTCAAGCTTCTTGCGGAAGTTTTGAATCTGAGAAAAAAGCAGTTCAACTGTTTGACTTCAATTCATTTTCTGAGAGAGATTTGGAGTTCATAGTCAAGTTTTCAGAAGAACACGGCTCAGATGTGTTTCGCCAGATTATTCACTCGTTCTGCCCCTCCATTTATGGCCATGAGCTTGTCAAAGGTGGTTTTAATTATCTAATTTCAAGATATTTTCATGATTTTTGAAATGAAGTTTATGTTATGATATTTTATTTTGAATTTATTTATTTATTTTCAGCTGGAATTACACTTGCGCTCTTTGGTGGTGTTCAGAAGTATTCTTCAGATCAGAACAAGGTTCCAGTCAGAGGAGACATTCATGTCATTATTGTTGGTAATTATATACTTTTTATATGGGAAATATGCGACAAAGCCCTTGCATTATGCCTAATTTGCCCTACAGTATTCAAAATTGTAAAAATACCCCTATATTCTTAGAAAACTGCCAAAAAAACCTATCATTAGTTATCAAGCAACACTAGTTTTTGTTTTTTGCATAATGTAGGGACTTTTTAACAATTTAGGCATAGCATAGGCGCTTAACTCATGACATCATCATTATAACGATAAATATGTTATAAAACTGATTTAAGTAATTTAATTTAATTAATTATTTAGGGGATCCTGGTCTTGGGAAAAGTCAACTCCTTCAAGCTGCGGCTGGAGTTTCGCCAAGAGGGATTTACGTGTGTGGAAACGCAACTACAAATGCTGGACTTACAGTTGCTGTAGTTAAAGATTCCATGACCAGTGATTATGCTTTTGAAGCTGGTATTTGTTTATTTATTTATCTATTTTTTTAAAAACAATCTTAGCCTAATTGTTTATAATATTATTTTAATAAATGAATTAATTAGATTTAGTAAACAGGTGCTATGGTACTTGCGGACCGTGGATTGTGTTGTATAGATGAGTTTGATAAAATGTCAGCTGAACATCAGGTGCATTTAAATTTATTATTAAATTTGTATGTATATGGAAAGGTTGTGTAATTTTGTAATAATTTAGAGTTTATTAATTTATTACTTTTAGGTTTTATTAGAAGCAATGGAGCAACAGTGTGTTTCAGTTGCAAAGGCGGGTTTAGTTGCAAGTTTATCAGCTCGTGCTTCTGTTTTAGCTGCCGCTAATCCTGTTGGTGGCCATTATAAGTATGTTTATTGTATTTTATTAATTCCCTTTCTTTAGGGATTAGGGTTTTGTGTGGATTTTGAGTATTGTTTTTAATATTTTGCAGTCGGGCAAAAACTGTAAACGAGAATCTGAAAATGAGCGCACCTCTGTTGTCACGTTTTGATTTGGTTTTTATATTATTAGACCGGCCTGATGAGTTGCTTGATAAGAGAGTTTCTGACCATATAATGGCCGTAAGAATGAAGATATTATTACTTTATCTTTAAAATAATGACTATTAAACTATTATTTCACTTTTTTCTATTTGCGTAATTATGATATCTATGGAACAGTTACATACAAGTGCTGGACACCTGGTTCAGAACAAGAAACAGAGGACAGGTAAAAATGAACAGTTCCTAGTTATTATAAATAAATTATATATTGTATTTGACTATATATTCAATTTTATATTAATATGGTTTTTGAAATAATGCAGTGCAGAATAGCAATAATGAGAATGCTGAGCTGGCACTCGGTGGCGGCTCCTTAGCTTCACGGATGAGATTAGATCCAGAAAAAGACAAAAATTTTGCACCGTTACCAAGTCCTCTCCTTCGCAAATACATTACTTACGCACGAAATTTCGTTTTCCCAAAGTAATTTCTTATCAAACTAATTATTAATAAGTATTATTATTATTATTTATTATTTTTTTTTTATATTTAGGATGTCGAGGCCTGCAGCGGAAATCCTACAAACGTTTTACATGAGGTTGAGAGACCGCAACACATCATCAGACGGCACACCAATCACAGCACGCCAGCTGGAGAGTTTAGTCCGGCTGGCAGAAGCTCGTGCCAGAGTGGATCTCAGGGAAGAAGTCACAGCTGACGATGCCAAGGTTATAACAATAAAAAATAATTACAATAAATAAAAAAAGAAACTTTATATTATTTTGGTGGATTTGTAGGATGTGGTGGAAATAATGAAGGAATCATTGTACGATAAATATGTGGACGAGCATGGTTTTGTAGACTTTGGACGGAGCGGAGGGATGAGTCAGCAGAAAGAGGCTAAGCGCTTTTTAAGTGAACTTAACAAACAATCTGAATTAATGCAGAAAGATTGCTTCTCTGTTTCCGTACGGATCTCGCTCCTAATAAATCCTTTTTTTTATTAATGTAATATCGTTTATGTTTTCTTGATTTGTTGGATTTAAATTGACAGGAGATATATAGCTTGGCGGATAAAATTTGCTTACGAGTTCCAGACATCGACACACTAATAGAAAACTTAAACAGTGTTGGTTATTTGATTAAAAAAGGACCTAAAATATATCAGGTAATGTTCTATGCGTGAAAATATTTATTTTCCAGATATTCATTATAAATATCCATGCTGATTTTTTGTAACTTTTTTTCTTCTATTTTTAGGTTGTTTCATCATCATACTCTCAGTCCCGGTCTCAGGCAGCAAGATCAAGATGCTAGTTTTGTTTGCTTTGGTTTGCTTACGTATTTACTTTAAGGAATATTTTACTTCCTTCTGTAAATTTTAGTCAGCTGTACTTGAAACATCTACTATGACTATGAGCTATTAAATCACTTCTAAGGTAAAGTTTGCCTGTTTAATGTTACAAAATTATTCAATGGGCTGGCTTGCATGGCCCAGCCCAACCTAATATAACAACTCATTAACATCTGCAAAAACCCTACTCAAACATTGTCAAACATGGCACGCAATACGTCCTATTGTCTTTCGTGTAGCGAATCATTAACAGAAATATAGAGACCCGTTACAGAAAAATATACATACAACTACTCTTATAATATTTAGGTCTGTTTCATTACTGCTCCTCCCAATTCCTCAGAGTCACGGCAACATCAGAAAAAGAAAAAGAAAAGACAAGCACCATTAGAACGATCCAGACCTTTATCTTGCATAAACAGTTCGATCTCTTTTCTTCTCTTTCTGGATTAGGGTTTGTTTTGAATCTGTGTACTAATCTTGTTATTATTGCTATTACTACCTAAGAAAGAAAAAAAAGGGGGGGAAATATGCCGCCAAAAAAAGAATCCAAGGCGGATTTAGCGAAGAAGCAAAAAGTCGCAGAGGATAAAACCTTCGGATTGAAGAACAAGAACAAATCGAAGAACGTGCAGAAGTATGTGCAAGCGGTCACTCAGAACGTTCAGCCCAAACCCGACGCATCTAAGGCCGCCGCCAAGGTCCGTCCCTTTTCTTTTTTTATCTCTAATTTTGATTCTTATTTTCGCAATTTATCTTAAATCGGTGCTGATTTAAGAGGACTAGTTTACTTGATTTTGGTGCAAGTTTTGCAGAAGGGATTGGGAATTACATCTATGAAGAGAAAATGCATGGAGATTTGCAGAATAAATGACATTTATGAAATGATTTTCTAATTTTTGCATTTTGATGATTTGAACAGAAAAAGAAGGATGAAGAGAAGGCAAGAGAGAAGGAGCTGAATGATTTGTTCAAGGTTGCTGTCAGCCAGCCCAAAGTTCCTGTTGGTACGCTTTCATTGTTTAATTCAACACTTAATCCTTTTTTACCAACAATTAAGGGGCTATTTAAATTTAATATTTATTGATGATTATGGCATTGTTTAGGTGTGGATCCGAAATCAATACTATGTGAGTTCTTCAAGCACGGTCAGTGCACGAAAGGACACAAGTGTAAATTCTCCCACGATCTGAACATTCAGAGGAAGGGTGAAAAGATCGATATTTACACCGACAAGCGTGACAAAGGTAAATTAAAACAAATAAAGACACAAAGAAACACACATTTTAATGCAATTTGTTCTTATTCTTTCATCATTTTTCTCTAGACACAATGGAGGACTGGGATCAGGAAACTCTAGAGAAGGTCGTGGAATCAAAGAACAAGGAATACAACAAAAACAAACCAACCGACATCGTACGTTTCATCATCCATTCCCATTATTTCCCAACCAAACCTTCAAAACCAATCAAATCCCTTTATTATTTTCTTATTTTTTATTTATTTATTTAAGGTGTGCAAGCACTTTTTGGACGCGGTGGAGAGGAAACAGTACGGATGGTTCTGGGTTTGTCCGAACGGAGGTAAAGAGTGCCATTACAGACATGCTTTGCCGCCCGGTTATGTTTTAAAATCGCAGATGAAGGCTCTGCTTGAGGAAGAGGCAGATAAGTTGACTGTCGAAGAAGAAATCGAAAACCAGGTAATGACAAAATGGCGGAGTTTCGTATTTACCCTTCCAGAACGTCAAAGTTACCCTTTTATAATCCAAAATATCAAATTTACCGCTCCAAAATTACAAATATCAAATTTACCTTTTTAAATTCCAAAATATCAAAGTTACCGCTCTAAAATTTCAAAATATCAATTTACCCTTTTTAAAATCCAAAATATGAAATTTACCCCTTTAAAAGTGCAAATATCAAAGTTATTCTTCCAAATTCTAAAATTATATCATATTTATACGCCTCTAAAAGTGCAAATATCATATCTATCCTACCAAATTCAAAAAATATATATCAAATCGACCCTTTTAAATCTTGTTAAAAAGAGTAAATATGATATATTCTATAATCCATAAAGATAAGTTTGATATTTGCACTTTTAAAGGGGTAAATACGATATATTAAATTCCAGAAAAAATCATCATTTTTTGCTTCCAACACCAGCTAACATTTTTTTCACTATCTTGTGCTTTGAAAAGCGTGCGAAAGTCGCAACATCGACACCGATAACTCCAGAATTATTTTTCCAATGGAAGAAGAAAAAACAGGACGAAAAAGACGCGGGTCTCGCCGCCATGCAGGCCGAAAGGGCCAAGATGGACCGCATGAGGTAACTTTTCATAAAAGCCCTCCAAATTTATCTTAATCGCAATAATGGGCCTTATGTTAACAATTAATTTTTGTAATTTTTTTTTCCAGTGGGCGTGAGCTCTTCCTTTCCGATGCGAGTCTGTTTATTGATGATGCGGAAGCTTATGAGCAGTACGACAGGCAAGATGAACCGCCAGAAAATAATAACCAACAGGTACTTAATAACTTAATTACCTACTTAATTACATTTTTTATTAAAGATATTAACTGAGTGTTTGTATTATTTAGGACAAGGATAAAGCACAGTCTGATGGTGGTGGGCCCAGTTCGTCAGCCTCTTTCAGCAAGGAAATGGAGGAGGTTTTGGCGGCAGAGCTGGACGATGATGATGAGCTGGACATGGACGAGTTGAATGAGCTTGAAGCGAATCTGAATAGAACAACGCTCAAGATTCATGAACCTGGCTCTTCTTCTTCATCTTGAGTTTGATTTGTTTGGTGTTTTGAGATTGTTGAGTGGGTTGTTGGTTGGTTAAGTGTGTGTTGATTGTGTTTGTTTATGTTGTGGTATTTTTGGCTGATGTTGTGTTTAGTACCTGGACTGCGGATTTAATTTCTGTTCGTTTTTTTGTTTGGGTAATTTATGGAGTTTTTATTCGATTTTTTGATAGATCAATAAGTGAGCGAGTTTAGGGAATTTTTTGGATGGTTTTCTGAGATTTTAAAATTTGTTTTTCTTCTTGACAAAAGCTGGCATATATGGACACGTTACATGGAAAATAAAGAGAAAAGATGTGCTTTAGTGGGTACAAGATCTCATGAAAGTGATTTAGAAATATAAAAAAAAATGTATAAATGTACTTGGTTTTATCTATTAATAAAAGACTTAATATTGTAATAGTTCATTCAAAGACGAATTAAGTGCGTTAATGTGACGAGGTGGAATCTTTGTCCTCTGTTCGTCACTTTCTTTTGTTGACATTAAGTTTCTCTCCATTTCTTTTCAATTTTTCTTTTGTCAGAAGAAATTCAAGTGCGATGAGATTTGAGGTTATCGTTATCATGAAAAAACTTGCAATCCAGCCAATAATAATACCATTAATCTTCACTTTTCAGTGCTTAATATATCAAGAACTGGAATCATGAATTGTAGAACAGAGTACCAATATTCACAAAATTTACGTTATAAGCTTATAACACAAGAAAAAAACGAAAAGAAAAACATCAGATAAATGCACATCTAAAATTTGGGAAACAAAACAACCAAACCTAAAGACATATTCAGAAGATGATCACACACAAAACAACACAAAACGTGCACCAGACCAGATCAAGGAAAACATTCAAGGTAAGTCACGAATCAATCCACCAAACTTGCAGTAATTATCTTCTCCACCCGTCAAAATTCCTAATTCAAAACCACAGTCCCAATAACTTACCCCAAATGTTATTCCTCTGGAAATTGCTCGATCTCCAAAGGCTGATCGACCCTGATCGCCATCGGATCAGTCATCGCCGCTTCTCTCCCCGATGTAACGGCAGAGACACAACTGACATGACGACCAAGACAAGACCGTTGATGATCCGTTCCTTGATCTGACCCCTTTTAGGATACGGATTGCCGGCCGGCTTGCTCCTTTCTTGCTGCATCTGAGCTTCACAACCCGCCATTATTGAACGAGAGAGAGAGAGAGATATTGCGATAAAGAGGGAGAGAAAATGGGGATGAAAAATAAGATAAAACAGCAGGCGTATTTAAAGGAGGAGAAACAAATATGAAGGAGATATTTGACAAATGGATTTGTTTCGCTTTAAATACATAGAAAAATATAACGGGCAAGTACCAAGTACTGCATCTTAAAAGGGTCATAGCAGACAGTTGTATATATAGTTTTATTTTAAGGAAATGCTATTTACCTCTCATAATTACTGACTCTCTATTTCCCGATCAATCATAATACGTCACGTGACATCTAAATGGAAAGTATTTAGAAAATCATTTTTGACTCTCATTTTACTACCTCCTATCAACTTCATATTTGTGACATTATTAGAAGCTCTCAATTACCTCCCATAAGCATACACGTTTTTCTCCTATCTCCCAATAGTTCTCATTCAATTTCTCAAAATTTTAGTATAGTTTTTCGGATTTTTTCGGTTTTTTTTTATTTCAGTGTTTTTTACCTAAACAAACACATATCAAATGAATAAAAATCCATACCAGATTTCAACAAACACATACTAGTCTTTATATTTCAAAAATTGTGACAAACGCATACCAGTTGAAGCAAAAGACATACCAGTACATATACAAACAGATGAATAGATGTCTATACCAGTGAAAGTAAAATATATATAAGTAAGTTATTACACACATACAAAGTCTCAGCAAAACATATATCAGATGAATATAAGTCTATACAAAATTTCAACAAACACATACTAGTCATTATATATCAAATTTTGACAAAAATACATACCAGTTAAAGCAAAAGACATACCAGTAAGGTATAAATTCATATAAGTCTAAACAAAACACATATCAGATGAATAAAAGTTCATATTAGATTTGAACATACACATACAAATCATTATATATCAAATGTTGACAAACTCATGTCAGTCTAAACAAAACACATAACAGTATAGTATAAATCCGTACATATCTAAACAAAACACATACCAATTTAAACATATCGTGCGAAATCAAAATATTGCAAGATGATATGGATGAGAACCGAGTGGGAGTCAATAATTTGGGTTTGTTGAATATTTGAGCTGATTTGAATTGGAACCATTATGAGCTACTTAAAAAATAGTTTCAAATATGATCGCACTCTCTAAATTAGATTTTCACAGTGTGAGAAACAATGGAAGGTAGATATGATGGAGCATTAAATCGTTTTCCTTATTTTAATTGCCATATAGATCGGATTAATGCCACGTAGCACTCCGCTATTTTATGGGACCCGAATGCTGAGTCAGAGTAAGGCGGAGTGAAGCGGCATAGACCAACGGTTAGATCCGGTGTAGATAAATTTATACTTTGATTAGTATATATAACTGATCAGTGGGAACAACTAGTTATTTAGTTTTTTCTATGGTTTGTAAGTATTAGATTAGTCGAGGTCAATTCAGCAGAGAGAAAGGGATGGAAATGAAGGTCGGTGAGAGTGGGGTCTAGTTTTGTGGAAGTCTTTATGACTTGGGATGCAAGGGAGAGTGATCTACGATTAATTAATAATTTAATGAAAACTGTGAAATTCTCCTTAATATATATATATATATATATAGATATAATTGTTATTGATGATAAGGTTAGACATTATCTCCAATTCTCCAAAAAAGAAGAAAATTAGTATAATCATAACAATGACATTTAAAGTTTCAAACCTCCTCCATAGTCAACGCAAAAACAGAGCAAGTTGTTATGCAAGTAACAAAACCAAGCAAGCAAAACTCTCGACTCCAATTAAGACTTTAATTACGACATACAATTTTAGAGGGATATATCAAACTTAACATAACTAGCTAATCTTTTCTCTTTTTCAAGATATATCATACATGTCCCTACTAAAATTAGAACCGTAAATATCACCACCTTATCAGTTATCATAATATTACCTCACACTCACACTAATTAATCTGACTCCTTAATTATTCTCATACTAATTAACGAGGAGCAATGCCCCGTTTGGAATCTTCACCTTTTCTCGGCACGCAGAAGATGGTTTTAACAACAGTGACTTTAAGCTGGCCTCTTTTCAAAGCTGGTTTCCTATTCATGTCCTTACAGTCGGCAGGGTCGTCGTGCTGGCACTCATCCCTCGATCCGAAACTGTTCTGATGGAATGAATAATTGTACTGATTTGTTGTCATTTTGATGATTTCCTCGGAGACTGAGAGAGAAGAGAAGAAACTGAGATATGAGGATTTCTTTTAGAGGAGAGAAATATGAGTGTTTATTAGTAGTGTTTAGATGAGGGAGAGTGGATGTGAGAGAGCGGGGAGTGGTTTGGTTTATATAGAGGAGATTGGGGGGCCATGGAATACTGGTGTTAGGAACGAATCATCAAGCTTTTTGTTTTGAAATAATTATTAACAATAATATTCAAACTTATACTAATACAAGATTAACATAATGTTAATCTTGTATTAGTTTTGAACCTAACTCAATTTATAATAAAATGAAGATTAACATAATTTTAATATGATGTTACCATAAGAAAGAAAACTCATTCATTTTCATACGTAACATATCATTTGGAAATAATAAAATTTTACATTTTAATGAGATGATTAGTTTGGTCCAAAAATTGTTTTTATCAAAGCCAGGTTTAGGGAAGAGCAGCCAGCCTGATACAATAATTTGTTCTGAAGGTTGCACGTGGTAGGAATAAGGATGACCAAGACCAATAGTCAGTCTTAAATCAGTCTTTACAATCCATTCAAACCTATTTTATTTAGAGAATTTTGTTAAACACCCTGACCTTTCTTAATATTTTAAAACCCTTATATTTTTTCCGTCTACACTGAATAACTATAACATTTCAATAGTTTTGGATCAAAAAAATCCTCAACAATTTATTTTTTCATATTTTATTTTCTCTAAACAAAAAATAATTAATAGCTAAATAAATAAGATTCCATGACATAATATTCTCAACATTATCTTTAAGACATTTTGTAATATTTTTATGACATATTATTTATATAATTTTAATATTATAATAAAAAATCTCTATTTTGCATAAAATATTATTCTAGTTAAACAGAATTATCAATTATTGGATGAAATGAGATTTACTTTGTAAGGATTAAAAGAGAAATATAATAATATACATTTTCCTATATTAAAGAAAGTTAGGGGGATCTTTCAAAAAATTTCGTTTATTTTATATTTATTGTTAATTAATTAATCTTTTGTCCTTGCGCCCCTTATCTTTACTTTTAATTGTCTTGTGTCTTCTTCCTTCCCCAGATACAATAGCCATCTCCAACTTCTGTGATACTTTAGACAATTCTGATCAACTATCTCGAATAAGGATTATTTACAAGAAAAAAAGAAGAGAAATTACCTTTAGTCCACTTAATATTAATACATATGAAATTTGAGCTCATAAACTCTTGTATTTCAGCCAACATACTAAATCACTAGGCTATACGACCATTCGCGGTATTCCCGATTCAAGATACTATTGTTATTTCATCAGCTATTTAAACTCACAAAATTATTATTTGATCTATCATTAAATCAAACAAAAATTATATTAATCATGTATCTCATATTTGTTTAACATTGTTATTATAAATTATACTTATATAAATCTCAAAATTTTTACATGACATAATTCTATATTATTATTTCTAAATGTTTGCGATAAACTAGACATATGAAGACTGAAGACACAACTGAGAAACTCATCTTTTTATATTATTTTTATGGAAAATTGGATAATAAAAGAAAATTATATTTTGCACTATAAATAAAAAAAAAGTTCATTTCATTAATTAATCAATAGTGGAGATTGAAGATGCATATTATGGTTGTTATCAATGACTTTTATATTATGTGATCTCTTATGCATGTTTGTACTATATTTGTTCATGTAGTGAGTCATCTCTAAGCAGTCAGCTGTCTAGTATACTATTGCTTTGTTAACCTGAGGGGGTATATTCGTTACAGAAATAGTTGCACAGAAAATAGAACAGTGGCCCAAATTCAAGGCATTATTTGACATGAAACACGTGGTCAAAATAAGTCAGATCTCGTGTCGTTTTCTGTTCGTTTGATTATTTGAAGCCGCGTACAACAAGAACCCTTCAAAAGTTTATTATTTTCATATGAATAAAAATATTTGGACTAGTTGTTTTTCTCTTGTAAAGACAGATTATCTTTAGATGTTCAATCAAGCCACTCAATTCTCAACTGCTATTTCAGCTCATGGTTGAGACTGTGGAAGTCATGCAAGTTTCAGCATTTTTTTTTTCTTTCCGAAAAGCAAATTTCAGCATCTTATTATGTAACATTCGTAATCTCCTACCGTTTAGTGGTCATGGTACCAACCCCATCTAGTTATAGATGAGAAGTTCGAATTCCGCATATAACATGATTAGTTTAAAATTTTAGATTAAGTCATATGAACCCATCTAAATGAGAATAAAAATCAAGTGATCGCTTGTAATTCTTTCTCAACATTCATAAAATCTTGTTGCTGTAAAACTAAAAAAAAGTAAATATAAATGATTTTTTTATAACTCAAAACTCAAAATGATACTAATTTCTTTATGCAATGTTAATCTATTCATTAGAATAACATATTTTATGGTGTTAGCAACATAAAAGAGTTAAGTTGGAATAAAAAGAATTTTTCAAAACCCAAAAGTAAATAAAAATGTCAAAATCAAGACAGAGTTTCATTAAAAAAAATCAAGACAAGAGTGCTCAAGTTTCTACAAATGTTGGGTCATGACAGGCACCTTGCCTGATTGTGTCTCACAAACAAAGGCTGATGCATGAACATAATCTATCAAATTCAAATGTCAAAGCCCATGCGTTTCCCTAACAGGATTTATTAAATGTCACGTTTTTAAACGAAATTCAGTTTCTTATTAGGTGAAATAGGATCGGAACATAAAATTTTCTGCTTTAAACTTTTAGATTAAGTCATATGAACCCATCTAAATGAGAATAAAAATCAAATTATCGCTTGTAATTCTTTTTCAACATTCATAATATCTTGTTGCTGTAAAACTAAAAAAAAGTAAATATAAATGATTTTTTTATAACTCAAAACTCAAAATGATACTAATTTCTTTATGCAATGTTAATCTATTCATTAGAATAACATATTTTATGGTGTTAGCAACATAAAAGAGTTAAGTTGGAATAAAAAGAATTTTTCAAAACCCAAAAGTAAATAAAAATGTCAAAATCAAGACAGAGTTTCATTAAAAAAAATCAAGACAAGAGTGCTCAAGTTTCTACAAATGTTGGGTCATGACAGGCGCCTTGCCTGATTGTATCTCACAAACAAAGGCTAATGCATGAACATAATCTATCAAATTCAAATGTCAAAGCCCATGCGTTTCCCTAACAAGATTTATTAAATGTCACGTTTTTAAACGAAATTCAGTTTCTTATTAGGTGAAATAAGATCGGGACATAAAATTTTCTGCTTTATTTTTATTTTAGTAGGGTCATAAAGTGAAATAAGATATGGACATAAAATTCATTTATCTTTAGCTCAAATTTGCCCTGTTGCCATCAAGTTACCTGTTCCAATCAGAAAACATCCAGCGACTGGAAAAGAAAATTTGAACGACTGAAATTACAATCCGAATCCAAAATCCAAAACCCGAAAGAATTTCTAGCTTTTCTTTACAAACTTGCGACACATTATCCCCTGAGTGGAGGTCTGTTTGAAAGTCACAAGTTGGCAGAAGCATAAATTCAACATTCCTTTGTTTGTTTCACATGGCTGGATTTCTAAGTTCTAACTTTGAACGACTGCCCTTTGACAAGCTTTTGCTTAGACTTAAGCCTGAGCTTCGTAAATGAGAAGGCACTATCCACGTTATCTATACTCATACAAAAATAAATCTGAAATTACTCCGTTTTTTACTTGTATACATGTATAGTTTTCATATCTATATATACTCTATTTGTACCAACAGAAAAGATATTGTATCATGACATTTTTTTCAGAATATACGACATAATTATATGACTTTTTTTAAATATATTTGCAAATGTTGCAAATAAATGAGGCCGAAAGCAATAAACATTTCTTTCATGCATCTTTGAAGAATAATGGAACTGTACAAGTTCACTGATACGCATGGACTTGACCCAAAAGGCAGTCTGATAGGGACGGACAATTAATTATTTTCAGTTGAAATGAAATGAAATATTAGGGCACGTCATACAGAATGTAAACTAAAAACATATTGTTCATACTAGAACATTATTCTACTGTAACAAGTTACATTATTACTCCTGACAAATATTCTCTCTTTTCTTTCAACATTTTACAGCGGAACAACAATCACTCAACCACTCCCTCTGAAACAAAAAAACCCAAAGTAACAAAAGTACTTAAAAGAAAGAAATAAAACAATAATATAGATTATCCCCTAATTTCAACTATACTAAAACAGCTTGATCATCTCCATTTGAACCCAGCAACGCAGATCTCTAGTAATCAAATTTCCACTCACTCTTGCATCACCAGCTCTTGCTTTCCATTCATTTCCTTATCCGGCGTTTTTACAGTTTGGTCCTCAACATTTCCAGATTTTACGTCTGTGCCCTCCTCAGTATTACTCGATTTACTCCCATCAGGACTATTCGGTTTTTCCTCTTGTTTGCCCTGAAAATTCGAGTTTTACACATTATATTAAAATTATGAAAAAAAGATGTAGAAAAATGAAATATTGAGAATAAAAAAGGGTTATTATGTGAATTAAAATAACTAACCTTGTTCTTGTCAAGCCAGCTACTGAAAGGCCTGGCAAGCAAACTAACTCTTCTTGGTTGTATGTTGATATCCTGAGCTGACTCTTGACTTGTCGGAGTTCTACAAAAAAAATAAAAATAATAATAATCACATAAGGTCAATAACTGAATTTAATTATACTCGTACTTCTCCTACAAAAAGAAATTTGAATTTACACCGTTACGTACACATTTTGCACGTTTATATATTTTTTTACTTTTTTACATGTATAGTCTTCATATCTATATATACTCTATTTGTACCAACAGAGAAGATATTGTATCATGATATTTTTTCAGAATATCCGACAATTATATGACTATTTTTTTTTAAATATATTTGTAAATGTTACAAATAAATACGGCCGAAAGCAATAAACATTTCTTTCATGCATCTTTGATGAAAATGGAACTGTACAAGTTCACTCACACGCATTGACTTGACCCCAAAAGGCAGTCTGATAGGGACGAACAATTAAGTATTCTCAGTTGAAATGAAATGAAATATTAGGGCGCGTCGTACACAATGCAAAATACCGAAAAGCCGAGTACACAAACTACCCTCTTTTGCTCCATGCATAAATAAAAGGTTCAAAAGGCAAATGTAGACATTTCCATTTTGCAGGGTCGTAAATGAAAATTAGAGATTTTAATAAAAGGGCTTTTTTGATTATTTACCTAGGAGAAGAAGAAGGCTGCTGAGCCTTGCCTTGGCTGGACTGGTACTGAATGGTGGCTTCCAACATAGTCTCAGCCATCACAGCTCTCTTCTCCAGCTGGGCCAGCTGCGCACTCGCCTGCTCGTACTTCTCCTGCACCACAATTCCACATATATATGCCCCTTCAGATCCGCTTAAATTACCAAAATACCCCTGGGGTAAAACAGGGAGAGAATTAAATATTAATTACCTGGATTACGTGGGCGGCGTATTTCTGAGCGGCCGCGTCCTGCTCTGCGCAGATCCGCGCGTCTTCTGTCAGTTTCTGTTCTTGCTCCACTCTCATTAATACCTTTAAGTTTTGGTGTGAATAATTATTTAGTACGATTATAACTGAATAAAAAAAATTATGTACGGTGGAATTAATTGTTTTTTTTTCTTTTTAACCTGAAGCATAGCACGTTCTTGCTCTTGCTTGTCGGATAGGGCCTGTCTTAATTCAGCCGCCTCTTGTTCTAGTTGCTCAACCTATTTATTTATAGCACAGAATATTGTTATATATTCATAAAAATGTAATATTATAATTCTTGGGACTGAATTTTTTTTTTTTTGTTAGACTTGCCTTTGCACTTAGCTGGCGTCTGTTATCTTGCTTGACCATCTCCATTAAAGCCGTCTCCAACTCCTCCGCCCTTTTCACACAAGAAAAATAAAATAAAATAAACTCATAAATAAACATTACCCAAAATAAAAATAAAAATAAAATAATAACGAACGAAAGAAAATTGTAAAAAGTATAAACCTTAAAACAGCCGATCTCTTCTCCTCCAAAAGCCTGCACAACTCCACCTTCAACCACGTCACCTGTTCGCAAAAAAAAAAATAATAAACAAACAAACAAAGAAACAAATAAATAATTAATTAATTAATTAAATAAACAATAGTCATACCTGATCTTTAAGATCAGGCAAGGAATCCAGCTCAGCATCCACCGTCAGATTACAAAACACCTCATCCCCAGCAGGTGAACCCCCCTCACTCAACTGCACATCTCCATTCCCCTCGCTCACATCACTCTTCCTCTCCCCGTTTCCCCCAACTACAAGCGGCTCAGGAACCCGTTTAAAACTATACAACTTACTCGCCAGGCCTTTGTTATCCCTCCAGAGCTTCAGCCCGTTGGCCCGCTCCTCCATCGCGGACAGAACGGAAGGCCGGTGTTTGGACCTGAGGTCCTGGAGACGGGCCTCGGTCACGGATTGGAAACCCATGCAGGCGGTCAGCACGAGTTGACTCGAGTCGAAGGTTGACCCGGCTAGGGATTGCAGCAGGGTTACTGCGTCTCCTGCGTCCTTTGTTGTCACCAGTGCAGGCCCTAGATTATTTGTTTATTCAATTATTAAGATATAGTAAGTTAGGAATATTCATAATACAGTATGGTTGGTTACATTAGTGCAGGCCCTAGATAATAAATTTATTATTATTATTATTATTATTATTATTATTATTATTATTATTATTATTATTATTATTATTACTATTTTATTATTATTAGTTTAGTATAATTTTATTATTATTTTGTTATAATTATTATTTTATTGTTTAAAATATAGTAAATTAGGAATATTGACAATACCGTATAGTTCCATTAATGCGAGGGCAGTTCGAAAGAGAATAACTCGGTTCGCGTCAAATAAAAGAACGTCCCACACACGAAGCACTGAAATGTTTGAAAATATTTGAGGTGAGATAATTTTGGTAAATAAATTGATCAGATTAATAATTGAATTAAATTGAGGAAGAAAACCTGACCGCTTTCCCAAGGAAGCATGTTCATGAAAATGGAGAGGAACCAAGGCCCTGTGACCCACGCAACTTGCACTCCTAAATAATCTAAATGATTTACTGCGATTTGAAAAAAAAAACGTATTTTAGCATTATCTTTTAGGCTTGTTTTAGTCTCAGTTAGAAAAGGGAAAAGTTTGGTATATAAATAATATAAATATAGAATGGGTTTTGAACCTAATTTAGGGAACCTCTCGCGGACCAGATCCTCTAAAACAAGTTGATCCACCTGGAAGCAAAATTTAGTACATTTCAACCTTTTATAATTTGAAAAAATAAAAATGTTGCACTTGCAAGAAAGTATGAAATATATATAATTAAAATATTTATTAATGGTTCAAAAAGTCCAATGATGAGAAAATTTACCTGAGATTCGATCATCTCCTCAGAAAAGTAACCGTCGAAGTACTCGTCAATTAAACCAGTCAAAGACCTATATAACATGAAAAATAAAATGAAGAAATATTTATTACATATTACATATAAAAAATACAATTTGAGGTTCAGTATGAAATGAAACTTACCAAAATGCATTTTCCTCAGGCATCAACAGGAGTAACAAACCCGCAAAGAAATTCATTGCCTATAAAAAAAAAATATAAAGCAAATATCAGGAGCGAATTTAATTTATCAAACATTATTAAAATGATCGAGTATCACAAATCAACGAAATTTAATATTTAATAATAAAATGAAAATACCTGACAGTAACCAACAGAAGGATTATGGCGAGCATAAGCAGTGAGAAGCCTTCTCAAAGCATTTCTCCCACCTTCATCTAGAGCTGGATGACCTGGAAATGTCCTTGGCAAATCCTATTAAAAAACAAAAATAAACAAAAAAATATTTCATTTTTTAGGGTTCCACAAATTTATCCTTAAAATTAGTATGCAAAGTATAAAGAAGTAAACCTTCTCTATCTGGCCTTTCCATTTCTCAGCTGAAGCAGCAGACTGAGGCACGGATTTGAGATCTCCATTCGATTCCTCATCTGGAGATGAATCAGAATCGTTATTTTCTTCCGATTTTTCTTCTTTTGCAAGAAGACCCTCGTAATATCCTTCTATTCTACGAGCCCCAATTCCCACAAATGCTTGCCATAGCTACATAAAAAAACATAAAAATAAGAAAATGTGATAAAATACAAAATATCAAGCTAATAAATGGAATATACAAAAATAGTAAATAATATTAATTACCTCTCCTCTAAGAGCCATTGGCAATCCACCACGAACCAAAACCTCAAGCTCTTCTTTCAATGAGAATTCCTCCCCACTATCACCATTACTGACCGAGACAAAACCGGGATCTGAATTCCCGTTTTGGCCGGAATTCAATTCCTGGATTGTCGGCTCGACTCGCTCCGCATCGTAAAACTCCTCGTCTGAATCCTCGGATTGCTTCCCTTCGTCTATCGAAGCTAAAGATCCTTTCTTTGCACTGATTCCCTTCTCATTTTCATCTGATTTCTTCTTTTCCTTCACGCGCTGACTCATCAATTCTTCGATGTGCTGAAGCGAGGGCCTGATCTTGCTCCAGATTTGAATCTTGTGAGTTCTTGTGGATTTTTTTGGTGTTTCTTTTGGGGAGCCGTTCTGGTGTGATTTATCAGCCTCTCCTTGTTCTTCTTCATCTTCTTCAAGTGAAGGTACGATTTTTGTTTCTTCTTCAGATGATTCTCCTCCATTGATGCTTTGCTTCTCGCTCTCAGCTTGTCTTTCGAGAAAATTCTTCCATCTATCTGATCTCTCCTCCTCTTCTTCCTGAAATTTAAGTGAGTTAATCAACAGACGTTTAAGTTAAATTGAACTTTGAAACTGATTGAGTTTACTTAAATCAATTTGATTAGAATGAGGCGCAGTACCTTGTATATGTTTGCGTATTCTCTGTATCTCTGCAAGTGCTGTGGCCGCACTGCAAATCCATAAGCATCCCTACATAAATTTCAATCAGAGATAATTAATCGCACGTTTTAAATAATCAAATCAATCCACATTGCCTCAAATCATCAAAACAAAACCAAGAACATTCCATCAATCTATAATACCTAAACTCAACAACTGCCATGGAAGTAAGCTAGATCAATCAACAAAACCATTACAGAATCCCCAATCACTCAAAAACGAAACTTGCACAAATCCTAATCAATCAGAGCTTAAACCCTAAATACACAAATCGGGGTGTTTTTTTTTTCTATTCTCTAGATTTTCGCAATCCTGATAAGTTTTTACCAGATCCAACGGTAATGGATTTATACACATCGATTGTAAGCCGCATTATCCGAATTTAGACGATTTTATAAAAGACGCGAGAAAATCGGATCAAAACGATAAGGAATAAAGAAATATATTTCATAAATTAAGTTTATAACTCATTAAATTAGATTATATTCAAAAACTATATAATATATACATATAAAATTCAGCCATATCGTGATTGATGGGACAAGCGGCTGAGATCTTAACACGTAATTAGAGAAGTTAATCCGTGTTAATTATAAAAAAATGGTAATAACCTCTTGTGCTCAAAAGTGATTAGAGGCAAGTTCTTGCTCTTCCCCTTCATTTCAGCGAAATTAGAGATCTGAGTGAGGAAGCTCGCTATTCCACCGTTACTCTCTCGCTATTCCGCATTCAGTGAAGAGACTCTATGTCTATGCCGTCTCTCTCTCTCTGGCCTTCGGACTGGAGTCTCACTGAAGTGATCTTAATAGTATTTGTTTATTTGTTTATTTTCTTTTCTTTTCTTTGTCTCGAATTGAATCTGATCTGAAAGAGGTAATGGTTATTTTCCTGTGCTTAATTGCCTTTTTGGTGCTTAATTGACATGTGTGATCTTGTGAGTCCACAAAAATATGTGGTACTTCATGTTTTTTTTTATGTGTTTAGTTTTGAAGTGCTCATGGTTCTTTCATGTTATTTTAATATTTCTGTATCGGTGAGACTTTTGTGGTAATTATATAATTTTGTAATTGATTGTGCAATATGTGCATAAAAATTAATAGATCAAGTGTCGAAATTGAAAATTAATTATACTTGTTTATAGTTTGATTTTTTCGTCAAATTCATTAATTATTTTTTTCTAAGACAATATTTGATGCATATCAATTAAACAAATGAAATAAGTATTTCTTATAGTTGATTGTCATTTTTATATTTAACGTAAAAATTAAACAAACTCTAATTCAACATGAAATCTTGATATAAAATATTTACTTAATTCAATAAAAATGACATATAGTGAGTTGATTTATAAAATTTACCTTTTTAACAATCGATTATGCTGAGAATTATTTATTGTTTATATCGGGATATGATATTGACATGTCCTAAATTTAGTTGGACATACATGAGAATATAATTACTATTTTAACACTATAATAAATGCAAACTAAATTTTCTCACGCAACAAATTTAAAAGTTTCGTTATTTGCACGGTTGGACTCTTTGCCTGTTTTTTTTATAAGCATCTTGGGAATTGAATAATATAATATTTCAGATTTTGGCATATTGAATATTTTCAATATTATAGATTAAATACTCTAAAAGGAATATTTTAAAACTTAAGATTAAATCTTTATTTTATTAATTTATCATAACGGAGATAAATTTTGAAAATATATTTTTTCTAAGTTTTGTCATTATCTTTAAAATTTGGTTTATAATTTTAGTATCTAATTTATGACTTAACATTTCAAATTGTGCTACTTTATAAATTGTCATGTTACTTTTATTTTATTAATTTTTCTTATATATTTTTAGAAAAGGAAGATAAATCAATGACATTAATTTTCTTGTAAAATTGGTGTATGCCAACATCATTGCCCATTCATACAACTAAAATATGTTAATTAGATACCACATACGATCCAAGAAGGGGTCAGTGGGTTTGGTCCCAGATCTGGGATTAGACCACAAGCCCTTGCCTTCTCTCTGATGAATTATGACATGCCACTGGTCCATTGTGAACTCTTCCCCATCCATCAACGCCATTGATTTGCTGAGGTGTGGTTTTCTCATTGGTCCACAGTGGACCCATTCCTTGTCTTATGAATCATATCACAAATAGCGGGGTTCAGGCAATTATTGGATCACGTAAACGTTGTCGGAATAGAAACCTTATTACCAGTTTCAGAAATGAATAAGCAACGTGGCATTGTGCTATTGGTTGGATTTTGCTGTTTGCATGTTATAATCAGTGTTTAACTGTGAAAATGAAAATTGAGGGTCACGTTATTCACAACTCGTAAGATAGCTCTACCCGCCATGAATTAATTATTTCGATATAGCGGTATCTTATATGAGTTTATTAAGAAGATATATCATTTTTTATCAGCGGCTTAAGTTAATCGCTTAACAAAATGACATAATATGTCTCACCAATTCCTCTTATTTAAAATAAATTAATCTCCAAGTTTCACTATGCATCTCGGATCACGCATGCATTATCAATTACCTCGTTATAAAATATACATTCTACTTCCCCTACGGTCAAACCTCACCATTGTATTAATTAATGCTAACACCATAAAAAATTAGCGTGGTGAAAGTACCAAAGCATGTTTTTATACTTAACCTTTTTACATCTGAACCGATGAATGATGATTAAATTAATTATAATAAAAAAAGATGAAAGTTCAAAAAATATTCAAAAAAAAGAGATGAAAGTTCAGAAACTCGGGAAAGCCATGTCAGGAGAGGAGGCAACAATAATAATGATTGGCATCCCCAACTAACCAGACAAGGAGGCATGCGAGACACCCGCTACGGACATGGGAAATTATGGGGAGCACCAGGAGCAGTACACCAATTCTAGCCCGGCCCAAAAAGACAGAAGTCTATATTAAGGCCCATGTCCGCTAGTTTTTCTTACATATGATTTTTCGGCCCATCATACAAATAGAGGAGGAGAAAATGCGTGAATATGACCAAGTGGAATTTAGGACTTTTCTATTTTGGAAAATAATTCAACAAATACCATCCTTTTGGAAATAATTAAGAAAACTTCTTAATTATTTCCAAAAGGATGGTATTTGTTGAATTTTTCCAATATAGTGGTATTTTAAAAAAAAGTCGGAATTTTGAGACTGAAGTGAAGTGTTGTTCGGCGATAGACTGGGCTAAAAGGTCCAATTCAGCCCCATAAAAGGAAATAAAACAAAGGGGATAGTGGGCTGAGTTCATCCTTTGATTCGGCCTGGATCCATATACATGGTCTGTTCCTACTTATCTCCGGCTCTGAAGATTTAGCTTTAGTCCCACCCATTCCAAAGAACCCTAATCTATCGCGTTATATTATTTGCCGGGGGCATAAGTTTAAAAGCTTCGGCCTTGTCGGCTCCTTTTCCTTTGATTTTGCCGCGCCTACCCAAAACCCTAGAGCCAGCTTCGTCTCTCTCGAGCTTCTCCGTCCGTATCGCGAAACTCTAAACCTCCCTTGTCTCTCTCAAGCTTTCTTCTCTCCGGCCGAAGGATAGGATTGCCTTCGTCGTTTTCAGCAAAGGTGAGGACTCACCCGCAATGGAGGAGAGTCAAGAGAAGCTCCGATGCACAAAGGAGCCTTACATAGAGGAAGTCGGCCCTCGCCGCATGTACTTTTTTCACCCAACCCCCTATCTTTTCTCCATATTACAAATACTTCTCTCTTATTTGTTATATTTTATTTCTCGTTTAGAGAGAGCATTCGGTTTTGCACTCTATCCGGCGAAGAAATAGAAAAAACTGCTGAAGTAAATGTGTGGACTAGCAGGATTTATGGCGAGAATACGAAACCAATCGAATCTGGCTTACTTGATCTTAGAATGGTACTCTTTTTTTATTTAATTATTGTAATTATTAATTTTTGAGGTATAATAGTTGAAATTATTATTATTATTATTTTTAATTTTTGGAATGAAATAGGGACCGGCAAATAAGGCAGCGGGAAAATGTTTGACTTGTCATAGTACATACGCTGACTGTCCAGGGCATTTTGGGTATTTCAAATCTCTATTTTTGTCTAAAAATGTAAATTTGACAAGCTCTATATATGAGAAATAAATTCGTTCCTCAAATATTTTTATTGCAACTTATATACTCTCCATTATTCCGATTTTTTAGGTATGTAAATCTCGTATTGCCAGTTTATAATTTGGGATTTTTCAGTCTAGTACTGGACATTCTCAAATGCATATGCAAGGTATAATAATTACCGACACAATAATTCCATTTTTTTCCCTCTTTAAATTCAGGCCATTATTTTTATTTTTATTTTTTGTAGGGTTGTAGTAGGATACTTCTTCAAGATAAAGATAGGAGGGCCTTTTTGAAAAAAATGAGGAATCCAAAGGCTGATGCGTTACAAAAACAAAACCTTGTGAAAACAATAAGGGACAAATGCAAAACTTCCATTTGCCCTTGGTGCGGCTTCAAAAATGGTATATTAAAAAGTTTACAATTGTTTCTGTGTTTCTTTGGAATTTTTAAAAATTTTCAGCTTTGCGGATATTTCACTTGTGCCCCTGAAAAATATCAAAATGCCATTTACTCCTCTACAAAATAGAAAAAATCATGGGTACCCCTACAAAATATGGAAAATATTTCATAAACAAGTCAGAAAGAGGGGTGACGACTTTTGACTGATATTTCTCATGTTCTGTTTAGTCATTTTTATTGAAAAATTAAGACAAGAATGGTGATGACTTTTGACATGATATTTCTCATGGTCTGTAAGGGTATTCATGAGATTTCACGTTTTTAAGAGGGCATACATGATATTTTGACTTTTTATTTTTTGATATTTAAAATACAGGCACGGTAAAAAAGAAAGCGCCAATGAGCATAATGCATGATTTCTCAAAAGGGCACGATAAAAACATGGATGAAATAAGCTCTGCTTTGTCTCACAAGAGAGAGAAGTTCTCTTTCACGCCGACTCCAGTTCTCGACCCTCTTAAAGTTCTCAGCCTTTTTAAAGGAATGGTTGCTGAGGTAATGAGTTATGTCATATTGGAAATTATTTATCTTTTTTTTGAAGAATTATTTTTTTATTTTTTGTTAATTTTTGGTAGGATTGTGAGTTGCTGAACCTTGAAGATCGGCCTGAAAAGCTGATGGTGACAACTGTACCTGTACCTCCTTGTCCTATCCGCCCTTCCAGCCTTGTCAGCTTTTCTAGAGCAAGGTCTCTCTCTCTCTCTCTAGGTCTCTCTTTCTCTATCTAGGTCTCTTTCTTGTGTTGAAACTTCAATTATTTCTGATGCAGTAATGAGGATAGTCTGACCAGTATACTAAAAGATATAATAAATTGGAACTCGATTTTAAGAGAGCATCTTGACTCTGGTGATCCTCCTAATAAATGCATTGTCACTGTGAGCCACTATCTTAATTTTTTCTTAATTTTTCCTACAAATTAAATGAGAACTTTATTATTATTATTGTTATTGTTATTATTAGGATGCAGCATGGGGCCTGCTTCAGAACAGAGTTGCTGAATATATAAACAGCGAATCCCCTTGTGTATTTGACCCAAAAGGCAGGGGCATTGTACAGAGGCTCAAAGGCAAGCAAGGCCGGTTCAGAGGCAATTTATCTGGAAAACGTGTAGAGTACACTGGCCGTACCGTCATTTCTCCCGACCCGAATCTCAAAATCACCGAGGTTGACCCCACTTTTATTTCATTTTATTTTATTTGTTTTGTTTTGTTTTGTTTTGTTTTGTTTTGGATGTTGGTTGTGATGTGTTTGTGCTTTGGGGGTTTCAGGTGGGGACTCCGGTGTTGATGGCTAAGATTTTGTCTTATCCTGAAAGAGTTTCGTATCATAATATAGAGAAATTGCGTCAGAGGATAAGAAACGGGCCCACAAAGCATCCAGGCGCGAATTTCGTTGTATTATCTAGTGGCAGAAGGCTGTAAGTTATTTAATTCTAAGTTACTTGTTTAGTCCGAACAAAAAATAGTACTATTATTATTATTGTTGTTGTTGTTGTTGTTATTATAATTGTTGTTGTTGTTGTTGTGTTATTTTGAGGCAGGTACATGAAGTATGCGGATAAGAAGAGCGTGGCGAATGATTTGAAGTATGGAGATGTTGTGGAAAGGCATTTGGAAGATGGCGATGTTGTTTTGTTCAACAGGCAGCCCAGTCTTCACAGAATGTCTATTATGTCTCATCGCGTGAGTTCAGTTTTTTTGTTAAGTTTATTTTCTATTGTGTTGGTATATGAAATTTTACCTATAATGTTTTGGGTTTGATTTATTTGTGGAAACAGGCGAGAATCATGCCTTGGAGAACTTTGAGATTTAATGAGTCAGTTTGTAATCCATATAATGCGGATTTCGATGGAGATGAAATGAACATGCATGTGCCTCAAACAGAAGAAGCTCGTGCCGAAGCGCTCATACTCATGGGGGTATTTATGCATTTTAATTTCATCAAATTATTCATTTTTGTTTGGAAAAATATAGTTTGTAAATAATATTTTCTTTCGTATGTAATTTTTTAAAGGTGCAAAACAACTTGTGCACACCGAAAAATGGGGAGATATTGGTGGCATCCACACAAGATTTTCTCACGACTTCTTTTTTAGTTACAAGAAAGGATACGTTTTATGATAGAACGACTTTCTCTCTCTTGTGTTCTTACATGGGCGACGCGATGGAATCCATTGATGTGCCTACTCCTGCTCTAATTAAAGTATATTTTCTTTTGTCTTTTTGTTTATGTAAAATGATTAATTTCCCATCCGAATTAGTTATCTTAATTTGTCATTATTAATTTTTTTGGAATTCAGCCTATTGAGTTATGGACAGGGAAGCAGTTGTTTAGTGTGCTTATAAGGCCGAATGCAAGAACTAGGGTTTTCTTGAATCTTATTGTTTTGGAGAGAAATTACAATGAAGAGGCTGGGCGTGGGTCTATGTGCCCTACTGACGGTTATGTATATTTCCGTAATAGCGAATTAATATGCGGCCAACTCGGAAAGGCAACTTTAGGTGACAAATAAATAATTTTTTTTGAATTAATTTAATATACCTTGATTTTAATGCACCACGGTTTGAAAATGTGAAGCTTGAATTATTTAATTTTAACAGGAAATGGAAACAAGGTTGGTCTTTACTCTGTTCTTATGAGAGATTATAATGCACATGCTGCTGCCAGCTGTATGAACCGTTTGGCCAAATTCAGGTGATTTTAGTAGAATATGTTAATTAAATAAACTAGAAACTAATGGTGTTATCCGTTAACAAATAGGTTTTTTTGGGCAATTTTCTAAAGAATATAGGGGATCTTTTTGCAAATATCTCTCATTTTGTTAATATCTCTAATTTCTGTGATGTAGTGCGAGGTGGATAGGAAATCATGGATTTTCAATAGGATTGGACGATGTGCAGCCCGGAGAGAAATTAAACGGACAAATAAAAAAGAAAATTTCGGATGGGTATGAAGACTGCGAGGAATTTATTTCGGTCTTTTCTCGCGGCGAGCTGAAGCCAGCATCAGGCCTTACTGCTGCCGGGGTTCTTGAAAAAGAAGTAAAGGGAGTGCTCGATAAGATCCGAAAAAATGCAGGACGCGTAAGCCATTTTAATCCAATCTTTCATATGATGATCAGTTCCTTCTAGCTTGTTTATTGTATTGTACTGTATTTTGTATTGAATTGTATTGTATGAGAACCTAGTACACTAAATCTAAAACAGTGTTTATAGGGTTCTAAATCTAAAGCAGTGTTTTTTGGTTTACTTGTTGTTTTGTTTAGCTGTGTGTGGCAGAATTACCGTGGAGGAACAGTCCCTTGATCATGTCACAATGCGGATCGAAGGGTTCGTTAATCAACATAAGTCAAATGGTTGCTTGCGTGGGTCAACAGTCGGTCGGTGGGGAACGTACTCCTAACGGCTTCATTGACCGCACCCTCCCTCACTTCCCTGTCAACACCAAGACACCCGCCGTCCGTCCCTTTTCTTTATTTTCATTTATTTATTTTCAAATAAAGAAAATAATGATTTTTTATTTGTAGGCTAAAGGTTTTGTCACGAACTCTTTCTACGCCGGGCTGACTCCGACCGAGTTCTTCTTCCATACTATGGGCGGCCGTGAAGGTCTAGTCGACACAGCGGTACTGACGAATTTGATATTTTTAGTTTTTGGAAGGGTACTCGCGCGTGTTCTCATATATTCTTCTTTAATGGTCTTAGGTTAAAACGGCCGAAACTGGATACATGTCTCGTAGATTGATGAAAGGGCTGGAAGATCTGTCAGTTTATTATGACCAGACAGTGAGAAATGCGAGTGGTGGAATAGTTCAATTTGTTTATGGAGATGATGGAATGGACCCAGCTAAGATGGAAGGCAAAGACGGATTTCCTTTAAATTTAGACCAGTTATTCATGAAAGTCACGGTTCGTATCATAAATCTTCTTAAAATATTAAATGGATTATAAATTTTTTTAATATAATTCTTTTTTTTGTGTGCAGGCGACGTGTCCGCATAGAGATCTAGGTGTATTGTCCCCTTCAGAAATATCGAGAGTTACAAACGAGAGGCTGTCGAGGCCTGACATGTCGTCAGATGGCTCGTTCGGTTTCGCAGATGCAATACGTTATTTCGTGAATAAAAGAGTTGAATTGTTAAAAAAAACAAGAAAGGCTCTTCAATTAGGTGAGGATATTGTAGGGGATAAATATAGAGAGGAGGAGAAAATCGCAGCTAATACATCCGGCATCTCTGCCAGACAACTTGAGGTTGGTCTCATCAACTAAAATAATTTAATTTTCAAAATTGAAATCTTTCTATTTTTATTAAAAGATAAAGTCATAATACACATGTTATGTAGGTTTTCTTGGAGACTTGCATATCAAGATACCAACTAAAAGTGGTGGAGGCGGGGGCCTCAGTCGGAGCTATCGGCGCACAAAGTATCGGCGAGCCCGGCACGCAAATGACCTTAAAGACTTTCCATTTCGCTGGCGTGGCGATGAAAACCACTGGCGGCGTCCCCCGCATAAAGGAAATAATTAACGCGGCCAAAAACATAAGCACGCCACGGATAGAAGTGAGACTATTGTCGGAAAAGCATGCTCTTGCGGCGGCCGTGGTCAAGAGCAGGATTGAGAAGGCGGTGTTGGCCAGGTTGGCGACGAGTATTAAGGTTGTGTTGAATGCGAGCCAGCCGTATATTGTTGTGAAGTTGGACATGGAGAGGATTAATGAAATGTATTTGGGGATTGATGCGGACTCGGTGCATGGTTCGATATTGAAACATCCTAAAATTAAATTGAAATCTGAGGTGAGATGACTAACTATTTTTTTTTTTGAGTAATTTGAGGTGAGGTGACTAATATTGTTGTGGAAAACATTTTAAAGTTAACTTGTTCACAAAAAAATTAACTTTTTTATTTTTTTTTGTTGTGATAGCATGTGAGAGTGATAGGGAATGATAAGCTGAGAATATATCTGCCAGAGGTGGATAGAAGCAAGCTTCAGTATGAATTGCATTACATAAAAAACATGCTTCCTAGGGTTACGGTTAAGGTATTAATCGAAATTGATGTTACAATTATCACTGAGCTGCGTTAAACTCACGTTTCTTGATTCTCAGGGAATTCCTACGGCTGAACGGGTAGTTATTGACAATCAAGGAAAAAAGAAAGATGGAACCAAAGAAGAAAAAAGGAAAGAAGATGAAAAGAAAGAATGGACGAAAGAACAAAAAAGGAAAGAAGATGGAATCAAAGAAGAAACTGAAGAAGAAAAAAAGAACGATCGAATCAAAGAAGAAAAGAAGAAGGAAGTAGATGAAGAAGATGGAATCAAAGAAGAAACTGAAGAAGAAAAAAAGAACGATCGAATCAAAGAAGAAAAGAAGAAAGAAGTAGATGAAGAAGATGGAATCAAAGAAGAATATTACAAGCTCTTTGTAGAAGGGTAAGACCAAATTTCACGTATACCTGTGCTAAATCTCATAATTTCTTATCTACCCCTACAAAACATAAAATATCATCAATATCGTGAAACCCCTCACAAAACCCCTCTCAAAATCATTCATCTCATGAAACCCCTCACAAAACCACTCACTACAGAATTCTTAAAATATTACTAAAGCCCTTATTGTTAATGTTACATCAATAACGGTTAGTCAAATGGCATCTTTGATAATTTTATTATTATAATTTATTTTATTAAAATATAAATGACTATTCAACCCTAGTTTTTATTATCCTGTTGCTTTTTTCCCCAAACTTGTAAATTTTTCTTTCTAACATCTCCATCATCTCCTTCTTGAAGCTAGCATATATGAATATATAGGCTGAAAAAACATAGAATGACTCAATATAAATTCTTACCTTATTTATATAGGGGTAAAAATAAAAATAAATAAAATAACAGTAATGTTCACACCACATGGACCATAGAGACATCCATGATATATTAGTAATTTTGTACGGGTATTGGTGATATTTTACATTTTGCAGGGGTATTTAGTAGGGGTGCACGCGAAATATAGCCAATAAAGAAAACTAAATTATATTTTAACAGAAATAAAAACATTGGTTCTTATTGAAAAAATTGCAGAACAAACCTTTTGGCAGTGTTGGGAATCCCCGGAGTAGATCCAATTAACACAACGAGCAACCACGTAATGGAGATTCAAAGAACATTAGGGATTGAGGCAGCAAGAAAATGTATAATTGATGAAATTAATAAAACTATGGAAAATCACGATATGAGTATCGATATTCGTCACATGAAGCTCCTTGCTGATCTCATGACTTACAAGGTCCTTCATAACTTCAAAATCAAAATAAAAGTAGTAGTGAGAAAATAATTAATAATTAGTTATATTTTATATTGTCTGTGTAGGGTGAGGTTCTTGGAATTACAAGATTTGGGATTACGAAGATGAAGGATAGTGTATTAATGCTTGCTTCATTTGAGAAAACTTCAGAGCACTTATTTAACGCATCTTATAGTGGGCGAGAAGATCAAATTGAAGGTGTTAGTGAATGTATTATTATGGGTATTCCTATGAAACTTGGTACCGGTATTCTCAAATTAAGACAAAGGTAATTGCAACTTTCTTTTATCAGCAAAATTGGAGTTATGTTTTATAATTTGTCTTTCTATTTTCTAAGAAACAACAAAATATTTTTCTATTGTAGGCTTGACACGATGCCTCAATTCAAGTACCAACCAGATCTGATAATGTCTTGATTATTTATGACGACAATAAGAGACAAGTACTAGCTTGATCCAATAATGTCTTATTGATTATTTATGGCGACAGTAAGAGACAAGCAGTAGCTTGATCCAATAATGTCTTGTTGATTATTTATGGCGACAATAAGAGACGAGTACTAGCTTGATCCGATAATGTCTTCTTGATTATTTATGTCGACAATAAGAGACTAAGCACTAGCTTGATCCAATAATGTCTTCTTGATTATTTACGTCGACAATAAGAGACTAAGTACTAGCTTGATCCGATAATATCTTGTTGATTATTTATGGCGACAATAAGAGAGAAGTACTAGCTTGATCCGATAATGTCTTCTTGATTATTTACGTCGACGATAAGAGACAAGTACTAGTTTGATCCATTAATGCCTTATTGATTATTTATGGCGACAATAAGACACACGTACTAGCTTGATCCAATAATGTCTTCTTGATTATTTGTGACGACAATAAGAGACAAGTACTAGTGTTATCCGATAATGTCTTCTCGACGGGTGGTATTTACATGCGCCTCTTTTGTTAATTACGAGCGTGGATGGTTTTTTCTAGTATATTGGCAATTTGCCCCTGAGTATAATTGGTTATAAAATAATTCTCTTTTCATCTCTGGCGCGTAATCATGATTTTAAATTTTAAATAGACTCATGCAATTACACAGATCTATTCCTTCTTTTTGCTTGGAGGATAATTTATTGGTATTAATTACATTAGCACTAACAGATTCTTAATGAGCATTTACCAATTAAACTCGGGGTAATATTGTCAATATGTTAAAAAAATCCACTTACGACTGTATTTAACAAAATAAAAGCCTGTAAATACCACCACCCCTTCTTGACTGTTTATGACGACAATAAGAGAAGCTTTGCAAAGAATATATAATTTATTGGGGGATAAGTGTGCAGTTGTATTGTGTCTTAGGGGTGCCTGGACCGGACCGATGTCAAATTAAAACAACCAACAAAAAAATTCTTCAATATAGGCATCATTTTTTTTTTAAAGTAAAAACTTGATTATCTATTATTAATATATATTGCCTGAAACATGCTATGTAATTAATTATATTGAAAACTATTTATATACGATCCAATAATTTCACATGATATAACAAGTTTAATTCAATTTTTAATTAAATATTTTATCATATTTCAGTTATATATTGCTTAATTTAATTCAATCTAAAATAAAATATATGCTAATTAAAACAAAAATGATACATTACACCATCATCATTGAACTTTTTAAAGTAGTATAAAAATTAAGTTCAATATTTAAACTATATGAGTTAAAATAAATAAACAATTTTAAATATTGTACGCTTTTAGAAAAAAAAAAATAGAGTTTGTGCAGTCATATAACAATTTTTAGATGAGAGGCTAGAAATCTAATTGCTTGTATTAAACCACATCATGTTATATATTTTACCTTTGGGGCACAATATTTTACCTTTTTAATTTCTTCTTAACTTTTGTGTTATAAAACCCTAACTTTTTTATGATTCATTCAATTTACTTATTATCTCATATACAATTTACAAAGGTGGCCAAATGTTATTCCAAGGATCTCAATTAAATTCTCAAGGGTAGAAATAAAATTTTCAAATTCATAGGGGGGCCTCCCCTCCATGGGACTATGGACACTTTGGTACTTGAGAAATGGTAAATTCTAAGGCGAATTACGTTTTAAGAATAAAAAAGAATCAGGCACTAGATATGTTCAATTCCAGGCGTCCTTCAAGTGCACAAAATCACTGACGTCAGCGTTCTTACTTTAGTATAGAATTTTTGTTTAGAAAGAATTCATCCTTATAACAGTAAGAAAACACTCTTGTTTAGGAAGAATTTACTATTTTAGCAGTAAGAATATATCTTTTCAGAAATTTTGTACAACGATCAATTAAATTTCGCATTTTGACTAGGTCAAAAAATGTTTTTTTCTTCAAACTATTTCGTTGTTACGTGTTGCGCTCTCATTGATGATTCTTTTTAGATTTTTTTAAGTGATTCGAGTTAGCAGCAAAATTACTGGGCGCACCAGGAGCATTTCACAGTTCACCGATATAGCCCGGCTCAACAAGACTTAGAAGTCTGTATTTGGTCCATGTGCGAAATAGAGGAGGAGAAAAATGCATGAAACCAAATGTAATTTAGAGTCAAGTGTTGTTCAGAGATAAATTGGGCCAAAAGGTCGAATTCAGCTCGATAAAAGGAAAATAAAACGAAGGGGAAATACTGGAATGGGCTTTCATCCTTTGATTCGGCCTAGATCCATACACGTGGGCTGTTAGCCTGTTACATACTCGTTTCCGGCTCTGAAGACTTTAAGCTTTTGTCCCACCAGTTCAAAAAGGAACACTACATACCGCTTTATAGATTTGCCGGTGGCATTAGAGGAGAAGATTCGGTCTTGTCTGGCTCGTGTTCTTTGATTTTGCCGCGCCTACCGCAAAGCTCTAGAACCAGCTTCGTCTCTCTCCGCCCGTTTCGCAAAACCCTAAACCGCCCGTCGTTTCTCTCAAGCTCTCTTCTCTCTCTTTCTCCTTCTCTAATCTCCGGTCTCAACTCGCCGGCGTACCGGTCGCCTCGCAGCGGCGCCCTTCACGATTGCTAGTCACTTCATTCCGACTCGCCTCCTCTCGTCTGAAGTCTACAATCGTCGGTCTCTGACTCTATAAAACTGGTACTATTGGTATATTATCCTATCCTCTGTGAAGTCAGAAATGTATTGTGTATGTGAACTATTTTTTATTAATTTGTAATTGTTAGTATTAGGAATTAGGATAGATGGTTATTTGTTTTGTTGGAGAATTGCAATTACTATCCTACCGTTTTTGTGTTTTTATTGATGTTATAATTGGTTAAATTTTTTATTAATTCGAATTAGGATTATTGAATTTGTTTGCATACTGTTATTATTGTTAGTAATTAGGATTGAAGTTTTTGCATATTGCATACTATTATTATTGTTGTTAATAATTTAGTTATTAACCGATTGTCACTATTATAATCGGTTGTAGTCATTATTGTTAACTAGCAATTAGGTTTATTGAAATTTTTCTTACTGTTATTGTTGTTAGTAGTTATTACTCATATCATTCGTAGTAATTAGGATATTTATCTGTTAAAATTAGTGTTTTTCAAGTTTATTTCTTTTTGTTAATTTTTTAGTTTTACGTTTAAATTTTTTTTTGAGAATAGAAATATGTTAGGGGCCCATTTTGAAAATTGGCCTTTGGGCCATGAAATCCTGGGGCTGACGAGCCTGTTGAAGTGGCTGATCCCACACTCAAGAGTAAAGATTATATTAATATGTTGTTAATTTTTTGCTGTGTTTTTCAGGTTTTGAAATTTTAGGTGCAAAGAAAAATCATAAATACACTTCATGGTCAGGTCTAATTTATAGGTAGTTATCCAGTTTGAACCATAAATATTATGATTAAGAAAAGCTTAAATTTGATTCTTCTTTCTCAATTTTCCAAAATTGAGAAGAAAAAAAAGTAAATTCAAATGCTATGCATCCTTGCAATTACCTGTAAATTGAGAAAGAACTGGTTTTGAATGTTTAATTGACAATATTTAATTTATTTTTGTTGATAGAAAATTTGAAAATTTAACGGGTTTGGATCCATAATGGAGGAGACTCACGAGAAGCTCCGATGCACAAAGGAGCCTTACATAGAGGAAGTCGGCCCTCGCCGCATGTACTTTTTACACTCAACCCCCTATCTTTTTTCCATATTACAACCCAACACTCTCTCTCTTTAAAGTTGTTATATTTGTTTCTTTCTTTAGAAAGAGCATTCGGTTTTGCACTCTGTCTGGCGAAGAAATAAAGAAAGCTGCCGAGGTGAATGTGTGGACTAGCAGGATTTATGGCGAGAATATGAAACCAATTGAATCTGGCTTACTTGATCTTAGAATGGTACTCTTTTTTTAAATTATTGATTTTTGGGATATAAACAATATGCCTAAAAATTATTAGTTTATTTATTTATTTTTGGGATCAAATAGGGTCCGGCAAATAAGGCGGCGGGAAAATGTTTGACATGTCATAGTACATATGCTGACTGTCCTGGGCATTTTGGGTAATTCAAATCTTTTTTTATTGTCAAAAATGCCCAATTCACGAACATAAAAAATAAATTTGTTTACAAATATTTCCATTCCAATTTTTAGGTATTCAAATCTCGTATTGCCAGTTTATAACGTGGGATTTTTCAGTCTAGTACTAGACATTATGAAATGTATATGCAAGGTATAATAATTAACAACACAATAATTCCACTTTTTCCCTCTTTGAAATTAGGTAATAAGTTTTTTTTGTAGGGTTGTAGTAGGATACTTCTTCAAGATAAAGACAGGAGGGCCTTTTTGAAAAAAATGAGGAATCCAAGGGCGGATGCGTTACAAAAACAAAACCTTGTGAAGACAATAAGGGACAGATGCAAAACTTCCATCTGCCCTTGGTGCGGCTTCAAAAATGGTATTTTACAAAGTTTTTACAATCCTTTTTGAGGATATTTCATTTGGACCCCTGCAAAATCTCAAAATGACATGTATACCCGTATGAAATATGGAAAATATCATGGATACCCCTACAGAAGTACTCTTAATGTTGAAAAATTAAGATAGGATGTGTTGATTGATGTATCATATTCTGATGGTTGTTGGGAAATTTCTGAAATTGCACGTGAAGAGGGCATAAATGCTAATTTGACTTTTTTTTTGTCATTTATTTATTTATTTATCTTTAAAATACAGGCACGGTAAAAAAGAAAGCGCCAATGAGCATAATGCACGATTTCTCAAAAGGGCACGATAAAAACATGGATGAAATTAGCTCAGCTTTGTCTCACAAGAAAGAGAAGTTCTCTTTCACACCAACTCCAGTTCTCGACCCTCTTAAAGTCCTTAGCCTTTTGAAAGGAATGGTCGCTGAGGTAATGAGTGGCGTCATATTGGAAATTATTTATCTTTTTTTGAAGAATTATTTTTTTATTTTTTGTTAATTTTTGGTAGGATTGTGAGTTGCTGAACCTTGAAGATCGGCCTGAAAAGCTGATGGTGACAACTGTACCTGTACCTCCTTGTCCTATCCGCCCTTCCAGCCTTGTCAGCTTTTCTAGAGCAAGGTCTCTCTCTCTCTCTATCCCTCTCTCTCTAGGTCTCTCTCTCTCTCTCTTGTACTAATACTTCAACTATTTCTAATGCAGTAATGAAGACAGTCTGACGAGTATACTTAAAGACATAATAAACTGGAACTCGATTTTAAGAGAGCATCTCGACTCCGGCGATCCTCCCAACAAATGCATCGTCACCGTAAGCCCCTCACTCTTTTTAGTTTTCTTACATCTTACTTATTAATAATAATAAAGCCAAATTTCACATGTACCCCTGCAAAACCTCATAATTTCACTTATACCCTTACAAAACCTCATAATTTTGGAGCGCCATCGATGATATTTCACCTTTTGCAGGTGTATACATGAAATTATGATGTTCTGTAGTGGTACATATCAAATTCAGTCTAATAACAACAACAACAATAAGAACAACAACAACAATAATAATAATTATTATTATTTCTACCAGGACGCAGCGTGGGGGCTGCTGCAGAACAGAGTGGCGGAGTACATAAACAGCGAGTCGCCGTGCGTGTTCGACCCGAAGGGCAGGGGCATCGTGCAGAGGCTCAAGGGCAAGCAGGGACGCTTCAGAGGCAATTTGTCTGGCAAGCGTGTCGAGTATACTGGACGTACTGTGATTTCGCCCGATCCCAATCTCAAAATCACCGAGGTATGGGCCCCACTTTAATTTAATTAATTAATTGATTTTGTTTTATCTAATTAGCTAATTTAATCTAATTTTAGCTAATTTAATTTAATTTAATTATAGCTAATTTTATCTACTTTTATTTTGTTTTTTATTATTTTTATTTTTAATATAATTTATCCTAATTTAGTTTAATTTAATTTAATTTAATTTAATTTTAGCTCATTTAATTTGCATTAATTTCATCTAATATAATTTAATTTAATCTAATTTAATTTAATTATAGCTAGTTTTATCTAATTTTATTTTATTTTATTTTTATTTTATTATTTATTATTTTATTTATGATATTTTTGAGATTGGGGGTAACAGGTGGGGATTCCGGTGTTGATGGCTAAGATTCTGTCTTATCCTGAAAGAGTTTCTTACCACAACATAGAGAAATTGCGTCAGAGAATAAGAAACGGGCCCACGAAACATCCAGGCGCGAATTTCGTTGTATTAGCTAATGGCAGAAGGCTGTAAGTTATTACTAAATTTTAAAATATTTATTTTGTTTTTTTAAGTCTGAACAAAAATTATTATTGTTAGTAATATTATTGTTTTGTAACTTGTCATTGTTAGGCACATGAAGTATGCGGATAAGAAGAGCGTGGCGAATGATTTGAAGTATGGAGATGTTGTGGAAAGGCATTTGGAAGATGGCGATGTTGTTTTGTTCAACAGGCAGCCCAGTCTTCACAGAATGTCTATTATGTCTCATCGCGTGAGTTCAAAACTTTTTTTTTTTGTTGAAGTTCATTTTTTGTTGAAATTCCCAAGTAATCCATTCTTCAACTAGCCCAAAATAGACTTTGGAAAATAAACTTTGCTGATTTCTGGGTGCTTTGCTGTTAAACTTTGCTAATTTTCTGACGTTTGTAGTCAATTTTTGGTTAGTTTGATTACATAGTGGGTTTGAGAATTTCAAAATTTCATTGGGTTAGTATGTGAAATTTTGCGTATAATTTTTTGGGTTTGATTGATTTGTGAATACAGGCGAGAATCATGCCTTGGAGAACTTTGAGATTTAACGAGTCGGTTTGTAATCCATACAACGCGGATTTCGATGGGGACGAAATGAATATGCATGTGCCTCAAACCGAAGAAGCTCGCACCGAAGCCCTCATGCTCATGGGGGTTATATATTTTCTTTAATTTCATCATATTTAATTTTATCTGAAAAAAATATAGTTTGTAAATAATACTTTGTTTTGGTTGTGATTTTTAAAGGTGCAAAACAACTTGTGCACGCCAAAAAACGGGGAGATTTTGGTGGCGTCCACACAAGATTTTCTCACCACGTCTTTTTTAATTACAAGAAAGGACACGTTTTACGATAGGGCGACTTTCTCTCTCATGTGTTCTTACATGGGTGACTCAATGGAATCCATTGATTTGCCTACGCCCGCTCTAATTAAAGTATATTTTCTTTTATAAAAAAAATTAATTTCCGATGCGAATTAATTATGTTAATTTATTTTATTTTTGGAATGTAGCCTATCGAGTTGTGGACAGGGAAGCAGCTGTTTAGTGTGCTCATAAGGCCGAATGCAAAAACTAGGGTTTTTTTGAATCTTATTTTATTGGAGAGAAATTACAATAAAAAAGCTGGGCGTGAGTCAATGTGCCCTACTGACGGTTATGTATATTTCCGTAATAGCGAATTAATATGTGGACAAGTCGGAAAGACAACTTTAGGTGATAAATAAATTAAATAAATCTTTTTGAATCAAAATATTGTTCTTTCAAAGTACGGCGATTTTAAAATACGAAGCTTGAATTATTTGATTTAAACAGGAAATGGAAACAAGGACGGTCTTTACTCCGTTCTTCTGAGGGATTACAACGCACATGCTGCTGCCAGCTGTATGAACCGTTTGGCCAAATTCAGGTACTTTATTTTTCTCAATTTGAATAATTCCAATTATTTTTTAAATGAGGGAACATAATAAATAACATTTAATTTGATTCAGCGCGAGGTGGATAGGAAACCACGGAATTTCCATCGGAGTGGACGATGTCCAACCGGGAGAGGAATTAAACAAACAAAAAAACAAGAAAATTGAGGACGGGTATAAAAAATGCGAGGGACTTATTTCGTCCTTTTCTGTCGGCAATCTGAGGCCGGTAGCAGGCCTCACGGCCGCTGAGACTCTCGAAAAACAAGTAATGGGAGTGCTCAGCAAGATCAGAGAAGACGCTGGCGACGTAATGACTGAGCCCCCATTTTAATTAAATCTTTACATTTGTTTCATTATTACTGTCTTTTTTATTGTAAACCATGTAAGGGAATTTTTTCAAAACCCCCTCTAACTTTTCCCGTAGATATCAAAAAAGCCCTCACTTTTTAGATTCGCTCAGAACACCCTATGTTAAAATTAAATATAGAAGAAAGGGGAATATATAGTATTTGTTGAATCGATTTGAAACAATTCAAACAACTTTATATTATAGGGCTTTTGAGGGAATCTAAAAAGTCAGGGGTTGTAATAAATACGGGAAAATTTAGATTTTTTTTTTTTTTTAAATTTCCCGAAAATGAGTTACTGAGTACTAAAAATGTGAATGGTTTTGTTGTTTAGGTGTGTAAAGGGGTGCTGCATTGGAGAAACAGTCCGCTGATCATGTACCAGTGCGGGTCAAAGGGTTCGTTGATAAACATAAGTCAAATGGTGGCTTGTGTCGGTCAACAGTCCGTCGGTGGGAAACGCGCTCCGAACGGGTTTATTGACCGCACTCTGCCTCACTTCCCTGTCAACTCCAAAACGCCAGCTGTCAGTCCCTCTTTATTTTTATTCATTTTAATTTAATAGTTAATTTTATTTTTTTTGTATTTGTTTTTTCATTTTATGTTTAATTTTATTTTTTTATTTATTTTAATTTTAATTAATTTTATTATTTTTTATTATTTATTTATTTATTTTATCATTTATTTTTTATGTATTTATTAATTTATTTTTGTTATTTATTTATTATTATTTATTTATTTACGTAGGCTAAAGGCTTTGTTGCGAACTCTTTCTACACTGGGTTGACTCCAACGGAATTCTTCTTCCATACAATGGGTGGCCGTGAAGGTCTAGTCGATACAGCGGTAACAATTATTTTCAATTTGTTTCCAGTTCAATTAATTTCAGAATTTAGATAGAGATAAATTGCTAATTTGATGTATTTGAAGGTTGAAATTAACCCTTATGTATGTTTTCTAATGATTTTAGGTTAAAACGGCCGAAACTGGATACATGTCGCGTAGATTGATGAAAGGGTTGGAAGATCTGTCGGTTTATTACGACCAGACTGTAAGAAATGCGAATGGTGGAATCGTTCAGTTTGTTTATGGAGACGATGGAATGGACCCTGCAAAAATGGAAGGCAAAGACGGATTTCCTTTAAATCTAGACCAATTATTCATGAAAGTCATGGTTGGTTTGATAAATTTCTTTAAAATTTGAAAGTATGATTGTGTCTTTCTTAATGTGATTTATTTTGTACAGGCGACGTGTCCGCGAAGAGATCAAGGTGTATTATTGCCTTCTGATATATTGAGAGTTACGAATGAGAGGCTGTCGAGGCCTGACATTTCGTCAGAAAGCTCGTCCGGATTCAAAAAGTCTATAGAGGATTTTGTGAATAGAAGAGTTGAAATGTTTAAGAAAACAAGAAAGGCTCTTGAATTAGACGATGAATATACTAGTGTGAAGGAGAAATTCGCTGCTAACATATCCGGCATCTCTGCCAAACAACTTGAGGTTGGTCTCATGAACTAAAAATAATCGTCCCAGTTAATATTATCTCAACATTGTATAAAATAAAGGGATAAATGCGGTCCCTGTACTTTAATCAGATTGCAATTTAGTCCCTATACTGTTGATTTAAACAACCGTGTACTATTGATTTAAACCTTTTGAATCCCTGTACTCAACAAAAAACGCGCAAGATACATCATGCCAGAGACTAATCGTGCACAATTCTATACAATACACGTACCAAAAAGATTCATTCAGTAGTGCAAGTACCATATTGCTATCTAATTATAGTACAAAGGTCAATGTTCACACATTCATCCCTAAAATATTGCATCTGTTGGGGAATTTTTCAGGTATTTTTGGAGACTTGCATATCAAGATACCAACTAAAAGCGGTCGAAGCCGGAGCCTCAATGGGCGCGATCGGCGCACAAAGCATCGGCGAGCCGGGCACCCAAATGACTCTCAAAACCTTCCATTTTGCCGGCGTGGCCAGCATGAATGTGACGCTCGGCGTCCCGCGCATAAAGGAAATCATCAACGCGGCCAAGAACATAAGCACGCCGATCATAGAGGCGAGGCTGCTTTCTGAGAAGCAGAGCCTGGCTGCCAGGCTGGCGAAGAGCCGGATTGAAAAGACGGTGTTGGGCGACGTGGCGCGGAGTATTGAGGTCGTTTTTGACGCGGGCCAGCCGAATGTGTTTGTGAGTTTGGATCTGGAGAGGGTTAAAAAGATGCATTTGGAGATTGATGCGGATTCGGTGCACGGTGCGATTTTGAGGCATCCGAAGATGAAGTTGAAAGCTGAGGTGGGTTGATGATTGGGTATTTTATTTTAATTTTTTTTTTGTGTGTGGATTGATTTTGAAATGTTTTTGACTTTTTTTTTGGGGGGTGATAGCATGTGAGGGTGATAGGGAATGATGAGCTGAGGATATATCCGCCGGAGGTGGATAGAAGCAGGCTCCAGAATGAATTGCATAATATAAAATCCATGCTGCCTAAGGTTACGGTTAAGGTATGAATGGAATTTATATAATAGTAATAATAATTATTGTTACTATTGTTTAAGTGTGTGAAACTTTGATGATTTGTTATATGTTTGTTTGCTTGTGGTTCATGATTCTCAGGGGATTCCGACGGCTGAACGGGTAGTTATTCACAAAAAAGGAGAGCAAGCTGGAACCAAAAAAGAAAACAAGAAAGAAGTAGAAGATGATGGTAACAAAGAAGAAAAGAAGGAAGTAGAAGATGATGGAATCAAAGAAGAAGAAAAGAAAGAAATGAAAGAAGATGGAACTAAAGAAGAAATAAAAGATGGAACCAAAGAAGGAAAAACGAAAATAGTAGTAAAAGAAGAAAAAAAGGAAAAAGTTGAAGGCAAAAAGAAAATAGTAGTAAAAGAAGAAAAAAAGGAAAAAGTTGAAGGAAAAAAGAAAATAGTAGTAAAAGAAGAAAAAGTAGAAAAAAAGGAAAAAGTTGAAAAAAAAGATGGAACCAAAGAAGAAAAGAAAGAAGAAGAAAATAAAAAAGACGGAACCGAAGAAGATGAAATTTACAAGCTCTTTGTTGAAGGGTAAGTTCTCATTAAAAAAACTTAAACCATATTTTAACACAAATAAAAAAAAACTGAAATTTTTAAAAAAAAAATTGCAGAACAAACTTTTTGGCAGTGTTGGGAACCCCCGGAATAGACCCAAAAACCACAAAGAGCAACCATATAATGGAAGTTCAAAAAACATTAGGAATTGAGGCGGCAAGACAATGTATTATTAATGAAATTAAAGGATGTATGGACAGTTACGGTATGACTATTGATATTCGTCACATGAAGCTCCTTGCCGATCTCATGACTTACAAGGTCCGTCTTACTTTCCTCAAAAAGCAAAATAAAATAGCGATGAGAGAATAATTAATAATTAGTTACATTTTGTGTTGTTTTTTTAGGGCGAGGTTCTTGGAATTACGAGATTTGGAATTACGAAGATGAAGGATAGTGTGTTGATGCTCGCTTCGTTTGAGAAGACTTCGGAGCATTTATTTAACGCTTCTTATAGTGGGAGAGAGGATCAAATTGAAGGCGTTAGTGAGTGTATTATTATGGGTATTCCCATGCAACTCGGTACCGGTATTCTCAAATTAAGACAAAGGTAACTTCAAGTTTTCCTTTTAACCTATGAAAATTGAAGTTATGTTTTTATTTGTTGAGAAATAATGAAATGTTTTTTTTTTTTGAATTGTAGGCTTGATAGCATGCCTGAGTTCAAGTACCAGCCGGATCCAATTATATCCTGATTATTTATGGAGACAATAAGAGAAGCTCGCGAGAGATGTACAATGTATTGACAAATATGTGTTCAAATGTCCTAGGTTTTAAGCTTTTTATTTTAATTTATTTAGTTTTGATTTATTATTTATTTGTATAATAGATAAGCACAGTTTTGAACGAGTTTGTTTGTTTAGTGTAACGTGTAAAGTTAATTATTATTTAAAAAATAATAAAATAGATGTTTATTTTGTTTGCCAGAAAATGGTACATTTGTTTGTTGCTATATTCATATCTCGCAAATTGAGAGACTAACATAGTTACATAAACAGGACGCTATTTAGGCTGTTGGTTTCAGTTTGCCAAAAAAAAAAAAAAAAAAAAAAAAAAAGACACTTCAAATTATACATATAAAATATCAAATAAATCCATATTAAACAAATACAAATCCAACAGATAAGAGTTTCTGGACAATGATTTACTACATATCAAACATTTTTCCACATATTTCCTTTACACTTGATCGACGAAAATAGCCAAAAATTACACCCTAAAAATTTATGAACACCCAATCCCAATCCAACATATACAAACATTCATCAACATATTCACAACCCAAATTTACACAATTACAAATCAATAAATCAATAAGTACTTTGATCAACATCATCATCATCCTCCTCGTTCCTGAAATGATCCTCCCTCACATTTCCGGTGAGCATTTGACAGAGCATCCAAAACAGAGTCGCGTTGAGATGAATAAAAGCGGCCCCGCCAAAAAGTCCAGTTTTTGCAGTAGGACAAGTTGCAGCCAAGTCGAAATGAACATTTTTTACGTGGTGCATTAACTCTGTTACTGTGGCCCACAATGTCATTCCCGCACCGCCTATTGTCAGTCCGCTGTTCATTTAAAAATTTAGAATCATTTCATGTAACATTATATAGTAATCATATTATGCCTAGTCTAGTAATATATATATTTCCTTTTTGGTAAACATAGGCTTGATTGTCATGTAAAATTGTTTGTAATGATGAGACTTACATGGAGATATTGAAGAGTACATTGAGGAGAGTGTTTTTGAAGAGGACTTGGCTCGGTATGGATTTTCCTTTGTAAGATTTGAAGATTGAAATAGCTCCAAAGATTGTGGCAATGAAGATCGTCACTATAGACAGAAATCCAAGCGTGATTGATGGATCTCTCGGAAAGCTGCAGATGATCACTCCCTTCCCTTGGATCGGATTGCCGGATGCAGGCTGCGTTTCAATTTCAGAAGATAAATTCATTTCATTTAGAGTAATAGATAGATTGTTTGTTGCATAATAAATTAAACAAAGAGAAAATTTTGAGATCAGAAGAGAAAATAAAAACCTTTCTCAATTCAGCGATAATGCCGAGAATGAAGGAGAGAATGCCGAAGAAAGCAGTGGACAGGGCGAAGTGCGCGATCTTGGTAAACATTTTTCTTTTACAAATTTGAATTTAAGACCCACTACTTAATTAAATCCCCTGAAATTGTCCAAAAATTACATGAAAACTTAAAGAAACTTTCAAGGATCAAAACTCAAGGATTGTTGTACGAACATTATCTAATTATCCAATATAGAGATGCAAAACAGAAATGTTCTTCTTAATTACATGAAATGCAGAAAATCGACTTAAAGAAACATAAAATTAGACTCTTTTCGAGCATTACCGCTGAACAGTAGCTTCTTAGCCAATAAATAAGATTGTAATTAAGTTCTTTTGGCGAAAGAAGCTGAGAGAGAGAGCGGAGAGATGTCTCCAAATGAGTAGAATTGTAAGAGAAATTAGACTACGAAAAATTGGAGAGGGATTGTCGCCTTTTTTAGAACAAGACCAACATTTAAGGTTGTTGTTGCAAATTCCAATAATAGCAAAAACCTGTTTCCACGATCAACGATTGTAAAATGATGGGACAGACCTGCACTTCGTTTTTTGTTTTCAGTCAAAAAGAATCTGTTATTAACTTATTATAGTATTTTTATTTTTATTTTAGAGATTCATTAGTGTAATAACCAACTTAGTATCAGGAAGTTCATTGGTTCCAGTACTTGTGTGGACTAATCACAGACAGGAATAATTCATCTTTTGGCGGTAGAATAACAAAGGTGGAATTAATTCCCTTCAGTTCTTGACGCAACAACATAAATAAAACCAAATTGAAACGTAAATAGTTACATTAAATGGATAAAATTTGACAAAGAACTCTGTTTTTAATTCAAAATTTGACTAGTAATTGTTACACCATTCGTTTGAACAAACCATCGTTTAGAAAGAATTATGAACAATTTCATAGTTATAATTCACAAATGCAATTTTCAAAAAAGAAAAAAAATGAATACTTAAAAGACAAAGAAAACAGTCAATTTATGATTTCCTGTGGCAATATGATGTGATGGACCTGTAATGACTGTTAGTATCATTGCTCACATTCATTGACAAGCTAGAAAATTGGAAACAAGAAATGCCTACCCCTTGTTTATTTAAGTATTTACTCCAACAAGGACATGCATATGCCACATCATTTTTATTTGTTGACTTGGCATATTCTTATTGGATTGTTCACATTAGACCCGTAACATAATTTTTTCAATTCAATTTAGTTCTCAATTTTAATTTCTGAGCCAGTAAGCTAATGGGCTAGCCATACTCGTTAAACTATAAAGCTCTGTATTACTTCTGTACCATAGTTTGGCAAAGAAAAATTGAAAATCATAGAATGTCATCCTGATTATTAAAAAATATTTTTTCAGAAATTTGATTTCAATTTTCAAAGTATACTGCGCAAACCAAAATGCACACAATTGGAGATAGAAAATAAGAATCAAATCACTTGAGGATTTAATAATCTCAAATAATTCCATACACAAAACAAATTAGATAAATCTTGATTCACAGCCCCTAAGACAAACTAATTATTTTACAACAAAAATTCATCCAAAAACCTACCTTCATTTCTTTCTTCTCATAGAAGAAAAGAAAAGCTTATATACAAAATGTTAATACATCCAGCTGGCTAAACCACCACCCTGTTTAATTTATGTCTCTATATACAAATTTATATGCGCTTTTTACTTAGAAATTTTCCTTGTGGAAACTGAACCGTGTAGTTGTTGTGTGACTGAACTCCTTTGACAATTCTTTCAACGTCTTTGTCAGAGTAGGGGACCCGCAATAAAACACACCTGCATTATTAAATTTAATATTTTACATTTATCAGTCCACAAAATTATGTTATTCATTAATTATCGTATGATATAATTTCATTTAATAATATTTTTTTATTACCTATACGAGAGTTTTTGTGAGCATTGGCGAGATCTGAGAAGACTTTTCTCCAGTTCGGCCTCGCAAAGTGGGTCCGAATCTGTACATTATATTAATTTACCAATTAAATTATCATCATTATTATTTACTATAATATATCATTAATATAGTTGATAAATTAATCATACCTTGCTTCCAGACACTATATCTAGACCGTCTTTGGCATGTTGAAGAGACTGAACCATCGCTATAAGTGCTGACCTGGCGTCTCCTTCTTCGTAAACACTCGTCAAATAATTATGCATTTCAATTACATTCTACATTAAATCAAAATAAAACAAAATATCTATTGATAAATTCACTACAAACTTAAATATAATTAAATATAACGAAATAAAAAAAATAATATAGAGAAATAAATACATCTTTGTCACTTTCTGCCACGTCATTCATTACTCCTTTAAACCACTCGAAGGATCCTTGCTCTCTTGTGACCCAATAAAAATACGCTCTGTTTGGACCTGCAATACTTTTCATTCCATTCATTTCTTCTTCATTTTGGTTGTGAATGTTTTGCATTTCCTATTTTATTAATTTCCAACAAGCGTCAATCAATGGCTCAAAGTATTAATAATATTAATATTTGCAAGGAATGAAATAGATATTTTTTTTATCTGAATGAAATATATTATTATTATTATTATTATTATAGCAAGTACTATTATTTTGTATGCTTGCCTCATTGGATTTAATGTTGTTAAGAAGATCTTTCAATATGCTAATGAATGGTGTTGCACCGATTCCAAGTCCGATTAATAATAAAATGTCGTATTTCTTGTAGTTTTGTGCTGGCGCACCATATGGACCATCTATAAAGATCCTTGGAAATCTGCCAGAAAAATAATCTCATTTGATTTGTATATTAATTAATCAAATTACCAAAAATTGCACAGACCGTACCTTACAATATGAGATTGGTACTTAAATTTGGACTTTTTGGTTCAATTAGGTGATAATCAATGCTAAACATATGATTCATGGCAGTCATTTAAAATTTGAAATTTGAATATGATAATTAGTTACATGGTAGTTTGTTGAATCTCATTGTCGGCTATGACAGTTGTTTCGAGTCGGCTAAGATTCGCCTTCTTGATTGCAACTTGAGTCTCGCATGCCTGCATTAATTAATTGTTTTTCATTTATTAAAAAAATAAAATATTCTAATTAAATTCAAAATTATATTATTAATATGTTTAAAACTAACTATTCCGAAAAGATTTCTAAGTTCATTGGTCCAGTCACCCAAGGTGCGAATATGTATGCTCAAATAATCATTTCCTGGTGCTGAAGTAATCGAAAAAGGATGCCTATATAAATATAAAAAATATATATACATATAATAGTTCACATAATTTGTAAATCTTCAACTAATTGGAAAATTTGAGAATTTTCTTATTTATTTTGTTTACCATTCAAAAGGTGAAACATCAGGGCATTTGACAAAGAGATACATCCCACTTTTGTACTTGAAATTTGGCGGTTTCTTCATTTGAATCGACAGCACATTTCCTGGATATATTGCCGCCTGTATATAAACATAATAAAGTTTTTAATATTATTTACTCATCCATTTGTCATCCATGATACTATAAATTAGAGAATATTTAACAAGCTTACTTACCTTTATTATGCTTACGTCGTAGTTACTCTCGCGGAATTTCCTCACCACTCTCTCACAAGCATAGAATAATACCGGCACCATAAGATACATCCACGTCTAAAAAAACAAACAAACAAATAAAACATAAACAACAAAAAAAAATATAAAAAAAAAATCTAATTTTCAATCCAAAGTTTAAACATACGTACCGTCTTTTGATACCACTGTCTAGTGAGGAAGATAAAAAACGAATGAATAACAAGCATAACATAAACAAGCACCAACAAATGATGCGCGTACCAAAACGCGTTGAACCCGGCCAAGTGTTTATAAGGCGTGGACAACTTAACCGCCTTTCTTCTAAAAGCATGAGTGGCGAGTGTGAACGAAAACGCCATTATTATAATCATCAGAATGCCTGTGGCGCCTGGAGCGCTGGCGAGTAGAGACGGTAAGGTCGGTTGGATGTAATTGAAATTTGGGCCGAGAGTCATAACGAACTTTTCATGTGGACAATTTATGAGGCGAGGGAAATCGCATGTCACGTGGGCCGTTGTGTGGATGAACGTGCCTATTGCTATCGCTACTGCGGTTATCTGCGAATTGTTGAGAAATGGTTGATGTAATTTATGTGACGTATAAATTGTGGATTTGTGTTTATTTATTTTGAGGTCTTGTAATTGCACTTTTTCTTCTTATCGGTTTTGTTTTAGGATTTGTTGTTACGGCTTGATTAGATTATTCTGACTCAATTAACTGTTTAAATTGTTTAAGCTAAAAGTTGTAATGGTAGCAGATCACTTTAGTTGTATAAGTAATTCAAACTGCTAGTCAAATACTCAATATGAAATTATAATTTGGTAAATTTCATAGCATGATACTTATAGTATAACTCGATTTACCAACAATTTAAGAAAATCTCACTCATACCTTGTGGAAATTAATATTATCATCGAAAGGAATAACTTTGCTCAAAGCAGTCGACCTGAGTCTCGTAAGCGTGTTTCTGCAAACCGGTACCAAAATAAGCGCCATGTTCAACTTCAACGTCTCGGCTGCGCCTTTGGCCACGCACAAACAATAGCCCATGACATCGAAAGCCGTCGTCTTTTTATACCACATGAATTTATACACGAACAAAATTGCGTTCAAGATAATCCAAAGTGAGATTAGCCAAATCCGCTTCCAATTCTCATGGATGAAATCGATCGCTTTGCTCGTGAATTTAGAAACTGGGCTTCGGTATCTTTTTGGAATCATGGTTTTGGCGAGCGTGTGTGTCTTTTTAATCCTTTCTTCCAAGTTTTGTGATGTCACCATTCCTTGTAAGAGAGTTTCAAGCTGCCATATCTAAACAAGGCACAAATGGAAATGTACATTTACAAACAAAAATATTAATAATAATATTATAACAATTTTAAAATTTAAATGTACCTCAATATATCCGCGATCGTCAGGATCGAGCTCTTCCATGATTAAAGACGCATATGTGGCTGCATTTGCCTTTAGTTTTCCAAGCTTATTTGCAGAGGCGCTTAATACGATAATCTAAAATTTATAAACCAATAATTAATAATTATTTCTCTTTCTAACCCCTAAAATGTTTTTAATTTTTTTGTAAAACAATTTTTTTATTTTATTTTGATTAATATTACCTCCTTCACCTCCTCTTCACAGAGCTTGCCATCTCCATTCTTATCACACCTATAAATTAAAAAATATTTATCTCTTTAATCAACAGATATTTTTTTTTAAAAGATGTACATTTACTTTTGTTTAACATATATAAATGAAACGTTAATTATTACATGTCAAAAAAGATCCTAAGTCTCGAATCGAAATTCTGATCGGTCATTTCCTCCCAAAACTCTTTCAATTCTTCTTTCGACACATCACCATCTGGATCCATATTTCTTCGCCTCGCTAAAGCCGCAAATAATTCCCCAGCGAATTCCTTCGAATCTCCCATTCCTTCATTAAACCCCCCCCCCAAAAAAAAACTATAAATCAAATATCCAAAAAATTTAATTGATTTTTTGAAGCAATTGATAAAATAAAGCTCACCTATACATTTCCCAAAGCTCTCTTTGGCCAGCCTTCCATGGACCGCCATGTCATCAAACCGTTTCTCAACGGCCTTCCATCCGTCTTTTCCGTTCGAAGTCTTATCCAAAAATCTCAGCCCTTTGAGACCTGAATGTGGGCCCCACTGCACTTTCCCCATTTTCACGACCGTATGGCCGGCTGTCTTAAATCCATCCTTGAAGGAAATTTTGGTTGAAATTGTTTTGACGATTTTCTGAGCGGCCGAAAGCCTTGGCGTGCTGGCCGTCCTTGGAAGAGTTACATCTTCAAGAGAAATCTCCACGTAATCCTTTTTCGGAGAAGCCATGCAAAATTGAGAAATCAGATCAAAATTGGGGGGTGAATTTTGAGAAAGAATTGCAATTGCGCGTGATTTTGTGAGTTTCTGTTTTTGGGAAGAAGGTTAGAGAGAGGGAATTGGTTTGTTTTTGAATAGCCGTCTGAAACGCGCAAACTGAATTACCGGATCGCCATGAAGGATCCGACTTGTTAAACCCGTTATCCGATGAAAAAATTCCAACAAACAACCCCAAAAATAAGATTTTGCACATCGTATGTTGAATCCTAAGATTTCGTTTGAATTTTTACTGGTAGATAAAAGTATCTTTTCAAAACCGGACTCGCCTTGGCAAGTTTAAGTTTTGTTGTTTTGTTTATGAGAAATTTGTTAAAAAAAAACTGCATGTTAAAAAATATATATGGGCCAATAAACTTGTAAGTGGATAAATCAGCCCATACTGGCCCAAAATTTAATTATGAAAAAGCTAAAAATTTCCGTTGCCGGGACTTGAACCCGGGTCTCTCGGGTGAGAGCCGAGTATCCTAACCAACTAGACTACAACGGATTTCTTGATACCAATATATCATAGTATTATTAATATACTTAGAACTCTCTATTCAGTAAATTTTATAGTGCAGACTATAGTGTTATCATATAATAATAACCTATGTTGCACGGACACGGCGGTACGGCGAATCTCAAAATTCATCATGACATGACACGCTATATATATATATATATATTATTATATTATTTTTATGAATAATATATAATTTAATTATTGTATATATTATTTATGCCAATTTTATTTTATTTTAAATGATTATACATAATATTTTTACTATATAATTAGAAAGTTATACGTAATATTTTATAATTGTTATAATATATATAACATTTGAAGTTGCACTTTTATACGTGCGTACAAGATATTTAACGTTTTACATATTTGTATATGAAAACTTGACACTAAATAATCAAAACTCACTTTAAATTGTAGTCTCACAATTACTGGAATAGAAAAGTGAGATGAACTACTCTCTAAAATATTAGGATGATGAAATAGTGCAATAATTGCGCTAACAACCCAATGCACGTATCTGAGAAGTGTCCGAGAATTGTCCTGACGATTTTTAATAATAAAATATTTGACACGCCACGTGGTGTGTCCGAGGAGTGTCGTGTCTGACATGGACACGGCCGGGTTTTTGAAGTGTACGCACAACATAAAATTAATAACATTATCAGTATTCTTAATATACATACAATTCTCTATTCAATAAATTTTATAGTGCAGACTATAGCGTTATCATAAAATAATAACATTATCATTATTCTTAATATAAGTATAACTCTCTATTCAATAAATTTTATAGTGCAGACTATAGTATTATCATATAATAATAACATTATCATTATATTATAATCAGTAGTAGTATTATTTTGTGTTTTTGTATTATTATTATAAGCAGGTACGGAGCTTAATGGGGACTGGGGGGAGGCCATGGTCCCCCCAAGATTTTGACGGAGTAGTATATATCAGTAGTGATTTAGTGAAAAAAAAAATTTAATACATGTATTTTTGTGCATTTGTCCCTCCCCCTCAAAATTTTGTACAGTGTTAATCAGTAGAGAGAGAATTTTTTTTGGCTCCCCCAGTAAATTCAGTTAAGGTCCGTGCTTGATTATAAGTTGTGAACACATATACAGACAGCAGGAACTCTTCTTAAATTTCTGGTAGGCTGTCTGTTCAGGTAGGTAAGGGTACATTTAAAACAAAAAGATAAAGACGCGATTAGTCAGCTAAACCTCTTTATTTTCACATGACACGTATGTTTTATATAGTATATAGTATATATATATATATATATATATATATATAGCTAATAGAAGAAGTGGGATTTGGAGAGCCTTTCCACTACATCCAAATAATTCATCAGACATTTGACCTCAACTGAATGCTGAAATTAATTAGTGAATCATTCACTAACCAAGTGATTGTGATTGATCCATTCTTTTATTTTAACACTCAAATTAGCTAATTCTATCTTAATTAGTTATGTGAAGTAAAAAGCTTATGTTACAAAAAATGTGGAATAAATGTCAAGATTTTCAAGATTGGGATTGAAAGTACAGAAGAAGGTGTACCTACGATGCACTTATCTGTAGAAATATACGATAAATTTTAATCCATCCAAATTTGAACAACAAAAAAACAAAACAAGACAAAAAAATGAAATTTTGATTTTTAGCTGCTGTGGATGAGAATTAGCACCACATGTCTAAATTTAAAAAGAAGATATTAAAAAGATGTAGTCTTAGTTCTTGCTAGTGATGTATTGTACATATAGCCACAATGGAAGTGCTAATTTTTTAATTGAAAATGAAATGTCACATGAAATTGAAAATTTAAAAAGAAAACACAAAAAGAACTTAATTTGTATACAAAAAATAGTCAATTTTAGTTAGTATTTTGTTAACAAGTTTCTTGTTTCTTTGGTCCCAGTGATGTATTGTACATATGGATACAGTGCAACTGTGCAAATGCAAATTTCTTTTCTACTGAAATTGAAATGTCGGAGGAAAAAGAAAGTTTCAACTTGGAAGAGGGAAGGTTGAAGGGGATTGAAAGAGAGTTCTGTGTTGAGATAACCTTAAAATAAAAAGAATTGGTAAATAAATAACGCATCTATGTACATGGTTGTAGGATAATAAGCCTACTCCCTTTTATTTAAAAATAAATAAATAAGGCATCTATGTTTGAATTTGTATAGACAACATATTTTTAACTCTTATAATTCGACAACATTTTTCTTCTTTAGTTAGAAATAAAAAAAAATTCATATCTGGCGCGAGCGATGCAACAGAGTCTTCCGAGGGGAAAATAAAACTGCAACAGCAGTGCTAAACTCTGCGACGGACGATTTCAATAACTGACATAAATGCATACAAAGAGAAACGTAACAACAACATAAACAAGAAGAGGAAGGGGAGAGGGACGGAAATAATGTGAGGATGTAGGAGGGGGCCGAAGTGAGACAGCCATGAAGAGGGTAAACAGAACTTGTGTTCACTCAACCACTGCCTCATCTACCAAGAAATTAACTCATATTAAATTAATTTCCGAAATGTTTTATCTCTTACATTATTACTTGATGTATTTTTCGTGTCGGTGTAGTGACACGATTTCTCCCTTGTTTTGTATCTTATTTATATTTCTATTCCATGAAACTATTGACAATAATTGTTTCAAAAAAAAAAAACTATTGACAATAACGGTTTGGAACTGGACTTTTGATCAATAGAATTACGCGAGAGATGCAAAAGCTGATATTTATTCCAAAAAAAAAAAATCATATCAAACCAAGAAGTATTCAGCATTTTTGAACTCCTAAAATTAGGAAATATTATATATATACAAACTCAATTATAGAAGTATTACTTTTACAAATTCGATTTATGTGAAGATTATTTCAAAAAAAACCTCAAATTTGAAGACTGAAGTTTAAGTAGCAAAGGAATGAGATTGAACTGAAAAGAGTGTATTAGGTAGAAAAGCACTCTCAGGTGAGGTGGGATGAGATGGTCCCAATTTCATCACAGCCCACATGTTTTTTTTTTTGGGCCAATTGAGCGACAAAATGAAACATCCTGCATTTAATGTTTCAACTAATTTACTTATAATATAATAATAATTTTTCATTCCTTATTTCTGAGTAATTCAGTTTGTTCCTGGTTCTGAATTTGAACTTTTAGCTTGGGGTGAAATGAAATATTAGGGTGTATAATTTGTTAGAATACCTTTGGAAAAAAATCATTATAAAAAATAACATGAGAAAGTACTATATTGTAAGAAGTAATTCTATTTCGGGAGCGATTTTTATGCACGAGTGATTTGTAAAAATTTGATTGTATTATACTAACTGCGAAAGAAATCTTCCATGGACAATTCGAGATTTTCTTTTCTTTTGACAATGAAGAAATTGAAGTCAAATGATTTCTCCATTAAAAATGAGCAGAGAGAAAATTTGAGAAATTTTATTCTTCCAAAAAAAGGAAAATCTAGAAGTTTTTTTGGAGTGAAGTAAAAAATACATGTTTGAGGTAGAGGGGCAGCACTACTTTCTGTCTCTGCATATATTTACATATCTTAAATATTTTAATTATGTCTACGAAATGCTATAATTTCAAATGCATAATTATGAAGTTCGGTATGTTATTTTTTTTTTCAAAAATATAAGATTATGTATTTTTACTTCTAATGAATGAAGAAGGCTCATAAATTTTATTTTGATTATTTATTCTCATTCAATCTGCTGTATCTTGTTATTATGTTCAAGTTGATGTATTTTATTTTAGTTCAATAATAATGTGATATATATATTCAAGATTTCTCATGTTGTCGAAGTCCTGGTCTACTCATTCCCCTGAACATGATCTCCCAAATATTTGAATCAATTTTTCTAGATTAAAATACAAAAGAAAATGTACAATGTCCATCCTTCTAAATTTCCTAATGGGTCCATAAATTTCTATTTATGTGTGTTGAATTATGTACAAATTCTGCTATGTAGTATCCAGCTATGTGTACATATCATTGTAGCAAAAAGAAAAAGGAAAAAAAAGAATGTTGTCGTGAGAGTTAACACGGTTTAGCAGCTATAAACTATAAATATAAAAGGAATAAGAGAGACTTTGTAGTTTTAATATGTTGTTTTAGTGTTAAAAATTTGAATTAATCACGGCACTAAAGTAGTTTTCTAGTTGTAATTCCAACAATGATTAGGAGAGAATATATACACCCCCATGTGCTTGTTTGGTCAATCCTTCATTTTCTTTCAAGAAAAGCAAGAAACTGAACATTTCTTTTGAACTATGCATCACCAACCCCTAATTGTTCATTGTGAATTTCATTTTTTATTGAAGGTGCACAGATGTCAAACTTATGGAACGGCCAAGTCATTATTCAAACAACACCAAGATCTGAAATGGAAGTTTGAAATTTTATAAATAATAATCAGAACTAATCAAAAAAAAAAAAAATATATATATATATATATATATATATATATATATATATATATATATATATATATATAAATAATAATCAGAAGAAAAAGCAACAAATTGGGGAACTTGGCAAGTTTAGGGCAGCTTGTTCTTAAAACGTGCCACCCACAATTTGGGTTATTTTTCCTAGACAAATTCTCATTACGAGAAATTGACATTTTTTTCTTCTTCTTTATATCCTTTTTTTCTCCTTATACAATTGACAAAAAATATCTTCTTAATTAAGATTTATTATCCATTAAATATGCATGAATACGAGTGTCTATTCTACTTTTAATATGATATACTATTATGCACCACACCAATCATTTCCTCTTTTTTTCTTTATTTCCTCTCTTTTGCTTTTATTTATTTTTCCTTGCCTTTTATGATGGAGAAGAAATGGAGTTCCCTTTTCTCTTCAGTCATTGAAGGAATTGAAATTAGAAAAAAAAAATTGTTTATGACTGTAATAAGAGCAATTTTGTATTTTTTTTTGTAATTCCACTGCAAAAGTTTGATCAACAGTCGATATCAGTGTAATAGTACCAATTTCAATACCTCTGTAAAAATAAAACATATTAAAAAAAGTGTAAAATAAAAAAAATTCATTATATTTATGTTCGGTCCATATATCTTGCTTTATAACAATCATAAATTCTTCAAACTAATAATGCATTTCAACTTCAAATCATATCAGCAATGCACTATTGTGTTTTAAAGTTTGATAAGGCTCACAAGTTAAAAAAAATTAAAAGGAAAAAAAGAGTTAATTCACCACGTTTTTTTAAAAGGAAAAAAGATAATTCTTTAAATAAAAAAGACAACTCACAAAGGGTTAAGGAGCTTTTCAGTTCTCACTAATAAAGCATGAGATGATAAATTTTAAACAAAGAACACAAAATTGACTCTTTAATTAAAGCTGATGTATAAGTTTTTACTTTTACGATTAAAAAGGTTGATGTTTAAGTAACAAAAATTGATTTGAGAAGGACACTTGTCCAGTGGTTCTTGATGCATCCAAATCTGTCATTATACCACAACTCGTTAATAATTCATCAACTTCATCACTAATCAGTAAGATTTCTACTCATCCTATGATTAAATTACCACTTTTTTCTGTAAATTGTATATGTACATATATTTAATCTAATTAGTAATTATATCTTGATAAACAGCCAGCAAATCTCCACGTAGGCCATTCTTCTGAGCTCCACTTATCGCGAGAAATTGAGTCGGTGATAAATCGCGAGAAGAAGAGACAAAGCAATGTACCTGATGTCAGATGAGAAAAATTCCAAGTAAATAAAGTAATAAACGCACTGTTTTCTATGCGGACGACATATTTGTCTTTTTTACTCCTGTCGGTTACTGGTAAGATGGTAAATTACTTAAATTGGAAATGAAGTATGAAATAAAGAGTAATTAATTTTTGTTTAGTTGTTGAATATGGGGAAAATCAGTCTTAAGCAAAAATTTTGGATTTAGACCGATTAATTTTCCAAGTAGTATCAAATCTCTAGAGAAACGATTCGATTTGACCAAATTTTTATGAAAAATCTTTTGTTTTATTTAAGCCAATTTTTTTGAGATTTGGAATAATTTTTTCTATAAAAGCACAAAAAGAATATATTCTTTCCAGAGGGGTTGAGAATATAATTCGTGACTTGGGTTTAGTTCCTTCTTCTCATCATGCGATTCATGGTCCGAATGACGAATTTTTGAAATTGGTAGCGTTATTTTAATGTGTTATTTAGTGGTTGAATTTATATTATTCTTTTATTTTTTGAGAAATTATAGTATTATTTTAAAATTTTATAATTATAATATGATAATTTATATTAAAATAGTCATTTAATTAGTTGCCGACTAATTCCGATTAATCTCAAATTTTCACCTCGCCGATCGATGAGCGGTTTGCGACTTCTACAGCATTGAAAAAAATCATGATTTTCATACAAAAATTAAACTTGAACTCACTGTATTATCATTCTCACATAGAGATGAGTATGCATTGAATTATCAAAAATCAAATTCAAACATATATTATTTATATCCTAAATTACAATAATTTTTTTATTGCAAAATTACAATAAATTTTAAAACATTAGTATTTTTTTACATCCTAAATTACTAAGATTGTACTACAATTTAATTTATTATTATATACTTACTATTTATAATATTCAGCAAACATTTACACATAATATATACTATTCATTGACTATAAATTTATACATTAGAACTATAGAACTATATACTCAAAATTTATGTTTCATTTATTATATACAGTAGCATTGATAGAAGTTCTTCATCCGCATAAAGTTTCTATGCGACAACCCGTAGGAGCAATTCCTGCCTCCTCCGCTCTGCTCACAAAACTAAACTACAGCGTGTCTTCACATCACTCAACTTTCTATTTAAACTACTCTCCCTCCTCCCTCCCTCCAAAACTAAACTAAACTAATTACTCAACTCAACCAATCCACCCTCACCCCCTAAATCTCCAATGGCGACTCGACTACAGCGAGATTACGTCGAAATCCCCATCCACGAGGCGCCTCTCAGAGGAACCGCGCCCGGCCCGCGCCGGCCGCCGCGGCCGCCCGGCGCGGTGAGCTTCGTCAAGCAGCTGACCTCCAAAGTGTCGTTTAAGGAAGGGATGAAGACGGCCGGCCGGACCGTGGCTAAGATGACGCGGATGCAGTCGAGCGCGCAGATGGGGCTCAAGGGGTTGAGGTTTCTGGATAAGACTTCGAATGGGAAGGACGGGTGGAAGGCTGTGGATAAACGGTTTGAGGAGATGGCCGTCAATGGAAGGTTGATGAAGGAGAGCTTTGGGAAGTGCATTGGTGAGATTTTTTTCGAAGCTTTTTTTTGTTTTTGTTTTTGTTTTTGAGTTTGGATTTCTGTGGAGTTTGAGCTTTGTTTCTCAGTCTCTCTCTCTAATCAACCAAAGCACATGTGGAAACAATTAACTGGGAAGAGCCTTTTGGCTTGTTCATTGTTTTCAAGATTTGATAACTTTTTGCAGGGAAACATGTTAATTTCTTCTTTGCTTTTCATAGTTTACGAATCTTCTACTGTAGTATAATATTGGGAATAAAAGTTAAATTCCAAAAAATGTGAAGAAAAATGAAGTCGGGTCCTGGTACAGGTCTATCATGAGCCCAACCAATGATGGCGCGCCACGCTAGAAAATAAAAATGCATGCCACGTTCTAGTTGACTTGGTCCATGGTGCACCGATCCACCTAATTTCCCTTTTCTGCACATGGCTCACCACTAATCAGAGGAACAGGAGGAAAATCAAACCTTTTAAGCATAAACAAAAATATTTTGCAAAATCACCAAAAAATAAAATAATAATCCAAATTTCCAATAGTAAAAAAAACAAATAAAAGAATTTATAAGTTGTTGTTACAACCCAAATTTTATGTTGACCGCCAATTACAATTATTCAAACTCAAATACCATTCCAAAATATAATAATAATAATAATAATAATAATAATAATAATAATAATAATAATAATAATAAAAAAAATTATTATTATTATTATTATTATTATTATTATTATTATTATTATTATTATTATTATTATTATTTCCTACTTAACTTTTCTATTCAATTTTGACAGTTCCTAATTTATTGATTTATGTTTTTATGAAGGCATGAATGACTCGAAAGAGTTTGCTGGCGAGTTATTTGTCGCGCTGGCGAGGCGAAGGAATTTAGAACCAGCCAATGGAATCACAAAAGATGAACTTCAAGAGTTTTGGGGAGAAATGACCGATCAAAATTTCGACTCACGTCTAAGAATCTTCTTTGACATGTATTAATTAATTAATTATGTTTCCTTTTTTTTCATAAATTCCCCTGAAAAGTTTAATATTTACAATGTTGTTTTCTCTGTTGACTTTAGGTGTGATAAGAACGGTGATGGAAAACTCACTGAAGATGAGGTGAAAGAGGTTAGTGTCAGATAAATAATTAATGTTTTATTTACCGTAATTTATCTTGATTTTTAAACATTATAGTAATTAATTTTTATTATATTTTTTTATTATATAGGTTATAATATTAAGTGCATCAGCTAACAAGCTCGCCAAGCTGAAAGATCATGCGGCCACATACGCAGCTTTAATCATGGAAGAACTCGACCCAGACGATCTTGGCTATATCGAGGTACAAAATTCACTCCTCCATTTCATCATCATCCAAACTTCAAAAATCACATCACAATCCCACCCTAAGCATTAACCAAAGTATTTCAACTGCATATCCGCAACTAAAACAATTTTCTATTATTACAATTTTGATAATGCTACAGCCATAAATCCCAACTCCACAATCAACTCTCAACAATTTTACAGAACAATCAGGTCTAGTACTATACAACAGTTTTATATAACATATCTACGTAAAATTCTATCGAAAAAAAATATATATAACTATCCAAAACTTTTTTAGTCTTACATACATAACGGTTGTCAGACTTTGATCCCACACCATTTTTCTCAAAAAACAATTTACACAAAAATCAGGTCTAGTACAGTAACATATACTTCTCCAAACCACATACCCAGATTTAAAATACTCGACCTGAGACTCCCATATAAAAAAACTGTCAAAAATTAAGCATCACTAACCAATAACTTTCTGTAGATTTGGCAACTGGAGACCCTACTAAGAGGAATGGTAACAGCCCAAGCCAGCGAGAAAACAATAAAACGGACCAACAGCCTCGCCCGCACAATGATCCCGAAACGCTACCGCAGCCCGGTCTCCCGTTTCCTCACCCGCACCTTCGATTTCATCCTCGAGAATTGGAAACGCATCTACCTCCTCTCTTTATGGTTAACTTTAAACCTTTGTCTTTTTGGATGGAAGTTTGAACAGTACAGAAAGAGAGCTGCGTTTGAGGTCATGGGGTATTGTGTGTGCATTGCCAAAGGGGCCGCAGAGGTGCTGAAGCTGAACATGGCGCTGATATTGATTCCAGTTTGTAGGAATACTCTGACGCGGTTGAGGAGCACCGGGCTGAGTAAAGTCATTCCGTTCGATGATAATATCAACTTTCATAAGGTGATTGATTGGATAAATTATGTGACATGCTTTTGTCTTTTATTCTATTTTTTTTTTTAGAAAATTTACTGAGTTTTGAGATTTTAAAAATGGTGGTTTTAACTTTTCATTTTCAAATGTCCCTTTTTTATTTTGAGGGAATTTTTCAAAACCCCCCTAACTATTCTGAATATCTAAAAGAAAGAGACTCACTTTTTAGATCCTCTCAAATACCCTCTACAGAGCGAATTGAAGTTCTTTACCTCCCTACCAATGTTATCTCATACATTCCATCAATTTCTTCTCTCTTCAATCAATTTTCTTATAAATTCTTTTATCCAATCCAAAACAACAAATAAACTAAAAACTCATAATTAACCAACCATCAACTACAGGTAATCGCAGTAACGATAGCAATCGCGACATTCATCCACACAATCTCCCACGTAACCTGCGACTTCCCGCGCCTCATAACCTGCCCGCACGACAAGTTCATTTCTCTCCTCGGCTCAAACTTCCACAACAAACAGCCCACCTACCCGTCCCTCCTTGCCAGCGCGCCAGGTGTCACCGGCATATTAATGATTATAATAATGGCGTTTAGTTTTACGTTGGCCACGCATAAGTTTAGGAGGAGTGTGGTTAAGTTGAGGCCGCCTTTGCATCACTTGGCCGGGTTCAATGCGTTTTGGTACGCGCATCATTTGCTTGTGCTTGTTTATGTGTTGCTTGTTGTGCATGGGTACTTTATATTTTTGACCAAGCAGTGGTACAAGAAGACGGTATGTTTAGATATTTTTGGATTTTTTTAATTATTTTTTTTTATGTTTTTTTTTATTTTGAGTGGGAATTTTGGTGTAGACGTGGATGTATCTTGCGATACCGGTGTTGTTTTATGCGTGCGAGAGGTTGATAAGGAAATTCCGTGAGAATAACTACAGAGTTAGCATTATTAAGGTACTTTGTCTTTTTTTTCTCTCTTTAATTAATTATTTTTATAGATTACTTATAATTAATAATATATGTCTATTGATGTGGTATTATATAGGCGGCAATATATCCGGGAAATGTTCTATCGCTTTACATGAAGAAACCGCCGAGTTTTAAGTACAAGAGTGGGATGTATCTTTTCGTAAAATGTCCCGATGTTTCGCCCTTCGAATGGTAATTTTTAAAAATACAAAATTTAATCATCTTTATAGTTCTTTCTCGATTGAAATTTCAAAATAAGAATAATTTATTCAGGCATCCTTTTTCGATTACTTCTGCTCCTGGTGACGATTACTTGAGTGTGCATATTCGCACCTTGGGTGACTGGACCACTGAGCTCAGAAATCTTTTTGGAAAGGTTAGTTTTATTTATCCAAATATAGTAATATTTTTTTTGCCTAAATTTTTTTATACGTTAAGAAATTTATTTATTTATTTGTGCAGGCGTGTGTGGCTCAAGTTAAATCCAAAAAGGCGACTCTTACTAGACTTGAAACTACAGTTGTAGCTGATAATGACATTGACCAAATGAGGTATCGTACCACCTACTTTGTTTCATTTCTTAATTCAATAATTTTGCGACAATTAAGAGTAACAAACTTGATTTTTTCATGTAGATTCCCAAAGGTTCTAATAGATGGTCCATACGGTGCGCCAGCTCAAAACTACAAGAAATACGATATTTTGTTATTAATCGGACTTGGAATTGGCGCGACACCTTTCATTAGTATCTTAAAAGATCTTCTTAACAACATTAAATCAAATAAGGTAATAATTTTTTTTTCTAAAGATTCTAACAAAGATGAGATTTTTCGAATCATTTATGAGAATCTATTTTAATAATAAATAGGAGGCACAAGGTATGCACAATCAGAATAATCAAGGCGAAATAAATAATATAATAAAAAATAACGGACCGGACAGAGCGTATTTTTATTGGGTCACAAGAGAGCAAGGATCTTTCGAGTGGTTCAAAGGAGTCATGAATGACGTGGCGGAAAGCGATCAAGACGTATTATTTCTCCAAACCCTAATTTTGCTTCACTATAAGTTTTCTATATATATTAAATTTATTGATGGATATTTTGTTTTGTTTTTGTTTGATGTAGAATGTGATAGAAATGCATAATTATCTGACGAGTGTTTATGAAGAAGGAGATGCCAGGTCAGCACTTATTGCGATGGTTCAGTCTCTTCAACATGCAAAGAATGGCGTTGATATAGTTTCCGGAAGCAGGGTAAACATATATAATTACATTTATAAAAAATTTATTTGACTAAAATAAAATATTTTTGTTAGGTAGTGAAATTTTAATTAATTGTTTGTTTTGCTTTCACAGATTCGGACTCACTTTGCAAGACCGAATTGGAGAAAGGTTTTCACAGATCTTTCCAATGCTCACAAGAACTCTCGCATAGGTAATTAAAAAAATTCAATAAATACTCAAAAAAATAAGAAAATATTTGTTTTTTATTTTAATTTAACATGTGAAAAATGAAAATTTTCAGGTGTATTTTATTGCGGATCGGAAACTCTCACAAAGCCACTGAGAGAGCTCTCAAAGGAATTTAGTCACACTACAACCACACGTTTCCATTTCCATAAAGAGAACTTTTAAATACAAAATAAAGGAAGAATATACATATATAAATATAAATACATATTGAAAGGACTGAGAATTTGGAGGTGTAAATAATTTTATTTTAGTTAGTATTTACTTACAATATATAGCATTTGTGTGTAGATTCATAGATATAGAGAAATTGCGAAAATACGATACAAATACTTTTTTTGGAAGAGTGGTATTTTTTCATGTAGAATAAATTACTCGGCTGCTAAATATTTTTTGGAACGAGTGAATTTATTTTTCTTGTCATAATGATAATAGTAATAATAATAATTTCTCTTTTTTTTTACTTTTATTGCTCTACCTTTTATTGCTCAACAAATGATACATCAACATACTAAACCCTACATTTTTCAACTTACCATCAAAACCAAATAAACAAAAATTAAAAAATGAAAGAACTTGTTTGCATTTCCACTGTTGAATTATACAACGCACAAAATACATTTCCTCAAAATCCTTTCAAAAAATACATATATTTTTTTTGTCATATAATGATAGCAGTAATAATACGGGATTAATCCGTCTCACTGTATTAAAAAATAATAGTAGCAGTAATTAGAGGTGGTAACGCCTCAAAAAAATAATAATAATGCTTTCCCTCTTTTTTCCTTTTATTGATCTGAAATGATACATCAACATACGAAACCCTACATTTTTCAACTTATGCAAAACCAAATAAACAAAAATTAAAAAAATGATAAGAGTTTGTTTTCATTTCCACTGTTGAATTATACAATGCACAAAAATACATTTCCTCAAAATTAATTCAAACAATGTAAAAAAAAATACAAAAAAAAGCTTCAAAAAAATACAAAAAAACAGCTCAATTTTATTTTTGTCTATCTTTGCGATTGCTGTTCTTTTCTTTTCTGTCTCTCAGCTTTAGCTGTATTCATCGATTCTCTTCTCTTCCCCTCTCTCTTCCTTCTAGAAGCTTCTCCACTTTTTTCTTCATCTTTAAAAATAACTAATTGCCCTTCATTTTTACTACCATTATTACCCTTTGGTTTTCTCCCTCTTTTACTATTTTTACTCACTAATAAACTTTCTTCTTTTTCTTCCGTAATTTCCATCTTAACTGGTACCAGCGCAAGATCATTAATACCACTTTCCAAACCAGTCACAGAATTCTCTCTTCTCATTCTCCTTCTCTTTAATCCAGATTTCGATGCACTATTAATATTATTATCATCCCATTTTCCAAGGTTTAAAGCCAAGTTTTTGAGCGGAATGGAGATCTCCAGTGGGACCAAAACAGTCTCCAGTTCGTACCAGTCCAAATCCTCAAAATCCCCGTCTTCATATTCAACTCTGTACCAGTTTTCATCTTTATCATAACTAACCACTTTTCCGTTATAATACAAATCTCCGAATTTTTTTCTAACTTTTCTTCCTTCCAACCACTTGCCAAAACAAGGGTCGGGTTCGGATCTGGATTCAGATTCCGGTTTGGATTCGGATCGGGATTTGGATTCCCGGTTTTTGGGAGCGGGATTTGGAAGCCCGGTTATTAGAATTGCCGGTTCGCCTGGGATTTTGGTGACAGCTGGCGAGCTGGCGCCAGCCGTTTCCATTGCATCGAAATGCGTGCTGTTCTGAAGGATTTAATTTAAGAGAGGAATAAAATTGGATTTGGATTGGATTTGTATTGGACCTGTATTATAAAGAAATGGAATGTCATTATATAAACTCTTAAAAGTAGGCTAAGGCAAGTGATTTGGAAATATTTTCTCAAAATAAAAAAAATAAAAAAAACAGGTAATTTGGAAAAAATACTACTTCCCAATGGATCTTAAATCTGAAACCATGTTACTTAAAGAACCAATCTTGATTGATTCACCATTTTATTTAAATGATCTTATTAAATTGGAATCTAATTAAAAATTCGCCTAAATCAAATTTAAGTTATGAAATAAAGATTCATTCCTGATTAATACCACAAAATAAAGACCAGATCAATCAATTCAAGCTCATTCAGCATTAACACAGTTCCTATCTGGTATCTGCTCTCGAACACTAAAATGGATCAATTGCAATTTACCAAACAAATCTTGAGTGCATAACTTCAATCAAACAGAAGCGAATTGAATAATTTTACCTCCAACTGCTTGTAGACCCTCCTTCTCCTTCTCCTTCTTGTTCGTTCTTCTTCACTGAAGAGAAAAATAGATTAAAACGGGCGAGTGTGAAAGAGGAGACGCGAACTGCGTAGAGATCATCTCCAGTTTCAAAATACTGGAGAGATAGTACTTCGTTAAATTAACTTTCTATGGAAAAATTTAGGGATGAAACTGGAGAGGATCAAGACAGTGACAACGCTAATGAGCTCATGTGTGTTCTTTTAAACAGTGTCAGAAAAAAATCAGTATTAGTAGACCCAATTAGAAAGCCCAAAATAATCTCAATTGGCTCTTATTGAATGATAAGGCCCAAAATAAATCTATTTTTTTTTCTCAGAATTAATTGAAGTTTATTTTATGTTTCAGGAGATTCAACACTTTAGATGGATGGATATATATTCTGCATTTTGCAGAGAATTTTGAACGTGTAATTTTTTAAGTTGGTTTTCTGTTTGAAAAAAAAAATACTTGCTTTAGGATCAATTTGACAAAGGATAATATATCATATAACTTTATGCTATTTATTTACATTCTTTGCCTACGGGCTTCAAAGCAAAAAAATAATTTACTTTTAATTTTTAGCCGGGTGTTTATTTTACTCTTCCAAAAGAGGCCTACTATGGGGTTTGCACATGGGCACCAAACTTCCAAACTATTAGGTTAATATTAATTTGTAGCTAATGGTAAATTACCTTTTGTTGTTAAAGAAAAGATGGCATGAATCTTTCTACCACCAATTACTCTTTTTATGCCACTTCGTGAATTTTTCTAATTTTAATATATTTTTGGGGAGCTTGATATCCATCATGAAGTGCTTGGACCTAAGGCTCTCTTTTAATTTTTATTTTCTTCTATTTAAATTTTAAACCCTATGCATTCATTGAAATTTCAAAGTTCATGATATCTCCTATGTAACTATGTACGTTTAAATTTAATTATTTTCTTCTATTTAAATTTTAAACCCTATGCATTCATTGAAATTTCAAAGTTCATGATATCTCCTATGTAACTATGTACGTTTAAATTTTTTTAAATTTATTCTCATTTGCCACAATGTAAGATCCTCCATGTGGTACCAAGTTGTATATGTTCCTTTATCTTTCAAAACAAAAATTGAGCAAGTTTATATTTTTTTATTGTCTGGAAATGATAGGTATTTTGTTTTAATTTTTGTGACCGAGTACGTGCTACATATTAATAATGAACTTGATTAACAACTAATCATATTTTACTTGACACCTTGTTGGCATTTAAAGGATGAAATTTATTATATAACAAGCTTAATTAACCTCTATTTTTGTTGTACAAAACTCAATCTGAGATGTTAGATAACATATTAGTTATAATCAGTATCACATCCCATGTATCCTATATATATTATTAATTTTCCCACCCCTATATTTTTAAAAGCCTTTTGAGACTTCTCATGAGGCCACATCATTTTAATTATTTCAACTCTTAGATTAAATAGTATGGTTATATCTAGACCATTCAATTTTTTACTGATTCTGATTTTTAATGGCTATTTTACGTATCGTGCTAACATGTATAACAACGATTGGTGATTTTATTGTTTTCTATTCTATATCCCGATTAGTTGAGAACAACAAAAAATTATTTTTGATCGTTAAATTTGAATTAAATGGTTCTAACGAATCATGATACATTACTACGTTCAAACATTACTCAAAGAGAATATGAAGAGTTCATTTATTTAAAACATAAATAATATTTATTGTTCTTTAAAAAATAATAATTCACAATGAAACATTTTATTTCTCATGTTAAAATGTTTAAATCTATTTTTTTTATTTCTCTTTATCTTTAATTCCATATTGCTATGATTCCAATTTAAATTCGTTTTAAACAGTCATATAATAAGATATGAACAAATCTTAGTCATTGATTAATAATTGAGTTTCTGTAATTGTTATTTATTTGTATACTTTTATGCGTTATTATTTTACATCTATTTTTATTTATTTATAGAAATTAATATCATGTTACATTAATGACATGTATTATTGTCATTCGTTAAATTAATGATAAACCAATTTCATCTCATTATATATTATATGAGATCAAATGTAGTTATTTGACCCATGAACCGATTCACCAAATTTAATACATGTCATTTGGAATTAAATATAAATAGAAGATGAAGAATTCACATATCAAAACACAAATATATATTTTTTTCCCTAAAATTAGTAGCTTTCAATCAAATATCAAATTTCTCATGTTACAAATATTTTATATAAATTCATTTGAATATTCTCTTTATTTTGAATTCCATATTGATATGGTTCCAAATAAATTTTTCTCTTACTTAAGTAAGTATATATTGAAAATGTAGAAAAAATATGCGAAACAATTATGTAGGAGAATATATGTACTTATAATTTTAATATTAAATAAATAAGCTATTAAAATTTAATGTATTATATTATTTATTTTTTAGTTAATAATAAATTTTTAAAATGCGAAGCATATAGCGGACTTCTCCTAAATTATTTTTTTAAAACAGAAATTTATTTATTCAATAAATATTATAAATGAAAATAAATATTTAACGCTTGTCACACTTTTTTCTACCGAGAATTTATTAAAGATTAAATAAATTACGCAATGTTTTTTTACATAAATGAATATCTTAATAAATTTTTCAGTGAAACTAAATTATTTTAAAATATTCTATCTTCCCTTCTCAATAATTTTTTAGTAATCATTATTTGAATTATTTTTTTCTAATTAAAACCATTATATATAAATTTGATTGAATTTTCTATTTATTATTGAGCCCATATCATATTAGCTCTCAATTTAATTTTTCTTTCAATTGAGTGTGTGAAGAATTATGTTGAATATATATGTAAAAAAAATATTATGTAAGAGAATGTCATTTAAATAACTAGATTGTTGTAACATACTATAAATGGATAATCAAATTTTTTAAATGTATCATAGGTGAAAAATAATTTATTGTAATTAAGTTTATTTTTTTTATCGACAGACATCTTCATTCAATAAAAAATAGTATATATTGCAATTAATATTTTTTAATATTGAAACTATTTCTCACAATTTAATTTGATACAAATAAAAATTTAATTTATAAATTTTGAACTTATTATTATTGTTGTACTTAAGTAAATACTTGTAAGTCATTGAATAATTTTTCTTTTTAATTAATAATAAGTTTTAAAACTTGCAGCGTAGGGCGAGATTGCTCCTAATCTTTATTAATAGATACTACAGAGTCAACATTAGCATCCAATGAGTACTTTTGATGCTCATGCGACACCTTTCTCTTTCACTAATTTCCAATAAATAATTCAAAAGATAGAACAAAAGCTATATGAGGTGGCATGTTTAATATCTTAATTTAGCTAAGGGTTCTATAATTTTATTTTATTCTATATAAGTAATTGAGTGAATGTAACACCTCACATGATTCCCCTTCCACCATTAGAACAAAAAAATTCCTTGTGTTGTGCAAAAATAAGATTTGTAAATCTATGTTTGCGTTTTTTACAATAAATGCAAATTTCTAGGAGTAAGAAAATGTAAATAAATGATTGTATTCACAAAACATTTTGATATATAAGTACATGTCACGGCGATCGATATTCGAAGTAGCAACTGAGTTTTCCTGATTGAATGTCAAAATGTAATTTCTGTCGATCAGATTCAAAATTTGGTTGTATGTATCTGGCAACGAATTTTAACCACAGAATATGAAAAAGGGACAAAAATCTCATTATTTAGTGTTCTTTGTAGGTTATTTTGTCAAGACAAATACCTAGATTTCCAAATTATGTCATACTAATACATTAGAACTTTAATAACATCTTACATTATTCAAATATTTCTATTTTCTTATGAAACTATCTACTATGAAGGATGATTAATGATTTTAGGGTTTTTGGGCATACACACAAAATAAATAAATCTATCTTGGAATACAATACAACACATCACTAGTTAGTGTGTTGCTCAAATTAAGAAAAGTATAGAGTGATTATGCAATTCATGATTATGTACCTATTTGCCTAGGGAACATGCTATCTATATAATATACATAATATACTCCTGTTCTTATTATGAAATTTACAAAATAAGAAAGTAAGAACCCTAACTTTTTAATTTTTTTTGTATTTTTTTTCTAGCTTCATTGCCTAGTTGTCGGCGGCCACTGCTGAGGCATAAAGTAAATTTGACCAACTAATTTATAATTAAGGATATGTTAATTCATTTCTTAATCAAACACAATCAACCAAGTTATATTTAAAGAGGGGGGGGGGCAAAAATTATCTACCTTTTTCTTAATATTTTGGAATCTTGCTGTATTTTCTTTACCACTTCTTAATTGGTTTTTTTTTTTTGTTATAAGCCAAAAAAAAATAAGGTGACAAAAATGCCCCCTTCATTTCACAACACATTTTTTATGTGGTATAATATCATACATATCATTTTTAATCATCTAAATTATGTTGGTCTTGGGTACTGTTACGCACAAAATAGAGATCAAAATGGTTGAGATATTTTAATCCAAAAAATAAACTCTGTTCAAAGTCTAATCAAGAAGAGTCAATTTTAGAGGGTACAAAAATCCAACTAAAATCTCCAGCATATAGAAGGTTTTCAATATATCAGAAAAAGGACTTTTGGGGAAATTTCTGTTGAATGTATGCATACATTAATATAAGTTAGCAATATACATTATTCAATTATTTATCCGAAATAAAACTAATCAGGTAACTGATGAATACTAAAGTAGTCTCTTTTTATAAGATGCATGCATCCCATAGAGTATTTTTGGAGGCTCTATATAGTTACAGGCCGACAAAGAATCAAGGGTAGCCACAATCCCCACCTATTAGGGAGAGAGAGACTACTTGTATAAATTATTTCACTTTAACTTAAGTTAGGTTCCTAAGAGTGAAAATAAGAGAGGAATACATGTAATATAATATATAAGACATAGTTACTCAATTTTTAGAATCAACGTCAAATTTATGGTCAACCATCTCTAATTTTGTCGTTTATATATTTTTTTTTGTTTTTAATAATTATCTAATATTTTAGAATAAGTATATATAAACAAATTTTAATAAGCATTAAATTATAATATTAACTTATTTCGATGGCCACCTGTTAATTTAAAAAAGCATAGCAATATCAAAAGTTGGTGGTGATTTTAGGGATTGAATAGCTTTTCTCTAATATATAGTATAATATAACTTGAATAAATTTTTTATTTCAGTCGAAAAGCATTAAATAATGTGGATTATACGAGAGAAAATAAGCATGAAACAAAGAAATCTTTTTAATTTTTCTCTTGTATATTTCCCAATATATAAATTACTCCACTATTTTATTTCGCTGCAGATTGTCAGAATAAAAAAAAATAATATACTATTCTCTATTTCAACATTCCAATTCTGTTAGAAGACTCGTCTTTCATTGTTACTGACTGTCCATTTGGGATTAAGGATTTTTTTTTCAAAGTAAATAAAAAAGAGAGGGAAAAAAGGAGAAATTCTCTAGGTACAAATATATTACTTGTTTTGGAAAATAAAAGGAAGGCCTTTTTCCATCTTCTAATAATGATTGAGATTCCTATATGGATTTTGATTCTGATTCTTCTTTGACCGGGCTCTCTTTAGGGCTTTTAGGCCTTTTTTTTTTTTGTCGAATTCATTGGACTGAGAAATTTGTTAAATAGAGAGACTACCCTACTCCGCTTCAGAAAATAAGACTACTAATTTTTATGTTTTATAGATATAGATGATACTTTGATACATTTGGATCAATTAAATTTTTTTGTTATTTTATAGGGATATAGATGAATTATTGTATAGCAATTACTTCTGAATTAACGATTCGTATGCACATTTTGACAATTTAATTTGATGATATCATTTTTGCGATCTTTTATAATATACTTCGGGATACATTGTTTTAATTTTCATTTACTTTTGTTTAATAAAAAATATTATTTTAATCTTAACTAAAATATAATTTTCTTTTTTATATTTTTATGATTTTTTTATAGTTTAAAATATTTTATTTTATAAATCCATCTAATTTTCTAGAGACTAAAAAGAGAATAAAAAACTATATGTTGTTTATTAAATATTTACAAAATTTAAAAGTTTGATGAGAAGTATTATGTTTAAAAAATAAATGTAGTGAAAAATACATTTATTTATTTTTGTAGACTTATAAAAAAAATCTGAAAGTTTATGAAAATATTCTTTGAAAATTTGGGGGTTTTATTTAATACTTATTTCATTGAGTGGACCCAGTACCTTTCTAAAAAAAAAAAAAAAGATGATGAAGTAAGTATTATCATGTTCCATGTTTCCAAAGTTTAGAGTATGTAATAAATTATTTGTATTGTTAATGTATATGTTAGATGACCCATTATATGAATAGATGCATTTATATTATCTTATTTGATTAATGGGGGACCTTACTTTACTGAGTTTTTATGGTTGTTTTGGTACAAAAATATTCTGGCGGGTTGAGAATGAACTGAATTGACTCGCTACACTAAATTTACATAGATGTAGCTATATCATATTAGCTAATTAGTGGGTTCATATATTTTCTGTCTAATTCATTATGACACATATGATATAGAAATTCTTAATAGGTTACACAAAAACTTATCATATCTCATTTTTTTTACTCTCTACAATAAATATTACATAGGAAAAGCCACAAAAAAATCACAAAATCACACGTGCCATCAAGTTAGGAAAATAAGAGAATTATATATAGGGGAAATGTTTGTTATATTATGTTTCTCAAAAATTAAAATCATGTCTTATTGTTACACATTCAAATATTTTAATCAACTAACTTATAAGTCATTTGCTAATTCTTACAAGATTTATGATTCTTTCTAATAAAAACTTATGATTACTATTATCACAAAATGCAGTTCAAAAAATAAATGTTGTCTTAAAAAATGTCTGAAAAAAGAAAGAAAAATGGGGAGTTTTGAAGCATGGTTGATCTCACGGGATCTTGGTGTATAGTAATTATGAATTATAATTACAGTTGTAACACGAGAATTTCACTCTTTGATAGTGACCATCCATTTCAATAATTTTATACTTTTAATGACATTGAATTTCACTCTTTGATAGTGACCATCCATTTCAATAATTTTAAACTTTTAATGACATTCTACTCTTTCAAACAACACATTTCGATGAAGTGAAACATAATAATTTCTTTTATCATATCACAGTTCAGTTTTTTTTCAAATATATGAGCGTATCATGAAACCTTAGATAAAGATTGATAAAGATCAGTGATGGCTTAGTTACGTGGCCAGATCAGCTACTAACTACATTAATAAAACATAAAAAAAAAAGGCCACGTGTCCAAGATTAGAGCGATAAGTACTAAGAGAGGAAAAAAAAGAGTAGAAGATTTACATATTATTGATTATATAATTCTACAAAGATACAATTATAGTTGCAATAATTAAAAAGTCAAAACAAATTAAGCCACGTAGAACTTAGAAGAGAAACTCAACTGAGACACCTCTCTCTCTCTCGATCTCTCTCTAAATCTTGTTAGTTACCTGACCAAATCTGTGAAAATATCAACCAAATTAGGCCAAAGCACGTCATCATAATTTATATCCTCTTGCTCCCCCCAATCTCTCTCATTTCCAGTACCAGTAACCGTACTGGTACTCGTACCAGCACAATCATTTTGTAAAATCTGGTTATTATAACCATTCACATTATAACTGTAATTTTCATAACCGGTACCAAACGTATCATAACAGGTACCAATCATCTCCATTTCCATGTCTGTTTCATTTTCTCCATTTCTCGCAAATCGGCCTTTCACTCTTGGTCTACTATCAGCCAATGTTTTTCTACATGCATACTACAAAAAGGAAAAATAAAAACAAGAAATAACTAAATAGTTTATAATCGATTTTAGGAAAATAAAATATGCTAAAGGTTCTAAAAACAGAGAGAGATGAAGAAATTTAGAATGTGTACATACAGTGATCTTTTTTTGGAAATTCCTTTGATTTCGCTTGATCCGATACCGTGCAATCTTCTCCTTTCTCTCTTCTGCACTGTACCGGCCCACTTTTGGAGCGACTGAACCGGTTTCATGTGCATAACTCTCGTTTGGTGAAGCTCGCGATCCATTCATGCTCTGCTCATTAAGGAAATATAACTTTACTTTATCCAATTTCACAATTGAAATGAGTGAAACAGTTTGTAGCTACTCAAAGGTTAAATTTATTTACTGAACACAAAATCATATAGACATGACAAACCCAATATGCATTAAAGTTTAAGATGTTCTTACTTGGAGATCTCCAGTGCTGAACACACGTCTGATTGGGCTCGAATTAATATCATAATATTCGCACGAAGAAGCAGAGGAAGAAGAGGAGGAAGGGTTGAAGACTGGAGTTTTGGGCATTACAAAATGATTAGAAGGAAGAGAAGAAGAGTAGTAGGAGTTCATTGAATTATAAGTATGGTTTTGGTTGTAATCAAGTGGTCTTGTTGGCTGTGGAGAGGCGGAATAGTAGGAATAGTTATTACAGCTTAAAGGGTCACTGAAAGAGAGAGAAGATGGAGAAGAAGAGAAATAAGACATTAATGGTGGTTTGTTCTGGTTTTCCTTGATTTGTGGTTTTGGGGTGGTGAGAGAATGGAGGGGAGAAGGAGATATATATCGGGTCCCTATTAAAATAGTATTGAAAATTGGGATATTTTTTTTTTTTAATGTGAAAATTGGGATTTAAATTGGGTCCCTATTGAAATAGGCTAGGAGCGCCACTAAGAAAAAACAATGGATTTATTCACCTGCTCTGATTTTAATTTAACTCAAGTATATTATTGAATCGAACTTTTTTATTGCTACATAAATTTTCAGAGTATGTTTTACAAGAAAATATTTTCTATGAATAAATATTTGATAATTTTTATGTATAATCTCAATCATTTTTTTGAAGTTTCGTAGTTAGTACTGGTTTTCTTGTTCAAGATGAAATTATTTAGGCTAAGAATAAATATGAGACAGAATAGTTATATGAAAATTGGTATTAAATATATTTAATTTATATTTTTGAAACGTTAAAACTTAATCAAGTTTCTAAATATTAGCTCGGCTAATGAGTTTAAAGCTTAGCGTTTATAAATCTTTAATTGCAAGCGATCGCCGGCCCTAATGGTAAAATATCAAGATTCGAATTTTGTCTACCTTCAAAAGAAATCTCTAATCAACTTTGCTAACATGCCTTTATAATTGATTCTAAATTATTTTAGTTGAGACATGTAATAATTTTAATCCCATTAACATTTAAAATGAACTAAGTATGAACATTTTTTTTATTTATATTCCAATAATTTCAAGTTTTTAGTCTATGAATATACTTGTACCGGTTCGAAAGGGGATAAAATAGAATGAATTAATAGAATACAGTGGAACAAAAAATTGTTGCTTCAGTAGGGATGAAATAGAGTGAATTAATAGAATAAAGTTAAACACAAAATTGTTGCTGAACATAAATTTTGAAAACATGAAATAAAATGAATTAAAGAAGCGGAAAATCTTCTATTCCATATTAAAGTGGAATAAACCCAATTTTTTTCTTTCTCTTTTTGCTCGGTAAAAAATATTAATTTATTTTACTATTTTGTTATTTCACTAATCTATCTCATCGGAAAAACTGGGAATAACATTAGATAACCGACTATTCTCCTATTTCATAAGTCCACGGTTTCATACATTGCCGGGAAACACGTGGAATGAAATGAAATAATTAACTATTCATTGTTATGTAAAGAATTACCGATTTATTTATCATTCAGCAAAAACCTCATAATTTCACATATATCCTTACAAAAAGTGAAATATCATCAATACCCCTATAAAATTACTCAAATATCATAACTATACCCCTACAAAATCACATATATATCCCTACAAAATTCTTAAAATATGACGAATATTCTTGTCATTAATATTCCATCAAAATCTGTCAATCAAATAACATTTATGATAATTGCATTATTATTAATTTACTTTATTGAAAACATAAAATGACTATTATATACTAATATCTTTAGTTTTTATTAATTTTCTTTGGAGAGTTCTAATTTTTTTTCTCTCAAACATATTTATCTTGAACATGCTGACTACTATTTATAAATATGTAAACTAAAAAGAACATAAAATAATTCATTATAAATTCTTACCATATTTACATAAAGAACAAAGAAAAAAATTAAAAAATAACACCGATCTTAACACTAAACATATCATAGGGGTCTTCATGGTATTTGAGTAATTTTGTAGGAATATTTGTAATATTTTACTTTTTGTAGGGGTATAGTATACGTGAAATTATGATATTTTGTAGGGGTATACCTGAAATTTGGCCCATCATTTATAATCTATTTTAATAGCCTTTTATTTTGTAATTTATACACTTACTATGTTCTCATACTTCATAGCATATATGTTTATATTTAGTTACCAGTGATATACTAAAAACAGCATATAACAGGTCATTTCATTTTTGTTGACTAATGACGTGGTGTGCTAGGGCAAAGATATTTCTTTCGGACGAGGTGAAAATTGTTGATAGGCGCGGTCTTTATGCACATGGAGAGATTCGGACCAGGTGAAAATTGTTGATAGGCTTGGTCTGTATGCACCGATATTAGAAGAGTCCGCTCAGCGGGATGGAATAGAGTGGTTTCATGGAATAAAAATTTTTATTCAGCCGAACATGAATGGAATAATATGAAATATAGTAGATTAAAGGATTGAAAAGTTATTCTATGTTAGAAATGGAATATAGCAGTTAAGAGTGAAATAGTCCATTTATTTCTCTATTTGTTTCCTTTTTTATTAAAAAATATTAATTTATTTTACTATTTTATTATTTATGTTCGGCACCATCAAATTTGCACGGAATAAAAGAATAAACAAGTTATTCCAAATTATTCTATCTGAACAGTATTGGAATATGTTGGATTAGGACTATAGAATAGTGGAATTTCTAATTCCAAGATTGCGATGTAATTGATTATTTCACGAATTAAGGTCAAATTTAAGACAAAAATATATCTATTCCAAATTATTCTATCTTTTTTCTATCTTCTATGTAGGATCACGAAACACCATAACTCTCCGTACTAGTTTCTCGGTTATTTTTCAATGATTCTCTAGTGAAATAATCAATCAAACAACTATACGCTATGTTGCACCGATACGGATACACGCGTCGTATCCGATACGATACGGACACAGCGATACGGCAATTTCAAAAAATCTCTGGACACGATACGTCTAATATATATATTATTATATTATTAATTATATATCTAAAAATTTTAAAAATATAAAAAATAACTAAATATGATAAAGAAAATGACAAGAAAAGAACGAGAGTGAGAAATTAGAAAAAAATTATTTTTTTAAATAAAGAAGAGATATGTATCGTCTTTAGTTATGCTTCTCATAAGTTAGTTTCATTAATAAAAAAAGAAAAAAAAATATTAAAAAAAATAGGCTTTAAAAAAGATCATTTTTAACAAAATAAATAAATAAAGAACCGAAAATGGAATTATAGAAAAACATAAAAATTAAATTGGGATTTAAAACATTGGGCCGTGTCCACAACCGTGTCCTGCCGTATCGGAGCCGTGTCCGAAAGTCAACATATATTAAAATATTCGGATACGCCACGTGGCGTGTCCGAAACGTATCGGTGCCGTATCTGTGTTCGATACGTATCCGATACGCGTACGGCTAATTTTTTGAAGTATCCGCGTAACATATACTATACGTAAATATACTATTTTTCCTCTCTTTAACAAGATCTGTATAAACTACATTTAACGTTATTCCCTTCTCCGTCCATCTGTTGCTTGCTCCTTTTTTTTTTTTTTACTTCGAACGACTATTAAAAATGCGTTGGGAAGATATGCAACGCCATAACAATAATTGAAGAGCGTTTATGAAGGTTTATTTGAATTGTGCTTCAATTTATCTTCTATTATTGTACTTTTATTGAATATTTATTTTATTTTGATGTTACTTTATTGTAATTAGTTTATTTCATTTTTATCTTCTTATAAGTCGAGTAAATTTTTCATTTAATATGATTCGTATAAATCCAAATTATGGAACAAGAACATTTTAGTCATAAACTTTTTTTAATATGTTTAAATCAAAATTTTCATATAACTATCTTGCCCAAAGTACAAAGAATAAAGTGGTTAATCATCTATTCTTAATTCCGTTATTCTTTTATTTCATGTGTTGCCGAACGGGTCCTAATTCATCTTGTCGAATACGTTTGGAAATAGAATAACCAACTATTTTCTATTACTCAATTCGTTGTCCATGAAAGCTTTCAATCCATCTTTGGAAATGAAATATCTCATGTCAAAATATACTAGACACAAATTTCCTTATCTAAATACTTGTGATTTCAAAATATCCAAAATAGTTTTATTTTTCTTTTATGCTTCACTAATAATCCAGTTCAGAATTTCAAATTTCAAATTTCAGCCCAAATGAAAAAAAAAATGAGATTTCAAATTCCACTTCACAGCTAACATATAAAAATACTACAAAGCTACACAAAACTGAGACGTGGGTTTATAGCTCTGAACCAACTTATAATAAAAATATAAGTTGGAGATTGAGTTCTTCGGATATTTAGAAATTTGAGGAATATTAATTCCTAATGTAAACTGCAATGTACCACATGGATTGCAACCTCTGAAAAAATCTTGTTACAAGTTAGACAAATTAGGACCCTCTTGCACATATATAGTTGTATTTGAATGAGAAAAACGATGAATGAACTTTTGAGCCATGATAATATTTTTGAATATAGAGAGAGAGCAGCCTACTTTATAGGGCAAAATCGTTTATTGCCTTTTTCTCTCATTAAATTCATGCCTGCCTCTTCATTAAATAATTGCACTGATTGTTATGATATGTTTTATTTGAGGGGTCTCTCTGTTTTTTCTGTTTTGGGTGAATCAAAGAATTATTCATGATTTTTCTCCACTTGCCTTGACAATACCTTGATTATGATTCAGAAAGTGAATTACAATTATCAAGCTTTTATTGAATTTAGATAAACCATATCACATCACACTAGACTGTATATAGATTCACTTGTTATATTATACTGACATTTGAACAAATAATATCATAATATGTTTTGTTATTCTTTGCAAAAAATATAAGAAGAAAATATTTTTAATCAAAATATATGTTTTTACTGAAAAAATAACTATGTTGTCATAATTGATGGCAGTTCATACTTAATATGCCAAATGAGGTAAGCTGTTGAGAATCTCATGTCGTATAGGGTGTAAATGAGGAAAGTTGTAAAGTTGTGACTATCACTTTGCGGTGCCCAAATGGACACGTCAGACAGAACATAATTTAGGTATCGAGCTTCTGAATTTATTAGGGGGTCAAAAAAAATTCTTACTACTGATTAATACTGTACAAATTTTTTGGGGAGGCTAAATACATAAAAATACATGTATTTTAAATTTTTTTCACTAAAACACTACTGATATATACTACTCCGTCAAAATCTTAGAGGAGTCATGACTCCCTTCAGTGTCTATTAAGGTCCGTCCCTGACATAATTTGTGCCAAATTAATTATCAGAAAATAAATAAATTCTATCTAGTTATCTTAAAGGAATCCCTGAATGCGAAACAATCAAAACATTTTTGTATTCTACTATATTTATGCAAAAAAAGTTCTTAATACATGCAAGATTGAATATTATATAATTCGGTTCAGTGCCGATACAAATCAACATGTACAAAATACTCGATTGAGGAAAAAGATAAAGGGGGGCCATTTACATGTAGAGAAAAAGAGAAGCAACTAGTTAAGAAAATACCAGAATAAAATGCACTTAATTTTTCATAAAATGTCAAATGGTAAAATAGTTACACCCACTTCTAAAGTTCATTTCGTTAGTAGTGGAAATACAATTATTTTTCAACAAATTACCAAATCACACACTTCGTTACTATATCATTTACATTTCCTTCTCACTCTAAACTAAAACAAACTCAAAAAAAGAACAAACAAGTGATTAATAGATCTATTAACCACTCAAAAGAATCAACATACCATATTCTCACTAAATTACAAAGAAAAAATAAAAAATAATAAAAAAAAATACAATATTTTTCTTATGTATGAAAACCAGGTTGGGCTCTCAAATCGCTATACTGTTTCTGCAAAGCCGGATTCATGCAGTTAAATAGCGACGGTTTTTTCGGTTTAGTCCCAAACAAAAAAGTCCTTAACGGAATCCTCGCTTTAGTTGAAAGATTCCTAAAATGGTGGTGCAAATTACTATAACTGCCACTGCTTCTAGAAGAATTCGCAATCTCAAAACTCTGACGCAACTTCAAAAGCTCCTTTCCTATCTCAACCTGCAAATTCCTAACATGATCCAAACCTGTCTTCAATTCCTTCGCCACTTTATTATTCTCTTGTTGCATGTTACTAATTTCGCCCTGGAATTTCGCGTTTTGGTAAGGCGTGAATTGCGTAGAATCTAGTTCCTTTGAAATCTTGGAAATCTCCTCTTTCAATTTATTAAGAGAATCGGATCGGTTTTCTAACTCGGATTTCAGAATCAGGTTTTTCTCTAACCAGACTTGCAAATCCGTGTTTAGTTCCCTTAACCTTTTCTCAACTGGAGTTGACTCTTCATTTCCTATGGAAAACTCGGAACTCAAATCCTTGATTTTGTCGGTCTCGGCTCGGAGCTCCTCAAACTGGGATTGGAAATCCTGGATTTGGTGGTAGGAAGTGCTGAATCTCAGCCAGAAATCCAGATTTTCCTCCAAAAGCGTGTCTATATCTCCTCTCAATTTACTCTCCATTTCTGAATTCACATGATTCTGCTCAATTTCACGCATTTCCACTATCCCCTCAATATTCTGCAAATTTAGCATTTCTCCCAAATTCTGCCCATTATTATTATTATTATTATTATTACTACTACTGCTAATATTATTACTATTATTGTTAAAATTGGCTTGGATTAAACTTAGGGTTTTTCTGAGAGACTGAATCTCCTCATCCTTCATCTGATTAGCCGATTTCAATTCCCGAACCTGAGCCATCGTTTCGGAATTCAATTCCTGGTTTTTCCTATCGATTTCCAAAACCAGCTTTCTAGTATCCTTAAAATTCCTAAGAATATCCAGCACAGACTTCCCGTCCTTCCCCTCCATTCCAATCAACAATTGCAAAACCGTAGAATCAACGACCGTTTCCGCATCGGTAACCGTGCTGTAACTGTCGCCGAACTCGGAAATTACGGTTTTGCCCTTGGGGGAGTTAAGCTGGTCCGACAGGTCAGCGAAACTGTTACAGGCCTCGTTAAAATGGGTCTGAATTATTCCCTTTTCGTCTTTCAAATTCCTCTCCAGTTGTTCGATCCGCTGGAGATCTTCCTCTGCTTTTTTCAAATCTTCCTGGAACTGATTCGTGTCCTCAGAATTTGCACCCTTATTATCCTCCTCCTCTAAATTTTTTAAATATTTTTGTAATTCGTCTGTATCTGTTCTTAAGCGTTGGATCTGAGCGCCTTGTGAGGAAACGGTGAGCTCTAAACTTATAACTTTTTCGACTAATTCGTCGATCCGCTCCGCCAGCTCTACGACTGAGGCTTCTGACCCTTTCGCGAAATGGTCCCTCACTTTTTGGCATATTACTTGTAGCTCCATTGTCGCCTCTTTTAAACCCAATTTAATTTCATCTTCTTTTTCCTCTTCGTCTTCTTTGTAGATTTCTAATTCGTTACACTCGCCTTTTAAGAATCTGATTTTTCTCTTGGCTTCTCTTATTCGGCGAGATTCGAGTTTGGCTTCTTGTGAGGATTTTAATTGTAATTGTTGTAAATTTACCAAAGTGTCCTCACAAGATTTAATGGCTCGAGCCGCCATTAATGCACGAGCCTCATCATCTTCAATTACTGCACTCGTGCTAAACATGTCTTGTAATGATGTCACCTCCTCCTAAATTAAAACATTCACATTTTATATAAAAATAAATTGAAATAATAATTAGTGGTTTAATTAAATTTAGTACCTGTAAGTCGTTTATTTGCGACTCAATATCCCAATATTTCGCGATGCTGCTTTCATAAGTGCTTTTGACAAACTCTTTTTCAGTCTGAAGACCTAAAATTTCCTTTTGAAGCCGGTCGATTTCCTCTCTCGCTTTGTCCTTGTTGATGTGAGATGCGATTCTTTTATGGCGCGGCTTTTTGTGTAACGGGTCACCTGTACCTGCTAATTTGGGGATCTCAATTGGTGGATTGATCGGCTTGGCTGAAGCATCGATTGTAATGGCTTTCGGATATCCGCCCCTGTTATTGGAGATATTATGCATTTAAGTAGTATAGTTAGAAAGTATATAGTCTGTAATAATTGAGAATTAGGGGTAGTCAAGTGATATAATTCAGTAATGAGGCAAAATAAGCAATTCAATTTCCGTGTTTAATTTCTTTCACCTGTCGGTTTCGTTGTCTTCTTGCATCGCCAGCTGGACCTGATCTGGAAAAGCCTGAGCGATTGTGTGATTCGCCTTGTGGAGCTCACGCGAGACGTGGTCGTACCGGTCAGCCAGGCCGCGGTACGAGCGGTACGTCTCTTCCACGTAGGTGAGGAGCTCAGGCCGCTTCTGGAAGTAGAGCTCTGCTTTCTTCGCGAAGGTGTCGCCGTCTTCTTCTATCACCTTCACCATGGATTTAATCCGATCTTCCATTTCTGTCAAGGTTCAGCTCGAATGAAATGGTGTGGAATTGAGAATGTGAAATTGAAGATTTGGAGATTGTTTGATTACCTTGGAGATCATTGTCGAGCCATCTGGATTGGTTCGTACGGACGTGACTGGCCCACCACCATGAGTACGCATTGCTGGCCGCTCTTTGCAACATCTCTAGTTCCGTCTATCTCCTTCTCTTTCTCTCTCAGAAAACAGCTCAAGGAGACGCCATTAGAGCCCAAAGGAGAAGAAGAAAGAACAGAAGGAAGAGAAACAGAGAGAGAGATAATCGCAATTTGTCTAATTAAGGAAAAATGTAGAAATTAGAACCGCGTTACAGGGAGAAATTAGAGACGGAGCGCGAACCTCCTCTTCAATAAACAAAAATACATTTTAATTAAACTGGGCCGAAAACTATATAGGCCGTCTTATTTTTAATTTAACGATCCAACCTCAATTCGAATTTCGCACACAAAATGAAATTTTTAGCTCGATCCCGCCTCTTGCCACGTCATCGATCCGTGATCCGTGAGCTCTCCCTCTTCTTCAATCGTATCCGTCCAATTACTCTCAATCGGACGGTTTATGTTCATAATCTTCTCTCGACCAAATCCCAGTCTCTTTCTCCTTCTCTTCCATAAATACGCCCAAATCAACATTATACTCATTCGCTCAAATTTCTTCAGATCTCAAACCTCTCTCTCTCAATTTCTCCCGCAAGGTATTAATCTAATCTTTCCCAAACTCAAATTTCACCTGTTCTTTACGTTTGAAACGTCAATTGACTGATTAATTTGATTATTTCTCTTGAATTGCAGCTTAATTTCTGTTCAACAATGTCGGGACGTGGAAAGGGAGGCAAGGGGTTGGGCAAGGGCGGCGCAAAGAGGCACAGGAAGGTGCTGAGAGACAACATCCAGGGCATCACCAAGCCGGCGATCCGCCGTCTGGCCAGACGTGGCGGAGTCAAGAGGATCAGCGGGTTAATCTATGAAGAAACCCGTGGCGTGCTCAAGATCTTTCTTGAGAACGTGATCAGAGATGCTGTGACTTACACTGAGCACGCCAGGAGGAAGACTGTGACGGCCATGGATGTGGTGTATGCTCTCAAGAGGCAAGGCAGGACCTTGTATGGATTCGGCGGTTAAGGTTAGGGTTAGGGTTAGGGTTTGGTGGGTGAGTTAGTATGGAGGATTGGTTTGTTCTGTTATTTAGGTTTATGGAATGAATGATTGTGTGATGTTCTTCTCTCTTCGTGCTGAAGAAGAGATTTGTGAATTATGAATGTTTCTTTATAAATGGATTAACTAGCTTATTTTCGTCATTTTTGTGGATTTCTTTATATTTTATTTGTTCTGAATAAATTCTTAATTTTATGCCAGTTTCTCAATTTTTGTTCTGCTGTACAGAACAATGAGTTGTTTAAGCTGTCATCTTACGTGTCAGTTTATCAAGTTTTGTTGTTTGTGGTATTCTTATTAGCTACTACTAAGTACATGGATTTAGATAACCTGTCTCAAGTCCCGATTTTAGAAAACATGAACAATAATTCCTACTCTTAAAAGAACATGTTTCTTGATAACTAATTTACTAATATTTAAACCTTATGATTCTTGAATTAATTAGACTTAAATTTCATTGAGGGATCTGTTTGGTAACATGAAATAAAAGTGGAAAAGTGGAAGAATATGAAGAAATTTATTTATTCTGCTAAACAAAAATGAAAGAACATGAAAAAAGAAATAGTTTAATTTTATTTCACAGAGAGAATGAAAGAGTAAAAGAAAGATGAATAAGAAGATTTTTTTTTTTTTTTTTTTTTAAATAAAATAAATATTACATTAATTACTTATTTTATTTTTCTAATTCATTTATTGAGCCGAACATCATTAGAATAAAATGAAAAAATTACTTTTTTATTCTTCTACTCTTCTGCAATTTTATTTTTTGTCCAACGCTCACCTCGAAACTAAATCCCTAATTTAAAATATTATTTGAGCCTTGTAGTTTGGGCTTGTTAATTCGGATATCCATGATTTTATATAGAATAATTCTTCGGCCCGTGCAGTTGGGCTCGATGCGGCTGAAATGTCTCGATATAATAGCGTCTCTCATAAGAGCCGACATCAAATAAAAATCAGGTCAAACGTCACCTCCAGTTTATAAAAACCGGAGAGGATTCAGATCTACGGTCCAGTATCAAGAAAAGAAGCCTCCTTCGTCAAGTCATTCGATTCGCCCCACTCTTCTTTCTTCCCTCTTTTTCACTTCAATTTTTCTCTTTTCCTTGTCTCTGTTTCTCCCTTTCCCGCTTTATTCAGCAATTCCTCAATCACTCAACTCTGAGACCGAATCGAGTTTGTTTTTGGATTTATTCAATCGGTTCCTTCCTTCTTTAATTTGTGAACCCTAATTCTTCTCGGATCTGTCTGGACGAATTCAGTTCGTTTACTCCGGAACTTTGATTCGGAGTTTTTTTTCTCTTGTTTTGTTTTTGTTTATTTTTCTGTTCTTTTTGAAGCTGTTCTTCTACTTCAATGGCGAATCAAGGCGGCGAGCAAGTAACTGGGATCAATTCGAATCCGTCTGAGGTAATTTCTCCATCCTAATCAGAACTTTATTTCCAATTCCTTATTCATTCTTACTTGAATTGCATATTTGTACCTAATTCCGACAGCAAAAGTTATTCAATTTACTGAAATTACTAGGTTAATTACATGAGCCAAACTCAACAATCATCAAATCCATACTTAACGTCTTCCGCCCCTCCTCCCCAGGCATGGGGCCCGCCTCATAACGGATACCCGCAAAACTACTATTACGATCCGAATCAACCCGGATCCAATCCAGCTCCTCCCCCAAATCCACAACAATACCAAAACCCCTCTTCGTATTACACTCCGTATCAGAACGCCAACACAGTTCCAGTTCAATACAACTACAGCTCGTCAGAGTACTCGAACTACTACAGTAATAACACAGCGAATAGTCAAGTTCAGAACAACACAGGTGCTCCTTCATATCAGCCCCCTTTTCAGAATTCACACAGTCAAAGTCAAACTTCTTCTACTTCTACTAATTATGGTGATCCTCAGAATAATACCGCGCCAGCTGTCCCATCCGCGAATTACTATTACCAGAATCAGAATCAGAATCAGAATCAGAGTTATTCATATCCTGGATATTCTGCTCCGCCAGCTGTCCAATCCGGGAATCCAAATCCCGGTTCTGCTATGGTCAATCATTCATACCAGTATCAGTACAACAACAACAATCAGTGGCCTTACCCGCCACCTGGCACGACAGCTGTTAATTATCCGACCAATCAGCCGCCGCCACCTGGCATCGCACTGCCGCCACCTGGCACTGCTCCGCCACCTGGCGCTGCACCGTGGCGGGCTGATTCTGGCCCCGCTGCTTATTCTTCTGTGCAGGTATTTTTTATACTTTAAGTACAGTGTGAAGAATATTAAAAGTACTGATAATTAATTAATTTAATTGATTTTTTGAATAAATAGGAAATGGGAGCTCAGTATCAGACACAATATCCGGGTCAGTATCAAATGTATCCACCAAAGCCTTTGGAACCCGCTCCAAATTCAAATCCAATAAACAATAATCAACAGAATATTCTGTACTCTCAAAACCCTAATTTGAATCCTTCAACAAAAATCCCGCCTCTCAATCCGATTCCTTATCCTGTCAAATTGCCAGAAACTCGCCCGGTAAGAAAATTCAAAAATATCATTAAAAAAAATTCAATAATATATGTGTGTATTTATTACATGTAATTTATTTAATATTTTTTATGAATCATTAGGTTCTAGAAGGTTCTAAGATGGTTCTACCGCCTCCGCCTCCTCTGTATAATACGGTACAGGTAAGCAAAATGCAGGTACCAACAAACCCTAGAATTCCTACAGGTACGGTCAAAAGAAGCGGTACAGATAGTAATAATAATATTAATAATATCAATAATGTTGGTGGTATGAAAAAGCCGGCTTATGTGAGTGTTTCGGTACCGAAAAATGATTCTGAGGCGAGAAAGAATACTCAAGATGCTGATTCTCTCTGTAAGGTCAGTCAATCTCTCTCTCTATCTCCTTAAGAAGAGTAATATATTATTCATTAGTAATGATTAATTAATTATTTATTTATTTAAAGGGAGCGTTTCCTGTTGCTTTGAGAGGATATGTTGAGAGATCATTTGCCAGATGCAAAACTGACGCTCAGAGAATTGCTAATGAAAATTTAATGAAAGAGGTTTTATTTTCTCTCTTGAATTATTAATATGTTTTTGTTTTAAATTTCTTCGAGGATTTTGAATAATTTTCCTTTTTTTTTCCTCCTTTTTTTGTAGGTAATTACAAAGGCATCTACTGATGGTACACTCTACACTAAGAACTGGGACTTGGAACCCCTTTTTCCTTTGCCAGCTGGCGATTCTACCATCACCAAGTATTTTTTAATTATTATAATCCTTATTATTTATATATAATATTTTGTTTGTATTATTTATTTATTTGTATATTTTTGTATAGAAATACGCAAGATTCAACTATTTTTTCACAAGTGCCAAAAACAAGGCGAAAGAGCAGATGGGATACTGTAGAAGAAGAAACACCTCAAAAGAAAATCGAACCATTTAATATTTCTTCAAATACTAATGCTACTTCTACTCCTAATAATTATATTAATAACAACAATAAAAATATTAATAATTATTCAGCTAAAGATACCTCTTTTACTCGTCCTGATACAACCCCTAAAACCGTAATTTTCTCTGTCCTCTTAAAAAAAAATAACCCATCTATTCACCATTTATTATCTTTAATCAATTTTTTCTGATAATTAAATCATTAAATTACAGGACGCAAAAGGCTGGAATCACATGAAATTCATCTCAGCTCAAAAGCCCTCAACCTTCAACAAGCCCGTTCCAGCTCAGCAACAAAAATCCAGGAAACGGAAAGCCGGATTCTTGCAAAAACCGGGATCTCAAATCCATGATTCTTCAAGTGACAGCGACAAGGAAAAAGAGCTCACGAAATATTATTCAACAGCAATTTCACTAGCGAATAATCCAGAAGAGAAAAAGAGGAGAGAGAGTCGATCCAAACGGTTTGATAAAAGAAAAATAGAGAATTTCGCGCAAAGTGATAATAGTATTATACAGAGGAAAGCTAATGCTATGCTTATTGCAAAGAGTTATAATTCGGATAATAATAATAGTTATTATAATAATGGGAATAATTATAATAATAATAATAATTTAGCGGTTGAAGATATAGATTGGGATTCTTTGACTGTAAAAGGGACTTGTCAGGAAATCGAAAAGAAATATTTGAGGCTTACTTCTGCTCCTGATCCTGCAACCGTAATTATTTTAATCATTTTTTATTTATTTATTTCTTGAATTATTTATTTATTATTTATTTATTTATTTATTTATTTATTTATTTATTTATTTATATATTGATTTTGCAGGTGAGGCCAGAAGAAGTGCTTGAAAAGGCATTAGAAATGGTTCAGAAAAGTAACAGAAATTATTTGTATAAATGCGATCAGCTTAAATCTATACGGCAAGATTTAACTGTACAAAGAATTCAGAATGAGTTAACTATCAAGGTAAATTTTGCAAATAACCGACTTCTATTTTTAATATAATTTTCTTAATTAAAAATAAATTTTTTATTTTTTCTTCTTCATTTGTTTCAGGTTTATGAGACTCATGCACGATTGTCTCTACTATCTGGCGATATGGCTGAATATAATCAGGTATGTAATTTTATATATTAAAGACAAAATAATTTGGATTGAATTAATTTCAGGTTTGTATATTGATATTTTTGTAATTGCAGTGTCAATCTCAATTAAAGAGATTATATAAAGAAGGAATAAAAGGCTGTAAAAATGAATTTTCAGCGTATCATTTATTACACGTGAGTTTACATTCACACAACAAAAGAGACCTTCTTTCTTCCATGTCTAGGTAATTAAAAAAATCAATCTATTTTCTAATTAATAAATGAAACTAAAACATATTTATTTCATACAAAAATTAATTTTAATTTTTTATTATATAGATTGTCAATTGAAGCAAAAGAAGATGAAGCAGTAAAACACGCACTTAAAGTTCGATCAGCTGTTTCATCTGGAAATTATGTTCTTTTTTTCAGACTTTACAAATCGGCCCCTAATCTCAACACTTCTCTTATGGGTAACTTAAAAAAATATTAAAAATATTAAATTGATAACTAATATATTACTGATGTTCTTTTTATTTTTTGTGAAGATTTATACGTGGAGAAAATGAGATTCGAGGCGGTAAAAAGCATGGCGAAAGCGTACCGGCCAAATTTACCTGTCAGGTACGTAAATCAAGTTTTAGGGTTTTTAAAAGATTATCAAAAAGAAGAAAAAGAAGAACGTAAATCTGGATTGGAAGAATGTGAACAATGGTTAAGAGCTCACGGTGCTGTCTTAACTCAAGATTCTAATGGAGATCTCCAGTTTGACACTAAGGTTAGGAAGCCAATTTTTCACTTTATTATTATTATTATTATTTTATTTTGTACTTATTTTTCTAATGATGATGTGTTGAGTTGATTTATAGGCGTCAATGGCAAGTCTATTTATGCCAGAACCTGAAAATGCGGTTGCACATGGTGATGCTTCACTTGCTGTTGACGACTTTTTGACACGTGCACCTTAATTTATTACATAATTATTTTTTGGGCCAAAATGAAAAAAATACAAAATGTTGGATTGGTGGGGTAGTTCAAAATATCAGGTATAATTATTCTTTCTTACCCCTTTTGTTTTAGAAACTAGTATTGATATTTTGGGAGCAATAGGTTGGTAAATATTTTGTAGGAGATAATGGGGCTTAGTGTTATTATTTGTTTAGTGAGTGTAAAAAAAAAGTGTTTTATGAGGGGGTGAATGGAAAGAATTAATGTAGTCTTTCGATGTATTTTTTCGAAATGTTATTGTATACACTAGTTTTGCTACGATATGATTTGTCAAAAGATATTATTTACTCGTACTTTTCAGCGTCATGTTGTTCTGTTCTGTATTTTAATAATTTGTGTTGCCTTTGATAAGAAATGGAAATGTCTCTCTCAACTAGTTGGAATAGTTTTGGTGAAGTTTGGAATTTTCTTTGTTTATTGAATCTTCCAAGTTTGATGGCCTGCCTTACCTACATCCGAATTTGTTCTTACAACTATAGTGATCAACTAACAATATACAATGTTTTTGATTTACCATGCATTACACAAGTTGATTTTAATCGTTGTTATGAATATTGTTTTGATAAAATATATAAGTATATTAATGAAAATCCAAATAAAAATCACATATTTATGAAAAAATTACAATAGTATTATACAAAATCCCCAACCTTGATTCCTTCTTTCATATCCCTTTTCATCATCGAAACAAAGGAAACAAAAATTAAAATAAAATAAAAAACAAATAAACACCAATTGGTCACCTCGCTTCTCTTCAATCCCATTTCCGTCTTAACTCCTCTTGTTCTTTCCACCAAGTAACAAGCTAATGTAGAACAAAACCCTAAACAAAACCCCCCATGCAATGGCCACTAGGAGACAATCCCATTTCCCCATTTGGTTCACCGCTACTTGATTGAGTATTCCTCGACCCGTTGTAACACATGTCTCACTCGTTATTCTCACTCCAAGAGCCCCGCTTATCGCACTAAGGACTTTCTCTTTCATCTGACTGGGCATTTCTCCGAGAGGTGATGTGTCGAATATCTGGCTACCTCTGACGAAACATTCACCCGTTCGTCCGAACTCATTTTGTACTACTGCTTCATATGGATATTTAACGAGTGAGAGATAATGGAACCAGAGCCAGTAATCAGGAATACGGTCTCGGTTTATGAAGAAGCCTGAGAAGAGGAGGTAATACGCCATTATGGCCACTACAACTGTGTAACCTATCATGACATGCGGTACAACACCTGAAAGAAAAGTAACGAAACCCGACCCGGACCAAAAGGAAGAAAGGATAATCAAGACATAGAAAGCAAACCCTTCTAGACCTCCAGCGAGACCGACGGAAAAGAACGTGGTTAAGCCAAATGCTATGGAGAGTATTATGAGTGGGGGGAAGGAAACAATCGTGTTAGCAAGCACATAGGATGAACTGCGATATGCATTATATGCAGTTTCACGTAAATAGATGAAGCGTTCGTTTATGAAAACAGGCAATGCATCTGCACAGACATAGAACATTGTTGACATGGCGAAGGCAAAGAACCCTAGCCTCTCTTCGACTCCTTTTGGCGAATCATCAAGTCGAAAGAAAACCGTGCCGAGAATACTGCCTGTCACAACAACTGCCATTAGCCTGATGAAGAATAATTCAGGCATACGAAGTGTGTTTATAAACGATCTTTTGGTTAACACGCCCATTTCGACCCAAAACGGGTTTGCGTAAGTCGGCATTTGAGAGGAGTGACTCACAACGGGACCGTCCGTGCCAGAGACGAGCTTTCCACGTGAAATGCTCGCACTTATTGCATCCTTCAGAGACATTGAGGTGCGAGTTTGTGTAACGAACGGGTTGGAAGCAGCAGAGTAAAGAAGGCGCCATGACAGGTGAAAATCAACTAATGGCTTTGACCCGGTCGGTGATGTCTCAAGCTCTCTTATCACATCCAAAGCAAACTCAGTACGGTTTTCATTTTCAGGCATGGGCCGGCCAAACTCTGCAAAATAATAAGGTAACATATCGGGCGTACCGCTATAAACCATCTGACCGCGAGACAGAAACAACAACCGGTCGAGCAACCCTATAATCCGAAAAGAAGGTTGGTGGATAGACATGATCACAACACTTCCACTCCTCGCTATTCGACGAAGAACCTTGACTACCATGAAAGCACTCGTTGAATCAAGACCTGACGTCGGTTCATCAAGGAAAAGTAGTATCGGATCGTGGATTATATCGGTACCTATTCAAGAAATAACAAAAGCATGATTAGAAAGATACTAAATATGCTAAAAGTATGTGTTACGGCTAATTTAAAAACTCATACCAATTGAGACTCTCCTCCGTTCGCCACCTGAGACTCCGCGATGACCCTCATCACCGATGATTGTATTTGCGGCCGCTCTGAGTCCGAGTTGATCAATCAAAGCTTGAACGCGAGACTTCTTTTTGGAAGCAGAGAGAGATCGAGGGAGACGAAATTCCGCCGAGAAAGAGAGGGTTTCTTCAACGGTTAACATCGGAAATAGCAAATCATCTTGCATTACATAAGCAGAAATCGCCTTGAGGAGACGGCTCTCTAGGGTTTCTCCGTTTAAGGTTACAGATCCTTTCAAACTCCCTTTAGCTATCCGGTTTGCTAGGGCGTCAATTAGGGTTGATTTACCAGACCCACTTGCACCGAGGACAGCTAGGATTTCGCCATCTGTCGCCTCACCAGAGATGGAGTCAAGTAGGGTTTTGGTACGGCCAGAAAATGGTTCATCGGAAGCGAGACGGCTACTTTTGACTCTCTTGTTTTTAACACTATATGTGAGGTTAGAGAAGGATAATACAAAAGGCACTTGGTGAGGAACTTCAACATCACTTAGGTTGACCAAATGTTCTGCCGGCGGTGACATGGCAGATTCTGATTCACTCTTGTTGCTGTCCCGGGTGTCACCTACAAGTTTGAATAGTTCACCAAGTGAAGGACCATGCGCGCGATTTCCACCATTTCCGAATCCGGTCACCACCGGTGAGTCTTGGCCCTCAAGAAAGGACAGCTTGTCACTGAATCTCGCCATTTCAGACCTTGTTTTGTAAATAAAGAAACTGAGACTTGTTTGACTTTATAGTGAGAGGAGGGGGAAAAGTGTTAATGCTGTTCAAAACTGGAATGAGGAAAGAATCATGAAAGGAGAGTTAGGCATTATGAAGGAGCATTGTGAGAATAGCAAATGCCGTGTGGGGAGGGAATAAGGAGAGTTATTCGGCGGTAGATTAGGCAAATGAGATGATTTTTCGGGAATATGAATAATGAGGCTTTTAAGTCTGAGATTTATGAAGGTGTCTAGATTTAGGAGCTGATTAATGCATGATGTAGATAGAGGGGGATGACCTACGCCGCCTAATTCTCAAGAAATTACTATCCAACTCTTGTTTATAGTGGATCAAACCAATCAGAACTCGCCACATCAGATTGTATATGATGTGTTGTGTTGTTATTAGATGGTCCATGATGGGGATATAAATATATATATATATATATATATATATATATATTTTTTTTTTTTTTTTTTTTTTTTGAAAGTTTGAATACCGGGAAATTGGGGTGCATGTATTGCAGTTTCCTTGGTGGGTTATCTTACTGCCACGTGGAAAGCATGGATTGGAGACCATGCTTGGTTAGGTTTATATGGCTATCTGCTCATATCTAATGTCCACATTTGCACTTTTTATTTAATACAATTGAAATTTTCTATGCAGATTGTACGGTCAGTGCGAATTGTATAATGTCTAGTTGAAATGGATTACAATCTCACTTCTCCCTTGTTCGTGCTTAGTTCATTATATATTGTACTATCCTATATATTTTTTGTGCTGTAAATAAAAAAGATTACAACTTTTATACTTTTCCAGTTCTATACGCATAATATCAGATTCCTTATTTACATAATTTATGTTAATAGCATTTTGAAAAAAAAAAAAAATCTATCTTAATAGTGTTTTTGGCAAAATAACTGTTTCTGCTCCACAGTATAACTATTGACTTAAGTGCATAGATCACTGCACAATTAGTTGTGTCATAATGAAACTAAGTCAGAGATAGTTGTATAGTTGAGAAGAATATTAAAGGTTGGATATGGGTGTGTTGTCTGTATACCGAGAATGCAACTTGCAAAGATGGAGAAACTGAAGCTGATACGGGCCGTTCCGTTATTTTCTCGTTTAGATGAGCTACATGGCACCAACTACCAAACCAGTTTCTTCATATTAAATTCTCAATAAAGCATAGTAAAATTTGAATGACTTTTAACTTAAAATGTTGACTTGAAAGATTTGGAATTTCATTACTTTGAACAAGAATAACTGGGAATTACAACTAGCTAGCGAACCTCGGGATTGCATATATGAAATTGGTTAAACTATTTTCACAATTAAAAAAATTGAGGGAATTATATATATGGCTATTTTGACCTCTTTTCGGTAATTCAATCTCAAAGTAATTTTTGTGCATATATATAAACTTCCACTTATGATTGTGATGATTAAAAGATTTTTTTAATGTTTTTAAGAAGAAATTGTTTTTTATGGTCATGATGACCCATTAACATTTGAAACCTTGCATGTGGCCCATCTTAAGTTGAACTTAAGGCTTTTGTACTCCTAAAGTTGGATTTATAAATTAGTTTTAGAGGCCATTATGTACTGTGGGCCTACATTAAATTTCTACATTACGTTTGGGCCAGATTCACAAATGTTTTCTTGCCTTAAGTTAATGCAAACTGCAAATAATAATAATAAAATTATTATTATTATTATTATTATTTTCTCAAGCTTCAGATCAAGTCTGGGCAGGCAAAATCAGAACTTTTTTTTTTTTTTTTTTTGAAATTCCAGGGGCAGCATTACATAGGGGAGCTTCCAGAAAGAGAAGGCCAGCCTGGGCAGGCAAAATCAGATTTGAAAGGATTTGTTTTATGTTTGCGTTTAGGCTATTAATAAATATGTTTAGTACAAAATAATTTGGTTTAATTAAAATAAAAACTTGAAATTGTAACTTAGAAGATTGCATAACATGACCCAACTGAGAATAATGTGACGAACCAGTAAGTACAATGTAATATTTTGTTATTTTCCTCTTGGATTATTTAAGATCGTTAAAATTAATTATCAACAGGAGATAAAAACTTAAAAGGATACAATATACCTAAATATATTCCTTTCACTGTTTGTCGTACTTTTGATCCTCATTCTAAAGGAAGCCACCACGACACTTCTTATAGTTCTATTCAACGCATAAAAGATAAATTTTATTAATGAAAAACATTAAATGAGTTTACTCAAAAAAAGCATTAAATAGAGTAAATCCATGTAGTTAATTCGAGTTATACATTAGGATAAAATTGATAAATATGAGCAACAAAACAATATTGTTTAGGCTTTCAAAGTTGAAATTTTGGCCGTTGAGAGTTTTGGCAACAAAACAAATAAATACTCCTCGTACAAGTTTGTTAGGTCCACCATATCCTCCACCATATCCATAGATCTTCTCACAACAAATATTATTTTATTTCATATCTACTAGTTAAATGTATAAAATAACAGAGAGCTGATACATCACCATGTTATTATAATGATTCTGTAGCGATATTATCTAAAAACTGAAAACAGTATATAGAAATATATAAACTGAAACAAATAGTATATAAAAATTCATTCTATGAAAGAGTATATATTTTAAAAAAATAAAAATAATATATACAAACATATAAACTGAAAACAAACGTATATAAAAATTAATTCGGTAAACAATATATATTTATAAAAATGAAAACGGTATATACCGTACATAGGAATATGTCAAAACAGTATATAATTTCAATCCGCCACTACAAAATCGTTATAGTACCCGGCGTGATTTTCAATTTTCCAAAATAACAAGTTCATAGTTTGGCCTTAGATTGGAAATTTGAATATAACTGATAAAATCTCATATTCTGAGCCAACGTCATGTGTGGACGTATGAATGAAGATAAGAGTCGAAAAATGGACGACTAAAAATATATACAGAACTGGGGACAAATTCGAATGATCATAACCATATTCTTTTCATAGCATATGACTTAAATGAGAAATGAATTACTTGTTCTATGTTTGACTCATATATTAATCAATTCTGAAAAATAATTAAATCCTGAATGACAAAAAAGAGAGTTAATACATGATCGGAAAAGACAAAAATAATATTTATTTAGGGTTTAAATGTCAAGTTATTATGGTTACTTCGCAGAAGATTCATCACGAAGGATAATGGTCGTATTTATGATTTATCTCTAACATTTAACTAGAAGATTGTTTCTCTACTATTAATCAACAAATATTTGAATTTATGACGTGCCTGTCTTTGCAATAAAAGAAGAGATTTAAGATTCAAATGTATTTAATCCATCCTTTGTCTTGACAACTGATAAGTGAAGTGTATGGCAGTGGTCAATAAAAAATATATCCAGCGTCGTTGACAATTTTATTTTGTTCGCGTTTCTGACATCACTACAATTTGTTGACCAAGGACAAAAAAGAAGGAAATTATTAGGAGAAGATAATATATTTTCCCTTATTTAATTATCACATTTAATTCCCAAAAAATCAACTATAAAATCAACTATATAAACCCCCCACTAACCACGTCTCTTCACTTCACAATTCATATCATATCATATCATATCTCTCATTCTAACTCCTCTCTCTCAAATCTCTCTATCAGACTTCGTTAAATCATCAAACAAAACACCCCTTAAATCACACCTCTTCACAAATTCCTCTCAATCCTCTCAATTCATTCTCTTCTCAAAATGGGCAAACAAGGCAACAACTCCTCCACTTCTTCTTCTTCTTCCCCTCCGTCTCCTCCATTCCCGGCGTGGGCGCGGTCCGCCGCCGAGTGCGAAGCCCACCACAAAGTCTCCTCCATTCATGGCCTCTCCTCCGCCGAGGTGTCCCGCCGTTTGTCACTCCACGGACCGAACGAACTCGCGGCCCACCATGGACCGTCGCTTCTCTCGCTCGTGGTGGAGCAGTTCTCTGACACGCTCGTGCGTATACTCCTCGCCGCAGCCATCATCTCGTTTCTGCTCGCGTTTGTAGAAGGGGGTGAAGGAGGAGAAGGTTCTGTGTCGGCGTTTGTGGAACCGCTCGTGATTTTTCTCATTTTGGTGGCTAACGCCATTGTTGGTGTTTGGCAAGAGTCCAATGCAGAGAAAGCCTTACAGGTTTGACTTATTTTAAATTTTCTTTGTTAAAGATTGAAATTTTTTGTAATTTGGAGTTTTAAAGATTTAATTTTGAGTTATGTTTCGTTTAATTTTTATCTTTTTGTGCTTATATTACATATTATTTTGTTCGATTAGGCATTGAAGGAGATTCAATCAGAGCACGCAGCGGTAATCCGAGATGGGAAATTGATTCCAAGCGTACCGGCAAGAGAGCTCGTACCAGGCGACATTGTCGAGCTTCGTACCGGCGATAAAGTACCGGCTGATTTACGCGTAATTCGACTCGTAAGCTCGACTCTCCGTGTCGAACAAGCTTCATTAACAGGAGAAAGTGAAGCGGTAAATAAAACGAGCAAAAAGATAGAAACAGAGGATTGTGAAATACAAGGCAAAGAATGCATGCTTTTTGCCGGTACGACAATTGCTAATGGAGGCTGTGTTGGTTTGGTGACTCAGACTGGAATGAGTACAGAAATTGGAAAGATCCATGAGCAGATTCATGAGGCGAGTCAGAGTGATGATGAAACGCCGCTAAAAAAGAAGCTTAATGAGTTTGGAGAGGTGTTGACAAGAATAATTGGAGTGATTTGTATACTTGTTTGGTTGATTAATGTGAAGTATTTCTTCACTTGGGAAATTGTTGATGGTTGGCCGAAAAATTTCAGGTATGTTTTTTATTTTTATTTTTTGAAATTTGGAGTTTTGGGGTATTTTGGAATGAGTTTGTGATGAGTATCTATCCAACACAGATTTTTATAATCAGATTTTGGTCAAAAGTTTGACAAAAGAGTTCTAGTAGTATTTGTTTAATGTGAATAATTTAAGTAGTTCGTGCTTTGATCACCATTTTCTGCTTGAAGCAATAGATTACTTTTTTGTTTTTTTATTTACTTGAGGCCATAAATTACTTCATTTTTTTAAAATTACATACCTACCCATCTATAGATTTGTTGTATGATTTTGAATGGCAGTTAAAAAAACAAATTTATTTTCTTATCCTTAGTCATTATCTTAACTCTAAGATTGTACTTTTCCTTGACCAACTTTCTTCCAAACATTTTCCAAATTTTCTAAATAAATTCTCCTATTTCCTTTCTTTTTTTCTCTTTCTTTTTACAGATTCTCTTTTGAGAAATGCACGTATTATTTCGAAATAGCGGTAGCTCTTGCCGTTGCGGCAATTCCGGAAGGTCTGCCAGCTGTCATCACCACATGTCTTGCGCTCGGTACGAGAAAAATGGCTCAGAAAAATGCGCTGGTACGGAAACTTCCGAGCGTCGAAACCCTAGGTTGTAAAAGAAACAATTTTTTTTATTTTAGAAAAATCTCTTATTTATTGATTTAATATTTCCAACAGCTTGTGATAGAAAAAATATTATATTATTTAAAAAAAGCTCTCTTATTTATTGATTTAATATTTCCAACAGGTTCTGATACAAAAAAAGATTGTATTATTTAAAAAAAAAGATCTCTTATTTATTGATTTTCAACAGGTTGTACAACCGTAATTTGTTCCGATAAAACCGGTACGCTCACAACCAATCAAATGTCGGCGGTACGGTTGGTCGGTATGGGCTTGAATGTTGGAGCGATAAGAAAGTACAAAGTTGACGGTACAACTTACGATCCTAATGATGGAAAGATAGAAGGATGGAAAGACAGAAAATTGGATGAGAATTTGAAAATGATAGCGAAAATTGCGTCGGTTTGCAATGATGCGAGTATTTCGGAGTCGGGACAACATTTTGTCGCGAGCGGTATGCCGACCGAAGCGGCTTTGAAGGTATTTTGTTATTTAGATTTTTTTGGGTGTTTTTGTGAATTAGTTTGATTTAGGGGTGTTTTTGGTATTTTTATTGTTCGACAATTAGCTTTTGGTATGTGGTACTGGTTGGTTTCATGTTTTTTGGCAGTGAATATGTTCTAAAGTGAAGTATAGAAGAATAGTTATATCTTGTCCCAAAAAGAAGAAAAAGTAGATGATGTAAGCAAATCTTTGAATCTGTTCCAAAGTGTTTGTAGGTTATCTTTTTAACATTTACATTTTATTTAGTTTGAGTTATTGTTATTATTATTTTTAGGTACTTGTTGAGAAAATGGGGTTTCCCGGAAGTTCTAACCCTTCAGAATTAGAGTCTTCTGTGTTGCTAAGTATGTTAAGGCTTATCCTTATTGTAAATTTCTGTCAATTAACTATATATTGTTGTGAACTTACATGTATTAATTTTTTTTTTAACCCTATTTTTTTTATGAAAACAGAATGCTGTCAGTTTTGGAACGGAACTGCCAAAAGAGTCGCAACTTTGGAGTTTGACCGTGTCAGAAAATCAATGGGAGTAATCGTCAAATCAATTTCCGGAAATAACTCTCTACTTGTTAAGGTAAATTTATATAATTTCATTATACCTTTATTTATTTATTTTTCCTTTACTAACTAATAACTTTTACAGGGTGCGGTGGAAAATCTACTAGAGAGAAGCTCTTACATCCAACTTCTCGACGGATCTGTTGTGGGAATAAACGAAACGGCCAAAAATGCGATAATGGAAGCTCTTCATGAAATGTCAACTAGTGCTTTACGATGCTTGGGCTTCGCATATAAAGATGATCTCAATGATTTCGCGACATATGATGGTGAAGATCATCCCGCTCATAAACTCTTGCTCGATCCATCCAATTATTCATCTATTGAGAGTGACCTCATATTTGTTGGCTTAGTGGGACTTAGGGTGAGTTATCGTATATATTGTTATTATATATTTGAATGTTGAAGTACAAATTTTAACATATTACATGGTTATATTATAATATTTTACTACCAATACAACTGGCTTAAACATATCAGTATGTCACTTAAAATGTAACATTTACATCATAAACATAACTAACACATTAAACCCAAGTAATCAGTATGTCACTTAAAATGTAACAATTACATCATAAACATAACTAACACATTAAACCCAAGGTTTATACTAACTTGTCATTTTTTTTTCACATAGGATCCACCACGCGAAGAGGTGCACAAAGCAATAAACGACTGCAAATTAGCCGGAATCCGCGTGATGGTAATAACAGGCGACAACAAGTTGACCGCCGAGGCGATATGTCGCGAAATAGGGGTTTTCGAGCCGGGCGAAGATATAAAATCCAAGAGCTTCACGGGACGGGAATTCATGAGCCTAACCGATAAGAAGTCGAAACTCAGGCAAGAGGGCGGGCTTCTTTTCTCCAGAGCCGAGCCGAAGCACAAGCAAGAGATCGTGAGGCTTTTGAAGGAGGACGGTGAGGTGGTTGCCATGACCGGCGATGGAGTCAACGATGCACCCGCTTTGAAATTGGCGGATATTGGTATCGCCATGGGCATAGCGGGCACCGAGGTATATAAAAATATTAGTATTTTGTGTTTATATATATATATATATATATATATATATATATATATATATATATATATATATATATATATATATATATATATATATATATATTAATTATAAGTTATCTTGGTTGTGATTATGTATAATAGATATTTGTCGATGTTTCATAGTCGTTACTTTTTATTTGTTAGTTTCATCTTTGTGGTGTATGTATTTTTTTCTTTTTTGTGTAGGTTGCGAAGGAGGCTTCTGATATGGTGCTAGCAGATGACAACTTTAGCACGATAGTCTCTGCTGTTAGTGAAGGACGATCGATTTACAACAACATGAAAGCCTTCATTAGGTCTTTTTTAATTAATCGCTCTCTTATGTTTCTTCTATTCCCTTAATCATCATCAATTATAAAACTAATCACTACCTACTCACTCTACCTAATTTTGCTTTATACCCTTAATCATCATTTTTATAATTTGTAGGTATATGATATCGTCAAATATTGGTGAGGTGGCGTCTATTTTTCTTACGGCGGCTTTAGGGATTCCAGAAGGTTTGATTCCAGTGCAACTTTTGTGGGTTAATCTTGTAACGGACGGTCCGCCTGCAACCGCGTTGGGTTTTAATCCACCTGATGGAGACATTATGAAGAAACAACCCCGCAAAAGTGACGACTCACTGATCAGTCCTTGGGTCCTTCTCCGCTATACAGTAAATCTCTTATATTGTTTGTTTATATTAGACCTTATATATTCTCATTTCATGCTACCCCCCACTAAGAATCTCCTTAGCCGTGTTTTGAAAAAGTGCTTTATGGATCTCTACTTGCATTATTCAAAAAGAAAAAGAATCTCTATCATTTGAATTCATTTAACTTTAGGCGGCAATATATTAATTAAGATCAATTGGAATTTTGTATGACGTTAGAATCTGATAATAGGCTGTCTAAATGGAGACTTTAGTTGCAGTTAAGATTGTAAGTTGGCACTCATCGTTCAAATCTTGTTCTTCAAGTCAAATCTTGTTCTTTAAAAAACTTCATTTTTAATAATATTTTAGCTGGCACAGATTTATGATCATTTACATAAATTAATAACCATATATTCATCCAACTTGTATACTTTCTTTCTCTACACACAGGTAATCGGTCTCTATGTGGGGTTAGCAACGGTCGGTGCATTCGTGATATGGTACACCTGCGGATCATTTTTAGGAATACCCCTGACCAATGACGGCCACACACTTGTCACCTACAACCAGCTCTCTAACTGGGACCAATGCCCCTCTTGGACCAACTTCACCGTCTCCTCTTTCACAGCAGGAGACCGAGTTTTCTCCTTCAATTCAAACCCTTGTGACTATTTCAAAACCGGCAAAGTCAAAGCCACCACTCTTTCTCTCTCCGTTTTAGTCGCGATTGAGATGTTCAACTCATTAAATGCGCTTTCTGAAGACGTGAGCTTGTTGACCATGCCGCCTTGGGTCAACCCTTGGCTTTTGTTGGCCATGTTTGTCTCGTTCGGTTTGCATTTTGCAATACTTTATGTGCCCTTTTTTGCAAAGGTTTTTGGAATCGTGCCGCTTAGTTTTAACGAGTGGTTGTTGGTTTTGGTTGTGGCCTTTCCTGTTGTGATAATTGATGAGGGGTTGAAGTTTGTTGGAAGGCGGATAAATGGGTGGAGTGTTAGAAAGGCAATTAACAAAAAAAAGAAGGGTGATTAAGGAAGTTTCCCCTATGGAGTGGAGATTGTGAATTATTGCAATGTTTGTATGGATCTGACCATATTGTAGTTTCTGTGTTTTGTGTAAAAAGGAAAACGGAAGAGAATAACTGATAAAGTTTAAGAATTTATGTAATATGCTGTTAAACTAATGATGAAAAATGAAACTAACTAATCATTGCTTAAATATCATTCACTGTGTGCCTTTTAATCTTCATATGTAACTATCATGGATTAATGGAATGAGCAAAACTGAATCTATCTCATTATTCAGGATGTTTGACATCACTTCACATGCAAGACAAACTATAAAAATGAAAAATGAGAGCATTTTTCAACATTAAAAGGGTATTGAAATTCACAGAGTATTACATCGAACAAGCGAAAACAATTTATCATATCTGCTTCCTGAACCACAGGTATTCAAAAATACAGAATATAATATTACCTATTTAAAAACATCCAAATTCCTACCATCCATTTTACAAACCAAATATCAATGATGTCACAAAATCGGCCACATATAATTTAATTCTCCTACTCTCTTCCCAAGCCAATAGTTCCTACATACAACAAAACAAACAAACAAATATATATAAATAAATCAATAAATAAACGGGGTTTCTTCAAAAAAAAAAAAAAACATCACTTCACAGAATTTTTTTTATATCCCCTGTAACTAATATTTAATCCCTATGATATCCAATGAATTTTTTACCCCCATATGTTGACTTTTCTTGGTAGCAAAGAAAAAAAAAAGTCATTTGGACAAAAACGCCCCCATCCAAAACCCTTGAATAATTCACTTACACAAACTTATCCAAAAATATTACCCAAGTCTAAAACTTAGTTTCCAACAATACAAAAAATTACCCAAGTCAATCGATAAAATACCAATATATTCAGAGCTCAAACTCCTCCTCACGGAGCGCCAGCTCAGCAGCCTCTTCATCCTCGTCATCAATGACGAAATACTGATTCCTCTCAACCGGCCTGAACGTATAAAACATGTACAGATAAAACGCCACCGTTACCAATTCATCAGCAGCATCACTCACCCACCTGTCAAATAAATCATTAAAAAATGAAAAAAATTCATTTTTTAATATAATATTAATAAGTTGTTCTCATTGATTTTCTTAATCAATTGGATTGAATCACTTGACCAACCGCCCTATTTACAGTTAGTTTACTTTAAATACTTAAAAAACATGTTTTAAACATTAATTGACATTTTTCTCTCATAAGATTTTTGCAATAATGTAGGGGCTTTTATGCAATTTCCAATAACGCAGGGGCTTTTTTGCAATTTCAGCATAACGTAGGGGTTCCTTTTTTGCGAATTTCTCTAAAATTAACTTAAACTTTCTAACTATACTGCTTAAAATCATAAAACCTCCAATAATACCTGTATTTATAACTGGCGATGGTTTTTAAGGCGTATACGATTATACGCGTGAAGTATAAATATCCTATAACCACTACGTAAAACTGGCGGAATAATGTGAGTTTTGCTAAGTTTCGCGCGGCTTTTCCGTCGGTTTTGGAGGTTTCTTTTAGGGTTTTGATCGACCAGACGATTGGGAAGAGAACCGCACAACAACATGCCACGTCAACAAACAGAAATATCTGAAAAAATAAAAAATAAAAATATATAATTAGAGCTGTTATTGCATCTTGAGTAGTTAGTTAAAATATATTTTTGTTTTAGACTTTGATTTGTCCTGTATTGTTGGTTTAGACCTTTTGGTCCCTGTATTTTATAAATTGTGCACGTTTAGTCCCTCACTTTACGAAAGTGGTTAACACCGTTATTTTTTTATAAATGACTATTTTGCCCTTTTAATCTTTAAAGAAAAAATTTCTATCAAACAAATGAATCTACAAACATAATAAAAAGTGCAAATATAATTTGTATTATTATTGAATTTGAATAAATCATTGCACTTTCTTATCATTTAAAGGGGTAAAACGGTCATAACACAAAAAAGTTAATGGTGTTACCTACTTCCGTTACGTGAGGGCCTAAACGTGCACAATTTATAAAGTACAGATACCAAAACGTCTAAAACAAAATACAGGAACTAAACGTGCAACCAATTAAAGTACAGATCACTGTATGACTTACTTGGTTCCAGGTGATCCAGCTCTTAATAAACGGACCCGTTTCACCAATGACCGCAGAAGCGATATTCGCAGCGACCTGCAACGGAATCACAACCATCAACACCTTCTTCTCCTTGTCCTGCAAGAACGGCTTCAGAAAGCTCCACCCAGTCCCTATCAGCACTATAACAGCAAACAGCAAGACGCCCTTCGCCAGCTGGAAGAGGTAGAAGGCCACGTCCCAGCCGTGCGGCGACCCGGTGACCCGTATGTAGTGCTGGTCTTCGGCGGCTGAGAGGAGGTAGAGAGAGCGGACCAATAGGAGGCCGGACATGAGGTGGTGGATCCGGTGCGCGGTGGACCGGGAATGGATCAGGGTTATGTAGAGCCAGATGGAGAGGAAGATGAAGTAGGCGATTGCTGAGAAGGTGAAGATGGTCGGCACGGCGGATTGGCCCACTGATAAGTAGTCCCTGTTGATTGATTAGGTAATTGAGGGTTAGTTGTGTAGATTTGAGTCGATTTTGTTGATTTTTTTCAAGGATTAAGGTAGAATTGAGAGAGAATATGATGAATATTGGAAAAGATGAACTTTTGAAGGAAGGGGGAAGAAAGATCCGTACTTTGTTCCGTCAGGATCGACATTGTACATCTCGGTATGAACAGTCATGGTTATGCTCGTGTCAGGCGCGCAGCTGGCGAAGAACAAGGTGTACTCATCCGGATGAGTCACAGGGAAGCTCTGGTTATACTTTCCTTCTGGCGAGATCTCTGTGAACGTGAACAGAAGCTTCACGTAAGGGCTGTTCAACACGCAGGTAGGGTTCCCAGGCGATTCGCCGTTTTGGGCCTCGTAAATCGCCTGAAACAGCGATTCATCGGACAAGAGGAAGAATCCGAGCAAGGATGGATCTGATGAGCCGGAATTGATGTCTGATAACGCGATTGAGACAGTTCCGCGGTGATTGAACCCGAATTTCTCGAACATGATTGAATTGCGCGTGTCGCCCGTGATTTGGAGGTTTTTGATCTCGGCGTGCGATGCGGGGAGGAGAAGAGAGAGGAGGAGGAAGAAGGAGAGAGCTCTGAGATTGTCGGCCATGGCGATTTGCGATTTGGATCCAGAGAGAGAGAGAAAAGAATTGAGTTTGGAATTGTTTTTTTGTACTACACGGCGAAGAAAGAAGAAACAGATGACTTGCGAATTCGTGAATAGACTCGGTTCAGAATTCTGTTGATAGTAGTTTCTTTCTAAAGGAGCATTAGTGATGAACCGGGTGCAGATATTGACGGTGCTGAGTCTCTTCATCGAGATTTGTGAATAGTTCTTTGATTTATTTTTCTATGTTCTTCTGGTAAACGATTTGAGGGGTTGACTGACTTGCTCGACAGTGATGAACATTATAAGAATTAAGATTGGAAAATTATACGTTTTAGACCAGTTCAACAAAATTGGGTTTGGTTCCAGTCCCTTTCAACTGGTTAATCCAGCTTTAGTCACTATTTACAAATAATAAGAGAGGTGCTAAGTTGGCTTAATCAAGAGTAAATTTAAGTTTTTGTTGACAAATATAGAATTGTCCTTACTTAATGAATGATTCTTAAATTAATATTTTTATTCATTTATTATTCATTTTTAGTAATGACTATTAAATCTTGCAAGAATAGAAACATCATAATTCAATACTCCAGTAATTTATTTTGTGATGACAACAGATTTGGAATTTTTTTTGTCTTTGACTGTGAACTTTTATTTTGTTAGTAATTTAGTATTATTAGTATAAAAGAATTTATTATTCATGCAATGAAATTTAATGTTATATTACTAATACTCATTATATAAAAAAAATTCAAATAACACTTCATCTAAATATAGAGAAATATGCTACTAGCACATAACAACACATATTTATAAATTCACGGTCAAATATATAAAATAAAATAACATATTCGTTGAGTCATTTATTAATAGATAGCAAAAATAACATAGAAAATCAAACTAACATAAACGAACAACATGATATGACAAATAATACATAAATATTTCATAATCCATCCATTACATAATATGACGGAAAAGAGGTAATAAATCTATTTAATCTCTTTCCATGACCTTTTTTACATAATCGTCATTAATAGGGACAATTTTGGCATTTGTCAAACAAAATTTGAATTTGCTCTTAGTTAAGCCAACCCCTACAAATCATCATAATTTCACGTATACCCCTATAAAAAGTGAAATATCACCAATACCCCTACAAGATCACTCAAATATCATGAATACCCCTACAAATTCTTAAAATATCACTAATACGCTTGTCATTAATATTCCGTCAAAATATGTTAGTTAAATAACATCTATAAGGATACACTATTATTAATCACTTTATTAAAAATATAAAATGACTATTATATACTATTTTTTTATTTTTTATTATTTTTTTAAATAATTGTATTTTATTCTCTCGAACATAACAAACCTACCATATATAAATATATAAACTAAAAAGAACATAAAATGACTCAATATAAATCTCTGTCATATTTACATAAATCTTAACACTAAATACATTATAGAGGTATTCATGATATTTGAGTGATTTTGTAAGGGTATTAGTGATATTTCACTTTTTGTAGGAGTATACGTGAAATTATGATGTTTTGTAGGGGTACACGTGAAATTTGGCCTATAAAAAATAATTCTTTTGTGATTCTTAAAATGGAAATTACAAAATATGGCCCAAAGAGGCCTACTAAAAGAAAAAAACGAAATTAGTTGTTGAACATTAAATGCTGGGAGGTAGAATAGAATGGGCCGGACGAAACACACATCTATTCTAAAAATTTTCAATCAAACCTACTCTAGAATTCAATTCACCAAATCAATCAGACATGCTCTCTCTCACTCTCTCTCTCTCTAAAACCCTAATGAGGGGAGCGATTTTCCTTTGCAATGGACAAACGAGACGCTACTGCTTCAAGTATAAAGTGTTTAGACTGCCCGCCTCAAAAGAAGTTTTGCGAGGCACATAAAAGAAGGGACGATTCTCTTTCTCTTTGACACTAACGATCGCAAAATGCATGGCGTTCCAAGCTGCTTCACAAAAGGTGTAGCAGAAAAATTCAAAAGAGAAAAAATATATTTGTTTCTATATGTCAAAAAAAAACAAAGAAGGATATCTATAAATCAGGTTCAAAATATGACCCAAAAAGGCCTAATTAAGTTAAAAGGGAAAGTTGTTGGAGCATTAAATGTTGGGACGTAAAATGGGCCTGGCTCTTTTGTTGTTTGTGAGCCCACTTCGTTGACAAGTCAGCAGTGCAAAGGAATCAAAGAGGATGATACTATCACTTTCTAGAAGGCCTTAAAAATCATGCACGAGCTTGGCCTGTGAGGAGATTTTAGGTGTTGAGTGATTGTGTAACTTACTGTGTGGTTTCCTCAGTGGAAAATTGGATGGATTATTTATGTATGTATAATTCAATGTCAATCATGGTCAATTTAGTGATTTTGTATTTTTTCTGCCTGTATTACTTGTGAGATGATTTTTTAATTAAATGTATATATTTCAACTATTTATGTTATATATATGGCATATATACATCAAGATTCGTAATACGCAATAAAGAATATTTTTCTATTTGAAATCTGTGAAACTCATTGCTTTATTATCTAATATGGATCTCAATACATATCCAATAGGTGATAATTTTAAGTACAAGTATCAGATACTTATTTAACTATTTTAGTGATATTCTATTTTTCTGTATGCATGTTAGATACTACAATATTTAATAATCTATCATAATTTATATAATCTAAATTATTTCATGATACTTGTCGATGTTCCATATCCTAGCCTAGTTAATTGAGTGCATTACATGCAGCTCAAAACGTAATAAGTTCAAGTCAACGCTAAAAATATTTAATCAGAGCACAATATTCATTAACACCTAGAATAACAGATAAATACATCACTCACTCAAGTACTAAGGATCCTAACTAACATAATAATGACCTCCCCCAAGTAATGATAACAGTACAAAACACCTCAACAAAGGAAAAAAACGAACACATTTCCTTCACGGTAAATCTACCGCCTTCTCTTCACTTCGGAGTTAATAAAATAATTTCCCAAACTGCCCTTGAATTTCTCACATGCGCTAATATTAATCCGTCATTAATCCACCGCCGGCTTTGGAGAGTTGATAATTAGAGTCTAATTAAAGGTTTAAGCTCGGATGGTACTTCCGTAAATAGTTGGAAAAACAAGGGTTTTTGTAGATTAGAAAGGAATATGATGCAACAATTACGTATAAAATAAACGCTGTGTGTGTGGCGCGACAAATTATCGAATAGAAGGAATTCCTCGACTGTATCGAAATTTCTGGTTTCTGATCTGAAAGGAGAGATTGAAAAATCGAATCGAATAAACAAAGGTTTGATTATTTTCTTTACACACTCGTACTTGATTCTGATTATTGTTGAGAGTATTTCGTCAGATTGATTGACCTGATGTGCTCGATTTGGTCTTAAGTCGGGTAGAATTTGTTACGGTTGGATTGTAAGACTCTCAATTTATTCAGTTTTTCATTCTTGTGTGCAGTTCGAAGTAATTAGAGCTTGTTTTTGTTCAAATGTTGGATCTTTTGGTCGCTGCATAGTCTATTTACAACGATTAAACCAAAAACTTTCTAATTTGCGTGGGTTTTTTTACTGAATTAATCAAAAAAAATTTCCAATGCATCACTTCCAATCTATTTCAACTCACCAATCCTCCGATTCTGTTCTCCATTCCCCATTTCATTAATTACTTCAAACAATTGACCCCTCTTTCCACAAATTGACTTAACTTTCATCTCCACAATCTTGAATTCTTCTCTTTCAATCTCATCCTAACCTAACAAAGCAGTTCACTTTCTTACAGCCCTACCATTTCATGAATTGAATCCTCTCTCTCCAAAATGAACGTAGTGGGAAAAGTGGGCAGCCTGATTTCCCAAGGCGTGTATTCAGTCGCAACTCCGTTTCACCCGTTCGGAGGAGCGGTGGATGTTATCGTGGTCCAGCAGGAAGACGGCACGTACCGCAGCACGCCCTGGTACTCTTGGTTATATTTATTAAAATTTACCAAAATAAATAATTATAAAAAATAAATGTATTCATATTCTAACTGTAACGGCCACGAAATTTTATTATTGTATAAAATAACACAACAGGTACGTGAGCAACATGCCCTGGTACTGTTGGTTATATTTATTAAAATTTACCAAAATAAATAATTATATTAATATTCTAACTGTCGCAATATTGAAGTTTTAAAATTTTATTATTGTGTAAAATAAAACAACAGGTACGTCCGCTTCGGCAAATTTCAAGGCGTGTTAAAAGGCGCCGAAAAGGTCGTCTCGATTTCCGTGAACGGAACCGAAGCGCCGTTTCACATGTATTTAGATAATTCAGGCCAGGCTTATTTTATGCGAGAGGTTTCTAACGGGTCGGAATCCGTTAAGGAAAGTGAAATCGGATCCGAATCGTTCAGAGTGGATTCTATTCAAGAAGAGAAGGAAGAAGATGAGGAGGAATCTTATCGGTTTCAAGAAGAGGGGAATAATGAGGAATTAGGGTTTGGGAGTTTGGAGGAGGAAGTGGAGGAGTTGGTCAAACAGTCAAACGAGCCGAACGGGTCAAACGGGTCGGATGGGTTGAATAATAATAATAATAATAATTCGGAAGTGGTATTGGTGAGTATAGACGGGCATGTTTTGACCGCTCCGATAAGGTCGACCGAGGAGAATTCTACCGAGAATTTGGATTTGGATTTCAACAACCCGCAATTCCACTTGGGGCCTGGGGAAAGTACGAGCGGGGATTTCGGGGGCAATTCTGAAGTCTGGGAAACCGGATTTATCGGGGATTTGGATGTCAAGGAAAGTCACAGAGAGGTGGTAATCGATGAGGGCATTGGCTGTAAGCGGAATTTGGAGGAGGCGGTAAGTGATGAGGAGATTGGCGGTAAGCGGAATTTGGAAGGGAGTTTGGAGGAGGCGGCGGTAAGTGATGATGGGGCGGATGGTAAGAGGAATTTGGAGGAGGCGGTAAGTGATGAGGGGATAGGTGGTAAAAGGCATTTGGAAGAGGCGGTAAGTGATGATGGGATGGAGGGTAAGAGGAAATTGGAGGATGCTGAGACGTTTAAGAGCTGTGTTGATCTGACGGCTCAGATTGAGATCAGTACGTTAATTGACGCTGAAGAAGAGAGAGAAAGTGAGGAGAGAGAAGTGGAGATTATTAAGGGAGAAGATGATGAATTGAGTGGCGATTTGGTGAATAAAGAAGAGTCTGTTGAGGGGGAATTGGTACTGGAGAGGAAACTGGAGGGCGAACAAACTGGAGAGGATGAGGATCGTAGTGTTGTTTCTGAATCGCCTAAAGTTCTTAATCAGACACAAGTTTCTCAATCGCCACAAGTTATTAATCTCTGTATGTGTTGCTTGTTTGATTATAGTTTTATATTTCAATCTAAAATGAAATTCATGGTCTCTGAAATATTTTTTCATTATTTTTTTTTTAATTTTAGGTTGTGAGATTTCGATTTGCGGAAATTTATTACGAGCTGGAATGGGCCTCGAAGCGGCAGAAGAAATATTCAAATCTCACAAAACCTCCTTAGAAGAATTCAAGCAATCTGGACCGTCCATTCTTAAAAACACAAATCTAATACTAAAAATAGAAAATAATTATTTCCCTTATCCAAAAGCAGCTCATTTAATACTCGGCAAAGCGGCTTTCGGCCCGGATTTCCATATCGACCCAAAAGACTCGATCCAAATAGAAGAACCAAAAGAAGACGATAATAACAATAGTAATAATAAGGGTATAATTGGAATTTCACCTTCTGCTTCTAGAAGGTGGAGGCTCTGGCCGATTCCGTTCAGAATGTCTCGATCCATTCAAAGAACGAACAGTACTGAGTCGACTGATGAGCTGTTTTTAGACTCAGAGCCGTTTTTACACAGCCCAACTAACTCTGACAATGCGTCAGAGCTCGGTGGGAGTGTGAGTAGTAAAATCAGCACTGCGAATAACAATGAGAATGGTTCGCCAAGAAAGCAATTTGTGAGGGCGAATTTACCGACAAATGAACAGATTGCTTTGCTTAATTTGAAAGAGGGGCAGAATAATATCGCTTTTAGCTTTACCACTAGAGTTTTTGGCAAACAACAGGTCTGTTTTTTACTTTTTATTTATTTATTTATTTATTTTGAATTAATTTTAGTTAAGTTAAGAGGGTTAATTCATTTTAATTTTAGGTTGATGCGCATATATATTTGTGGAAATGGAACGCACGGATTGTTATATCTGATGTGGATGGAACCATTACCAAGTAAATTTATTTTTATTAATGGATTTATTATAAAAAATATATATTTTGTGTTAGAGAGTGTGAATTAAATTTAGTTTTAGTTTATTGGTTATTTTCTTAATTATTATTTTTTAGGTCGGATGTGTTGGGTCAATTTATGCCTCTAGTTGGAAAAGACTGGACTCAATCTGGAGTTGCACGTCTTTTTTCTGCAATTAAAGTATATTAATCTTTTTTGTTTGCTTAAATATTAATTTATAAATGTTATTTTCAACTAATTAAAATTTAATTATTTTTTGAAGGAAAATGGGTATCAGCTGTTATTTTTAAGTGCTAGAGCAATAGTTCAGGCTTATTTGACTAGAAGCTTTCTGAACAATCTCAAACAGGTATTAAATAATAATAATAATAATAATAATAATAATAATAATAATAATAATAATAATAATAATAATAATAATAATAATAATAATAATAATAATAATAATAATAATAATAATAATAATAATAATAATAATAATAATAATAATAATAATAATAATAATAATAATAATAATAATAATAATAATAATAATAATAATAATAATAATAATAATAATAATAATAATAATAATAATAATAATAATAATAATAATAATAATAATAATAATAATAATAATAATAATAATAATAATAATAATAATAATAATAATAATAATAATAATAATAATAATAATAATAATAATAATAATAATAATAATAATAATAATAATAATAATAATAATAATAATAATAATAATAATAATAATAATAATAATAATAATAATAATAATAATAATAATAATAATAATAATAATAATAATAATAATAATAATAATAATAATAATAATAATAATAATAATAATAATAATAATAATAATAATAATAATAATAATAATAATAATAATAATAATAATAATAATAATAATAATAATAATAATAATAATAATAATAATAATAATAATAATAATAATAATAATAATAATAATAATAATAATAATAATAATAATAATAATAATAATAATAATAATAATAATAATAATAATAATAATAATAATAATAATAATAATAATAATAATAATAATAATAATAATAATAATAATAATAATAATAATAATAATAATAATAATAATAATAATAATAATAATAATAATAATAATAATAATAATAATAATAATAATAATAATAATAATAATAATAATAATAATAATAATAATAATAATAATAATAATAATAATAATAATAATAATAATAATAATAATAATAATAATAATAATAATAATAATAATAATAATAATAATTATTATTATTATTATTATTATTATTATTATTAATTTTAATTTTATTAATTTGGAACAATTTTTAACCCAATTTTTATTTTAAAATTTGGAAGGATGGAAAAGCATTACCTAATGGACCTGTTGTAATTTCTCCTGACGGATTATTTCCATCTCTTTACAGAGAAGGTATTTATTTATTTCCATATTTAATTCCATTTCTGTATTCTTTAACTTTTTTTTTAATCTAGTTTTTTCCTCTCTTAATTTCAGTAATCCGTAGAGCTCCTCATGAGTTCAAAATCGCATGTTTGGAGGTAAAAACATAACTTGATAAATTTGTTTATTTTTTTAATCTTCTTCTTTTTCCTTCATTTTATAGTCTGTTTTTGAAAGTTGCAATTATTGAATTTTGTTAGGACATAAAAGCACTTTTTCCGTCAGACTACAACCCATTTTACGCCGGATTCGGAAACCGAGATACAGACGAACTGAGTTACAGGAAAATCGGGATTCCAAAAGGCAAAATTTTCATAATCAACCCTAAGGTATTTCATAATTCCACATCTCACCCTTACCCTAAAATTCTGTAAAATTGTTTGTACTAATAATTAATAAATGGTTAATTGTAGGGTGAAGTGGCGATAAATAACTGTACCGATGTGAAATCATACACATCGTTACATACTTTGGTTAATGATATGTTTCCTCCCACTTCTTTGGTTGAGCAGGTTCAAAAAAAATTATTTTTTGATTATTTTTTATTTATTTTGAATAAAAACGTGTGGAACTGAATTCTTTTTTTTGGATGGTAATTTTAGGAAGATTTTAATGCATGGAATTACTGGAAAATGCCGTTGCCAAGCATAGACTGATAATTTTTTGAATAAAGTCAGTTTATTAGCTTAATTAGGTCTCACTAATCATTATGATTACATCAGATCTATTCTTTCTTCCTCTTTTTCTTTTCTTTTTCTTTTTCTCTTTTCTTTTTATTTTTGAGGGGATTTAAAGTGAGCATGAGGAATTCTTTAGTCGCTCTAGAATTATGTGATTATATGTGTATATTTTTGTTTATTCACGTGAGTCCATAATTTTGGACGTACTTATTTTCTCGAAACATTTTCTCAAGCTTATATCTTGTAAAAACTTAATAAACAAATGTTTAGAATTATATTTATTTTTTAAAGCAAACATAAATCGCAAACTTATTCCACTGATTAAGGACTCCTTTTTAGTTTGTGAGTGAAAGGCAAAAGAATGCCTCGAGCTTCCAATTTGCAAAAGAATGCCTCAATTTTATCTATCCACCACATATTGTCTCTCTCTAGGTCTTGTTTAGGTAGTACAAAAAAGTGATAAATATTATCTTTATTCCAAGAGAAATTATATTGCATCATTTAATCATTTTAATGACATGTTAACTAGTTAGTATTTGTACATTGAAGATTCCTAAGATAAAGCTATGGTTCTGTTTTATTATGTCAATAATCAGAGCCTATAATTTCAGTGTTAGATATATTAGGTGTACCACCAAGAAAAAAAGAACCAAAGGTATTTTTTTTAGCAAAATAAAGTATTTAAAGGTTAAAATTAATTTTTTAGTTCTTGAACTATGACTATTGTTTTTTAAAATTTATAAGCTTTTGATACACTTCAGATTAGATAAGGAGATTATTTTTTTATGATATGATAGTTAAATAGTTTGGTAATATGATATACTACCGATATAATTTGAGTAAAATATTTTTGAAATATTATTTGAACTTGAATAGTTATATTGAATGAGTAACTTATCCAGATCACAGTTGATTCATTTTTTTTTATCTTTCAAGTTAATTAATCATTGCAAATTTGCATCAAACCTACACCAACCTGTTTCAACTTTCAACCTTCAACCTTCAACCATTGCTTCCATACAGCCTAGAGAGTTGGCTAGTTACTTGGAAAAATGATATGCTTCCTAATCTCAAGAAACCATGCTTGAATAGTGATTATGTTTCTATGTAACTTTTTTGCAACATATTTAGATGATGTTAGCTAGGTTTCAATTTCAACAGATAAATTTATGTCTTTTACTATACCAAGTCAGCATCACATTTCTTTAAGTAGACTTTGGAAATATTAAATGATTCATAAGCACATCATTCCATGTTTTGGGGACAAGAGCTCTTTCAAAAATTCAAAATTACACCCTAAGCAAGTCTATTCTCTTGAGTTAATGACTTGCCATTTCTTTATATCTAACATGGCGTAAGACAAGTAAATGGGGGCAAAATGGAAGCATCACAACCCTCTTGAAATTAACAAATTAAGCAAGTGGCAGTAAAATTTGAAGTACCAAATCTCAAAAAAAAAAAAAAAAAAAAAAAAAAATTGAAGTTCCAAATTAATTATTTACTTTGACATATGTGATTAATTTGTCCTTGTCATTTCCACTCCTCTCCATTTCTATCCAAAAATGGATACATTGTTATAAAATCTTAGTAAGAGATTCAGATGATATATGAACCTTACTTCAATGACATGATATAATTAAGATGATCTTACTAGGTCATGACACTTTAATTGGCTCTATATACTAGAAAAATGCAAGATGTTACAATTACTACTAGGTCACTAATAAAAGTAGGACCTCAAAATGTCTCAATTCATTAAAATGGAAGGAAGAATAAAGGATAAGACAAGGTGAGATTAGAATGAGAACAAAAGGAAGATTATAGGGTTAATTAGGACAAGGTGGGGTCTAACCTACCCCCAATGTCTCACTTACATTAAATATTTCTTCATTCTTGTTTTTAATCATAAAACATTTTTCTTATCTTGGATGGCTAGCAATTTATGTCTTATTAATTGTTTTAGTTTGGGTCCCAATCCTTGCTTTAAAGCATGCCTTCTCTCCCTCTCCCTCCTTCCAAAGGCACCATACACACCACTCACCAAATACACACACCACACACAAAAAACAAAAAGATGGCAAAACCAATTTCTTCTCATGACCATGTGCTAGAAGAAGAATATATAGACATGGATATAAGCTCCACAAGTTTCATGTATTTGAAAAGATCATCACCTCCACATATCGCAAGAGAATTCGAATTTCACAACTCAAAAACCCCTTTAGAGAAAGAACCGATTCCTTCTCCTGCCGATGAGTTGTTCTACAAAGGAAATCTCCTTCCTCTTCACCTCCCACCTCGCATTCAAATGGTGGAAAAGCTCCTTCAAAACCCTAACAGCACCTCTCTCTTAAACCCTAATATCTTATCCAAATCGACCAATACAACTCCATTTGAGTCGTGCAATGCTTCTCCTGCCACCTCATGTTATGTCAGTGGAGAATTAAATGCTGAGGATTATTTTTACGATTGCTCGACTGGTATTGTCAGTAGCGATTCTGGTACGAAGAAATCTTGGGCTAAGAAACTCAGGTTTATAAGGCAACTAAACTTGGGTACCAAGCTCAAAGCTCCGAAAGCTTACCTCAAGTCCATTTTTACCAACAATGGCGCCAAAACAGCTGTCGCAGATGAAAAATACAGCATTCCTAAACCTAAAGACGTCTCCAACGGGTATTTAAAAAGCTGGAAAAAGAACCCGTTTGGCCAAATAAGGACCAACAGATGCATTGCTTCAAGTGCAAATATCTCAAACTCCATGAAAAATATCTCTAAGGAAGAAGAATGTGGCCACAGAAGATCTTTCTCTAGTGTGATTATAAGAAACTCGTTGAATAAATCCTCCTTTTCCTCTGTTTCTTCTTCATGCTCAAGTTCAAACTGTTCTTCTTTTTCACATGCGAGCTCTAACGGGTCGGGTCTGACTAGTATCGGACCCGTTTTGAAGAGAAGTAGTAGTGCAAATTCTGAAATGGAGAATCCGATACAAGGAGCCATTGCTTATTGCAAGAAATCTCAGCAGTTGGATAAAGTCAGAAAGACGGTGAGTGATACCGGCTTTTGTTTCAAGACTGGTACCGGTTCTAAAATCGGGGTGGATTGTGAGGAATTAGAAGAGAAATTGCTGTAAGAATTGAAAGTGAAATAATGTAATTTTGTAATTTTCTTTATTCATATGAGTAAATTACATTTCGCGCCCGACGCCCTCCTTTTGTCAAAATTTTGCAAATCTACTAATGTATATGAGTCAAAAGTTGAGATGATAGGTAGACCAACAGTTTGACTTGCTAAAGAGAAACAATGGAGAAAAAAGAGACAATGTTGATTAATTCAAATCTCGTATTCAAGAAAAGAAAAATTATGTTGAAATCAAAAAATTTAGTCATTAATCACTTATTATGTGTTAACTAGTTATCATGCATGTATATCTTTCCTTCAGAAAAGCGTCACATATATGACTTAATATTGATAAAAAATTAAAAATGTGATTATCATAGCACAGTATATTTTTTTTTCAATGCAAGCTTGAGGTGAGAGACCACACACTCAAGAAAATTATATTAATAATAAAATAGAAAAATTACAATAAGTTCAAAAACATTTCAGCACAGCAAGTTTGTTATTTTAAAATTATCCAGCCAAGATAAATCAATACAACAAAAAAATACTCTCACCTAGACCCCTAAATAATTATTTAATTTCTATTTATTCATGCTCTAAGCATGGCACAATATTTATTTGTAACATGCGGATAATTTGTAAACTTTAAACAAATTATATTAATAGTAGACCCTAACTATTTAACTTCATTTTCTATTAAATGTACTCAAAATGAGACTTGGGTCATTCAGACTCATTCTTTCCTCTCAATTTCGTTCGGTGCATTACAGTATTTTTCACATGATATGAGTGTTACATATATTTAATAGACACGATATATATAAGATAACTTTTATAAATGTTATCTCCTTTTTATCAGTACAAGCAATAAAAATATCTAATTGGCATGTTGCTCTAACTGACTTGGTGGATTTGTACGTGCTAATTATATTTAGTTCGTTCATTAGGAGCTGATCAAGACATTAACCAGTTGATTGGTTCCTTTACATCTAAATCCCAATAGCAAAAACATTATATTATTAATCGACAGTTAACCAATAAACAAGATTAAGAAAAATATTATTTGAAGTATTGTCATGGGCCAAGGAGGTTTTCAATACGGCAGACAAAGCTAAGAATCCTACTACACCAAAATATTAGACCTTTTCTAAGTCTTATTACTTAATAATATATAGCATTATTTGGTACCAGAAATAGTTATTTTGGCACCAGTAAGAATAGGCATTGTTGTAAAATTGTTCCTTTTTGTATGAGTTGTACTAGAACAGTACTAATTGGCCTAACTAGTACCGCTGAATTTTAGAGAAAGTATTGAATTAATTAATTAATTCAGTTTGATTTAATAAAATTGGCCCAACTCATTGAAATTACTGATTTTTAATCAAATAGTGTATTTTTTCTGAACGAATTGCAGAGCTTGAATGTCTCTTGCATAACATTTTCTTTTTATTGTTGTCAAGTTGCAAGAGAAACTATCAACGATGGCAGAAAATACATCAAATGTACCAAACTAACATAAATGACGCGGCAGTGACGACAAAATAAAATCACATTAAAGTAGCTTAAAATTATTAATCAAATAATATATTTCTCTTACTAAAATCTTTATATACAAATTCATTTGAATTTTCTCTTTGTTTAAACTTTCTTCTGGTACCAAATCATGGGGAGATAATGGAAGTATGTAAATAATGTAAGTATGTAAATAAGAATTGATCAGTTTGAGTTAATAAAATTGTGACAGAACATATTAATTTTTTGAGTTAGCACTAGATTCTGCCTAGACAATAGACCCTACAATATATTCCTTCTACTATTTATACAGAAAAAAAGTTGATATGAAAAAAAAACAAAGATTGATATAGACAAAAAGATGTAATTAAATGCACAATCAAGGTATTTGGCTCCAGCATGAAGCTATGGAGAAGTTATACCTAAAACTAACATAAAATAATATCACAAAACAGTTACTTACCTCTGTAATTATTTCATAATTGCATGGCATACAATACATATTCAACCTAACTAATACTCTTATTTCATTTCTCGTGTGTAAACTTTTAGAATATTTCAGTATAACCCTTATCAGAATCTAACTTGAACAAAAAAGAATATGAAAAAATTGAAGGGCCCCATCACAAATCTTGGCTTTAAAATAAAGCAGAAGCCCAAAAGAGAAAAAGGCCCAAATAAAGACAAATAAACCTTAAACTATGAAACTATGTTACTAAAAAGTCTGGCAGGATTACTAGTAAAGAGAGGCATGGTTACCCACCCATTATAATGATGTTTGATTTGCTGATGTGGCATGTTCTGATTAGTTAGGTGAATTATGGAACGTGCCATGTTTTTAATTTTCCATGAAACATGGTAACTTTATAACCGTATTAATTTGTATATCTGGCATCCATACTTAAGTAAAATAATTAATATATGAGATTTGTATTTAGTGGGGGTACATGAGTTGCGGTATGTGACATAAGGTGTATCTCTGTTTTTCTTTCTCATCTCCTGAAAAAAAGGTAGGTTTAAGAAAAAATATGACAAAAAAAGTAAAATTTATGTGCTTATTCCTGTTTAGCAATTTGTACAACATAACAAGTCACATGGCTGGACAAGATCTATTCAATTCAATGTTATCAGAACCGGACCGTACATTGACTCGGAGGAGTCTTGGGTCACCGGTTCACCGGTCGAACCAGTGAGTGAACTAGCTTAATTGCTGGTTTTCTAGAATATATTTTACAAATAAATAATATAACTTTGTATGCATCGCTTAAATTTCAAAACAAAAATTATAAGTATCAGTCACTTTATTTTATTATTACCAACACAAATAATCCACATGAAAAAAAAGGAAAGAATGAGAAAGGAAAAGGTAGCGAGAAAAAAACAAAAAAAAACTTGTTCCAGCAAAAAAAACCGGGTTCAACAGCCGGTTCAATTTTCGATTTTTCATAAAACCGGCCGGTTCAACTAAAGAAACCCGGTTTTAATGCATATCCGATCCAATTGACAGACCGAACCGAAGATCTCACTTGGTCCGGTTTTTTCCATTGAACCGAGCTGGTTTTGATTACACTGATTCAATTATTTACAGAATAGTTGTAATTTGACAGTGTGGCCTAAGATATGAATGGGTTTGCAATTTCAGCCCGGCCTGTTGCGATTTCTTGTTGTAATGTTAGCACTTCAAAGTCAAAGAGAGGAAAAAAAATTCAAGAAGATGACACAAAATCCTATATTAAATTTGAATTATTCATAATAATTTCCATACATATCAAATTCAACGAAAGAATATAAATCAAAGATTTACTATCCATATCCAATTCCGCAAAACATGTTTTGTTCCTCGAATCACCATTACACATATACAAACTATCATCTACATATCCAATAAAAGAACAAATTACAAACTAGGTTTAAAACTTAAATCAACCACCCTTTCAATATTATTTTACTCTTAAATTGCATAAATCGATTTCATTTCCGATTCTGACAAATCCGGGTTATCATACCACGAACTCGAGCCACTTCTCTTTGAAATATTCTCCTTCTTCCTGATTTTTCTCATTCTTTTCGATTTTACCACATAATAAGTCATTGTACCAAGCACACCGACCATCGTAACTCCTCCAATTACCGTCACAAGAATCGCAGCCCACAAAAATCTTCGTCCCAATACAATATATGTAGAAGCGATAAAAGAAACTGTCGTACAAACCGACGCAAGCCACATCAACTTATTAATTACCTCTATGACTCGTCTCTCGGATTTTGTCTCGCCTCGTACTACCGTAATTTGTACTACCACAACTGCTAGAGACGTAAATAATGCAATCGCATTAAATATATAAAATATTTTAAAAGAGGTGTCCTGATACACAACTGCAACACCGTTATTCTGATTCCCACCCGGCACCGTGAATATAGCGGCAAATGCTACCGTAGCGAATAGCACAGCAACAACTGTCACGGAATTTGTCGCGTTGTTTATCCCTTCGCGATGTAGTTTTCGGAGTTCTTTAGCAATTCCATCGACGTTTTTGTTGGTCTTCCTTGTTTGTACTAATTGTGTGTGAACGTCTTTCTTTATCTCGGTTACAGTTTTACGAAGCTCGTCTCGTGGTTGGTTGAGTTCTTTCGCTCTCAAAGCACCGTATCGGGATAATAATTCTTTGATTTCTGATGTTTCTTCTGAGAGGGGAAATGACTCGGCGATGTCGTACGCTGTTTTGTGGTCGCGAGTTAGCGCGTTTACATGCGTGTCGGGTAGGATTAGCAGAACATTTACGATCTGCATAAGGCACGAAAAAGAATTTAGTGAATAGAATATAATAGGCAGTTTTTGACTATGTAATATGCACAACGTACAGAAGTGTTTAAGATCCCTACATGTATTCTAAAAAAAGATCCCTACATGTAAGAAAGATTATGAACATATTGTTTAACTCTACATTAAGCACTTTATGTTTAAAATAAGATATACCTCTTTAATTAAATTTTTATTTATGTTATAGTATAATCTGATTGTAATTCTTTTGAACCTTCATAATTGTATTAGTGCTCAGTCTCCTATCACAAAAATTTAAACCGCTTTACTTTAAGCTCTGTCATTAGAATGTGATATGCAATTTGCATTAATTATTGTTGAATGTCATTTTACAGCTAGAGTGACTTACTACTCCACAAGTAGTAGTTAATATAGTCCATAAAAATATTCATTATCATGGATGTCTAGATTCTAAATTATAATTAAAAACAACTAATACCTTAGCACGTTTCTTCCTCGTAGCGACATGCAATGCAGTACTGCCGTTCTTATCAGGCAACATAACGATCGCTGGATCCACTTCAACAAGCACTTTCAACACCTCACAACTCGTCCCTTTGACGGCCATGTGTAGCGCAGTCTGGCCTTTCTTGTCAGTTCGCCTCGCGAGTTGCGGATCCTTGTCTAACAATGCTTTCACAACTTCAACATGCCCTTGTCTCGCCGCAAAATGTAACGCGTTTTTACCGTTGTCTTTTGAAATGTCGAATAAGACGGAGTCGTGTTTGAGAAGGAGATTTACAATTTCCAGATGTCCGCGGATTGATGCGGTTATAAGGGGAGTCACATTTGATGGACCGACTGTTTTACTCAGCGTCGTGTCATGCTTCAGGAGTTCTTGTACAGTATCTGCTAATAAAAAAATATATATGATAATTAGTTCATTTCTTATATGATGAAAAGTTTAGATTGCTTAAGTTTTTTATGAAAAGTTTATTATATGGCTAAAGTGATATAATATATTAACAACTTTGATTAAATAGTTTAGATTTATTGTTTAAGCTTAATAGTTATATATGAGACAAGTGACTAACTTCTCACCCTTTCAAGAAAATAAAATAAAATTATGCTCTACGTACCATATAATTAACTTACTAAACTAAAGCCATACTTCTTTTACCAAATAATTAGACATCTTAACTACTTTTTTTTTTTTAAATATAGACAACTTAACTGCCTAAAGTTATTCTCCACAAACCAATAATTAATTAGATAGCTATTATAATATATGCACTACCATCAAATTCTAAAATTATCTATAAATCAAAACATATTAATTAAATAATCTCAGATTAATTCACCTTGATGCCCTTCTCTAACAGCGACATGCAACGCATCGTACCCGCACCAATTCTTCACTCTTAAACCCTCTCTATCCAAATACTTAACCAATTCCAAAACCACATCGCGATGCCCTTTCTCTGCCGCCACGATCAACGGCGTATCTCCCACCTCGTTCGTCTCGCTCGCAACTGATGCTTGGATCTCCGCCACATCCTCCTCCACCTGAATCCCTTCCAGAATCGCCCTGACAGATGACGTGTCACCTTTACGAGCCGCCATGTGGAGCTCTGTGTCGTTGTGCCGGCCAGTGACTTGACGCACGTACTTGTTCATGCTTCTTCTCCTGTTCATTGTTTTACTGGAGACGGAAACTACGAGCGAAGGCATCGAAGGATTGTTGACCGTTTGTGTCTCCTCAATCTTTGTCGACATTTTTGGGGTTCTGAGCTAGATAGCAAGATAGGGTTTGAGGAGAGGAAAGGAGTAAAGACAGATTTATTAGGAGGAGAGGTGGCGAGATAAAGCGCAAGAAGGAAGGAGGCAGGAAGGAGAGCTTCAGAAAGAGAAATTTGCACGGAAGTTGAAAAAAAGATCGTATGTCTATGTTCTCGTGTGACAAATAGAGTAAGGGGTCGCAATATGATAGATCTGGAGCCACTTCATATATGGCTATAGAAAGATGGTAGAGAAGAACTACAGTGGGGATTAATGGATCGTTGCTTAGTGAAGGCGCGAAGACTGTTGGCGCCGCCGAGCCTTGGGCCCAATCCAATTAACTACTCCTCAATTAACAGTCCAGTCCAGTACTATAACAAACCTCCTTCTTTCTTTCTTTTTTTTTTTTTTTTTTTAACTTAGCCAATTCTTTTGGCTAGGATTTGTAATGATTTGATTTGTATTGAACTCTCGGATCCTTTCTATTTATATTAATGAAGGCTCTCAGGTTCAACCTGGGTCTATTTGTCAGCAAAAAAAAAACAGTCCAGTCCAAGTACTAAAGTGACCATTCTTTTGCATTTACATATGGACCCCTGATTTTTCTTTATTTGCAAGCTCCTTTCGAAAATATTGAATAACTGAGAAGAATATTGTCTTTAGAAAAAAAAAAGTGCTTTAATTTTTCTTTTTAAATAACTCAAAGGTAGGCAAGAAAATCGTCAGTAACCTTTTAGGTAAGGATTAATAGTATTCTCGGTTAAAGCATGAATAAATAACATAATCTGTTTGGACTCTTATACTTATTGTGGATATTTTGTGTCCTTTATCCTTATAGCCTGTGCAACTTTTTTTTTTTTTGATCGTCTGTGCTTTACACACAGAGGGCCATACGATAATGTAGCACATCAACATAATCTCTTCTTTTTTAAAATTCCCACGTGCTTATTTGGAACAGGTCGTCACATCAGTTAACGAAATAAACATGGTTAAGGCCCATCATCCTCTGAAATTATTACTTCTAATCCAAATACAATGATTTTTTTGCTGTACACGCTAATCCAAATATAATGTATGAGTCTAGCCCAGCATAGTTCAGCCCATTATTATATTTGGGCCTGAAATTATTGCTTATAATTCGAATATAATATTAGTCCAGCCCATTAAGCATGGTTCAAGCTCAACCCATCACTCTATTTGGGCCTCTAATTATTACTTCCCGTCCAAAATAATATATGAATCTAGCCCACTAAGCATGATTCAGGCCCATTACTTTATTTAGGTCTGAAATTATTACCTTCTAATTCCAAACATATATGTCATGAGTATAGCCCATTAAGTATGATCCTCTCCGGTTATTAGAAAATGGATTTAGCCATTGTTATCTAATATGGACTAATTGTGATGGTTCCATGTAAGGGATATAGATATCCAGTTTTTGTTAACTGGAGAGAAATTGAACAAACTAACAATACTACTAGGGGTTACTAACAATTAAGTACTGAGCAAAACGCATTGGAACTGGAATCACTAGTTAATAACTCCACACTAACAATTAATTTCCTGAAACAGAAACATTTTCTCTCTATTTAAATGCTTCCTCATGCTCGATTTTATATTGTCACATTCCCAACTCTTCTCTCTCACAAAACCGATACAGAATATCAGAAAAAAAATGGTGGAAACGGTGCAAAGACCGTATCAGAATGTGGATAAGACATTGTTTGGTCTCGCCGGTCAGGCTGAGGGGTTTGGCCGGCACGCAATCGGCGGCCAAAATGGAGATATTTATCATGTCACCACCTTAGCTGGTATTATTTTTATACCCCTCTCTATTTTTCCTTGTTACAATAAATATTGTTTTATCTTTCAAGGAATAATTATGATCTTATGCCTTGTTTACATGACATATAACTCAACTTTATAAAAAAAAAATAACAATAAATAAATAAGTACAAGATCATTCTTATAATAATCTGATTAAACAGATGACGGTCCTGGTTCACTAAGAGACGGATGCCGCAAAACCGAGCCTCTATGGATCGTATTTTCCATTTCCGGCACGATAAATCTCAACTCAGGCTTACGAGTCTCATCCTTCAAAACAATAGACGGTCGTGGTCAACGGATAAAGTTGACCGGAAAGGGATTATTGTTGAGAGAATGTGAGCACGTGATTGTGTGCAATTTGGAGATCAAAACCGGGAGAGGACCCGACGTGGATGCGATTCAGATCAAACCGGACTCGAAACATGTTTGGATCGATCGGTGCAGTTTGTCAGATTTTGACGATGGGTTGATTGATATTTCTCTTGGAAGTACGGATATTACCGTTTCGAGGTATTTTAATACATTTTTCTTTTAATTAAATTGAAGGTATTTTTATCCACTACAAGAAAAGATGCTCTTAATCATGGTTTTGTTTGCTCATATACATGGTCTAAACCATAATAAGGCGCATCTACACATAGTTTTGAAACTGATCTGTTTCTTTTTGTTGAATGGGGTAAAGTCTTGTGTTCACTAATAAAATATTCTAAAGTATTATATAAAAAAAGAAAAATAAATTAAATTTGCAAAAAAGAAGTAGAAAAAAGTACTAAAAAAAATATTAAATACATTATTTTTTTTCTTGTTTTCATGCTTTTTCAGATTGAGTTTGTAATAAAATTACATACATTAAGTTCTTATTAGATACGTTATTTTATGAGTAGGTGTCATTTTTCAAATCATAATAAAACGATGCTGATCGGGGCTCGGCCGTGTGACACAAACGATAGAGATATTCGTGTAACGATTCATCACTGCTTCTTTGACGGAACCCATCAGAGGCATCCACGTGTCAGGTTTGGAAAGGTCCACCTGTACAATAATTACACCAGAAACTGGGGCATATATGCTGTTTGTGCTAGTGTAGAATCACAGGTACATATTACTTTTCAAAATTTTCAGATTTTGAGTTTTCTCTTTATTATTCTGAATTAATTTATTTGATTTTTTTTTTCTTCCTACAGATAGTGTCTCAATGCAACATATATGAGGCAGGAGAAGTGAAACAAGTTTTCATGCATCTTACTGAACAGGTTCAACAGTCTTTTCATCTTTTATTTATTACATTCAACGAACTAAACTATGTATACATAATTAAATACTTTGTGGGACGTATTATGATAAAAAAATGAATTATTTTTGTTGTGCAGGCAGGAGATAAGGAAGAAGGAACACATGGATTTGTTAGGTCAGAAGGAGATTTATTTTTTAATAATGCAGGAACCCAAGCTGAATCAGAACTGATAAATGAAGAATTGGTATTTCAAGTCAAGGAACATTACGAGTCGTGCTCTGTTGAACCCGCAACAGAAGAGCTTAAAGAGTCTGTGAAACAATGTGCAGGATGGCAAGAAATAACAATGCCGAGTTGTGAATTATAAAATGTTGATTGAATCATTTGTGTAATAATAATTTGGATGCTTTTAGGAAGTTTCTTTTGTAATAAAATTTATTTCTGTTTTTTTTTTTTGAAAATAAAATTTATTTCTGGTTTATGAAATGTATTTTGTAAATTTTTATATTCTAAGAAAAAAGGAATTTAGACCTCATAATGCTTATACATGATGCACTCAAAACCAGGTATCTAATTCCTGGTTGTATAACCAAGTGTTCATCTCCTGATTGTTATGAATCCATGAGTTAAATTATTGATATTATTAAAATTATGACGTAAAGTCAAACGTCATTTTATCACAATAAATCCTGGTTTTGTAAGTCAGGTCGCTGTTTAATTTTCCTTAATGATGAAGGAAAATGACAGAATAGTACTAACCACACATGAATTGACTAATTTCAATCCATAGAAAAATCAATACATTCTGTTTGAATAAAAAAACTTGAATGACTTTTTAATTATAAATATCCAAAGCCCTATCACTACCAAAGACAAACCATTCCAACATTTTCATTAAATCGTGGTTTTCTTTCTTCTAGCAATTTTCTCTCAAGATTAAAATGGAGCATGTTAAATATGAAGAGGTTAGAATTTATTATTTTTTTTAAAGGAAAAAGAGCTATTTACAAGTTACAAACTTAATATCTCATACCATGTGACATAATTAATAAAAAAAAATCAAATGATTTAATCTCAGTTTTTAAATTTAAACTCTTTTCAGGAATTCATTTCAAATTCGCGTGGAATCCGACTCTTTACATGCAAATGGCTTCCATTAGAAACAGAACCAAAAGCTCTAATCTTTCTTTTACACGGTAATATATCTTTTTGATGATATTTAATTAGCAACTAATTAATATAATTTGTATTTTAAAATTTTATATTTTTTTGTTTTAAAATTTAATTTTCAGGTGTTGCGGCAGAGTGCAGTGTATCTCTGCAAGGTTTTCTCAACAAAATTTGTTTCTTCGTTTTACAAAAATGGAGTAATTTTTTTATAATAAATTGGTTTTAAAAAAAGATTTTTTTCCGATTAGGTACCGCAATAAAACTAGTACAAGCAGGTTATGCAGTTTATGGTATAGATTATGAAGGGCATGGTAAATCAGATGGTACAAAAGGATATATTTCAAATTTCGATCATTTAGTCTCTGATTGTTCTGATCATTTCAAAAATATTTGCGGTACGTAGAAAATAATTATTTTCATGTTTTTTCTTTCTTTTGATGAAATTGTTTAATTTAATTTTATTGAATTTCAGAAAAAGATGAAAACAAGAACAAAAAAAGATTTCTATTTGGGTTTTCGATGGGAGGTGCAGTAGCAATAAATATGCATAAAAAAGATCCATTATTTTGGAACGGTGCAGTTTTATTAGCCCCTATGTGTAAGGTGCACAAATTTTCATTTTTATTTTTTCTAAAATATGAGAAAAAATAGAAGAAAAAAGTAAAAGGTTAATTTATTATGAAAATTATTTAATTCATTAGATCTCTGACGAAATGATGCCTGGGCCATTCTTAATAAGCGCATTAAAAATTCTATGCAAAATCGCTCCTAAATGGAAAATTCTACCGAGTACAGATATGCTTGACAAAGTAATAAAAAATCCTCAAATTAGAGAAGAGGTAAACAAACGAATATTCTTCAAATTCACACGATTATAATTACATATTAATATACATCTATCCTAACATTTCATTTTTTTTAATTATAATTACATATTAATATACACCTATTCTAACATTTCAATTTTTTTAATTAAGTTAGGTCCGATCAAATCCATACATGTACAAGGACAGTCTTCCCTTGAACACCGCTCATGAACTTCTTATGGCTAGCATTCAAATCGAAAAAACCTTAAATCAAGTACACATTATTTAAAATTAATTCTACTAATTACCATCAATTATTATATTCTTTATTTATTTCCACCAAATGATATTATTTTTTATTTTTTTTTATTTTTGAGGTGTCATTTCCTTTCTTGGTTATGCACGGAGGCGCTGACGTGGTAACGGATCCTTTGGTTAGCAAAATGTTATATGAATCGGCTTCAAGTTCTGACAAAAGCTTGAAAGTATATCCCGGTTTTTTGCATGCAATTACGGCTGAAGAACCACAAGATTCAGAACTTGTTTTCTCGGATTTCATTTCTTGGCTCGATCGGAGATCTTGACCTATTAGACATTTGTTGTGTGATTGTTAATTAATAAAATGGTATAAGTTAGATATTGTCATAAGTTAGATATTGCAAAACATTTCTTTGAGATTTAATAAAACATGATATATTGATTTTATTGTTGTTTTTTGTATGTGTTCTCAAGCTTGCTAAAAGTGAAAAAAAAAATGCAAAAAAGATGAAAGTTTTTCTTGATTTTATTGAAGATAAACAGTGAAAGTGAAACTATTGCTCAAACTACCATCTTGAATCGACTTAATTATAGCAAAACCACTCGCTTCATCATATTTACCAGTACCTCCAACTACTGAAATCTGAGATTCCCCAAATCAGCACTGTGAACCCCAAAGAACCTCAAACTATCCTTCAATTCGCCATCAATCGGCGGCCAAAATGGAGATATTTATCATGTCTCCACCTTAGCTGGTATTATTAGGGGTGTCAATGGATCAGTTTCGGGTCGGATCCAGGTAGTATCCACATGCGGATCCAATTTAAATTCAAAATATTCAAATACGAATCCAAATCCATTCAGAAAATAAAGATTCATATGCGAATCTAAACCCATTAACGAAACGGGTTTCGGATCGGATTTTGGATCATGTCATCAAGTTTAAAAGAAAACTATAAATGAGTAAAATCTCATAAAATACGTGATTTATTGCCCATTTTTTCTTGCCAAACATTCACTCTAATTAATTTCTTATATATATCATAAAAATACGGAATTTCTTGCCCATATTTTCGCATTTATTATTTTGTTGTTACATAGATATATTTACTATATATTAATTGTCGGATTCATATTGGGTTTCGGATTCGGATCTTGCAAGATCTAAATACAAATCCATTAAACTAGCGGATCTTTTTCAAAAATTCAAATGCGAATCCATTTTATTATCGGACAAATTTTTTCGATCCACATGTGAATCCATTCACTCGGATTAAGATCGGGTTATCGGATTATGGGTATCCATTGACACCCTTGGTATTATTTATATACCTCTCTCTATTTTTCCTTGTTACAATAAATATTGTTTTTTATCTTTTAAGGAATAATTATGTATTATCTTATGCCTTGTTTACATGACATACATCTCAACTTTATCAAAATAATAAATAAATAAAAATAAGTATAAGATCATTCTTATAGTAATCTGATTAAACAGATGACGGTCCTGGCTCACTAAGAGATGGATGCCGCAAAACCGAGCCTCTATGGATCGTATTTTCCATTTTCGGCACGATAAATCTCAACTCAGGCTTACGAGTCTCGTCCTTCAAAACGATAGACGGTCGTGGTCAACGGATAAAGTTGACCGGAAAGGGATTATTGTTGAGAGAATGTGAGCATGTGATTGTGTGCAATTTGGAGATCGAAACTGGGAGAGGACCTGACGTGGATGCGATTCAGAACTGATAAATGAAGAATTGGTATTTCAAGTCAAGGAACATTACGAGTCGTGCTCTGTTGAACCCGCAACAGAAGAGCTGAAAGAGTTTGTGAAACAATGTGCAGGATGGCAAGAAATAACAATGCCGAGTTGTGAATTATAAAATGTTGATTGAATAATTTGTGTAATAATAATTTGGATGCTTTTAGGAAGTTTCTTTTGTAATAAAATTTATTTCTGGTTTATGAGATGTATTTTGTAAATTTTTATGTTGTAAGAAAAAAGAAATATAGATTGCTTAATGCTTATACATGATGCACTAAAAACCAGGTACTTAATTCCTGGTTGTATAACCAAGTGTTCATCTCCTGATTGTTACGAATCCATGAGTTAAATTATTATTGATATTATTAAAATTATGACGTAAAGTCAAACGTCATTTTATCAAAATAAATCCTGGTTTTGTAAGTCAGGTCGTTGTTTAATTTTCCTTAATGATGAAGGAAAATGACAGAATAGTATTAAACACACAGGCATTGACTAACTTCAATCCATAGAAAATTCAATAAATTCTGTTTGAATAAAAAAACTTGAATGACTTTTTAATTATAAATAGCCAAAGCCCTATCACTGCCAAAGACAAACCATTCCAACATTTTCATTAAATCGCGGTTTTCTTTCTTCTAGCACTTTCTCTCAAGATGGAGCATCTTAAATACGAAGAGGTTAGAATTTATTATTTTTTTTAAAGGAAAACAGAGCTAATTACAAGTTACAAACTTAATATCTCATACCATATGACAATTAATAAAATATTTTTTTTTTCTTCAAGATATCTCAGTTTTTAAATTTAAACTCTTTTCAGGAGTTCATTACAAATTCGCGTGGAATCCGACTTTTTACATGCAAATGGCTTCCATTAGAAACAGAACCAAAAGCTCTAATCTTTCTTTTACACGGTAATATATTCTTTTGATGATATTTAATTAACAACTAATTAATATAATTTGTATTTTAAAATTTTATATTTTTGTTTGAAAATTTAATTTTCAGGTGTTGCGGCAGAGTGCAGTGTATCTCTGCAAGGTTTTCTCAACAAAATTTGTTTCTTCTTTTTACAAAAATGGAGTAATTTTTTTATAATAAATTGGTTTTGAAAAAAAATCCGATTAGGTACCGCAATAAAACTAGTATAAGCAGGTTATGCAGTTTATGGTATAGATTATGAAGGGCATGGTAAATCAGATGGTACAAAAGGATATATTACAAATTTCGATCATTTAGTCTCTGATTGTTCTGATCATTTCAAAAATATTTGCGGTACGTAGAAAATAATCCTTTTCATATTTTTTTCTTTCTTTTGATGAAATTGTTTAATTTAATTTTATTAAATTTCAGAGAAAGATGAAAACAAGAACAAAAAAATATTTTTATTTGGATGTTCAATGGGAGGCGCAGTAGCAATAAATATGCATAAAAAAGATCCATTATTTTGGAACGGTGCAGTTTTATTAGCCCCTATGTGTAAGGTGCACAAATTTTCATTTTTATTTTTTCTAAAATATGAGAAAAAATAGAAGAAAAAAGTAAAAGGTTAATTTAATAAGAAAATTGTTTAATTCATTAGATCTCTGACGAAATGATGCCTGGACCATTCTTAATAAGCGCATTAAAAATTCTATGCAAAATCGCTCCTAAATGGAAAATTCTACCGAGTAAAGATATGCTTGACAAAGTAATAAAAAATCCTCAAATTAGAGAAGAGGTAAACAAACAAATATTCCTCAAATTCACACCATTACAATTACATATTAATATACATCTATCCTAACATTTCATTTTTTATTATAATTACGTATTAATATACATCTATTCTAAAATTTCAAATTTTTTTAATTAAATTAGGTCCGATCAAATCCATACATGTACAAGGACAATCTTCCCTTGAACACCGGTCATGAACTTCTTATGGCCAGCATTCAAATCGAAAAAACCTTAAAACAAGTACAAATTAATTCTACTAATTACCTTCAATTATTATATTCTTTATTTATTTCCACCAAATGACATTATTTTTTATTTTATTTTTATTTTTGAGGTGTCATTTCCTTTCTTGGTTATGCACGGAGGCGCTGATGTGGTAACGGATCCTTTGGTTAGCAAAATGTTATATGAATCGGCTTCAAGTAATGACAAAACCTTGAAAGTATATCCCGGTTTTTTGCATGCAATTATGGCTGAAGAACCACAAGATTCAGAACTTGTTTTCTCTGATTTCATTTCCTGGCTCGATCAGAGATCTTGACGCATTAGACATTTGTTGTGTGATTGTTAATTAATAAAATGGGTTATTCTTATATTGTCATACGTTAGATATTGCAAAATATTTCTTTGAGATTTAATAAAACATGATATATTGATTTTATTGTTGTTTTTTGTATGTGTTCTCAAGCTTGCTAAAAATGAAAAAAAAAATGCAAAAAAGATGAAAGTTTTTCTTGATTTATTGAAGATAAACAGTGAAAGTGAAACTATTGCTCAAACTACCATCTTGAATCGACTTAATTATAGCAAAACCACTCGCTTCATCATATTTACCAGTACCTCCAACTACCGAAATCTGAGATTCCCCCAAATCAGCACTGCGAACCCCAAAGAACCTCAAACTATCTTTCAATTCCCCATCAATGGAAGTAAAACTAGCCTTAATCGCCAAAATACTACTGGAATTATCCACTAAACTGGTCACTGACACGCCATTAACTTGCCCGATTAAAAGCATACCTGTTTCTCCTTCGCCTCGTAGCTCTTGATCTATGATTGCCAATTTTCCTGCCTCTAATGCTTCTGGATTTGTCAAGAAGGTGAGAAAGCTCGTAGATTGATCGAGTGAAGTTTGAGGCGTGAAAAGGCTGGTAGGACCGGTACCGGAACCAGGCAAAGGTTCGGTACCGGTCATGTAGAAGGTGATCGTTTGGTCCGAGTTTTGGTTCAACGGTCTTGAAGTGGTGGTACAAGTGTTGAACAAGATGAAGATTGAGAGGAGAAACAAGGAAATGAAATGCTGTTCTTGCCTTTGCATTATGAAGTTTGTGATATGTTTTTTGTGAGAAGAAGAGAAATTGGTGGTTTAAGTTGTTTGAATCAAATCATTGATTATGTGTTAGGATTGTTGGTTTTGTTGTAGCAATCATCATGAAGCAGTTGAAAAGAAGGGTCTTAAAGTCCGGGAATTACATTCCCGGATTTAGATTAACGGCGTTTGAATAAAATCGGGATTTGAAATCCCGTGTCTTTCTCCGTTTAGTCAAAACCCAAAGTCCGCCGTCTTTGCGCAGCTCAGAGAAGAAGAAGGAAAGAGAGAAAGAAAGAAGCGAAGAAGAGAGAAACAAAGAAGAAAACCAAAATCAAATCGAAGAAGAAGAAGCAATGAAAATAGAAGAGGTTCAATCGACGACGAAGAAGCAGAGAATCGCGACGCACACCCACATCAAAGGCCTCGGCCTCGACGTAAGCAAACGAACTAGGGTTTATCTAGGGTTTTGGGTTCTTATCATACCTTCTCATCTTCTTCTTTTTTTCGTTTTTGCAGGCGAACGGCAATGCGATTCCACTTGCGGCGGGATTTGTGGGACAGGTGGCAGCACGAGAGGCGTCTGGATTGGTGGTTGATATGATAAGGGGGAAGAAAATGGCGGGAAAAGCTTTGCTTCTTGCTGGACCGCCAAGTACTGGAAAGACGGCTCTTGCTCTTGGAATCTCTCAAGAGCTTGGAAGCAAGGTGACAATTTTGATTCTTTGTTTGTAGTATTGTGCTTTTGGTGATGATTTTTTTGGGGTTTTTTTTGTTTTGTTTTGTTTGACTGATGGTGTTTGTGATTTTGTTAGTTGTTTGCTTTTGAACCATGTTAGGTGTTTGTTAAAATGCTTGAAAGAAGTATACAATAATAAGGGTTTAAGAAATATCTGACGTTTCTTATATAAAACTCTTGAAAGACTGGCATTCAATCAAGTAAATCTAACAAAAATAACTCAACTTTACGAGTTTTACCGATACTTATATTAATATTCCTCACATTAATATTTTATATTTCTTACATTAATTTAATATTTTCATTTAATCAAGGTCCCTTTCTGCCCAATGGTCGGCTCAGAAGTATACTCAACCGAAGTAAAGAAAACAGAGGTTCTAATGGAGCATTTCAGGCGAGCAATCGGCCTACGTATCAAAGAAAACAAAGAAGTCTACGAAGGAGAAGTAATACTCAAATCTCTCTCTCTCTCTCTCTCTCTCTCTCTCTCTCTCTCTCTCTCTCTCTCTCTCTCCACTAATTCTCCACTCAAAATATTTTATTTATTTCTAAATTTATTTTTAGGTTACGGAAATGTCGCCAGAAGAAACAGAGAGCACGACAGGTGGATACGGAAAAAGCATAAGCCATGTAATAATCGGCTTGAAAACCGTCAAAGGCACAAAACAACTCAAACTTGATCCTACAATTTACGACGCCTTAATCAAAGAAAAGGTACATTATTTTGTGTAATTACGCATTTTCCTTTCCTTATTTCCATAACAACGTCATCTCAAAAGTACTAATACCAACAAACAGTAAGGTCTTTTTACAACCTTTTTTACAACTTTCAACAATTAGGGGTTTATTTGCAATTTTGACATAATGCTGGGTATTTCTGCAAATTTACCATTTTTTTTATCTTTCTCCTCAATCAACCTGTATTTTATCTACTTATACTTTTTCTATACTTATTTCTCTAATAACATCATCTCAACACTCTCATTAGCAACAAACGTTTCTACAATCTCCTTAGAAGTTATAGAACAGACCACCGCTTTTGCAGCTCTCAACAACTCAGGGGTGTATTAACAATTTCGAACTAATGATGGGTTTTTGTGCGAATTTGTTTGATTTGACAGGTGGCGGTTGGAGATGTGATATACATAGAGGCGAATAGTGGAGCTGTAAAGAGAGTTGGAAGATGTGATGCTTTTGCGACGGAATTTGATCTTGAGGCTGAAGAGTATGTGCCGATTCCTAAAGGCGAAGTCCATAAGAAGAAAGAAATCGTCCAAGTAATTATTTATTTTATTTATTTATTTATTTAATAATTTGTTTGTTTGTTTGTTTATATGATTTATTTAATAATTTGTTTGTTTGCTTGTTTATATGATGACCTTTTAGTTTTTATTGCTTTGTATGATTTATGTATATTAATAAGTGGATAATTATCTATTTGTTTAATAATTATTGATTTATCTAGTAATTAATTAATTATTTAATAACCTCTCATTTGATATATTTATTTATTTACTTTGTGTGATTTATATATATTAATATGTTAGGGACCTAGAATCTAGCCCTAGAAATATATCCAGATCCATTCTAGTGATATTACGAGTCATTGTCATTATTGTTTATTTATGCATAGGTAAAGGAAAATGATATATTTTATTTATTTGGTATGATTAATATTTTTGAATAATTAGGATGTAACGTTGCATGATTTGGACGCGGCAAATGCAAGGCCGCAAGGCGGGCAGGATATTCTCTCTCTCATGGGCCAAATGATGAAGCCTCGTAAAACTGAAATCACCGAAAAATTACGTCAGGAAATTAATAAGGTCTTTTATTATTTCATTTATCGTTCTTTTTGTGATTTGATAATGTGGTATAATTTGTAGTTAATAGCGGATTGTTTTGTTAATAGGTTGTGAATAAGTATATTGATGAAGGGATTGCTGAGCTCGTGCCGGGTGTGCTATTCATTGACGAGGTATTTTATTTGTTAATTTTATTTTTTTTTAATTTATGAATTTATTTTGATTTTTTAATGATTTTTTGCAGGTGAATATGTTAGATATAGAGTGTTTTTCGTACCTGAATAGAGCGTTAGAAAGCACTTTAGCGCCGATCGTGATTTTCGCCACAAATCGAGGAATTTGTAATGTTAGGTATAAATAATAAATAAATAATTTTATTTTTGTTTATATTTTTCATTTTTGAAACTTTTTTTTGTGGTTAATTAATTTATTTGTTTTAATTAGAGGAACGGATATGACAAGTCCACATGGGGTGCCTGTCGATTTATTAGACCGACTTGTTATAATAAGGACAGAAACTTATGGTCCCACTGAAATGATTCAGGTAAATTAATTTTATATAGTATTTATTTATATTTATAGCAAGTTTAATATTTTATTAATTTTAATGATGTTTGTTTTAGATACTTGCAATAAGAGCACAAGTAGAGGAGTTAGAAATTGATGAAGAAAGTCTCGCTTTTCTTGGAGAAATTGGACAACGTGCTTCTTTAAGGTAATATTTTTAATTATTATTTCATTTAAAAATTTAATTTAATGATTTTTTTAATAATAAAAAGTTGATTTAATAAATTTTGTTTTTTTTGGCAGGCATGCAATTCAATTGCTTTCGCCAGCTAGTATTGTAGCAAAGACTAACGGAAGAGATAAAATTTGCAAGGTATTAAATATTCTTACGATTTAGTATTATTTTTCACAGTTTATTTTATAATATTCAAATTTTGAAGTTTTTTAATTTGATTTTTTTTTAACTATGATTTTGTAGGCTGATATAGAGGAAGTTAGCTCGCTTTACTTGGACGCCAAGTCTTCGGCAAAACTTCTACAGGAGCAGCAAGAGAGATATATTACTTAAATTAAATGTATTTTTTGCCTATATTTAAGATTGTTTATTTGGCGATTTCTCTTATTGGATTTCATGAGAAAAAATTAATCTGAATTTTTGGAAATTGGTTGTAACATTAGGTATTATCTGTTGTAAGGGATATACTCTTTTCTGTATTTGAAGAATGCTGATTTAAATTATTTTAATTTCATTCAATTTGTTTACTTTTCTCTTTGGATTGTTTAATTTTCACTTAATTTGAAAGAAAATTTAGAAAAAGTGGGTTATCATGAATGCTCATTACTGGGTCCAAATTTAATCGTACTATTTATCATTTTCATGATTTATGATATTAAGCATTCATGTTGAGAGAGAAAATGCAAATTAAATTGGCAACCAATAGTAACCACTTAAAAAATGAACGAGTCACAAAAGAAATCATTAGCAGTCACTGTAGTCAAATAGTGCATCAAGTAGTATTTGTTTGTGTGGCCATCTGTGTGGCGAGTCACTGCGCCATAAACTCTTCATATGTCGACTCGCTATGTAACAAGGCACACAAGCAAGACAGAAATATATATAGCTCAAGTCCATGCTTTAAATAGCAATCTCACCATTCCAAAACTTGGTGAAGAAACGCTCGACAAAAGGTCTGAAAATGGGAGAATCATCAGCTTCTTACATCAGATTGGTAGGTTAATTATTTATATGAACTGTTTGTTTCTTTTCTTTTCATGTATATAAAATTTGTTCATGTTTTATTTAGGTGCAACATCTGATAGAGAAATGCCTTTGTTTCAAAATGAGCAAGGAAGATTGCATCGAAGCCCTTGACAAACATGCAAATATCAAGCCCGTCATCACTTCTACAGGTCCATACTACACAATTTCATTTCAATGTCGAAGTTACATTTTCATATAGTTTTCTCATATTAACATCTCTCATTAACTGTTCATGTGAAGTGTGGAATGAGTTGGAAAAGGAAAACAAAGAATTCTTTGATGAATACAAAAAGGGGCAGGAGGGAAGAAGGATCGTAGAGATCGAGACAATGCATACAATCCAAAACATGCTTTTAGAGTCTTCTCCCTTGAAACATCCCAAATAGCGGGTTCAATCCTAGCCGTTAATTTTCCCACAATTCAACCTCCAATTTTATTATTATTTATGTAAGATCAGAAATTAAAGCCAATAAAAGGCACAATTATCTCTCAATTCCTCCTCCTCCTAAACTATATCATAACATTTTATATCTCTCATGCTAACCTGATTCATTCCGAAATTACCAGACTAACAAAACAAAACAAAAACAGAAACTATGATTACTAACTAATTAGCATCAACTCATCACACTTCCTGATTCCAAACCTCCAAAACATAAAAAAAACAAAAACCATCACCCAATTATTCCTCTCCCAAAGCCTAACTAATCAATCACACTTCCGCCTGGCCATGCTCACTGCTCAGGCCGATGCATAAACTCATAATCCAAATGCACAAACGCCCGCTCCACCTCTTCAAGCACCTCCAGCTTCTCCTACAACGCCTCCCCAATATCGTGCGTGTATTTTAATGCCATTTCTTGCGGCAACACAATATCCACCTCGACAATTTTTATCTTTTCGTTTTATCCTCATACCAACACAATTAGCACGCGAAATTAACAAGCAAACAAACACACGCACACACACACAATCCAGTCAGACAAAACAAGAACGCAAACCACCATCAATAATCATCAAATCAAAACTAACTCAACCACACTTCGTGATTCCAAAAGTCTCCAGTATTAAAAAAAACATAAAAAATATTATTTTCCCAAACCCTAACTAATCAATCATGCTGCGCCGCCTGGCCATGCTCAGGCCGGTGCATAAACTCATAATCCAGATGCACGAAAGCCCGCTCCACCTCCTCCAAAAGCTCCAGCTTCTCCTGCAACGCTTCTCCGATATCGTGCGCGTCTTTTAGCGCCATTTCTTGCGGCAGAACGATATCCACCTCTACAAAGTAGTGGGACCCGAACGTGTAGGCCCGCACCGTGTCTATGTGTTTGATCGACTTGTGGTGGTTCCAACAGAGATAGGTTAGTTTTTGGAGGAATTCTGGAGAAGCGGATTGGCCGACTAAGGAGTTCACGTTTTCCAAGACCGTCATCGACCAGGTGCGGATTGTGTAGATCGCCAGCTGGCGGAATAAGAGAGATTGGTTAGTTGAGGTTAGTTGAGAGGGACATTTGTGATATGGCCCTTTGGATTTTTGGAATGAACCTACCTGTATGGTTCGGAAACTCGGTCAAACATGTATGAGTTAAGTTAAGTGAATATTTTTATGGATGAAAATACCCCTCATTAGATGTTGCTTTTTCAGTATATTTTGTTTTATAGGTTTATAAAACAAAATATTTATTTTCTCTGGTTTATAAAATACAATCAGCGTTACCTTATATCACATTTAAACAATATATGGAAAATTAACATCTAACGAGGGGTATTTTCATCCATAAAAACATTTACTCGACTGAATCATACGGGTTTTGCCGAGTTTCCAAAATATGCATATTATAAAAATTATTATTTACAATAAAGCCCCTGAATGACTTACAACAATGGCTCCAACAGGGTCGATCCAGCCCTTGAAATAATTAGCGAGTAGAGCAGCAATCAAACCAATTAAATTGGTAATGACATCAAAAAAGTGGTCTTGTGCATAAGCTTTAACGATCTCATTGGTGAAGGAGCGGCAGTAGAGGACCAATCCCAGCTTGACAAGTGTCACTGCTAACATTATGTTCACCAGCCACTTCTCCTGCTCCCCGCTCAGACTGAACTCATCCTCCTGTTATGTTATGTTATGTTATGCTATGTTATGTTATGTTATGTTATGTTTAGTTGGATGATTATGTAACGGTAATTTAATATGGTCACGTTGTGCGGCATTTTGTTATGAGATTAGGGTTATAGAAATATATTTTTTATTTATAAGGTCTATATTGCAAATATTATAACTGAGTGTAGCAAATTAAAGAAATAATATTTGCATTATAGACCCTATTATGCTTTTTAGTTATTCTGTGTGGCATTTATGTATAAAATTAGGGTTTCAGAAATATATATTTTTATTTGTGTGTGTGTGTGTGTGTATATATATATATATATAACTTACATCAGATATGAGGGACCGTATAGATTCAAGAATAATTTGGAGACCCAGTGTTGCCATAACAGACGCAAAAACAAGAATTCCCTAAAAAATACAAATTAATAAAAATTAAAAATTAATAAAAAAAGTATTAACAAAAAAGTATTTTTTTTTCAATTAAATTTGGTACGAGTGGTTGCATGCGTCTCTTGCCGATGGGATATCGGTACGGGTTCGGAGTCTGCATAGAGAAGGCGGTAAACCAAAGAATGAAACCCGATAAGAGATCCAATAAGGAATCTAGAGTCGAGGCGATAATCGCTAAAGATCCACTTTTAACCGACGCGTAAACTTTCGCCGCGAATAATATCATATTCGCTATGTTAGATAACCTTATCGCCAGCGTCTCGCTTCTCTTCACTTTCTCACGCTCCTCCTGTTAGAAAAAAGGTTGGGAAATTGGTTTAGTGAGAGGTGGTAAGTGGGATTGGGTGAGGTGGTAAGTGACCTTGGTTAGGCCGGGAAGGAAACCGCGCTCGGCGAGAGTGTCCATTTCGTTGAATCCATCCAGCATTTCGGCTTGTTGTTGGTAGTATTCAGCTACTCCATCTTCACTTGCTGTTAAGAATGGATTTTTAATTGTGTAATTAATTAGTGAAATTAATTTTGTTGATTTCATGTTTGTTCTCAATTGTTAACAAAAATGAGGTAATTAGTATTGAAATCAGCTCTTGTTTTGGTAATTTAACAATTTTGAGAAACCATTTAATTAGTAGTAAGAGGTAAAAAAACAGAAGAACAAAACTAATTTAGAAAAGAACTCAAGAACGATTCTAAATGAGGAAATTAAGCAATAAATAGGAAATGTTCTATTAAGATACAATGAAACATTTAACTTCTGACTACCAACACATCAGTGTCATCAATCCAGTATTAGTAATAAATAACAGTATAACTAAGAACGAACTAAAGACGACCTAAGACGCCGAGGCAGTCATGGAGGCCACGTGGCGGCTTCTCCTTCAGCTCCGGCGGCCTGAACCCGTCCAGATTGAGCCGCCATGACTGCTCCACCACGCCGGACTCTAACAGCAGAAGCTCTTCACCCTCTCCGGCCATCGTCGCCTCCAACATTTGAAATGAAACCCTAGTCGCTGATCGGAGCAAGTTAAATGTAAATCACGAACAAAGAGCTCAGTAATTGAAGTGGTCTCAGTTGAGCGTTCAAAAAGGAGGGATTTTTTTTTTTTCCCTCACAATGAGAAAATCGTGAAACGTGAATATATACACGTGGCGAGAATCTATTGAATCCCTGGATATGGGGACGAATATAGAATATTTGTCTACACAAATACCATACCGTCCAATACAGGAAGTATATCTTCCTACTCTGAATCCGTGAGAAGAATTGTTTGGTGTATACTGTATGTACGTCACAGAACCCAGTTTATACAGTAATGTGAAAGTGGGACCTACAGAAGAAAGATCGACCTCCACTCCACGCCATGCCATTTATTTTATTTATTTTTTTGTTTTTTGAGTAAGATCAGTTTGTTTTTGATGTTGAATAGATTTTTGTCACAGAATATGCATATGGTTGGTAGCCGCTGTCCTTTGTGGGCTCCATTTTCGTTATTTTCCTCGAATACTGCCGCCTATGTGGGCCCAACCCTATCCCATTTCATTTTCAAAATAAGTACTTCCAAATTCTGTTTATTTTTTTTCACAAATCCAGGAACTCAATTCCCAAAGCCAAAACTAGTTGGGAAAAAAAATAGGCAAAAAAAGCCTCCAGCATTTAATACAGAAATAAGAGATGCATTTTGATACAAGAGTTGTGTTGTTCTTCTATATATACACATGATCGATCTTCTCCAAATACTAAATCGAATTTTGAAGAGATAAGTGGTATCCAGTCTCCGTTTTGGAGAAATCCAGGGGGAAAAAATGAATATTGAAGAAATACAAGGGGTAACCCGTAAACAAAAAAAAAGGAACAGGAAAAAAACTTTTTTATTGGCTTTTTTTAATTCGAGGAGAGGCTTAATTAATAAGGGGCGAATCTTCTATTATGGCCCCTGGTGAAAAAAGGGTGGTGAAGGGCCTCTCTTGCATTAATCCTCTCATTTGGGTCGTATCGTAAAAGACCCTGTAATAGATCTATTAAATCTCCTGCTGAATGATCCACGTGTTGCATCACCAAATTCTGCAAAAAAGAAAGAGTAAGGACCTTGTGTAAATAGGGAAAAGTTGAGGGGTCAGATGAAAAAGTGACCTGGAGACGAGGTAATTTCCAGACGGCTTTCATGCTCTCTCTTGAAGCAGCTCCTTCAGGCCAGTCTAGCCTTAAACCTCTCCTGAAATATTTCTCTGCTTTTCGACTGAAAAAAATAATTAAATTATAAAGAATTATTTCGCGGGAAAAATAAAAATAATGATAAAAAAGAGAGAAAAAATTAATTACTCGGCTCTGATGACCATGTGCTTGGGAAGCGGGCCCAGAACTTTCTCCATCATCGCCAGGTGTTCTAAGTTTTCATGAGTCTGAAATAAAGCCTCACCCTATTTTTTTTATGATTATAAAAACATGTAAATATGAGATTCATTAACAAATTTTAGGAAATTTAACAATTAATTAAATACAAGTATAGAGAGAAAATGAATGGACTTACGGAACAAAGCTCGACAAGGATGCAGCCGATGCTCCACATATCACAAGGATAATTCCATCCAAGCCCTAAAAAAATTAAAAATAAAAGATATGAATAAACTTGCAATTATTAATTAGGTACGCTAAAATGTAGATTACAACAAAGAACAGGGGCATTTTTCAATTGGTAGTAACTCAGGGGCTTTTTCAAAAATTTCCCAAAAATAAATAAAATAAAAAATAATTACCAAGAATTACTTCAGGAGCTCTGTAATGACGAGTGGAAACGACATAACTATGGTCCTGATGCTCGAAAGTCGTGCTTCCAAAATCTATTAATTTTATCGCGCTGTATTTAGGTAAGCTTTTAAATACCGCTCCGTCCTTCATGCTTTTCGAAAAAAACTGCAATAATAAGAAAAATAAAACATTAATTAATTTACATTTTTAAATCTTAAAAAGTTTTTTTTTTAATTGGAAATTACTTTGCAGTCTGGGACTTTGACTGAGTCTGGAGAAACGAGCAGAATATTTTCCGGCTTTAAATCGGTGTGAATTAGTCTCAAATCATGCATAACTAGAAATGTTACCATTTTAAAGTTAGTAAAATACAAATATTTATTTACTATAAACGCAATAATTGCGTGTTAAATTAAACATTTATACTCACAAGCTACGGATTCCAAGATTTGTCTAGCAAAATCACGCACCAAGTCTATGGGAAAAGATCTATAGCAATTCCTTCTCAAAAAATCATACAAACTCGGCCCCAATTTCTCAAAAACCTAATTAAAAAATTCCAAAAAAGAATTAAAAAAAACATTTTATTAAATATTAACATTTCACAGTATAATAACCAAGTTCAAAAACTTACAATACAAATATGATTACGATAGTCAAACCAAGTCCGGATCTGCACACAACTGCAGACCAATTCACACAAAAACCCATCAAAACATAAATATTAAAATGTCCAAGGACTAAATCGCGAATAATATTTTATTTTTTCGTACCGTGAGCCAGTCTGGTCGTGTCGTGCCAGTTTTTGCAGCACGTCGATTTCTATCATTGCTGCTTCGCGATATTTCTGAAGAGATCTGATTATTTTTACTGCCACCGTTTCTTTGTTTCCTAAATCCCAGCACTCCAAAACTTGCCCAAAAGTCCCTGTTTAAATAATTATTTACATAACAGTCCTTCAAGTTTACATATTAGTAGTTTTAACTCTGACTGACCTTCTCCCATCTTTGAAAGAATTCTATCTGCAAAGGCGAAAGAAAGAAAGATTTATTAGAAATTGGAGTAAAAATAGTAATTAATAAATAGGTGAAATAAAAAAAAGAAGAAATTATTTGGCTAGAGAGAGAAAATGTAAAATACATCGAGGAGTGAGATGGTCTCCAACAGAAAAAACGTAGTGGCCTTCTTTATCGTCGGGCCGCCAGGGTGGCGAACCGAATCTAGGCGCGTTATTGTAATATACTGAGTTTATAAACGGGTTTGGATTTTGAATATTATTTCCATTTACGTATTCTTGTCCGCAATACAACATCGGAATTGCCTGCATTAATTAAGTAAAGAAGAAATTTTTAAAAATTAGTATTATTACTTTTTACTCGGGAAAAAAATTGTGATTAGAAAACATGAAAAAAGTTCAAAAAACCGTAACATTTATTCTTGTGAAACTAAGAAAGATTGCAAGTGTCAATCTACAGATCTAGATGTACTTTTCAAGGAAAAGAGCAAAAGAGAAATTAAACTTTACTTAATACATGAACGGATCTGACTATTGAAGTAATTTAATGATTTAATCATATTTCCGTAGCTAAACAAATAAAGATTTCGGATCTGTTCTTAGCCACAAGAATCCAGCTACAATTAAAAATTAAACTACAAATTCCCCCTAAGAATGACTAAACCGAGAAATTAAATCAACCTTAGGAATAGGAGGAGGGAGCAAAGGCGGAGGAACATCCCAGGCGAGCCGAGGCCGCTTACGTGGCCGCTTATCTACCGTCGGATGCGGGTACTCCACGATCCACTGCGTCTCCATCTCTTCTTCTTCTGCAGATCTAATTCAACTTCCAGCTCAATTAGCACGCTAACCACTTCTCATTTTCAAGAAACACGAAATTGCTGAAGTTCCGGAAGATCTTCGGCTGTTGTGTGGATTGAGGACTGGGATTTGAGCAGATTATTTTGCTCTTGCTCTTGCTTGTGGATTGAGGATTGGAAATGGAGAGATTCGACAGAGCGTGTTGAACAGAGGAAAGAGGAAAGGGAAAAGAGGTCGATGGATACGTGTTCCCTGCACCCGGTGTATCAAGTACGGAAGTTCCGGCAATAGTTTATAGACATTTTGCAAACTGATCCCTGTATTTAGTTTAACTGTATATATATGTATAACACCTTGTAAGTAGAAACAGAAGGTGTATTGAAATTTTGTTAGGAGTGGACTGCTTATTGGAATTTTAGGTTTGTGGTGTGAAAGTTTATCTATTTGATTAGTTTTATTTTTTTGTTTTTCTTTTTCTTTTTCTTTTTCTTTTTGGTGTTCTTTTTTCTGGTCAAATAATTCGGATTGGTGGGTAGGTGGGGGCTGGCTTGGGAATTCCCAGTTTTTAAAGTATTTTATTTTATTCCTCCAAAATACATTCCTTTCAATATTAGAACTTTATTATACTTTAATTGACAATAATTATGCTTCTGAATACAGGTTATGAAACATGCTTCGGTGTTGAAATAAAAGAAAAAAAATTGTTATACTTCATAAGTATCCTAAATTTTTTTACTTTTCTGAAAAAAAATATTGCAGTATGTTAATAGAAATCATAAAATAGAAAGAAAAAAAAGGGAACGGTAGAAATAGAATTAAACCTTCAAAACATAGAGCCACACAGAACCAAACTGTCCACAAATCCCTCAAAACAAAACAAAAAAAAAACATAGCAACATTACAAGACCACTCTTCAAATCACTCAAAATACAAGACCCTTAATACACAGGCCTTGCATCAAGCATACAAAACGGTTTATCCAAACCCCGAATGATATATTCAAATTTAATTCGCACGACTTCTAATTTCGTCGAGTCCCATTTCAGTTGGATCAGTTGCCTGTAACTCAATTTGAATTCCATCTAATTCTCTCTTAAACCTATCTTTTGAACTTGCATAAAGCATCTTGCTTCTCACTCTTGCCGTGTCCGGCGACCTTCAAATTAAAAATAAATAAATATTAGTTATAAATAAACTATACATACATTTTTTTTATTTTTAAACTCCTTCCCAGTGATTTTTGGACCCCCAATTCCCTTTTTCTAATATAAATAACATATAAGTAATGTTATTTATAAACTTCTTTTTGGCATACAACAAGTCAAATTTTAGAACTGATCATATTTCAGATCTTGTTAAATTTTATAAAAAAAAGGTACAAACATTATCAGTTTTAGACTTTAAATTGTCTCGTGTACAAAAAATTTAGAAATAAAATAATAATAATAATTATTATTATTATTATTATTATTATTATTGTTATTTAGTATTGAATTACCATGCAATGAAGATAATCTTGCTTTTCTGGCAATTCTCGCTAGTCACAAAGTCAAAATCATACACAGCGTATCTACACTCATTCGGCGGTAAATTCACCGTAAAATCATCATAATTCATTATCGGTTCTCCGAGCTTTTCCACCACAACCTGCTTCAGTTTCTCTTCGATTTTGAAAACTATGAATCTGTGCGTCCTTTTCGCCTTCAGTTCCAGGAATTTCAGCTTGCAGTTTTCATTCACTGCCATTCCTGAGGCAGCATTCGCCTGTTAATTGAGAAAAAAGAAATACGAGTTTTATAAATCTGTGTTGTTTATGTATTGAAGTACTTAAACAAATTCTTCATTCGTAGGAGAATTGGAAAAAAAGGAAAGAAAAAGAGGATTTAATTTTCGTAGACTTGATTAGAAAATATATAGTTCCGACATTAGATTCTACCTCTTGAGCATGAACTACGATTAAATTATACAAAATATTGCGTCAGATCAGATCTACAAGATTAAACAACTCTACACCAAAAGTAAAAACTAAATTACTAAAAATATCCTATTAAATCACAAATCACACAATCAGAAGGAAATAATGAAATAAACACACTTACCATATCTCTACCTACGAATTAGAGAATCAGCACTAACTGCAAAACGATTCAGCGATGAGAAGAAAAAAAACTCGATCAAAATAAGCGAAATTATTCTCAAAAAAGAAAAAGCAGCAGATGTTAGAAATGAGAAGAGCCCAGTGATATTCTCACACCATAAATTGTTACTCCCGCCCAACTCTTACTCTAAAAAGACAACTCAACCTTCACGTCTCACTGTCAAGTAAGCCCTGTTAAAGATACTTTCATCTCTGGACCCACATGTCAGTGAGAATAAAAGAATAAAGTGGGTACAACTTAGAAAAGGTGAGAGATTCTTCTTTCTTGGACTGTGGGACGAGGCGAAAGAAAACGCTTGGTTATGAATAATCCTCTCCATTTAGACATAATTATAGATTTTAAGCAAATCTGACGGTATATCAAGAGTTAGTAATGGCCGTTCGATTGTTATAAGGGGAATTACTGGAGATGCTGTGCATGGATGAAACGGAGTTTGAAAGGAAAGAGGTAGGTTATTCTGTCTGTCTGGGTTTAGTATATAGACTTGGATCATGGTTGTGTGAGAAACAGGACCGGGGCTATTAATTGATCTATTGTGAACCGCGTGTAATTAAATTGTCTTTGGTGAAAATATCTGACTTGCTTTGGTAAAGATACCCAATATGCACTAGTAAATGCTTCAGTCGTCCATTGACTGTGTAGCTTAGGAGAGAAATGTATTATAGTGAAGTATTTTTAATAAAATATTATTGTTCTATCTTAAATTGTTATTAGAAAAATGAAAAAAAAATATATTTTGTTATTTTTACTCGATAAATAATTGAAGAGCAATGTGTATAATTTGTTATAAAAAAATATTTTAACTGGATTTTATGCATTATGAATAATGAAATAACAATAATAACATAGTTCTTGATTACCATATAACAACATTACAATTTTACTATACTTAACTAATTATTCACCACCGATATGATTGCATCGTAAATTAAAAACAAGTGATAACAACTAAAAAAATATATATATGAGTTTTAGCTAGCATTGATATTCTCAGCGAATGTGATCGATCCACCCCTCGTTAATTCAAGTTTATCTTTATTATAATTTTCAGTTGACCCTGCCGAATGAGCAAACATTGATTTTTGCTCATCACTTTCAACTAACTTAGCTGATTCAACAACAGCAAAGTCTTCAGGTAAAACAAAAACAGACGCTCTCCTTTGATGACGGCCCGGCCTCATCTGAGACATCTCTTGCATAGATGCTCTTCTTTGATGACCATTTGGCTTCACTTGAGACATCTCTTCTCTAATATCTTCTAAATAAAGTAAATGTTCTTTGGAGTGGATATGATGAATAAATATGTAATGGATTGATATGAAACAAACACAAGGGAGCATGGAGATTTATAGTGAAGATCAAACCATGTGAATTCTGATCAGCTGCACCTTCTTATGTTGTAATAAAATGTATGGAGTGTCATCATACTTGGAATAATAACTCGTTATAATAAAAGCCACAGGATGAGCAATGCATCAAAATACACGAGCTCTCCAGTGTATTATAAAATTGAGAGATGGGTCCATTAATAACCTGGCAAAGAACATGGGCTGACACGTGGGCTCTAAATAATCTCAATTATATTAATAATCTTGCACCCATGTTTAGGAGACATATTATTTTTGTAATGAAGAAAATAACGAAGACTTTGTCGTCGGTGCGAATCTCTCACATGGACAACCAATTATTTTGAGTACAAGAGCATCAATTCAAGCGGTACCTTTATCATACGGTATACCAAGTACCGACTAATATGCTTGGATCATAAAACTTGAAAATAAACTTAGGTACCTAACAACAACTTAATTTTGTGATTATTTTATAAATATTTAAACATCATATGTTTGATATAGCAAATATTAAGTATTTATTATCCAACAAATATTATACTGATATAGTTGACATTTTTTTTTGGCTAATATTATGAAGTCAAGAAAATATTAGGTTAGATATTTGAAAAAGAAAAACTCATATAATTGTGACTGCCAACTTAAAAAAAAAAAAATCAAATTATTGGGTTAAATAATTGAAAAAGAAAACACTTAAAAATTAACAAGAATAAAGAAAAGAGTAGCAAGCCCATTTAGCAGAGAGTACCCATGAAGTATGAGTTTTTATTTTTAAAATTAAATATTTGCTAATATTATGAAGTAAAGAAAATATTAGGTCAGATATTTGCAAAAGAAAAACTCATATAATTGTGACTGTCAACTTAAAAGACATCAAATTATTGGGTTAAATAATTGAAAAAAATACTTAAAAATTAACAAGAATAAAGAAAAAGAACAACAAGCCCATGTTAGCAGATTCGCACAGCCCGCACATGGGCCCATGCGTGGAATATATCATATCATATTTTCTGCCTCACTATTTGATATAATACTTCAAGAAATCAAAATATAAACTATACCCTTCTACAACTTTAATAGATATAAATAACTTGAATATTTTTTATATGTAAGGGTTAATATACAGGATAATGCTCGTGCTTCGTTGCAAATATCTCAATTTTAATGTTTATTTCAATTTGTAATGTGTAAATTACAATTATAAAAATTCAAAATAAAAACTTGACATTAATTCATAGTACATCAATAATATATAATAATTATGTTAAATAAGTTGAATATGTTTAAAATAATTTTGAATTACATCATAATATTTGTATCCATTTATTATTTATTTAAAAATATTTTCTATATCACATCTAATTTTGTAAGGGCGAGATGACTCTATACAAATAAATTTATATATGAGAAATAAAATAATATAAGTGATGAATTCATAAAAAAAATGCCACTAAATAATTTGGATAATTAATCTATGATCTTAATTTATGTTTGTATTAAGAATTCTAAGATTAAAGGATCATCATTTTTTATTTTCTTTAATTTCTTATATCATTATCTCTTAACATATTATATTAGAAAAAAATAAAGTATTATCGTTATCTCTTGCAAGATAATTGATTTCATAGATTTTAGTTGAAACTATGTGATTTCATTATAAATGTTTAACTTTAAAAAAATATACAAAATAATTATTATATTTAACATGATGTTTAAAAAGGAAATATAATATTATATATATGGAAAAATTATGTATACTATACATAGGAAATTGAAACATGACTCATTTTCTTCAAAAAATTGTCACCACAATATTTCCTATTTTTTTTAGTTGTTAAAATGATATGGATTATGTATAACTAATCACATATATTTTTTGGAAATCCATAATACATTAAGTAATATAATATAATTCTCAACACTTTGATTTTTTTGATATGATAGTTCTCACATAATCGAAGATATAACATGAAACATTGTGATAATGATTCAAATAAAAAAAAATGAGATTTGAGAATTTTTTTGATCCGACGGCGCACAAAGAAAATTGATGATAAACCTCTTGAGAATGCTCAATGAGAAATGAAAAACAAGGTAGGAGTTAATGAAACGTATTATTATTTTTACATGTTCTCTTACATAGTCTATATTCACATATTTTAGTAAGAAGAAAAATTAAATTGAAACCATATCAATATGGAATTCAAAATAAAGAGAAAATTCGAACATATTTATATCTGGCGATTTTAACATGAGAAATAAAATGTTTCATTAAGAATTATCATTTAGAAGAAAAGAAAAATTATTTATATTTTAATCAGTAAACTCTTCATATTCTATTTGTATTAATGTAACTATGCACCATGATTCCTTAAATCCATCTGATTAAGATTTGAGATTTTTTTTGATCCGACGACCGAAGAAAAATTGATAATAGGTCACTCGAGAATACTCATTGAGAGGCGAAAAACAAGATAGGAGTTAATGATACCTATTATTTTTTTACATCCACTCTTACATTCACATATTTTAGCAAGAAGAAAAATTAAATTAAAACCATAGCAATATGGAATTCAAAATAAAGAAAAAATTCCAATATATTTATATTTGCCGATTTTAATATTAGAAATAAAATTTTTCTTTAAAAATAATTATTTTTTAAAAAATAAAAGATTTTTTTTATATATTTTAATTAGTAAACTCTTCATATTTTATTTGTATTAATATAATTTTGCATCATGATTCATTAAAACCATCTGATTAAGTCTAATGGTCAGAATCAAATTCACAACTGCTCTCATTAAATCGGGGATGGAACACACAATACTAATTCAACTAATTATATGATTATGTTTTAATAATCACACACATGTTGCCTTAAAATATCAAAAAATTTGAGAAAATGAAAGGTTAAAATTTAACAAGAAAATTGATCGAACGGTTGAAATAAAAGTGATGATGTGACATTTTGAGGAGATTCAAAAGTAGGTGAAAAATAATGGGTTGGGGTTAAAATTTTGTTTTTAAGCACAAAATAGTTCTTTTCAGAGGTTAAATTTGTATATTTTGAATTTAAAAAGACAAAGCAAATATTTGTATCTCTCGGAATATAATTTCTGATATTTCGAGTTTTTACAAGGGGCATATAATAAATACTCTCATCCTACATCCATCTTCTATTTTATTCATTCACCTCGATAAAACTACCTCCGTAATTAACGCAACATCATTCAATCATATACCGCCAAACCATTCTTTCCATTGGTCGGTGAAATATCCGTAAAACCAAAATTGTGAACTCCCCACATCAACATGGGCCAAGTCCACAGAAAATAACCCCTTTCATCTTTAACCTGATTGGCCAATCAATTTCCCCACGGATCGGTCTCAATCCAACGGCTCAAAACCAGCCAAACTAAATCAATCACACACAAACACAAATCATACAAAACCGAAAGAGCAAAATAAAAATGAATCAATAAAAAAGAAGTGAATAGAATAGAAGAGAAACAGTGGAACGAAGAGTGAGAGATGGAAGGAGCGAAGGCGAAGAAGGGAGCGGGAGGGAGAAGAGGAGGCGGCGGGCCGAAGAAGAAGCCGGTGACGAGGTCCGTCAAGGCCGGGCTTCAGTTCCCGGTCGGCCGTGTTGGCCGGTACCTCAAGAAGGGCCGCTACGCCCAGCGCGTCGGCAGCGGCGCGCCGGTCTACCTTGCGGCTGTTCTTGAGTACCTTGCTGCTGAGGTACTTTCTTTTGTTCTGTGGATTTTAGTTTATTTTAGGGAAATTTAGTTTTTGAACACACTTGAAATTCTTAAATTATGCAGATATTGAGGTGTGTTAATTCATAGGTTATGTATCCGGATTTTAATTTAATTACGCCATTTTGAATATTTAGTATAATTACTGCATGATTGTAACAAAATCAAATCTTAATTTTGAAACCAGGTGCTTGAATTGGCTGGAAATGCGGCGAGAGACAACAAGAAGAACCGAATTATACCACGCCACGTGTTGCTCGCGATAAGAAACGACGAAGAATTGGGGAAATTATTGAAAGGCGTTACAATTGCCCACGGCGGCGTTTTGCCTAACATAAATCCGATTCTTCTTCCCAAGAAAACCGCCAGTAAAGAAGGATCAGCTACGCCCAAATCGAAGGAGAAATCTCCGAAAAAATCCCCTAAAAAGTAATGAAATTAGGGTTAGGGTTTGATTTGATTGTCTCCTTCTGTGTTGGTTTTGTTTGTTTGTATGTAATTTAGTTGTTCCTTGTTTGGTTGGTTGTTTAGATGGGGAGTTGATTAAGGGGAGATGAGAGATGATTAACATTTTTTTTATTTTCTAATGTTAAGGGTTGTAATAAAATGTGTTTAGATATTTTTCTTACATGTGTAAGTGAAGTTATTTGGCTTTTGTTGATTAATATTTAGTTTTATTTTATACTTCACTTATCTATACATTATAAAAACTATATTGCTCTAAGAGGCGTTGATATTATTGATATATCCATACAAAGATAAAATGTATGCGGATTAAAATGTTATTGAACAAGGTAAGATATATACTATATAAGTATTAAATAGTACTTTTATTTCTGCTTGAAATGCCCTTAGCCTAAGGTATTAAATAATATTGATACAAATATTAAACATGATTAAATGTATACTAATATGAGTAATAAATATGATTTATACTTACACAAATATAAATACAAAGTTATATTGTTGCTCAAGATAAATTGTTTAAAGGAAAATGTGAAATCTCACCACGGCCTAGATTACTCTCAAATCACGACAAAAATTATATATATTGTTTTTCCTTTTTTAATGCTTATTACTCTCAAATCACGACAAAATTTATATATATTGTTTTTCCTTTTTTAATGCTTTTTGCTGGTTGGTTTCATCATCACAAAACTGTCCCAAAATTGACTTAGTTCCAAGATGTAGAATCTATGTTGAATCATCATTTAGCAGGGTCACTAGGACTTGGGTCTTTTTCTTGGACGGGACACCAAATTCATGTATCTTTACCGATTAATCAATTTCTCGACGCTAGAGTTGATCCTAAAGAGATACCACTCGCTCATGAATTTATCTTGAATCGGGACCAATATATTCTTTTTTTCTATACATTGTTTTTACTGTTTCATATATATTTTTACTCTTTGAAATTTTTATATAGTATTTCTTTTCTATATATTATTTTTATTGTTTACTATATATTATTTACAATAAATGTATTATATATATAGTTTTTTTAATTTTATATATCGTCTATTAACTATATATATTATTATTATGTTGTACGATGACAAATTACTGTCATAATATATCAGGTTTCATTGTTAAAAAGATTGTTTGCAAAAAGATATATCGTGCAAGTACATGATAAAGTAAGACATCAATAGCCAAACAATTCATAATGAATATCTTGAATAATGAATGTAACGTGCAGAAAGTGTAAGCATAGCAACAGTCTCCAAATTTCCATCAGGCAATATTCAAATCAAATCTTGGTTTAGAAAAAAATCACACCAGAAAAATTAATCCAATTATGATTCCATTATAAAAAGAAGAAAAATCATCTGCTATTTATTACTCGATTAGCTTAATCAAAAGCTACCAAATTATTAACACCAAATATCATCCACACCACACTAATCAGTGAATGATTAACTTAATAACTTACCTACCCAAAACAAAAAATCCTAAAAGAAAATACCAAAATAAATAAAAATCTTCACGATCAACTTATTCACCAAAAAAAAAAAAAAAAAAATTCTAAAAACCTCGTGGCAAATATCAACAAAAAATAAAATTAGAAAAATCTAATCAAATCAAGCTCGACTAAAATTGAAGCTAATTTCAGGGCAGTCTTTCTCAACCGATCCAAGCATGGTCAAATCCTCCGAGTCAAACGACCGTTTCACCCTCTCAAAATTGGCGCGCATAAACATCAAATCTCCCTTCATCCCTTTATCCTCGTAATCTTGCACCACTCCAGCCCCGCACGTAACGTGCTCGACCAAATTCAAGAACTCCAGATTCACCGTCTGCTCTATGCATCTCCACACACTCCCTGCTATTCTGCCATTGTTGCGCTCCGTCCACTTCCACTCTTCGTATATCGAGATACTCGTGCCTGTCATGCCGGTGCAGTCTTTCATGCAGGTGAGCATGAACTGTACTGGTCCTTCGGCGAGGTCGCTCAGGAAGGACTTGGTGCACGTGGCGAGTTCGATTACGAGCAGAGGTGGGGATTTGGGGTCGAGTTGGATCGCGAAATGAAGGTGTCCTTTGGGGATTTTCAGGCCGAAGACCGTACCGGTCACATAACTGGTACGGGACGAACGGCGTTTGATACGTGGGAAGAGAGAACGAAGCTTGCAGGCGGAGGAGAATGGAGTGAGGCAGTTTTTGGAGGTTTTCAGAGGTTTGATGGAGATGGAGGGGGAGAGAAATGGAGAGGGTAATGGAGATAGAAATGGAGAGCATGCGAATAAACGGGTTGTCACGTCGGATTGGTTTTCTTGCTTCTTCTTCTTCTTTTCCTTTTGATGCTGGCGAGCGATCTCCATTGATGGATGGTATTTTTGAGGATTGAGATAGTTCTTGTAATTTTGATTAATCTTGTGAGTTTAATGGTTTTTCTTGAATTACTTGGTTGGTTTAATTAATTAAGAGGATTGTTGGCTTAAATAGGCGCAATTTTTGGAGAGAGAGAATCCGTTTTCAAAATTTGAATGTGAATTCTGTTGCTTGATTTATCTTTTTAAAATTTTTGCGTGGATAATTAGTTACAAGTTACATCATTCCTTTGTAATCATATGAAACTGCCACGTGTATATATATTAGCTCACGCCCAAGTTTTTAAAATTTTAGAATCTTACCTTGAGCCATTGATATACCAACATAAATATAACTTGAATTTTAGCTTATAAACCATATGTTAGTGATTAGTATATTGATCCTGTGTTTTGACAAATTTTCGTATTGAACAATCTTAATTAGAAGTATAAATTATTTAATTCTCAATTTCTTAATTAAGATAAAAGTACACATATAACAATAAACTTACAAGCTTAAACATAATAATAAAAATGGAAAATCTGGGTAATTAATAGAAGTACATAAACATAGTAGTTGATCCATGCATAACATGAATTGCCAAAGAAGAATTGCCAAAGACTCGTAAAGCTGCCCTACTCCATTAATGGAGAAAAAGCTCAAGCTCAACCCCCCTTCTCTTCCTCTTCAAGCTCCATTAATGGAGGATTAAAGGATCCTCCATTTTAGCATGTTTTTGTTGTGAGAGATGAGATGTTGGGAGAAATAAAGCTCTCAAAAAGGAATGGATCAAAACACAAGTTTGCCTCTTATGCTGCATTTTGGTAAGGGATCTTGTAAGTATATTCTTTGTGTTGGCTTTCTTTTTGAAAGCATATAAGGAGTATATTCTTTCAGGCTTTTAGCACAATCATTTTTTAGTTGACAAAATTGCCAACAAGCTCCTCATTGTAAGAAAATGCTGTGTTGTTGTTTTGTAAGCTGTTTTAGAGTCTTATTGTGAATAATATAAATCATGAGAGCCAGTTGTAAAACATAAACAGTTAAGATGGTAGTTAAACTATACCATTAATCTAACATCATGAGAGAAAATTGGATCAATTTTTAGTTTCTTACTAAACCCAAAGGGCTTTCATTTGCAATAGAACCATAACATAGGGGCCTAATAAAATCTCCTTTATTTACATTAAAAAATACTCGGCCCAATAAATTTGGGTCCTCTTCTTAGCCCAATAACAAGAAAGAATCCATCTCATTTCTTTACCAATATAAATATAATCTTAATTAATGATTTCCCATATTCCATATCTTAATCTTAATTAATGATTTCCCATATTCCATATCTCTTAATTTACAATAAACAAAACTGGAAATAATATTTCCCAGTTGTCATTATTAAGTAAAACTCACCCTCTGCTCAAACCTGACTCATTCTCCCCCCCAACAACAGTTTCTACACTCACTCCACCGCCCAATCAAAACCCTCCACATCATCAAGTACCGCCCAAGTAGACCTCCGTAACACATTAAAAACGCGTCGGGACTTGAGAGAGAGAGAGAGAGAGAGAGTCGATCTGGTTTCGATCAAAGAGAAAAGAAAAGAAAGAAAGAAAGAAAGAAAAGAAAAGAATAGAAAAGAGAGAAAAACTAAAATGTGTGAAGAATCGATCAAACAATCACAGCTCGTCCTCACATCATTTTTCTAATCGACTCGAGACTTTTTCCATTTCCCCACGACCCTGTGAAGGTAACGCAAAATTAATTCCTCCTCTTATTTCTTCTTCTTATACTTTTTTTTAATCTGTGGATCTGGAGCTCTGATCTTTGATTTCAGCTCGGAGAGTCGCTGTTTTTGGTAGATCGGGCTTGGATTGTTGGGGGCTGATTTTTGATTTTGAGATGGCTGCACCACCGGCGAGGGCGAGGGCGGATTACGATTACCTCATTAAGCTGCTTCTGATCGGCGATAGTGGTACGGATTTGACTCTTTTTCCTACGATTTGGGTTTGTGTGGATGGGTTTGAGTTTTTTTGAGTTAGATCGAGCTGGAATTAGTTGTAGATTTTGGATTGGATTTGTTTTTTTTGGAAGATCTCGTAGATGAATGTACCTGCTTTGATTCGACAATTTTCACAAGTTAATCTGATGAAATTCCTTTTCCCCTTTTGCTATTTGATTATAATTTTTGGATTGTGTCATTATTACTGATTGTATTAAGGCACTTCTAATGAATCTACTAATGCTTAAATGTACAATGAATGAGTCAAATATTTAGGTGTTTACTTACAAATACATTCAAATATTTCTTTCAAATTTCTGTATTGATTCAATCCAAAGTTTATTTTTCTATGGATTTTGATTTGAAAAATCTAATTTATAATTTTAAATTTTAAATCAGGTGTTGGTAAGAGTTGTCTGCTTTTGCGATTCTCGGATGGATCCTTCACCACCAGCTTCATTACCACCATTGGGTAATTAATTTAATTTAGTTTCCTAATTTATAGTTTCCATTTTTTCTCTTAAAAACCAATAATAACTTTATATAAATAAACAGAATTGATTTTAAGATAAGAACAATTGAGCTTGATAATAAGAGGATTAAGCTTCAGATTTGGGATACTGCTGGTCAGGAGCGTTTCAGAACCATTACCACTGGTAAATAATATTCATTCATCTATTAATCACTTTTTTTATAATTATTCATTATTCTTATATTAGTATTAATTATATTATTGTTTATTTAGCTTATTACAGAGGAGCAATGGGGATTTTGCTTGTGTATGATGTTACTGACGAATCTTCCTTCAACAGTACTACTTTTTACTTATCTTTTTCATTCATTTAACTAATTAATTTTATTGCAATTTATTTATTTTTGAGTTTTTTATTTATTTATGAATATGTGAAATATGTTATTTATATTATTAGATATAAGAAACTGGATAAGGAACATTGAGCAGCACGCTTCTGACAATGTGAACAAGATTTTGGTCGGTAACAAAGCTGACATGGACGAAAGCAAAAGGGTAATTAATAATAATCATATTAATTAATTATTTATTTATATATAAAATCTTATTTTATTTTTACATTTCATTTGTAACAAATAAATTCAGGCTGTTCCAACTGCTAAGGGCCAAGCTCTTGCTGATGAATACGGCATTAAATTCTTTGAAACTGTAAGTACTTAATAATAAACAAATATATCATATATAAATGTAAAAATATATTTATTCTAAAATATATTTTATTATTATTAATTAATACAGAGTGCAAAAACAAGTCTGAATGTGGAAGAAGTTTTCTTTTCCATAGCAAGAGACATCAAACAGAGGCTCGCTGACTCTGACGCGAAACCCGAGGTTTATTTCCATCTTCACCCTCCAAATTTATTTAATTACGAAAAGATCCTTTTGGTAAATAATATTTTTTTGGGTTTTTTCAGGAAAAGACAATTAAGATAAACAAGCCGGACCAGGGTGCAGGTGGGACTTCAACTGCAACGAGATCAGCTTGCTGTGGCTCTTAATTTTAGAGAGAGAAAGTGGAAGAGAGAGAGAGATTAAACCGTGATTTATTGGTGGTTTAATTAATGTGGGATTATTGTTTGTTTTTTTATTATTATCTAATTGTTTTGGGTTTTATAGGGAAAAATCACATTCCTTCCTTTCTGTATGGATCTGATTTTACACTGCTGCGTTTGTTGTGCTGTTCTTCTAGAAGTTTTTTTTCATACTTTGATTCTTGTTATTTTTGTATTTTCATTTTTTTTTGTATTTTTGGTCGTATATTTTTTCCATGTTATTCTTATTTATGAATTTTCCTCTATTATAAGATTTAAAACCTTTCATTGATTGGCCAATGAGATCCTGCCAAGTCAGCTAATAATATTGTGGCGTAATATAATTGGCTGAAAATGTGCAAAAACAAAGGACAAATCCTGTTGTTACAAAAAGGAAAGTTTGCAAAAAAGGTCCCTGCATTATGAACTGCAAATGAATCCTATATTTTTTAAAATTGCAAAAAGCCTTTATTATTTGGAATTTAATTGTCTTTGTTTTTAGTTACTGTATGAAAAAAGAAAAAATATGCCAGTTTGAGTTAGATGCATGCAATTTATTTAGAAAACCAGTATTCATTATTTGGCTCTATATATTATATATCAGAATTTATAAGTTAGAATATTCTTTTATCATTCTAATACCTGGCTATTAATTTTATGATATTATTCTTGAGTCAAACCAAAAGATTTAATATTCTAGTAATTTTTTTCTAGTAAAAGTCAACCATGTCTAGATAACTAACTTCCAGATAGGAATAATAATATATCAATCAATAATGTCATTTTTATGGCATTGACATTAATTAACCACTCAATGAATAATTAAAAAAGTACAGCCAAACATTACAAAAAATGCTATGTTGAAATTTATGCTTTTTGTGGAGGGCACTTGTTCATTTTTTCCCCTTTTTGGAATATATGATAAGGATTTCGTAGATTTGATGTAGTTTCTTCTCATAAAGTATGCATGTTTAATGAATTTATTTATTTCGATTATACTAACATGGAGACACTCATAATATATTTTCTAAACCAACAAAATAATTGCTACATAATTATCAATATTTACAACAAGAGGAGACAAAAATTACAATATCTTAAAGCTGTAAAATAATGAAAAATCTCAACTCTAATTAGGTATAGCATAAAAAAGGCACCCAAAAAGGTAAAAATTGTGTAAAATTGTCAAAAAAAATCCTTGCAAAAATCAAAGAAAGCAATCCACCATGTTAGAAACCTTATGCAAACTTCCATCTTTAACTCCGATTTTTCGCCATTCAGTTCCAGGCGGCGCTAAATTCAAATCCAAACACAATTCTTCTTCTCCATCTTCTTTAACTTTCCTCTGTTCAATAATCTTCTCAAACTCTTCACCAATGGCGCGATGACGCCTCATGTGGCCACCTAAAGCTTGGCCAATGCTAAACTCAAGCCCACAAATCGGGCATTCATGGATTTTCGGCTTTGTGGGCCCCACGATACTGACTTGATCAGTATAGTGTTCTGTCGTTATTCTTGATTTTTTGTGACTCGCTCGATGGCCTCCTAAAGCTTGGAATGATTGGAACTGGCGATTGCATGTTTTGCACTCAAACTGTCTGTTTGAGAGATGAAATTGTGTTGGATGTTCAAAAATCTTGAAAGTGTTGATGTCGTTGCTGCTGTTTGACAGATAGAGTGGTTTTTGTTGTTCAAATATCTTGAACATGTTGTTGCTGTTGTTGTGTCGGTTTTGTGAGATTGACATGAGAACTTGAGCTAGATTGATGTTTTGTAGATCTTGTTCTTCTCCTCCTGATCTAAATCTCTTCATGTCTTACAAAAACAAGAGAATATGGAGTTCTTTTTTGATAAGAAGGGGAGAGAGTATTTCAAGGGGAAGATTGTGGGTTGTGTATGTGTATTGAGATGTGTGAGGGAGATTAGGTACTTCGGTTATAAACCTATATATAGAGAGAGAAGAGAGCCTCAAGTCTCTATATTAATTCATTGGTTGGTGCAATCCATTTTCATTTCAACAAAAAATGGATGTGTCCATTCAAAATTTTGCTCGGCTGTGTCAACTCAACCATTTCTCTGAAAATGAAATTGTTAATAATTTTGTTGTTTGATTTTCCTAAAGTTCTTAATTCTAGATTAACATTCACCTCCAGTTAGAGAGAAATGGAGATGAGATGCTAGAAATATTTATTAAGGTTGGCTTGACTGGCCTCTGTGAACCTAGAAGCCACAGATTCAATTTCAACTATTGAAAATTTGATCCTTCTAGATTTGCACCCAACCCCTTTTTTTCCTTTTTCAGACTTAAACCGTGATTTGAAGTTTGAATTTCTTGTAAAGACTATGAGTCAGTGAGTCATAGCAAATGCTAGTTCAAATTCAATGCTATTTAGTTTCTAGCAATTCATGATGTTAAAACTAGAAAATTGAAAAGTAAAAATATGCATTTTCAGACTGATAAGTATGACGGGCTTTCCTTAAATTTTTCTCATGCTTGCCTCCAATTTATCAGAAATGGAGATGCCCCTTTCATTGACACCTTTAATAATAAAGCTTTAGCAATTCAATCTGTTTATGTTTAAATGGAGATATTAGACTGTTGCTCATTTCCTTCTGGAAGAAACACCAACGGCCAGCCCAAGCTATGAATATTTCTTGTGAATTTTCACATTCTATCCATTTTCATGAAAGTATAGACCCGCAATTTCATGATAGTTTTTTTTTGTAAATTGAACTTCAATTTTATGGGTTAAGAAATTTTGTTAAATATATGCTATATAAGATTATTTTTGCCGAAACTTAAATGATCATTATTTCTTGATACACATACAATATATTTTATTAACTGGACATAAATAATTTGCATAATAGTTGCAACCATAATTATTAGAATATTTAAATTATCATTATATAATCTAACTTAAATGATGAATTTGTACACATATCTGTTTACTGTTTATGTTTGATTGAAATTATCATAATTTGCCATATTAAATCAAAATGGACGTCTCCATTTTTGTGAAGCGGGAGAGATTATTATCTTCTAGAGAAGATGATTATCTAAACACTAACTTTCTCCCGAGTTAAATCTTTTTTTAAGCTTTCTAGTATGTTTAATTATTGCCATCATCTTGACATATTTCAACATTGACGTCAAGTTAAACATTCATACGAAACCCTAAAATTCCATTTTTGTAAGGTAGTGATAGTGTGATACTTACAGATCAACATTTTACAAGGACAGACAATTAATATAGCTTTGAAACAAATTTTATTTACATATTTTATAATATTCAGCGGTGTAAATATCACTAACCAAGTAATGAGCTATCACAATCATATAAGTGCAGCAACATTAATGAGTTTGATTAATTTTGGCGGTGCATGTCCAAATATTTGGTAACCTAACTTATTATGTGGCAAATTAGATAATGACTTGATTAATTAGTGCACATTATACCAGTCATGTCATCACATGTTAGGTTTTAGTAATTTGGTTTAGCTATTTTAAGGGCCATAGTAATTTGATCTATTTATTTAGGGAGAATAAGGACCATGTTTTAGTGCCATAGTATTAGTGGTATTGAATTGAGTTTTTTAGTATATATGTTGAATTTGTATTTCTTAAAGAGTAGCTTTAGCATTCTAAATACTAAATTTGAAAATTTCTATGCATTATATAGAAATGCTACCATTTTATAACTTTCTTTCTTTCATTATTTAATGTTTAAATTGTGAGTATTTTTAAAGGTGTATATACAATGATCGAGAAACTTGACTTTAAATAATCATGAATAAGAATGTAAATCTTTTAAGTTAAGGACAAATCATGCTCAACATGTTTGCATGTGGTTGCAATTAACTCGTCATTGCATCAACAAATTTTAGATTGGTGTTGACTAAATTGGCTTAGATTATTTATCAAATTAAGTTTCAGTTTGATTTGACTTTAACATTAATTAACAACAAAGGGAAATCCCCAAAAGTCAAAGATATTTTTAAGTTTAGCAAAATAAGATGATTTTATTAAAAATGCCATTGATAGGAGTTAGTTAGATTATGTTGGGTCTCAGACGTGCATAACGCAGCGGAAAAACAAAATTATTCGTCCAAAACCCATCCCAAGAATCCGTGCGTATCGGTTAAATCAAAGAAATAAATCTTAAAGATACCTTTCGGATTACGCTTAATCCGTGACGCTCAAACCATGCGTGTTGTCCAAGCGCCTCTAAACCGGTTACCGTCCTAACCGATTTTCCGTCCGTCTAGTCCGTCTAGGTCGGATCATGCGGAAGCCATCTACCGCACACACAATCGGTCTCCACCAAAACTCTCAACAACCCGTTCTCATCTTCTTACGCCGAATAGATCACAAGCGCCGAAAGTACGAACGCCTCTACCGGTATCCACACGAACAAACTTTTTAAAACGGGAAGAAAAACAATATATATGCTAGTAGCTTGTTCTTCTCTTGCACAAGAAAACTATTTTTCTTCTTTTTATTTTGTCTCACAAAAAAAATGTATAATTCTCTAATATAATTGCACCCTTTCATTTTTGTCATATAAAAGGAAAGCACATTTTAGTAATTTTGTCACACAAATGAGAAATGATATTTTTTCTCTTTTTGTCTCATAAAAGAGAATGAGACAAATAATGAGAGAGAGAATCATTTGGTACAATGAATTTGGAGCCCTCTATGTCCTTATATAGAGGTGAAGAGTCATGTCTATTCACACTAAAAGATGTGTATGACATCACTCATTATTATCCACATATCATCATTAGACTCTTCTACATTACATGATCTTGTGTGCTCATAGTCTTTATATACATATATATCACATCTTATCACATAAGATGACAATATCTTTTGTGACATTCATATGCAACTCATCATATAAGTCGCTAGGATTTTCTTGCGCCCGTTTCAGTTTGTTCTTTGTGTGTGACCCTGTAGGTTCACTTAATGTTGGCAATAAACTTGACAGTCTATAAATCATGAGCGGACTCTAGCAAGCCATCATGACTACCCAATTTAAGTGAATATCGGTGATCCGATTTACCTAATCAACAATCACGTATTTAGTCCCTTTGTCACGCGATATCTATATCGATCATAAGGCATGTAAGACGCCATCCTTATATTAATCGATTAATATTTCTTGATCCCGAATTAAACTGAACAAGAACAAATAACATTAATAACTCTTATTAATTCATTTGAGTATGGCCATACATTTCTTCAGTTCAATTCATCAAGAGGCCTAAAGATATCTCTCTCATTTATGAGAGGAACAAATCCCGTCTTGATTGCACTCATCCATCTACATGATTCATTGTATACCTAATTATAACCGTTACGACCACCCGGTTAAAGGCAGTGTTAGATTATATTAAAGTATAAAAATTACTCATGCTGGGAACCGAGACAATCTCAGGTCAAAGGACTATAAATACTTTATGTTACAAGAATCGCTAATGACATAAAACATGTAGCATTCTTATGGCGGGTCGATCCAAAAGTATATGGTCTCTAACATATACCTATGTTAGTGACTTAATAACTATTTATCTATGATCAGTAAAACATGATCATCAGTCAACTAATATACTGGTGTACATTTATAGCTTGTATATAAATATATATTTATTTATATCCGCAAGTATATTTGTCTCCACAAATATCCTATAAATGACCAGGGACAATTTAGAATATCATTCATAATACTTTATAGTTTTACTATCAAAGTCACGCACTTTGATGACATAAAGCTGAATTGCATATTCATGGTCTATTTTAATTATATGAAAAGAACCCATACGCACGTATTATATGAAATATCTTAGAATAAATATTATGTTTGTTATTACAATCTATCATCTAGGTGACAAACACTTTGGCCTAGGGCATAACACCATCAGTTTATATGCCACCCGTTAGGAGAATAATAATTATCTGATATTTTATTCGTGATATTCTTTTATTCCTACCATGTATTTATTTATTTATTCATGATATTTATGACAGAATATAGTCAGACATGTCATGGCTTTTCTAGTATTTTTTTTGGCTAATTATATTCATTCATCAGAACTTCAATTTATATATCCTTGGATTTTTCTGTTACAAAAATCTAGTCAACAACTGTATTGAAAAATTGTTGGCTTAAGAAATAAATGCCACGCATATATAGTTTTCATACAAAGGAAAAAATAAATGCCATCGGATCTCAAGGAAAATCTCCAAAAGTCAAATATATTTTTAATTGCCACATAAAAAGATTTCATTAAAAATGCCATTGATAAGAGTTAGCAAGTTATAAGTTTACATGAAATCCACTCAAAAAATAAATATATTTTTACTTTTTTATTCGTTATATTCTTTTATTCCAACAAAGTTTTTTTCTTTTTTCTATTCATGATAAAATAGTCAAACAAGGCATGGTTTTTTATTAGCTAATTATTTTTTGTAATCATAAATTTCAATTTATATATCCTTGAATTTTTGGTATAATAATCTAGTCAACAACTTTTACTAACTGTTCTGTCTTTTGTTAAATCAAAATAAATTTCATACTGGCCTGAAAGAAATATTAAAGCTAATCCATAATTATCCAGCCCGGCCCATTTTTATTGTCTCTCTTTGCTATATAAGGAACATCTGATGGTATATGCGAAAATAACCCTTCAATAGAGAAAAAGTCCAACGCTTCTTCATTCATTCATTCATTCTCTCCAGAATTTGTGAATCCGATCTGATTCTTCTCGCCTTCTTTCCAAATGGTAAATTCCTCAATTTGTACCTCTAGTTTCTCTAATTAATTCCCTCATTTGTCTTTGTGATTTCTTTTGTTTCTTCTCGTAAGTATGATTCTAATATTTGTTGTAGAAATAGAAAGGTTGATCTGAATCCTGCGATGTGATATCAATTAAAATACTAATAATATTTCTAAATTTCATGAAATTTGGATTGAAAATCGATCTTCTGTACTTTTAATCGTGCTGATATTACAATATATTATTAACTCGGTTCAGATTTTTCCGCTGAAGAATCATCAAGTTCCACATTATTACCAAAATTTCGAATTTTCAATTCTTCTAGTCTATTCAACAACAAGAATTCCAAGTTTCACCAAAATTTCAAAATTTCAATTCATCTAGTGGAGGCAACAGTTACGAATTTCAATTGTCATTAAATTCTCTCATTTCCCCCCAAATCCAGGGAACCTTGCCGTCGATCAAGAACATATTAATCCTCGATTCGGAAGGAAAACGAGTCGCAATTAAATACTACACAGACGATTGGCCTTCTCTCTCTTCAAAACTCGCCTTTGAAAAATCCGTATTTACCAAGACTCAGAAAACCAATGCTCGATCTGAAGGTCAACTCTTTTCCCCCAATTTAATTTTTAAAACCTTAAATTTCAAAATCCAACTAAATTAGGGCTTAATCTAAAATTTCAGCTGAAATTGTGATGTTTCTCTCTCCAAATTTCATGTTTTAAACCTTAAATTTCACAATTTGACTAAATTAGGGTTTCAATTTATGAAAATTGCAGCTGAAATAGTGATGTTTGATGGATATATAGTGGTCTATAAATTCATCCAAGATCTCCATTTCTTTGTAACTGGAGACGATGAGGAAAATGAGCTCATTTTATTTTCTGTCCTTCAAGGCTTTTTTGAAGCTGTAAATATCATTCTTAGGTATGTAAAATTACATATGTGACCTTAATAAGTTTGATATTTGCATGATAATCTTTTTTATGTAATATGGATGTTATTTTATAAAAATATATTTTGTATTTTTGTAAATATATGTTGTGTTTATAATCTATATACAGTTGTTTAAATATATACTATTTTAAAATAATAGATATATGACTTTAATAATTATGATATTTGTATACTAATATTTTTTTGCTGATTTTTTTATTTATTTTTTTGTATTTTTTTTTATAGAAATAATGTGGATAAGATTACAGCGCTTGAAAATCTGGATCTGATTTTCTTATGCCTTGATGAAGTTGTTGATGGAGGGTAAATATGTCATTTCTTAATTTTGGAATAATTTAATATTTTTACTAATTTTATAATTAAGCTGATTTTTTTTCTTTTATTTTTTAGGATGATTTTAGAAACTGATTCAAATGTAATAGCTGAAAAAGTCAACTCTGCTAATGGACTTGATACTGCCACATCATTTTCTGAACAAGTAATTAATAATATTTTTATTTCTTAATTATGTTGATGAAAAATGGTAGTTTATAAAATTAATATAATTTTTATTTTTTATTTTCTTGAAGACTATTTCTCAAGCACTTGCGACAGCAAGAGAGCATTTGGCAAGGTCTCTTTTGAAATAAAGTTGGAGAAATTTTGGGCTTAAATGCAAAATTTAGGTGAAATATAATATTTCTTGGTTTAAAAGACTAGACTGTGATTTTTATTTATGATGTTTATTCTTTTTTTTCTTTTCTATTTTTCATTTTAAGCCATTCATTGTTTACTGGTAAACATTTTGTGGATTTTATTGTCAGTTTGTTTTCATGTAATATCTTGCTATAGGTGATTTGTGGTCAATTACTGTTGTACTTTATTCTTTTAATGATTTTTAGCAAAAGTTTATTGAAGTTCAAATATATTTTTTTGGTTTTTTTAGTTTATTAAAGTTCAAATATATTTTGTTCGGGGTTGTTCTTTTAAATTTGTAAATTTCGGAATGTTGATGCAACGAAGTCCTGTAAATTTGGAGTTGAGTATAATTACTACAATAGTTAATAAGTTACAAAATTATTTATAATCATTAATAATTGGGCCTAATCCAGGGCATTAGGCTTTCATTTTGTAGGCCCAAGATATTCAAACATTTTTCTTTCTCAAAGCAGTGCACAATCTGTTTAGTGTAGACGGTTTTTATTCTTGGAATCTGATAGAGCACGATGACGATGTAGCATAACTGTTTACGCTGGATCCAATAGTAGTATATATAATTTATTTTCTAATAAAAATATATACATAACAGTTTTTATTTTTGGGATCTGATAGAGCACGATGGTGCTGTAGCATAACTGTTTACGAGAGATCCAATAAGAGTAAATATAATTTATTTTCTAATAACAATATATACATAACAATATATATAATCTATTTTCTAATAACAATATATACATAAAAAGTGAAAACAGTATATCAAATGAAAAAATAGTATATAAAATGAGAAAACAAGTATATAATAGTAAAAAATTAAAAATACACAAAGAATAAATAACAATATATAAAATGACAAAACAGTATATAAAAATAAGAAAATAATATATAAAATGAAAAAATATTATATTTACAGTGCCGTCGTGCTACAGTACGTCGTGTTTGAACATTTCCCTTTATTCTTTTATCCTTAATTTTTGACCCCTGTTTTTTGTTTCTGTGAACTTTTTATTTTGAGAAATTTATTTATTCTCTTATCATTTTTTTGGTCTTACAGTGAAGTTTCCTTCTCATTTTTTTGTACTTTATTGGAAGCAAGAGATGGCGAATTTTTATAAGTTGAAGACATGACCATTGAAGAATGTATTTGTTATTTAATGGAAGAAGTATGTAATAGCCCTTGAAAGGAAAGTAAAGCATCTTCACTGATAGTGCTATATGTGTGTGTATATAGACATAGTACAAAATTATATTCTGTTGCTTGGTCCCAGGATATTTTCATCATGTTTTAATTGATATCTGAACTTGTCAAAGTTCAAGATTAGACGGTTCTAAACAAAATATATTTAAGGTTAGTGTATGCCGTTACATAAAGTAAAAGACTAAACCAAGAGTAAGTTTTGGTTCGATAATGCCTTTATATTAAAAAAATTTAATTCATGTTATAATTTAGTCGGTTTAACATTTGTCTATAAATAATATACAAACCGACCTCTTTTTATCTTTCTCACTTTTTACAGAATTAAAGTACCGACCTTAGATTGTTTGCCTTATTAGGTGACACGTGACATCATGACCAAAGTCTAGTAACAAGTTCCAAAAAATTGGAGAATTTTTTTTAGGATTATTTTGAACAATAATTAATTAGATAACACTACTTTAAAAATAATTAAATAATTAATATTTTTACTCTCTAGTGGAACTAAAGTGGTGCCCACATAGGCCCTCGTGGAATTGGCCTGACATTCTTAGACACGATTAATTAAGAAAAAAAATTAGTTTCGTCAGAGGGTATGACGGAATTAGGTAAAATTCATTTTTTCATATTAAACTCTCAATTTAGAAGGCCAATTAGCTCAAAAAAATTATGAATTCAGCAGTTCCGCCAGACCCTCTGGCAGAACCGCTTATTTTATATTTTTTTTGCCTCTGAAGCTAGGAAAATTTAGAAAAAAAAAGGAAAAATAATGTTCATCAAAGTTCCGCCAGGGCCTCTGATAGAATAGTTCTTTTTTGGCTAAATTTTCATGCCTTTAGAGGCAAAAAAATATAAAACAGATGGTTCCGCCAGAGAGTCTGGCGGAACTGATGAATTCATTATTTTTTTGAGCTAATTTACCTTTCTAAATTGAGAGTTTAACCTAAAAAAATAAATTTTGGCGGAACTGACTTTTTTCCTTAATTAATCGTGTTTAAGGGTGCAAGGCTAGTTCCGCAGAGTCTCTGGCGGAACCACTTCAGTTTCGCCAGATCCTCTAACGGAAATACTAGTTGGATAATTATTTTCAAAATAGTGCTTTTTGCAAAAAAATTCAAAATTGGAACATAACTAATTCCAAACAAAAGGAACCCAATAAATTAAAAGGGAAATGTACAAACACGACGTATTATAGATATGCTGTTATTTTTCATTATATACTGTTTTCCCATTTTATATACTGTTATTTATTCTTTGTGTATTTCTTATTTTTTTTATTTTTATATAATATTTTCACTTTTTATATATATACTGTTATTAAAAAATAAATTATATATATTGTTATATATATTATTATTAAAAAATAAATTATATATACTGTTATTGAATTCCGTCGTGTTCTAGTAGCTTCCTAAATTAAATTCTGATTCCGAAAGAAATTTCCTAACATAAACAAAAGGCTTATCCACATGAAGACACAAGTACATATCCCCATGAAGACTCAAGTACAACTCTTTATCATTGACCATGACCTTGACCCCCAAGTCGTCCTAAGTAAATCACAGGAGGTATAAACTTCATCATAAATTTTAGTATTTACTTTTTTTTTTAGGCAATTAGTATCTAACTTTTACTCGTAGGTTTAGTATTATGAAGCTCAAGGGATCTTTTGGGATCGTCTTAATTACTTCAACCCAACAAACATTTTTTAAACAATGTGTATACTATCATAATCCAGTCAGTTGAATTCACTACAAGATAAAAATCATTAAGTTATAAGTTCAAATTGTATTAACGTGAAATAATATATAGAAGCGGGGCACAAATTGTTTTCTCATTCAATAAAAGAATTATTAAATTAAATATAACAGTTGTATATTGTTGAGTGCTCCTATAGAATATATCAAAAATTTTGAACGAGTATGATTACTATTCCTTATTTTTATATCCATGAACAGAGTCTTTATCTATTGTCCTTTTCCTTTTCAAATAGCATAGAACTTGCCCCTTACTTGCACCTCATGAAGCTGCATCTCTAGTTCCCATCCACTTATTATAAATACGACCACCTTTGATTTAAGAAAGGAAAATCAAACTAAATTTTGTAGTCTTGTATTTCATACCAAGTATGTTTTGATTCAGTGTAATATTTTTCTTAAATATGTACAATATACAAATACCGACCTTGTTATCTTTCCGATTTTTATAAACTTAAATACCGACTTCAATTTGTTGCTAAACTTATCTTTGTTTACCATTATTAATGACATGACATGACTCCAACTTCTCAACTCTGGGATCAAGTTTCAAAAGAAATTTAAACACACCTGCATTGGCTGAATACAAACATAAAAAGGGCAAAAAATTGAGAAATAATAATCAGAGACAAAAGAAGACGCATTTATTTGTATGTGCAAAAGAAACTTCCCAACAAAAACAACATCGCATTTATATCCAGTACAGACATATGTGGAGGTTTATAGAGACCAGAATGATCATGGCTTCTCAAATTTTTGTCAAAATAATATATATGAGAGCAAAGAAAATTTAGAAATATTTATGTATTTTTATGTATTTATTTTCTTTAGATTTCTTTACAATGTTAATAATTAGTAAAAAAAATATTTTAGCCTATGACCAAATACATTCAAGTTTCGCCCCTACAGATGGACTTAGGTCTTGTTTGATTTGGGGGAAAGATAATAAAAAGAAAGTAAAGGAATTTTTTTTCCCATGCTTGATTTGAGGGTAAACAAAAAGAAGAGAAGGAAAGGAAAGAGAAACAATTTAAATGGAGATACACAGCAATTTGAGTAAAAGGAGATGATGTATGTGAGAAAGAAAAAAATTATGCACGGATATTAGGTGTAAAATAATTTTATGTATTTACTTTTTGTTACGGTCAAGAACTTCTTCATTTATCATTGTTTCCCTTCCGTGATAACCAAACATGGAAAGAGATAATTTATTCTTCTTGTTTCCCAAAAGTTCTATTATCTTCTCTTCTTTTAAAAAAGTATATATATCTCCCGTTCACCATCTCTCTATCCATCATTTACCACTGATAAACGGGCCCCACTTATATTCAAAATAAGTGGGTCCCGTTTACCAAGTGGTAAACGATGGATTGGGGGATGTGTATATAAACCCTTCCCTTTTCTTTACCTGTTTTCTCCATAAACCAAGCAAGACTTTAGTCAACTCCTATTTTGTTGACCGTGTAGTTTAAACTTTACCTAATAAGATAATTCCTACATTTTACTTGTAAAATTTATGTGATATCAAAATATATCTTAGGATTCCCATGCATTTAACAAAGAAAATCATAGGGGTCCTTAATACGGTTATAAATGGTCCCATATAATATATTATCCAATATTATGTGCAGGACAAGAACTTGCTTCTTACTTGCCCCTCAAGGAACCTGTGTATATATAACACCCGGTGCTTCATTCTTCATCCTCAAAAAATTAATAAACCATAATGGGCGAAAAGACTTGTAGCACAGAAATTAGGGCATCAAGCCTCATGCTCTCACTTTCCTTATTCCCAAAACAAACAAAGATAACGAAGAAAAATAAGAGAAAAATGGCAGGAATTTTTGAATGCAAAACATGCAACCGTCAATTCCCATCATTTCAGGCTTTAGGCGGTCACCGAACGAGCCACTTGAGACCAAAGGTGCGATTCAATGGACTGGAACTAGTGATCGGTTCGAAAATACATAAACCTGTCAGGAGACATGTATGTAACATTTGTGGCAAGGAGTTCATGTTAGGTCAAGCTTTGGGAGGCCACATGCGTTTGCATAGATCAAACCAACCTCTAGAAGAGGATCTCATAAGTAGGGTTGAACAAATTGAGATTGATTTGAATAAGGTTCCTGTATAATTAATTTAGTGAAATTTATAATAGATGCATGTTTTTGTTTAGGTTATTAGAATTTATATGATTGTATATACACTGATAATAATCAGAGTATGTTTTTAGTATTCTTGATGATACTGGGTAGATATTTGGTCAAAATCTCACATTTATTTAAAAAAAAATTAATTTTATCAAGATTTGAACTCACAATCTTTGTGTTGATGGGGTGTGGCTTACCACTCTTACTAGAGGAGCTTTGACAGACATTTAGGTTGTTATCTGTAATAATAATGTTTGCAGGGGATGATATATAAATTAATTGTGAATAATGCATTTTTTTTTTTTTGCCTTTTTTGTGTCTCGTCGGAGACATCTTATTTTTTTTTTCTTTATGTAAAGTTTTTCGGATCATGGTGTACTTTTTTTTTGATAAATTATCATAGTGTACTTTCCATTATGTCTGTTTATATCTATGGATATAATAATTCTAAAGATATTTACAATCATGTAAATTATATATGTTGGATACTATATGACTCCATCCTAACTAGATTACTTAGAGCATGAAGTAATTACTACAAAAATTTCATATATAGTACATACTTAACAACTAAGTTTTATGAGGTTCCATGCCCTCAAGATGAGGAGCTTAACCACTACACCTGTTTGGAGATCCTTATCGAATTCAATTAAAAATATAAAGAAACCTAGGAACATTGGCCGCGCATTTGTTTTGGCTGAAGGTGCTTATCATGCTCCTTGTAAGTTGTAAGTTGTAAGTTGTAAGTTGTAAGTTGTAATGGCTCATGTCAGACTCACAGCTAGATAGCTTTTGCAACCAAGTTTCTTTCTTGACAAGGAAACTGATGAGATCATATAAAAACCTGTCGTAGTATTTTCTTCTCTCTCTGTCAGCTCGGGCCGTCACATAAATTATACTTTAACAGAGGATTATACTCTAACAATATTCTTAAGACTATGATTCTCTCCATTAATGTGTGGTATTTGTTAAATCGACGTTACATAAAACTTGGCTAAGCTTTGGCCAACCAAAAGTGCAAGAAATTGAAACTCCACACGCTTATCACAGTTGACTTTTGTGCTCTTATTTTTTATTAATTTGTCAAGTCGTATTTTTAAATTTAAATGTATAAAGCTGGCCATATACATGCTGTGCTTTCTGAATCTAATGTCTGTAAAAAAAATTAATTAATATGGTTGGAAATTCTTCAAAATTATTATTTTTCAATCGTGTTTCGTTGGAGAATACATACTGGCTTGCACAATTTTTGAATATTTCCCTATTGACTATTTCTTGACAAGTCATGAAAATGGAAAATGTTTGATTATATATTGTTGTTTGGTGAGCAAATTCTTGCAAAAATAATTTAAAACTAACCAAAGAACATACTCGAACAAATAAATACATTTAAAATATCCAGACTCCAAAGCCGACACAAAAGTAAATTTTCATTTTCTTTATTGATTAGTATCTCAAATTTCAGTTTGCCAGACGTAATAATTTAACTTATTCTCCAAACCAAGCCGCAAATTTAATTACTTCACCGTGTACGTCTCATTTTCATAAAGTCAAACACTTAACAAGCTCCATTTTTTAGTGCACACCATCTATAAAAACACCTTACTTCCTCTTTTGTACTTTTAACTCATTTGAATAATTACTACGATAATCAAACCCTAATTCAGAGCGAGAAAAATCAGAAACAAAAAATGGTACTAGAGAAAGAAGAAATTACCAATAATCCTCCTAGCACTTCTCTCTCTCTTTCATTCCATCCTGAAATTACGGTCCAGCCCACCGACAAATCTAAACCGTTTGATCCGGTTTTTGAGTGCAAAACTTGCAACAAACAATTCTCATCCTTTCAAGCTTTAGGAGGGCACCGCACCAGTCACAACCGACGTGCCTTTAAAGTACTGGACGGTACGAAGGTGAAGAATAGAGCTCATGAGTGTTCCGTTTGTGGGATGGAGTTCTCTATTGGCCAAGCTCTTGGAGGCCACATGAGGAGACATAGAATGGTGATTAATGATAATTCTCATGCGGAATTTCAACTGCTGGATTTCAGTTACCCTAAAAGTAGTAATAGTGTGCATTTGCTTGATTTATTTCCGGAACATAAAAAGATCTAATATAATTTGGGTTGGTACTTTCTGATGTTTGATTTTTTTTCTGACTTATTTTTTTTTATTTGGTTGTGTATATATGGTTTAAATTGATTGTTTTGGGTTATTTTCATTTTAATTGTTACTTTAGGGTTGGATATGGAGATTTAGGATAATTGTCTTTTTTGTTTTCGTTTTAGTTTCAATTTTGTTGCTTCGATTTATTGATAGTTCCATGAAAAATTGAAAAAAGAAAGAAAGGAATTGTATGATTCAAATCCTATCCACGTGTTAATTATACCTCTTGTTTGTGTGGGATGTGGGAACATTCTTGAACAATGAATATTGTTTTTTTTTTCTTTCCTTGTATTGTATGGTAGAATTTATGGTGGTGTAGATTTCTCTAAATAAATATGGATTTGATTTTGTTTGAATAATGGATTGTTGTGATATGTACATGAGTTTTAATAACATGAATTGGATTTGTCTGATTTATAATATAATGATGAATTTGTCTAACTGATCGATTGAAACTCAAATGTGAAGAATTCTATCGGTAAGAGTAGATCAATTAAACCATGACTTTATAATTGAGCGAGTGAGATACTCAAGATTTCAAAATTGGTTTATTGATCATCAAAGTAATGATAAGTGATCATCCTTTTTTTTGACTTAATAAGTGATCGTCCTTTTTATTTATTGAGTCGATTTATTAACAATTTTATTTCATACAATTCCTATGCATACAAACAAGAGGACAATGAAAAAGATAGACCCCCTCCACGTAGTACATATAGAAACACAATTGAAGTTTGTATTTATCACAAGAACATAGGCTAATTAAATAGCATATAGTCTAAATGATTGATTGTATTATACATAAAATCATACATCATAAATGTATTATAGCTACATTTACTTCCATATACATAATTATGTTAGAGGATATGCTGCTTCTAGCGAAGCAAGAAGATGGCTGTTTTGCTAGTGTGAGCCGTTGGATCCATAGGTTGTGATATACCTCAAATATGTGAATTACCTGGAAGTTTAACCCCGTTGAGGCTTATTTTGGAAGTTAATTTAATCTTATATTCTTTCTTATTTTGGAAAATTCTTTCATATCTTTATTATTTTGTACTAACAATATTAGTTGGATTATTTATCCTTACCAAGAAAGTAATAATAATCACACTTTTTTTTCAAATTTACTTGTGATAATTTAAGAAAATAAAGAAGATTATCATAATTTTTGTTTCAAATTTACTTTTGATGTCTTAGAGAATAATGAAGATTATCTTGGTCTTCTTATGTATGAAAACAAACAAATTATAATGGATATCAAATATTATTCTAAAAGTAAAACGGAGATCATTAATATTTTTTTCACTTGTGTTACAAAACTTATTAAATAAATAATATAAAATAATTACCTAAACATATGACATAATTTCAATTTTGTAAGACATACAAATAGTATAACATTTTTTTCATATAATTATGTAACTAACATAAATTTTCATAAAATAACAAAATTATTATATTAATAAAATCAATTATAAGACAATAAATGAGAGTATACTAAGCTTCCAAAACAAACATTAACGGAGTCAACTCCAACATGAAAACAATTAATTCACACTTTTTGGGCCATACCATATCACAGTCCATGCATCAAACGGTTCAAACTAGCAAAGCAGCCACCACCCTAGTTCGCTATAAGCAGCATCCTCTCACCCTACATAATTCCATTCCATGCTAAGGAATATCGACTCCTTCCGCATTAAGAAATCTCCTCAAGTTGTTAATGGGTCTTGGACCTTATCATATTACATAAACTCTTTCAAGGAATACACGTCGAATTAACTTATTAGTAATATTTAAGTTTATTATTTCAATACAAACACAAATTATAAGCTGGACAATGGGAATTATAAAGAATATATACATTTTATATAAATAATATTCAGATCAAACCGTCATTAATCAAATTCGAAATTGAAAATATAAAAGAAAATGTGTAATCACTCCCATTAAATCATTGTTATATCATTCCGGACCAACGGTCAACGTTTGACAAGTGTTTGTTGAGTTATACTGTCGTAATTGTTTGTTTACATATTGTTTTTGTGTGTTTTATATTATTTTAATATATATTATTAAGTGCGTTTTTATATACTGCTTTTAATATATATATATATATATATTACTTTCAAAATATATAATTTATATATTGTTAATTGTTTATATATTTTTTTTCTATAATCATATACTTTTTTTGTTGTTTTATATATTGTTCTTTTTTTTCTATGCATACACTTATTTTGTTTTTATATATGTGTTTTATTTATATATTATTTCTACACAGAATATATTGTATACAGTTTTGCTAAGTACATGATCTTTATACATGTAATGAAGTGAATTAGTTGATTAGAAGGTTTATTCCAGAAGAACATGAATCAAATATCTCGGAATAAAGACATGGAAGAGAGGAGTATTTCAATTTCATGGTAGACATGAAATTATTATATTGTATGGAATATGCTATAATTTCTTACAAAAAAATCTTCCTCAATTCCAAATTTCATCTACGGTGGCAGTGAAATCATCTTCTTTTCTTATTTTATTTTTTCTTACCTCCCTACATATTTCTTTTTTTTTCTACAACTTTTGTTGCTAAAAAAAATATTTCTATGGTTTCTCCTTTTTATTTATCGTGAAATCATGATTAAATTTTTCATCTAACAACTTCTTGTTATTGTACTCATGTTTTATTTTAAAAAACATTCATCAACAATAGATTCTCTCTTATCAAGTTCTTCTCTATTCGATTTTTCTCGTACTTCTTATTTTAATTAATCGAGAAAACTTATTTTTATTAGTACATTTTTCTAATTTTAGAAGAATTTATTTCATCAAAATTCGTATTAATCAAATTATAGAAAGAGAACATTTTGATTATTAGTCATTATTATATTACTATATTTTTATTCAATTTATCTAGCGGAATACTGTTGAAATAGAATATAATAATCAATTATTCTGTATTCCACTGGTTTGCAGAACGGGGCTTGAAAAAATAACAAATTGAAATACATTAAAAAGGAATGATTTATTGTGTCTACCAATATAAAATGAGAGTAAAAACATTTTTTTGGTTTATAAGTTAACCTTGATTTCTAAAATTGGTCCTTTATGCACTCATCAGTCATGATATTGGAAAGTCGACAGGACATTTCCCCCTTGGTGGAACTTATCGAGTCACCGAGCCCGTTCCAGATGTTGGATTTAATTGTTAATTTTTTGGAATATTCTTCCAAGGCTGTACGAATAATTAGAACTGTTACTATTGCTGACATGTATCCATGTATCGAGTCACTTTTAACACGTATTAATTTCGCTACATATTTTATACTTAAAAGTCTGCACACAATATCATCCCTCCTTGCACAGAGTAAGCAATGACTCCCTTTTCCGCATGAAGCTTCTCAACAAGCCCGTCAATTAATTATTAAGCACTCTTCTTCACTTTATCCACAGTTCCACACGTTGCTTACCCTTCGTACCGGTCAAGATTCTTAGTCTCTTGAATTTTGACTCTAGACCTCTGGCTGCAGAGGATCTGCGCTCTCTCGTCACCTCTTTCCTCATCTCTGGTACTTGTTCCCCACGTCTTAAATCTTAATCCACACCCTTTTGAATATATATATGCCCATCATAATGCCATTCCCACACATTCTCCTAACTCATACATATAAAACTAGCTCATTAGTCATTAAAATCCATATATCAAACAAAATGGTAGTGCAATCTAACCAAAGCAACATAAAAAGCATGAAGACCTCAAATCTCTTGGGCCTTTCACTCTCATTACAAAGCAAGAACAGGAAGATCAACAAGAAGAAGAACAATACTGAGGGAGTTTTTGAGTGCAGAACCTGTAATCGCAAGTTTCCATCATTTCAAGCTTTGGGCGGGCATCGTACTAGTCACCTTCGGCCGAAGGTACGGTTTAACGGACTTGATTTAGTAATAGGAGAGAAAATCAAGGAGACGAAGCGTCACGTGTGTGGTTTTTGTGGTAAGGAGTTCTTGTTGGGTCAGGCTTTGGGTGGCCATATGAGATTGCATAGAGCTTCTTCAGCTTTTGGGAGTGTATTGGTACGAGATGGTGTGAAGGAGATAGAGTTTGATTTGAATGAGCCGCCATTGAAGGATGAAATGTTTCATGATGATGGAGTTTTGTTGTTGAATTTATTTTAGTAGTGCATAGTGCTGTATTTCATGCATGCTTGTATATACTTTTTATGTTTGTAAAGGATAGTGAATGCTAGTAGTTTTTCTATTTCATATTTAGACTATTAACTAGATAGATCTAGGGATTCTAATTTTTAACCATCCGTTTGACTACTCTTTTTTCTTTTTATCGTTTTAAAATATGGCAACTTTTTTTTTGAGAGGGGACGTTAATCTGTTTGTGAACTTGGACACATTCATGCAGTGGCAGATCGTAACCGTATATTTTGCGATGCCAATTTTTTTTTTCGTACTACGAACTAAAATTGTACAAAAGTTTTTTAGATGAAGCAAATACATATAAATACACGACGCAATGTATCATAACTGTTCACGACGGGATTCAATAACAGTATATATAATTTATTTTTTAATAACAGTATATATAATTTATTTTCTAATAATAGTATATATATAAAAGTGAAAACAATATAAAAAAAATGAGAAAACAGTATATAAAAGTAAAAAAATAAAAAATACACAAAAAATAAATAACAGTATATTAAATAGCAAACTAGTATATAAAATGAGAAAACAATATATCTACAGTGCGTCGTGCTACAGTCGTGCTACAGTACGTCGTACTTGCACATTTCCCAAATACACGTATTCAAAAAATTTATCCACCAAAGTACTAATAACATATATTATTCGGTTGAAAATTAAACATTGGAGGAACCATGACACCTCTCAGTATCTATAAAACTCTACCATTACATTTACGCAAATATGTGAAATAAAAATTTGAATCAGTCTAATTTTGAAGTGTACTGCTATAAAAAGCCATTTTTTTAATTTAATTCTAAACGATAAATAATGGTATGGTATGGGACCGATCCTAGCATGAACCCGACAATGATAAACTCAAAAGTGAAAAATCAACACTGCTTATATAAAGTCTATAAAGAAGAGGGATTTTTTTTTCCAAGTAGCGTTTCATTAAAACATATTTGCAACTTTAGCGTGTTTTTGAAAATATTTGTAAATGTAGCATTTTCGTCACTATAGTTGGCGAAATTGTAGTTTTGGCTAAACTTTCGCCAACACTATTGGTGAAATAGTGAAAAAAACTAATTCCCGATCAGCAAACTTAATTAACGTAATTACGAGCTGGTCTGCAAAAAAAAGAGTAAAATCCCATTTTCGCTATATTATTTGGCGAAAGTGGAAAACACCCCATTTTCCCATCTCAGTGAATAAAAAAAGAAAAAAAATAATAAACTAAAACCCAACCCTTCCCCTTCTTCTCTCTATCGACTCCCTGCCTCTGTCTCTCCCACTCATCCCCTCTCTCACCCGACTCCCTCTCTGTCTCTCTCTCCCTCTCTCCCTCGCTCCTCTTTATATCTTTCTCTCTCGAGCTTCCCTCTCACACAAAGAAGAAGAAGAAGAAGAAAAAATGCAAAAAAAAATAATATTTCCTTATTTCGCCAATGGGAGTGGCGAAATATGTTTTTCAGTAATTTAATGAACTTATTAGTGTTAATTAGCAACTGTAGTGCGGGTGGGGATAAAATGAAAAAAATGACAATTTCGCCAGCCAAGCTGGCGAATTACAACCAATTTCATCAATCTCAGTGGCGAAAATGCTACATTTACAAATATTTTCTAGAAGACGCTAGATTTGTTAATATTTTTCAAAGAAGCGCTATTTGGGAAAAAAAAACCAAGAAGAGGCCCATCTGTCATCATCTAATGGCTAAAACAACTAGAATGATAGATTCGAATGATATGACACAAATGCTCTGAGAGCTGAAATTAAAAGATTTAGAATAAGGAAGTTATTAATGTATGCAAAAAAAAAAAAAAAAAAACATTAATAAGGAAGTTATTAATGCATGCAAAAAAAAACTTATTATACATAGATTTTTTTTTTGACAAAATCAATTCAATGTGCATGCTAGCCTATTAATATTATTTTGCCATTTTCCTTTTCTAATTAAATAATTACTTTTCAGAGTAATGCAATGCTTATTGTACACTGCAATGCATCCTTATATATCTAGAAAAAAAATTAAATTACCGGTCTCCCATTGTTAAAACCCACTTTTCAAGGTCAACTCACAAATTAACTACCCAACAGTTTGGGTTCGTTCACACACAGAATCTTCTAATCCTCATGGCTTTCGTCATATATTACATCATCAATTATGTCAACCATTTTAGAGATTTGACTCGGTCAACAATTAAAATGTGCATTACTTAAAAAAAAATTAAATGTGCATGAAAGAAAAATTCCATAGAATAATATTTCTCAAGTCTCAACACGTTAATTATCATATTTATCAAGCTGTTCAATTTGAAGCTCATCTATTACATCCATGCATGACAGAGAACTTCCATACACAGAACAGAATGTATCTGTTGTTCATGTATATCAATATCAAACTCAATTTCTAGCTGTAAAGCAAACTAGAAATAAATCCTACAAGCATATATCAACAATAGATGGTTGATTGTAAGTGACAGAGTGACTTTACTGACACGATCCATTGAGATTCAGTCTCTTGTCGCATGATTAGTCCCTCCAAAAAATACAGTAGATGGCTGATCTGCTATCGATTTGTTGCCATCTCTGTTGATCAGAAGAATTAAGAAACTAAAATTTCGGATGAGATTCTTGAATTGGTAAAAGATGATGATTCTATGATCAAGCATTTGCAATAATAACTCTAGAACTCCAAAAAAATACAATAAATATATTATTCAAAATGCTAAATAAAATATCTTCCACTGTTTCAATAAACATCAAAAGAAAAAAGAAATCCGCAAAAGACAGCCTCCACTCTTCACTCTCAGCATTTATCCCAAGATAAAAAAAATAAAAAAAACAAAAAACTAATAAATATTTCAGATTTCAAGTTCTCATATTAGTAATTAACCAACCCTAGAACTATACAGTCAGAACCAACCACATATTTCACATATCTTTCCAAACCCTATAATCAGTATTGGAACTATTAGGGCTGATTTTCACATCTTGACAGGCCAAAAAGGACGTAAATGTCACTCGATCTATATTAACCAAAGCATGAGCTGTCCCGCTTCGACTCGCGACTATCGCAACCTCATCAGCACCAATGATGACCTCAGCATATCCCTTGTCCTTCACATTAGGATTCTCCAGCTAGAGAAAGAAAAAAACTCAAATGTTAAATGATTAATATATTGATTTTAAAGATTAATGGAAAAGATTATTTATTACCCTAAATTTGGTCTGAGCGCCCCAAATAAGAAAAGTTTCGTTACAGGTGTGGTGTCTGTGGTTGCCTCTCAGCGAACCGGGTCGGATCTGACCCGCGTGTACTAGAGAGCAATCAACTGCTCCTCCTGTGATTTAATTAAATTTTTATTAGTTGTGTTTCTTATTATACATTGATTAAAGTGGCTATAGAGCATTTTGTGAATATGATCAGTAGGCAGCTTTTGTGAATATTATATCATTTTCAGTATAAACATCATCAATTCAGCATTTTGTATATCAATTATCAATATACCATTCCATATAGTGTTATGCAATCTATAATCATGTATTGTCTGATGTAATTATGTGGCCAAAATCATTTTCATTGAAACAGAACGAAATGTAAGTGAAATAAGAGTAAAAGAAGAGTTAAATACCATAAAGCCCCGCCTCTCGTGCAGCAGCAATGGGATCCAACAGCCATCCCCTTTCATCCTTCGCAATGAGAGAAGGAAACTCAGCAGCACTAAACCTAACCAGATTCGCATCAGCATCAAGATCGCCGGCCGCAACAGACCTGCCGAAGAGGAACGATCCAGGGTGAGAGAACCGGAGAGAAATCCAGGTGAGCAGGATGAATACAGAGAGGAGGAACGGGAAGGCCGCCGGTTTCTTGAGGAAGGAGGAGAAGGAGGAGGAGAGGTGGCGGGGAGGCGGAGCTTGATCGGAGAAGACAGGGAGGAGTGACGACGGATTCGGCGGGCTGATTTGGATTTGGAGCGAGGTTCTTCTTGGATTCGCCATTGTTGGTGGAAGAAGGAGATTGTTGGCGTTAAACCCAGAAATCTTTCTTCTCTTCTCGTATGCCACGTCAGCATGAGGAGAGCAGTACACGTCAGCTTAATCCGGGATACAGGTTGAAGTATTTAATTTGTTTGGGCCGTTTTCTTCTCGGATGTTTTAGTTTCTTCTATATTTAGGAATATTGAATTTTGATTTTCTTTAAGAAGGCTCGCTTCCGAATTAAGATACAGTAATATTTTAAACAGACCACATTTTATTTCATAATTTTTTATTACAAAATGCTCCACATTTTATATCTCAAATAACCCTCATTGCTATAACATCCGCTTGTCATATAAAACTACCATACAATCGAAATCCGCATAAAAAAAATCAATGCATGCAAAAACACAGCTAAACATTTAATAATAATACCACAATAATCCCATTACACTTCCATCCATCCATACATGGACATTACAACTTCAAAAACAAATTAAAACACCACTCCCCTTATTCTATACACACTATTCACACACACCCTCAACCCACCCACCCACTCTCCCTCTCACCGCTTAATCGGCTTATACAACACAACAGTAACATACTTACTCCTGAACCGCTGACTCAAACTCAGGGCCAGCAGCGACCGCTGACTCAGCCCCTTCTCAAGAAACAGATGGTTGAGAACCACGTGCTGAGGCTTGGCTAGACTCGGTTCATCGGTCTTGAGGACCGAGTCTAAGAGCTGGGAGGGGAGGAGAGGAGCGTCTTTTGTGAAGTCCTCTTCGGTCGGGAAATGCCGGGTGTAGCTGGATTCAGGGGACGGTGGGGGCTCGAAGCCTGATACGCTGTCTAGACTCTCCGGTATGAAATCCTGTGTGAAAAAAGAATTAATGTTTAAGGGAAAATTTTAAAAAGCCTTGTGTTTTTGGAAAATAAGGCTTAGTCCCTGCTATGATGTGAGATGAACTTTGCGAAATGTATTGTTTATAATATATATTTTGAAGGGTTGTTTTAAAAAAGATTCGGTAAGAAAGAAGGTTAATTAAAATATATAAAGTTTAAGGGATATTTTTCGAAAAGTTAATATTTTGTGAAAGACCCTTGTATTATTTGAAACTAAGTTTTAGACCCTATGAAATGAGATGAATTTTCTAAGTAAATTTTTTTATGATTTATTTTGAGTCATCCAAAAACTCAACCCATATTATAGGGACTAAAACTTAATTTCATAGAATGCAAGGTTTCAGAAAAGATAGGGGGATATTTGAAAAACTCCCCAAATTTAAAAACTTGAAACAACGATTAATAATTTAATACTTACATGGACATCGAGTATGTTTGAGACTTGGCCTGCTTCATCTTTAACATAAGGCAAATCCGGCACATATCTCAACTCCCCATCCACAATATACTTATAATGAAACACGCCAGATGGCAGCACCAGCAGAATCGAGTGATCCTTTCCCGACTTGTGCAACGCCTTCCTACAAATTCCCACACAAAACTCATTAATTAACATACTTCAGTTTCTGACAGTTTAACTTGGGAATTAATTAATTACTTACCTGGAGGACCAGTTGTCCCAGGATCCTTCGATGAGAACGGAATTCCCGCCTAGAGTCCAGGTGATGAGAGTAGGGATTCCTTTCTCTGACGCGTCAGAGTCGGTTGGCCACGTGCTGGTTGGGACAGCTGGCGTGTCGGCTTGTTGGTGCTGTGCTTGTCTTGGTAGTGGAGATACTGGCATCTGAGTGGAATAGGAATTAATGGGGATTAAATTAGTTTGTGAATAAATGGAATTTGGTGGTTTCCTTAGATGTGGACAAGAGTATTAAAAAGCAGTTAAGGATGCCAGCAAGATTGCATAAGGCGATAATGTCATTTTGTATGAATGGAGATTAGGAGGTTAAAAGTCCAGAAAAATATTTTAAATTAGTCTTAGCCAGTTGAATTAAAGGGTTTATTGAGAGGAATTAATTAATTGCAAGGAGAGTTGACTCTGTTAATGCGATAATTTCTATATCAGATATAGAAAAGTAGAGTAAACTTACTATATTTAAGCATTTGTTTCTGGATCAACTTGAAAGGAAAAAAAATTAAGAAAATGAAGTAGAATAGTGAGAGAAAGCAACTTTTTAAATCAGAAAAACGCGAACAAAATTTGCGAATCTGAAGTTCTGGAACCGTACACAATATTTGCGGTTCTAAGAAATCTACTTAAAAATGGCTATTTAAAAATGCTAAGACAGTAATTATAATCAAATTCCTTCACTATTGTTCTTATATTTATTTTTGTTTATAAAAGTACATATAAATGCAATTACCCCCTCTGTCTAAAAAGAAAGGAGAAGCAAAATGAAACTAAACATTCAACTAAGAACTGAAGATCTCCAATTGCAAATCCAGATAGCATAAAGGGAATTTCCTAAAATAACTTTCAATGATTTTTTTTTTTGATAAAATTTGACCACTTTGAACCACAAGAGCATCAAAATGTGATCAAAATCCCCTAATTAACAGCTAATCAAACAAACCCAATTAAACAGCCTACTCAAACAAAAAAATTAGTACAATTACAAAATAGAAAGCACTAGGACGTATAACAAGACCCAATTGCATCATCAAAAGGGGATCAATCAAACTGCATTTCAGAGATAAACTCAACAACACGGTAAACAAAAATCCCCCCAAAAAAACTCGTACACACACCCATTCCAAATCCAAACATCCATCCACATACAAACACGACGCATCCTCTCCAAACTAATGAAAAATAACGAATATCAACCCTAAGAAGAATAAAAATAAAAGGATTCATTCTGATTCTGACCTGCGGGGTGAGCAAAAAGGGCGTGCGAGACCTTCGAGGGCTCTCAGGCGGGGGAATCTCACGCGCGACGGGCATCGGGCAATCTCCGCCGCCCGACCTCTCCGCCGGCGAATCCGGGCCGTTCGTCATCTCTCTCACGCTCGCGTTCCCCATCGCCTCTCCTCTCTCTCTCTCTCTCTCTCTCTCTCTCTGATCGGAAACGAAGAGAAAGAAGAAAAAATGACATATTCTATTAATTTCTATATTTATCCATATCCGAATGGGATTATGCCGCAGTGGTACTATGTTTATGTGGACTTAAATGCCCCGTTTTTTTCTTTTATTTACGTCGGTTGCCATTGCGCGGAGTTTGTTGGCGGGAGAAATTAAGAGATGGGAGTTATAATATGAGGCCTCGAGTTGGGGGAATTTACTGTTAATGCCATTCAGAGATAACGGTGGTCGGAGAGAGGGGTGGAAATAGACCGTGTTGTCAGTGAAAGGGTCCATGCGAAATGATTCTAGGTAGAATAATGTATCAGGACCGTATGTGTGTATTGGATGTGCATGCATGCAGCAACAGGGCCAGGGGGGACAAAATGGGTTCTTTAATACCGATAATGCCCTTGGAGTAAAAATATTTTATAATAATAATATTATATTATTGTGTTGCCATCAAGCTATTTAAATAAGGTTTATTCATTGATTTTTTTTTTCTTCTCTGAATTCCTTCAGTTTTACTCAAGATAGATATTTTTCTTTTTTTTTTTTTCCGAAAGATTACGTCCGAGTACTTAAGATAGTTTTTTTAGCTCTCAACATAAGCTATGTCTTTCCTCCTACAAGTAGAATATTCATATTAAAAAAATTAGTTTTTAAAAAGTCAATAAATAATATATTTTTCCTTTATTAGTAATCTGTGTAATAGTATGGTAGTATAATGAGTTTATTTGACTTGAGTATTTTATTTTATAATTGTACTTGTATTTATTGCAAATAATTATATTTCATCTTAATTGTTAATTCAAAATTGTGCATTTTTCAATCAGCAAATACAGGAGTTTTTAAAGCCAGTATATGTGTGAATGTTAACATGAGACTTTGCTTTTCATTTATAAAGTGGTGTTTTTTAAATGGGCAGTACTGGATTGGTTGTATGTTTTTCAAACAGTTGCGTAGAATATTATATAATAACAAATAAACAAAATTTGTGTATTAAAAATATATGGTTATCACTTGTCACGTTTAGGAGAACACAGCAATCGAGTTATCTAAATCACCACCTGTCCTACTTTGCATCAGATAAGAATAATTATAACACTTGCTCCAAGATGATTTACTATTTTGAAAGTTAAAAGATTAGATAAGATCTCATTGTTACCAACACAATTATTAATATTATTATTAATATGTAATATAAAGATCTCATTGACAAAGCCATCATAATGTGGGGGGTAATTCTGTCATTTACATCTATATTTAGTAAAACGTAAAAAGGACAAAAAAGACAGAAAGATAAGTAGGGTCGGCCTTATCCACTCGCCAACCACTTGTACTCTACACTTCATTAATGACTCGGTTATGATTACCCAATATGTGTACCAGCTAGATAAACATCATAAAATAAAAATGTAGAATTATATTTTACATGAATAAGTCAACTCTTTTTAAATAAAAACTATCTTCAAATTAGAATAAACTTTATAAATACGGTATTGGAATTTATATACATTATAGTTAGACATAAAAACATATACTTTACAAGAAGATAATAAGTTGAACTGTCTAAACTGTATTATACTTTTTCAATATTGAATATATTATCAAATATTATTACTCTCTCATTTTACTGAAAAAAATAATAATAATATTTTACAATTGATATTCTTAGAAGCTACCAAATAATTTTAATTTGTAGAAATTTTATTTTTTCGGCTAACATGCTCGCAGACGTAGGCTTAAATTATAAGAACTTGATATATGCTGTATGCATAAATATCAATGAAGTATTTTTTTAGGACTTTTTTTTTGAAATGGCCAAAAAAAAAAAAAATTAATTAAGGGAATGGCCAAGTTTTAAAAATATTTGCAAAAGTAGCCATTTCGCCCAGCCACCGGGCGAAACACAAGTAGTTTCGCCCAGTAACGGGACGAAACAGAGCCAATCACGATTTGCTTAATTAACCCCTGTTTCGCCCGCGAGTCGAGCGAAACAAAGCTGTTTTTAGTATCGGTTTTTATAAATAACCGTTCTGAGAATAAAGATTTTAGTATCGGTTTTTTAAAATAACCGTTACAAAATAAAGACTTTTAGTATCGGTTTTTACAAATAACGATTCTGAGAATAAAGACTTTTAGTATCGGTTTTTACGAATAACCGTTATAGAAGGTTCTTTCGCCGGCTCATTTGGCGAAAAAACGACTAAGGGAAAAAATTAAAAACAGATTTTTTAGCTTTTTTACATGGAAAAAATAAATAAAATAATTCTGTAACGGTTATTTGTAAAAACCGATACTAAAGGTCTTTATTCTGTAACGGTTATTTTAAAAAACCGATACTAAAATCTTTATTCTGTAACGGTTATTTATAAAAACCGATACTAAAAACAGCTTTGTTTCGCCCAACTGCTGGGCGAAACAGAGTTAATTAAGCAAATCGTGATTGGCTCTGTTTCGCCCCGTTACTGGGCGAAACTACTTGTGTTTCGCCCGGTGGCTGGGCGAAATGGCTACTTTTTGCAAATATTTTTAAAACTTGGCCATTCCCTTAATTAATTTTTTTTTTTTTTGGCCATTTCAAAAAAAAAGTCTTTTTTTAGTCACAAAAATGAGTGATACCTTGGATAGCTTTCTAACAGAAACGAAAAAGCCCAACCCATAAATAAAACAGCCTAAATAAAAATAAAAGTTGCCTCAAGCTTACATTATAAGAAAAAAAATGAAAAACCAAGCCAAGCCCAAACATTACAGAACAAAAATTCTACCAAGCCCAGTAATCTAAACAACGGTCCAGATGACAAAATATCAACTGTCTTCTCACTCTCTCCCTTATCCCCATTTCTGTGTCCAAACAGCCTCTGCTCCATCAATGGCTTCCTAAACCTCCTCTAAACCCCCACAAACCAAACCAAAGTTAAAACAATGATAGTTCAATCCCCAATCAACACTTCCTCCTTACTCACCGATCACAAATCCTTTCTCTCTTCATCAATGGATATTTCCTTCACATCTCCTTCATCTCTCTCCCATTTCCGCCCCAACCCACGCCGCCATTTCCGACCTCTCTCCGTCGCCACCAATCCTCCGCCTCCGTCAGAAACTCCGGCGAACAGTCCCCAGAGACTGCTAAAAGAGCTCGCGGAAAGAAAGAAAACAGTCTTTGTTAAGAAGAAGATCCCGCCGAGACAATTCATACTGAAACCTCCATTAGACGACGCGAAATTGACGGAACGATTCTTGAAAAGCCCTCAATTGTCTCTGAAATCGTTTCCGTTGCTCAGCTCTTGCCTCCCTCCTTCCCGCCTGAACAATGCTGACAAGACATGGATGGACGAATACCTTCTAGAAGCCAAACAAGCTCTTGGGTACCAAACACTTCTAATTAAATCTTATTTTTCATGCCCATTTATGTTTATTCATTCGTTTTCATTATTCATTTTGTTTCTGCTTTCAACAGGTATCCGTTACAGCCGTCAGATCAGCTAGATGATGAAAATCCAGCCAAGCATTTCGATACACTATTATACTTGGCGTTTCAACACCCAGCTTGTGAGAGAACAAAGGCGAGACACATAAGAAACGGACACTCAAGACTTAGTTTTTTGGGCGGGTACGTGATTGAGATGGCTTTGTGCGAGTACTTTTTGCAAAGATACCCTCGTGAGTCTCCAGGGCCGATGAGAGAGAGAGTTTATGCACTGATTGGTAAAAAATCCATGCCTAAGTGGATTAAGGCTGCCAGCTTGCAGAATTTGGTGTTTCCTTATGATAATATTGATAAGATGGTGCGGAAAGATAGAGAGCCTCCCGTCAAGTAAGTTTTAGAGGAGTGAATTTTTTTTTTGTAGTGTTTTTATTTTGTTTAGTTTATTAATTTTTTAATTGTGATGGGTAGAATGGGGAGAATATAAGTTTTAAACCTTGGAATAAATAAACCAGTCCTTTGTTTGGCTTTGATAATAGTCCCAAATAACAAAGATTTACAAACATGCAAATATACCCCTCAAAAAATTGGTTATTACAATCTCCGAAAAATTATGTCAAATTCTTCCAATTCTGCATAGTTAAATCAGATATAACCTATACACTTCCCCAAAACCTAGAAAGAACATTGCACAAACATAGCAAATGGTTAAACTTAAACATTGTTCTTATAATAGTCGAAAACCAAGTTTATTAGTAGTACTCATTCTTCATAAAGGATGGTGTTTCGAGCGTTATAAGGGTCTCAAATAATCAAATACCATTTAAGAACAGTAAAAAACTTACTTCATTTAATTATTTATTTTCATAAAGGACGGTGTTTTGGGCGATATTCGGGGCGATATACCTCTGCTTTGGGATGCCGGAGGTGTACAGAGTGATGTTTGAGGCCTTCGGGATAGACCCCGAGGACGAGAGCTGCCAGCCCAGGCTCAGGAGGCAGCTCGAGGACGTCGATTACGTCTCCAAGGAGTTCGAGAGTAAACAACTCTCTTGGCAGGACGTCGCTGCCTATCGGGTATGTAGATTTTCTCTCTCTCTCTCACCTGCAATTTACTCACGATATGTGTATATATGTAATATTTGGGGTCTCATAAAATGGATTTATCATCTGTTGGGTATGTATCAAGATTCGTGCTATGCAAGTTTGCGACAAAATAACGAGCTTCTCGTATTTCAAAGAGAGGGAAATGCCTTATTTACTCCATAACATGAATCCCGATGCGTATCCAATGGATGATAAATCCAAAGTATGAGACCTCAATCAAATACTCTCCAAACCGTTTCACCCGTCCTCTCTCCCTCTCTAAGCCTCAACATTGTATAGAACGTAACAATAACCAACGTATACATGAATTACATTGTACATGAATTACATATTCTGTTAACATACCCATTGTGTTTCATTCATTCATTCAACATTTTAACTGCAACCTATACATATATATAGTACATAAGAAATTGGGTTAGGGCCGGGAGAGAAGACCATGCTAATCTAAAAAAGATACAATAAATTCTAAAATTAAAATATATTTAATAATTTGAGATTTGAGATTTTGTAAAAGATCCAATGTCTTTCACTCATTCACTCAACACCTTAATTAACCGCAGCCTCCTCCGGACGCGTTGTTCGCACACCCGCGGCTGTTCAGGGCGTGCGTGCCGCCGGGCATGCACCGGTTCCGGGGCAACGTGTGGGACTTCGACAGCCGTCCCAAGGTCATGCGCTCCCTCGGCTACCCCCGCCCCTCCCATGATAGGATAGCGGAGATCACAGATGCTAGGAACATCGAACTCGGACTCGGCCTTCAGGTATCTTGATCAATTAAGTGTTTAGAATGTTGATTGGAAATGAGAGGGTGTAATGTGATGTTTGTTATGGTTTGAAGGGTGTATGTGGTATTTCTTGTGTTTTGTAGGGTGTATGTGGTATGTTGAGAATTTGTGGGGCTGGATATGAAATTGATAGAGAGTGTGTGTATGGTATTTTGAGAATTTGTAGGGGTAGATATGAAATTGATAGAAAGGGTGTATATGGTATTTTGAGAATATGTGCTATCCCTCCTTGGATTGTGAATGATATAGGGTTTGAATTGATAGAAAGAGTGCAGAGAATTATATTTGTTTGTAAGTTCAAATTCAAATGAGGCTATTCTAATTTCTTTCTTTCTTTTCTTTTCTTCTTCTTGAAATGTAGCTATGCTTTCTTCATCCGAGCAAATACAAGTTTGAGCACCCAAGATTCTGCTTCGAACGGTTAGAATATGTCGGACAAAAAATCCAGGTACATCTTTTTTCCCCAACATCAAACTCATACTTCAAATCTTATTTTACCAACTTGAATTTTAGAAACCTTCGAAATAAAATAAAAAATAAAAAAAAGTAAAGAAAAGAGAAGCAAATCTCATTTTTGAAACTTAAATATTTTTCAACAATCACAGGATTTAGTGATGGCAGAGCGGCTGCTAATGAAGCACTTAGACGCACCAGGCCGGTATTTGCACGAGAAGCACCGCAAGCTCCTCATGAACAAATTCTGCGGGCGGTACTTGCGCGACCGCCGCCTGCACAACTTCATCATCCTCGGCGAGGCCGTCGAGGACAAGTTCGAGCACAACAGACGGCTGCGGAATCCAGCCACGACGGCCGTCCAGCAGGCGATTCATGGGTTGGGGTATTGCGTGTATGGCAAGCCGGATGTGAGGCGGCTCATGTTTGAGGTGTTCGATTTTGAGCAGGTTCAGCCCAAAGAGGTTTGATTTTTTGTAGGGAAGTTGATGGTTGAGGGTTTTTGAGTTTGAAGAGATGCGGCCTAAGGAGGTTTGAGAAGGTTTGTAGTGTAAACAGTGGTGTAGAACATTTGGTTGATTATTAGTTTGTATTAATTTATTTTATTATAGTATATTTGTTCCTGTGATTTTCTGTTGTTTTATATTAGATCTCATAGCGTAATGTATTCTTTATTGTTAGATATCTAAGAAATGTCCTGTTATTTAAAAAAAAAATTATCAGTCACAATGGATGTGGATAAATTTTAATTAAAATGGGTTAATTATATATTTTTTGATTTTTTAAATCTGCATACATTACATAAATAATTACATAGTTTACATGCAAAGGAGTGATGAAAATTACACAGATTTACATAATTCACATGGAAAGGAAAGGAGTCTGTAATAAATTTCTCATGCCGGCATATTGGCTAATATGACATCTTTTTACTTATTATCACTTCAAATCAACTTTGCTAATTCTGGTAAAAATTTATAAATCTTATACATAATTCGAAACTAAAGTTTCTGCAATGGCCATACTGGATGTTAAGCCTGGCGATTCTATTCCAAACAAATTCACCAATCCTCTCACGCCATGTGTCTCTTCTCCCTGAACAAATCAAACAATTTTTAAAAAATAATTAAATATAAAGAAAATAGTAACAAAATTGGGATTAAATTTACTTGTATAAGAAAATCCATTGAAGGTTGACCAGGACCAAAAATTCTCGGTCTAATTCCAGAATAACCTGGCTCAAGAGATCCGTCTTTTAAATCTGGAAAATATTTTCTTATCGCTTCATAAAACTTAACTGAACGGTCTGGATTAACCAAATAATCAAACCTGAAAATTTTCCCAAACAATCAATATCCGCATAATTTAACAATAAAAATAAAAAAGAAAAAGTTAAAACTTGCCGATTTTGGAAACATGACAGATCCTCAATACGATTTATCCATTCAACATCAGGTCCAAATTTAACTAATCCATTTAAATCAATTGTCACATGGACTCCAATTCCTCCTTCTTCAGGCAAAGGATATATTAATCTATTAAAAGGACATTTTTTCATTTTATTTAACGTAAAATAACAGCCTCTCGTGTAATAATTATTCGGAATGAAATTTTGGCCAAGTCCTGAAAATCTCCATGCGAGTGGAATTGCGCTCAAACCGGCTGAATTTATTATCAGATTTGGAATTAATACAAGTTGAGGCGTCAAACTATTTTCATTATTTTGCAGTTCTTTGGTCTCAGAAACGTGAAGCTGAAGAGAATTATTTACGAAACTGCCACCGATTACTGTTGTGTTATATGATATTGTAGCCCCTGAATTTTCCGCTTCTCCCTAAAAAAAAATACAAAATTCTCCAAATTTTAAATTCATTAATTTTATTTATTAAATAAATTAAAGATGGGATATTTTTTAGTACCAGTAAAGAGAACATGAGAGAGTGGGAATCAAGAATGCCAGAACTGGGAGAGAAAATAGCTTTAACAGATCGAACTTGAGGCTCCAGTTCTTCAACTTGAGATGTTTCCATCATTTCTAGATCTTTCACTCCATTTCGAATCCCTTGCGCGAAAATTGATTCAAGTTTCGGTATTTCAGTTTCGCTTGTCGCCACTATGAGTTTGCCTGTCTTTCTGTGCGGGATTTCCCTTTCGTGGCAGTATTTGTAAAGCAGTTCTTTTCCTCTTATACACAGCCTAGCCTATGAAGCAATTATACAATAGTAAATAATAAGTAATAATTATTCTTAACTTTTAATTTGACTATGATTTAGTGATAATTAGTAAGCAAGATGAACCTTGTGACTGTTTTGAGGATAATAAATGCCAGCATGAATGACCTCGCTATTACGTGAGCTAGTTCCAGTCCCGAACGAACTGGAGGCCTCCAGTACAAGAACTTCCCTTCCAGCCATGGCGAGAGCTCGAGCTATAGCCAGCCCTACCACGCCGGCGCCGATGACCACCGCGTCCGCCTTCTCTCTCGGGGCTCCGCCCGATCCAAAACATCGTTTCGGCACTGAGCTGGAAACCTGTGGTATCCGATTGCTCCGTTCGACGACTCGTCGGAGAAACTGAATCATCGCTGAGTCGCCGCTAGTTTCATCGGAGAGGAGAGAATCAAATCACTGCGGATCTGTCTGTCACTGATCTGCGGGACCCACTCTCGCCGTTAGCGAACGAGAGATTTTGTCCGTTATATTACTACTTATATATAACTTAAACGTCTTTTGAAGTATATGTCTTCTGCGGTCCAATTGGAAATGGACCCTCCAGTAAAATAAACCGAGAATTGGAAGCACGAGATTTGTTATAAGGAAACCCGAGAATTGAAGCCCGAGTTTAAAGGAGACAAAATTTATACATTTATGTTTTGTTTATTTTATTTTAGGACTTTCCCGTCGTACAGTACGACATGATAAAATAATATATAAAGATAATAAATAATATATAAAAGTAAATAAGCATATATATGATTCATTTTTTTAGCAACAATAAACATTATATATGTAAAATAATGAAAATAATATATAGAAATAAAATATATATTGAAAATCGTAAAGAAATATCATATATTGTGTTTTGGACATACTCAAGCCCGCTTATATCATTGTTTTGGTATGTCATCTTATTTTATGTGTTATTCTAATGTAATTTAGGAGATTCTTCTACTTTAGTTTTCGACCTGGAATTTTTCATTTTTGATTTGAAATCCAAGGATTATCAACGGAAGGGAAAAATTAATTAAAATTATATAGTTGGAGGCCCACTAAAGATATGGAGGATCAATTCAAAAGTGATTAAATTTATACAGTTGGTGGGAGAACCACTTCAACCAAAATTAAAGTTAGGGGGACCAAAGTGACAATTCAAACAAGTTGGAGGACCAATCATTAACTTTCCTCTCAAGTCAAACCCTAGATTTTGCATTTTAATGCTATTTAATTAATAGATGCTTTAAAGTTTCACATTATAACACCATAAACACAATCCAATGATACTGTTTTTACATAAACTTAACAAGACACAAATAAGTGAATTTGAGCTACATAAAGCTTAGATAACTTTAGGCTAAATAGAAAAATATTAATATATCATAATATCATACCAAATCACTACAACAAACTATATATTATGTGAAGGAACAATAATTATTCAGCAATTTGTATCATAAACTGCAAGCCCTTGCAGTTCAGGACCTTCGAGTCTCGGATTATTCTCAAAGCTGTAAATAATAAACAAATCTAAGATTAGTAAATTTTGGAAAAAATCCACAAATTAAGAAGTTCAATAATAAAATTTATCGCATAATTAATAAGATGTAGAAATTACTTGTTTAATGGAATATGCTCAAAAGGCCCAGATGTAGGAATTGTTCCGCACAGATCATTATTTGATACATCACTGACAATTAAAATCAGGTTATTTTTTTATACCCTTAACTGAAAAATAATTTCATTTGAAAAGCATACATAGTTCACTTACATGACTTTGATAGTAGAAATTTTGGCAAGCTCTCTTGGAATTGGTCCAGTCAACCGATTATCATTAAGTCTCCTATTAAAATACATCAAATTAAATAAATTAAAACTCAGAAACTACTTAATTTAATTTTAGTTATGAAAAAACTTACAAGAAAACAAGGGATTTCAAATTCCCTAAAGTTGGGGGTACATTTCCCGAAATATTATTCTTGTATAAATCAAGGCTAATCAGATTCTTCAAATTGCCCAATTCTTTAGGAATTGCTCCTTGAATGTTGTTCTTGTAAAGCTCGCTGCGAGGAAAAAATGTAAATAAACAACTTAAATTAGTATAATTAGCAAAAAATAAAATCAAAAATTTCAAAATTGATGGAATGAAAAAACTTACAGGTATTGCAGATGTTCAAGCTTGCCAAGTTCAGGTACCAAATGGCCAGATAAGTTCAAATTTCCAAGGTCCCTGTACACATTAAAGACATAATTAAATGCATTAAATTTGTTTTAGTTTAAACAAAGAATCTTCCTATTTAACAAAGACAGAACAAAATTTACTCCCAAATTTAGTAGTTTACACACAAGTTCAGTAATTAGTCCCAATCCGAAGTACTAACTACTCTAATTAGCTAAACATGAGAGAGACAGAGAGAGACTAACAAGCGGGTGACCCGATTATCTCCATCACAGGTGACGTGAAACCAGGTGCATGGATTAACAAGCGTCGGATCCCAGCTCTGCAGCACGCCCCCCGGATCCGACAAGCTCCGCCGCAGCGCCGACAGAGCGTCGCCCTCGGAGTTCGCCGCCGCCGTCAGAAACAGCGCCGCGAGTAAGGCTAGGGTTCCGGCGATGTAGCCTGCCATCGTTCGCTTCTCTCACGTGGAGATCGAGGCTCGCTCAAGTCAGAATTGTTAAATCGAGAAAGAAAGCAGAGATCTGAACCGAACTGTTTTGTTCACTGTACAAGTTCACAAATGTTCAACACAAATGGCGTCACATGAATTTTATTTTTTTCAAACTTAAAAGGGACCAAAATTATGACACGTCAGATACTTGGGGGTTAAATATTTGATTTTTTTTATTTTCTGAACGGGCAAAAAAAATTTATTAAGAAAATAGTCAAGTTTTCAAATTATTCGTGAAAATGATCATTTTAACTGACCACGAGACAAAACATTTATTTTATCATTTTTCCAACTAAATTAAGCTAAAAAATACTGTTTCGCCCCATAAAAAAAAAAAAAAAAAAAAAAAAAAAAAAAAGAAGGCGAAACAAACATTTTTTCATTTTTTACTATTAAATTATGCTGAAAAAACTGTTTCGCCCCATGGTAGGGCGAAACTGACAAATTTTTTTTTTTGTTATAATTCAGTAGAAAAAATGAAAAAAATATTTGTTTCGTCTATCTATGGGATGAAACAGCGTTTTTTAGCTTAATTCAGTGGGAAAAATGAAAAAATTGATTGTTTCGTCCGGTAAAATAGAAATTTTCATAAATAATTTGAAAACTTGGTTATTTTTTTAATTAATTTTTTTTTGACCGGTTCAAAAAAAAAATTCTAAATATTTGTAAATTTCAGTCTGTACAAAAGAAGAAGAACTACTTCACATGAATTTTATTTCAAACTTAGAAGGGACCAAAATTATGACACGTCAGATACTTGGTGTAAATATTTGTAAATTCTGTCTGTACGAAAGAAGAAGAACTACTATTAAGTGGAGCATACTTCAAAACACTGCAGAATAAACTGTATAACTTTATATGTAGCGAGTCATTAAATATAAACTTTTCACCCGCTGTAGGGAAGAAGAATTATAAAGAGACGCAGGGAAACGGAGATCTGTATTCTAACAGGGAAAGTACGAGTCAGCAAAATTTACTGTCTATAATCACTAGTGCGTAGTGTGAACGCGACTTGGGAATTAAAGGAGTAAGACAAAGAGTTGAAAATTAAGACATCTATTCAACTCCATTTAAAACACAATGGAGATATCCGGTTATAGATACTCACTACCCTTTCTTTACTTTGATGCATGGAATAAAATTAGTCGGCCTATTAGGCTCAACCCAAACTCTTTAGTGCCAGTTCATGTCAAGGTACAATAATATTTAATCTTTAAATCATACCTTCTGTTCTTATTTTTTTTTCCAAAACATAATTTTAACATTTTCATTTTTTTTATTGCAGCGCCGTTGTTGAGAACCATCCGATTTTCGGATGGTCAAGTATTGATCATAATTTAGCTTCTGACTAAGTATCTGGTCTTTCTGTTGTTGTTTTGTGAAATTGGGATTAACAACTGGTATTATATGTTGTATGACTTTGTTATGTGTGTGAGATTTATGTTATTATCCAGCCATTTAGTCAATTATAACATAGCATTCCAATTACAAAATAGGCAGATGCAATTTATTAGATTATGATATTTTCTCCAATTATTTTTCAAAAAGAAATCATAAAAAGAAAATAATCTTAATAAATGTTGTTCTAATTTCAGGAGTAGAGGTTGCTTTCTTGCTTGTAAGTCCAACTTTTTGATTGAAATTAAACTGAAAATGCCTAATGGGTTGAAAGGCTTGTTCTTGTGGGAGTTTGAGTGAAATGGAATTGCATAATGATTTAGGTTTTATGTGATCTATAGAATTTTGTTTTTAATGAAACGAGAATGCATAATGATTTAGGTTCATCAAGTGTGAGCTCAATTTTTAAGTTAGGCCTCTCTTTTTATATATAGTTTTTAAGGCTAAATTTATCACATGCATTTTTGCAGCCCTCTATTAAACGTAGAAAAAAGTAGGATGATAAGCATTTTGCTCATAAAGTTGTTCTAAAAGCTTGCAATTCTTTCATAAAATTGGGCAAAACCATCATAATATAATAAAATTTGGTCGAAACAGTCAGTGTATATACTTAGAACAGCAGGTTGTGAATTAATAAACTACAACAGAAAACCAATATAATAATAACAAAAAAAACAATTAATTAACACTACTAAACTACCTGATCAAAAAAATATATTCACACCCCTAAATCTCTCCATATTTCCATCTCTCACAAGAAAATCACTCAATAAATCCTCTTCACACTAACTCACCCATCTGATCTGGCAGAAACAACCAACGATATTACGCCACCTGTCCAAACATCAACCACTCTGATTGGTTCCCTCATTTCCTTCTTGAAGTTCTTGATTCCAAGAACCAAATAAATCTGATTTAATTTCAGGCTGATTTGAATCTGCTGACGTGGCATCAAGTCTCGGCTTCTTCAAAGGAATTGAGGGAGTTAGATAATCCTCTGAATTTAAATTATTATTATTGAGAGGTGGCGAAGAAATTTGAGGATCGTGTGAAGCGACTTTTAGGGAGCCAGTAAGCTTCTGTTGCTCATCGGTTATCATTTGTAAATATTTCGCCTGTGCTTCTATTCTCAATTGCAACTGTTTTTGCACCTGAAATACAATTTGGAAAAATAAATAATAATTATTAGATCAAAAATGAAAGAATTGGAAATTAAAAGTGATTAATTTTAAGGATTGAAAAGTCAAACCTCAAGTTGCTCATGCAAACGTTTCTGCACCTCCATTTGCATTTTAAATGGATCATTTATTTGCACGCCTCTGAAATTAATTAAATAAATAAATCTTATTATTAAATTAAAAACTGAAAATGCTATTCCTTTATTTTGTAATAATAATACATTACAAATATGCTTTTAGATTATTAGAATAAAATAGTAATTAACTTACGGATCTGAGTCCATGGTGGAAAGATTATCTCCTGAATCTTTCTTATCATCTTTTGAACCTACAACAAAATATTAATAATAAAAATTTCAATCAAAATATTCAACATAAATAAATAAATACAAAAAGTGGCATAATTACAAATTAGACCTTTACTTACCATCAGCAGGAGAATCAGGCAGATACTTTGCAAGTCGGTATTTCTACAAAAAAAAAAAATACAATTTTTTTTAATTAAAAATACAATTATATAACCAACTAAATTTCAAATAAAATAATATGAATTTAATATAATTTATACCTGTAAATGACTTTTCACATGATATATTGTAATTCCTGGCACACCCATCACTGTCAATACCCCTTTTGGCGTCGCTCCTAGAAATAAAAAAAATAAAAAATTACAAAACAATTTAAATTATTCAATTAATTAAAATAGTATAACATAAATAATTAATTTAAAAATACAAACTATCTGGTCCGCCAAGCTGAGTAATCGCATCGACAAATCGATCGTGAAGATCTGAAGTCCATCTGAGCCTTTGCTTTCCGTTTCCAGCATGACTGATCGGATTATTTACGTTTGAACCCCCCAAAACCCCCATATTTCCGATTTGGTCCCTGTCTTGACCCTTTTGAGAAATGAACGGCACGGATGAGAATTTCTTGGCATGAAACATTGCGCAAATAAACTGCAATTGGTAGAATAAGAAATTGTATAAATGATTTCAGTGGGTGGTAAGTTTGATTTGTAACGGTATTAATTATTGTGAGAATAAGAAGCATAAGTTGCAGATAATTAGCTTTGATATATCGTAATTAGAGCAAAAAATGGATAAATAAGTAACAATGATGGATAATTGAGGATGAATTTGAACAAAAGCTTTTCTTTGTAAAAAAAACATCGTTCTTTCTTTTTAATTTTTATTGCAAAAGAAAAAAAAAGGTGTTCTGTTTTTACCAAGAAATATGAAAGAAAAGGATAATTAACTTACAAAAACGATGAAATTTGCTCTTCAGTCTCAGTTCAGTTCGCCATATCCAATCAGTGAATTACGCAAAAATAACCAAAAATCAAAGCAGGTAGAAAAAACCAAAAAGGCGATATTCGATGGCTCGTGAACAGTTCTTTCAAAGAGGAAAAAGCAGAAGCGAAACAAGAGGAAAGAAAGGGCGAGACCCAAAACGAAACAAAAACAAAAACAGTGAACAGAAAAGGGAAACGGTGAAATTAAACAAAAACAAAAACAGTGAATAGAAAAGGGTAAACGGGGGAATTAAACAAAAACAAAAACAGTGAAATCGCAAAGGGGAACGGGGGAATTAAATTAAACAAAAACAGTGGAATTGAAAAGCAGGTGGAATTGAATTGGGGAGTTGGGAGAGGAGTTAATGAGGCGGGGCCAGGGTTGCTAAAAGCGCGATGCAAGAGAAGAAGAGGTCAAAGGAGATGAGCCTACAAAGGAAAGGAAAGGAAAGGAGCAGGTGGCGTGAGAGACACTGAGCGAGCGAGCGAGTGCTTAATGGGAGGTAAAAGGTGAATCCAATCCAAAGCGGAGAATTCAAGGAGGGAGAGGGAGAGAGAGAGAGAGAGAGAGAGAGAGATCTAGGGTTTAGGGTGTACTTGCCCACTCGGCTAGGTTTGGGGAAAGATAAATATCTGAGATTCTTTTTTTCTCTATGTTTGATTTTCTGTGAAACTGAAATATTGGTTCCTACTAGCATTATTATAGTATCTTAAAATGATCAAAATCATTTTATGCAATAAATAGTGAATTTATCGTTTTCCTCTTCTGAGTGCATGAAATTCATTATGTATTATGTACTTTTATAATATAAATGAAAAGTAAGTATAAGTGATAACTTTTTCTTCGGTGGATAATTGGTTAGCATTTTAGTGCATGATACTCCTAGTATACAATTCGGTCCACTTTATACCATTTGTGTCATTTCAATGCAAGTTTTGGTGTATTGTTATGTCACTTGTAATTGTATGCATAAAAATACAATAAAATGGAACTTTGCATTATATTCAAACGAATATGATGCGCATTATTGATTAGAATATATTGTACGTGTGAGTGAAGAGAAAGTACAATGTACAAAGTGACACTATAAATTTTGGAATCTATAATGAAAAATAAAATAAAATAATACATTACATTTTTAACTCTCTTTTGTCTTGTAATGTTGCTATAACCGGCCCATTTAAATGCCAATTTTGGGCCTTATATAAGAAAAAATAAAAATATACAATACATATGTAACTCTCTTTAATATTGCAGTGCTACAAAAGGCCCATATAGAGTTCACTTTGGTTTTTTGGGCCTAATTGTGGTTTTCACATTGAAAGGTCACTAAGGTGGAAATGTTTTATTTTTCTTTTATTTTTTTCAAAAACAAAAAAATCATGTATTTTTTTTTGTGAAATGACACGGAGAGCTTAGTTGTCTCTCGCGTACTTGTTGCATTAATCAATGTTTAGTCCGTTACTGATCCATTGACATAGGATGGATAATAAAAAGTACAAAAATATATAATTAAAATACACTAACAGATTGCCCATTTAGGCACCTAATATGGATTTAAAATCAGCCCTCTCAAACAACACATGATAATGTTGGACTTTTGTATGTGAAATGTTCATGCAGCACAAGTTGTGACCTCTGTAGCTCTTCCGCACCGTCCCATTTCACGCGGAGTTCGTTGCCTTATTTGCTTCATGTGTTTATTTTTCTATTTCATTAAATATTTGAACAGCAAAAAATAAGCAACACACATGCATACACTTCATTTCTTCGTATGAACAGCAAAAAATAACTCCCACATGTTTGGCATGGACTCTTATATATGAGATATGACAGAACTAGGATTCCCTTTCAAATATAAAAAAAAATGAATTTTTCTTTAACAATTTTTAATGAAATTGTCACGGGAGGCAATCGCCTACAAGATCTATAAAAAAAGTATAAAACCTTTTCTTTTCCATTTCTGTCAAAAAAAGAAAATTTATAATTTCGCAAGGATAAGGATATTATTATTTACCATTACCCACATTATAGAACTAGAACAATATGATAACGACCTATGTTGAAATAGGCACTATGAAATATATTATTTTAGCATAGTTTGTCAGTACCATTCAAGCTATCTAGTCACAGGTACCAGCTATGATCAGTTCTTTCGTTATTTTTTTCCTTTCTTTTGTATTTTGTTGTTCTTTATTTAATTCATGCAATATGAATCTATGATCAACTAATTTGAATGTATTCGATTATTATGGTCATAATTGAACATTATTTTGGTATATATTAGTATAAGAATGAAAAAAGGGAAAAAGTACATTATGGTCTCTCCCAATTAACTCATCCCCGGGGAAAATCATCAAGTCGGCCGAAGAAACGGTGGACCAATGCTAAAAGCATCGACCAAGGCAAAAATCAAGTGAATAGGACTTAGTTAGGAGAGTGAAAGTTGCGTGTTTTTATTTTAGTAAAATGAGAAAGCAGGTCAAAGATATTTGCAAGTCGTAATCCCAATATAGTTTACTTTTTTTTCCAGAATGAAAGTCTTATTTTGGTTACGCATTCAAAAAAAAAAACTTTAGTTCTGTGTCATGAATAGAACACATGAGAGGTTGGAAGTTTGACTTCACTGACATCAAATAACAATGAGCTTTAAATTTCCTCCATTTAATTAGAAAAAGAAAGAAAAATATAAGAATGATATTTCTTTTCAAAGGATTAAACAAGCATGAGAATGACATCAGATATTAACATCAAGTCAACGAATAAATAATATCCACAATATTGCCCAAATTGTTACCTTCAGTACTTATGTGGTTTGATAAACTCATTTTGAATTTAGGCTGGATAAAATTAATATGTTTCATGAAAGGAATTTGTCATTTTTAAGGATCAACGGTTCTGGTCCGTTCATTGCGATATATAAAAAAAATAGGGTTTTGTTACAAGCATAATGCTCGATGAGTACAAAATATAGTGGTGAATGAAGAATTAGATAAAACAAAATAGGGTCCTGATATCGCGCGTCATGTTTGGGGACGTCTCGCACGCGACTACTGACGTGACAGACACCACGTCAGCTAGAGGACGATAGGAAAACGACAGACTCCAGCCCCAGCGCCTTCCATCTGAGTTGCAACGCCTGAAGCATGATACCATGGCTGTTGCAAGCTCAGATCTATAAACACCGCCCAGCGACACAAACGGTATATAGATGATGTATAATTCAAATAAACAGTATATAGTTCAAACAAGCAAAATAATATGTATAATTCATATCAAAACAGTATATAATTGGTATATAATTTTGATAAAATAATATATATACCCAACGACACAAACGGTATATAAATGGTGTTTAATTCAAACAAATAGTATATAGTTCAGACAAGCAAAACAATATGTATAATTCATATCAAAACAGTATATAGTTGGTATACCATTTTGATAAAATAATATATATACCCAGTGACACAAACGGTATATAGATGATGTATAATTCAAACAAACAGTATATAGTTCAGACAAGCAAAACAATATACATAATTCAGATCAAACAGCATATAGTTGGTATACTATTTTGATAAAACAGTATATACATTTCAGATCAAAACAATATATAGTTCAGACAAATGGTATATAAATATATAGCAAATATATAATTCGAGACTAAAATAGTATATAGATGGTGATATAACAATATATAATACATAATACTAAACAGTATATATATATATATATATATATATATATATATATATATGTGTGTTATTAATCGAATAAAACAGTATATATATGACGAAATATATCTCCGACTAAAATAGTATATAGCAAGAGTGGCGAGTCAGAACAACGAAAAAATGGAAAATTACGAATTTTAATCCCAAACCTGTCACGTGCAAGCTATAAGTCACGTCCAGGGAGTCGGAGTCCCCAAAGAGAACCGTGATTTCCATTTTCCCAGCGAAATAATAAGCCAGAGTGTTTAAGATGAAAGAGATTTGTCATTTACAGTGCAAAATAATTAAAAAAGAGAGAGAGAAGCGGAAACATTTCATCGAGATAGGACTATCAATTTAAAGCGTTGTATATTTACTTTCTTTCAATTTAATTAATTATCTCAAGGAATATGGCTGATCAGTAAAATATGCTCTGAGGTTCCTGACATTACTCTTTGTAAGAACTTCGTGGATGGTAGTTAACTTTAAATAATGATATGAAATGAAGTGTGTCTTGATAAGTGTAACTCTTCTTTTTCTTAAAAAGAAAAAAATGAAGAAGAAAAAAAATAACTAACACCCCTTTAGATCTCTCAGCTTTTGAAATTTCCTAGTTTATGAATAAATTTTGAGAGAGGAGAGGAACGGAAAATCAAACCCTCCCAAAGAGAAAAGACCAATTTGAAAATATTTTTTTTGCTTAATTTGAAAATAATTAATCATGATATATCAATGTCTTAATATTATACAACTTACTTTCAAAAAAGGAAACCCTAATCCTCGTCAAATCCACTCATACCATAATCCATTGGATCATAAAGCATCAAAGGAGGCGAGAAAACCGCATAATTGTCGATCATTTCAAAAGAGTTTTCCTCGCTCTTACACGCCCCCTCCACAGATGAAGAAGGGTACTGGACCTCGTTAATCACCTGATTTTCAGTATCTTCAATTGCAGTATGATTTTCGGTTTCTTCAACTGCAATCTGATTTTTAGTATCTTCAAATGCAATATATTTTGAAGGGTCGCTGTCCCGCCCTGTAAGTTCTTGAACGAGTGCCCGGAATTCAGTCGCGGATGCTTTGACCTTCAATGGGTTGGCGATGTATACTACCTTTACAGCCTTCTTCTTTTTCTTATTGTTGGTCTTGGTGTCTTCATTTCGGTTTTTGGGATCGATCTCCATGCCTAAGGAAAGAGAGAGATATAGAGAGAAAAAAGAGGGGATGTGTTTTGGATTCTAGGTGGAAAAGGCTAATGAAAGCTTGAGGATAGTTTGTAATTAGCTACTCCAGAAGAGGATGCCGATAGTAAACTTCCTGTTTTTTATTGGTAAGTGAAGTTGTGACTAATATTAATTATCAAAACTAACATGTGTGGAGAAAAAATGGGGATGTAAATAAATATTGTTTAGAGAGGGCCAGAGGGTCCATATTCCATAAATGAAGGTACCTTTAATTGGTTACTTAGGGCTTGTTGTTGAGACTTGAGAGGTTGATTAATTTGTGGAGCGGGGAAAATGGAAATCATGTGATTTACAAAATTACAACTATAGACAGAGCTAGGTTGATTAAATTTTTTTTTTTAAGTCCTAGGTTTATTAATTTGTGTTGTTTGAGTGTGAAATGATAGAGATGGCACAAATAAATTGATTTCCTCCAAAAAAAAAATATGTATGTATATATAATCACCGACTAATTCTATTGTTTTGCAACACTGTGTATAAGTAAACTTAACGTGTATAATGTTATCTCTCTAATTTCATCAATGTTCTTTTTCTGGAGCTCGAGCAGGAGATTTCTATTTAATGATCAATTAAAAAAAGTGTTTGGTACATAGTAAAAAGAAATTATATTGCGAAAGCATACATCATGTAACAATAACAATAACAATGTCCCAAATATTTTGCTAGTTATTGATAACTAAACAATTCAGATAATATCCTGAAACTATAAACAAATGACAAAACCAAACAAAAATTAGACTTCTAATCTTCATCATCACTGTCCGTTGTACTAACTTGTTGCATCCCGCCAAAACCATCTAACCTATAAAAGAGGGAGCCCAGAGAGGGGCCAATTCCGCTGGATCAGCATAATACTGCCACGTGGCACGCGGAAGATAGGATGACGTCTTACCATCCTTTGTGGATGACGTAAGAGAGAGTATTGTGCCGATGTTGTTTATCTCCAGTGAACGTTCTACTGGATTCTTCCATTAATTTCACCTCTGTAATGTAATGTTTGACTTAAAAACTAGGAAAATTCTTCAACAACCCCTCAACTTTTCTGGAAATTATAAAACAAAAGCCTATCTTTTAGACTTCAACAAAACCCCCTTATAAAATAGATTCAATTTTTTTTATTACCATTTGCGTCAACTTTAACATCCCCTCTCGTAAAATAATTTTTTTTTATCAAAATGCTCTTTTATATTCTAAGACTTCTTATTTTCTTATTTAATTTTGTTAAATTTAAAATACTAAATAAAAAGACATAAATACAGAAAATTTATATTTTATTAATATAATAATTTATTGTACAATATTATTTTTTATTTTCTCCTTATTATGTCATAAAATATTTTATTTATAATAGGATATACAATAATAAATGAATAAGTGTCAAAATATCAAAAGAATAATTTGTTTTAAAATATAATATTATTTTAAAATCCTATTTTTTAATTTTTCCTTATTAAGTCATAAAACAAGATATTTATGATAGGATATAAATAATAAATGAATAGGAGTCAAAATATCAAAAGAAAAATATATTTTTTCAAAAAATATTGTATAAAATATTTTTTATATTTGTTTCTTGATTGATTTATTTATTATTTTAAATTAGAGAAAATTAGAAATGAAAATAGTATATATGAATTATATATCATGGGTATTTTGGTAAAATAAAAATAGTTAACTAGATGGATGTTAAAGTTAACCCCCTATGGGTTAACAAAAATTGAATATTCTTTTTTGGGAGTTTTTGAAGAAATCTAAAAAATAGGCGGATTTTGATAATGTCTAGAAAAATTAAGAGGTTTTTGAAGAATTTCTCAAAAACATATGTTTTTCGAATACTTCAAAAATTCAGCCGTATTGTATCGGATTTTGATATCCACGTCACATATTTGAATATCATATCAGATGATATCCTATCTGTATTATGCAACATAGCTTACAAGTTAAAACTAATTATTTTTCAGGATTACTACAAGAAGGAAATAAGAACAGTTGATCAGACAGACTCCATTTTGAATTTGATTGATATCTTATTACTGTACACTGGTGATGACTGCTCCAGCTATCACGCTATACTCATTGCATGATATGGATGTACTTTCTTCTTTCAGAGCTACTGGTAATGATAATTACTAATTAAGTTGTAAAACTTAATATGTATTAATTAAAAAATCGGAAGTAACGTAAAAAGAAGCACAATACTACTACTCTTTAAGCATCACACATGTCTCACTTCAAGATTTTATGTGTCATTAATTATGGATAAAATTGTGAAAAGGGTCAGAACAAAACAATATTAGGTCCCCTATATTATTTTCTCTTCTTTTGAAAAACATTCAAATAGGAGAAGAGCATGTCCCAGTCTTTCTGTGTCATGTCTAATGGAAAGAAGTGTGTCACTTTTGTATTTTTGTATGATAATATGACCCATAATAGTATTTTCTATCCTTTCAAGACTATATATTATAGTTCAATGTTATTAATTATTTACCATATGATAATATTAACATATTATTTACCATATTATAATTTAATATTATCAAATATTAATACACAAATAAGAACAAATATTATAGTTCAATGTTATTAATTATTAGTATATTATGATACATCAATCATATCATTTTTATCTGCAATAGAAAAATAACACACCTTTACATAAAATAAAGTTCTTACGTGGCAATATGATAATGATTCATTTGCATAATATATATGGTAATATGGCTTGAAGTAAATATAGGTTCTTTTCTTTTATATAATAAATATTTTTTGGGATAAATGTGTCGTTCATGTACTCTATTGTTGTGCATGTTGTTGGGTTTCGGACGTGCATAACGCAGCGGAAAACAAAAATTTCGTCCAAAACCAATCCGAGGACCCATGCGTATCGGTTAAATCAAAGAAATAAATCTTAAAGATACCTTTCGGATTATGCTTAATCCGTGACGCTCAAAACATGCGTGTTGTCCATGCACCTCTAAACCGGTTACCGTCCTAACCGATTTTCTGTCCGTCTAGGTCGGATCGTGCGGAAGTCATCTACCGCACCAATTGGTCTCCACCGAAACTCTCAGCAACCCGTTCTCATCTTTTTAGGCCGAATAGATCACAAGCACCGAAAGTACGAATGTCTCTACCGGTATCCACACGAACAAATTTCTTAAAACGGGAATAAGAACAATATATATATGCTAGTAACTTATTCTCCTCTTGCACAAGAAAATTCTTTTTCTTCTTCTTATTTTATCTCACAAAAGATGTATATAATTCCCCTCACATAATCGCACTCTTTCATTTTTGTCATACAAAAAGAAAGCACACTTTCATAATTTTGTCATACAAATTAGAAAGTATATTTTCTCTCTTTTGTCTCACAAAAAAGAATGAGAAATAATGAGAGAGAGAATGATGTGCTGTCTTGTAAATTTGGAGTCATCTATGTCTTTATATAGATGTGAAGAGTCATGTCTCTTCACACTAAAAGATGTGTATGACATCACTCATCATTATTCATATGCCATCATCTAGACTCTTCTAGATTACATGATCTTTTGTACTCATAGTCTTTATATACATATATATCACATCTTATCACATAAGATGACAATATATTTTGTGACATTCTTATGCAACTTATCATATAAGTCGGTAGGATTTTCTGCGCCTGTTTGAGTTTATTTTTTGTGTGTGACCCTGTAGGTTCACTTAATATTGGCAATATACTTAACAGTCTATAAATCATGAGCGGACTCTAGCAAGCCATCATGATTACCCAATTTAAGTGAATATCGGTCATTCGATTTACCTAATCAACAATCACGTATTTAGTCTCTTTGTCACACGATATTTATATCGATCATAAGGCATGTAATACGTCATCCTTATATTAATCGAATAATATTTCTTGATCCCAAATTAAACTGAACAAGAACAAATGACATTAATAGCTCTTATTAATTCATTTGAGTATGATCATACATTTCTTCAGTTCAATTCATCAAGAGGCCTAAAGATATCTCTCTCATTTATGAGAGGAAAAAATCCCGTCTTGATTGCACTCATCCCTCTACATGATTCATTAAATACATAATCATAACCGTTATGACTACCCAGTTAAAGGCAGTGTTAGATTATGTTAAAGTATAAAATTACTCATGTTGGGAACCGAGACAATCTCAGGTCAAAGGACTACAAATATTTTATGTTACAAGAATTGCTTATGACGTAAAACATGCGCATTCTTATGGTGGGTCAGTACAGTATATGGTCTCTAACACATACCTATATTAATGATTTGATAACTATTTATCCATGATCAGTAAAACATAATCATTAGTCAACTAATATATTTGTGTACATTTATAACTTGTATATATAAATATATATTTATATGTATCCGCAAGTATATTTGTCTCCACAAATATCTTATAAATGACCAGGAACAATTTAGAATAGCATTCATAACACTTTATAGTTTTACTATCAAAGTCACACACTTTGATGACATAAAACTGAATTGCATATTCATAGTCTATTTTAATTATATTAAAATAACCTATACGCACATATTATATGAAATATCTTAGAATAAATATTATGTTTGTTGTTACAATCCATCATTTAGGTCACAAACACTTTGGCCTAGGGCATAACACCATCACATGTTTAATTAGTCCCTGTGCCAGAAGGAGAATTTTCTGGATCCGTCCATACAATATACCTAAGCAATGTTATTTGAATTTTTGAAAGATCCCCTACTGTAATATATCATATATATGTCTACTATATAAATGTTTCAGATAAATTCGATAATTAATTTTCTAAATTGTAATCAGTGCAGTTGGGATGTGAACTATTTGTTTGGTGTTTTCATGTAAAGTGCATCTAATAAATTGTAGTAAATATCTGTTTGTGTAATATATTAAGTATGATAAAGAGTTCTAACATTAGGATTTTGCTAGTAGTACTTAATTCTAGAAACTTTTCTTGCAAGAGAGCTCCACATCATTCTTTTTCTTGTACCACTAAAATAAAATCCAGATAATTTTTATCCATTGGTTTAGAAGCCTTTACATATCACATGTCTTGAATAGTAAATCTTATGATTTTATTTGTTGAACTATTGAATTAGCATTCAAATGATTTTTGTCCATATTAGAATATTTACATGTTAATTATTAATAGGTTATAATTCTTAAAAAAAAATCTCTAATCTCATTAACCCACAAAAGCATTTGATATTGACCATTAGATTGGATCATCTAAAGGTTAATATTTAGACATGTATCATCTAAAGGTCAAGATTAGATTCAACACATGTATATATATGGGTGTCAACAGGCAATATATCATCCGACCGACCTATATTTGTATCCGCAAAAAAATTGTATCCTAATCAAAGTTATCTGTATCTAGCCGAATACCGATACATATTCGGAAATGGATACAGATTTGATTATCGATTTGTCTCCTGGATGCGGATACTGTATCCGAATAATTTGTTATTTTATTCAGATAGTATCCGTATTCAAATATAATGATTTTTGTTCATATTAGAATATTTTACATGTTAATTATTAATATATTATAATTCTAAAAAAATTCATCTAATCTTATTAAACCATAAAGGCATTTGTTATTGACCATTAGATTGGATCATCTGAAGGTTAACATTTAGCCATGTGTCATCTAAATATAAAGATTAGATTCAACACATGTACATGTAAGAATATAAACGGGCAAGATATCATCCAACCGACCCATATTTGTATCTCAAAAAAATTATATCTGAATCAAAATTATCTGTATATGTAAGGTTATCTGAAGGTTAACATTTAGCTATAAATATAGATATTTTAATTTTTTTTTTCATATTTGGATAGGAATATTATCCATATCCATATTAATATTTTGTTACTAATTATTTTTAATTTTCCTTAAAAGTTCTTATAATTTATTGACTTTGTTCTCACAAATAGTTGTATTAAGAGAAATAATACAGATATGATATGCATCCATTTAAATATCTGAAATGAACCAGTATTTATATTCGGATCCAAGAATATCCAAACTGTGTTCGTATCCATATAAATATTTGAGCTGAATTTGTACCTGAAGTTATCCGCATTGTACATGTTTATACTATACAATAATTTTTTGAAACAACTGTAGTATTTATTTTTGACTATATTATTGTTGCGGTGTGCAATAATAATACTTCTTTCTTTTATATTTCAATACAATTATTGTTATTATCTAAATAATGTTTAAATTACTTCATATTTACTATTATAGAAATTTCGCACAACGCGCGAGAATTTGCTAGTGTAAATAAGAAAAAGAAATCCCAATCCGAGATTTTCTGTGGCGTGCCTTTTGAAGAAAATTATAGAACAGGTTAATTTTGTATGATATTATGACCCATTATATTTTCTATATAAAAAGTACTTAATCATTATTTTTCAAAAAAAGAATATTGCATACAAACCTCTTACATGCCTAATGTTGTATAGTCCTTTGAAATCTCAAATGTGACATAGAAAATTTAAATTAATATGATTAAAAAAGAAGAAAGATATAATTTTATTTGTCTAACTTTAAAAAATTAAATTCAGTTTCGTGTTTACTTAAAAAGTATACATTATTTGGAATAATATAATTATGAATAGTCATATATTATACAAATTATATTTCCGAAGCTGAGGGAAGATACACTATAGTAATTCTTTGAAAACATGGATTCCGAAAAAAATATTTTGGACAGGTAAGCCTAATTAGTGAATAATGATTTGGATAATCCATATAGAGATGAATCGTACCAAGTGGGGTCCGGCGGCGGCTATGGAAAGCTTGGTTATGAGTGACACACTGACAAACTTGAAGCCTTCTTTATGGTGCTTGTCTCTTTTCAGTCAGTGTGTATTGGTTGGACCATCTATTATTTATGTGAACCTTGTCAGATTTATTCATGTCCTTTTATGTCGTTATTTATTTATTTGTAAGAATTTAAACATAATAATATGGAGATATTTCAAAATGTACAACTCAAACAACCAAACGTATGAAGCATGAAAAAATGGAGTTGTACAAAAGCCCAAACCAAGACGCATCATTTTATGTGTGAATCATGCAATTTATAAAATAATAAAATATATATTATACAGGAAATGCTAAATAACATACGTATGTTCGAACATATGTTTTTTTAAAATACCCGTAAAGTGATTATAAAAAGTAAAAATTCAAATTTCAACCGTATGGATGTAATATATATGTTATGAATATGTTGTGGATTAATTTTCACGGGAATCAGAATAATATATCATTGCCATCATGTATCATCAAACTATTATTCCGATATATGTTTTGAATAGTGATGCATATTTTTGATGATATATGATGACAATGTTATAATATTCTGATTTTTGTGAAAATTAATCTCCAACATATTTATAACATATATATTATATCCGTACGGTTGAAATTTTTATTTTTATTTTTTTAATACATATTTTGGGTGTGGCAAAAAAACGTATATTGTGCATACGTATGTTGTTTAGCCACATCCATATTATACATAAAAATGAATAACATGATAGTTAATTGTATGGGTTAAATTATTCGTCATAAATATTACCCTAATAAATGGGGACAGATCTCCAACGTCCACTCATTTGAAAGGAGAAAAAGACATCTGATCAAGGGATTCTTTCTCGGATTCGAACTGTGTATGCCAACCAACATGACAGGCATAAAACATGAAATTCAATACGATCTGAATAATTCGCTTCACAAGCTAGGGCAACAAAAAAAAATTTCTAATTTGTACGTATTCTTAAAAATGCTTTTTTATGCTTAGTTAAGTTGCAAGGCAGATGTATCTCAGATTCTCAATAATGCTGTTGTCTTGTTTTTGTCCATATAATCAAGATATTTTGTCAAAAATAACCTTGTTATATTTGAATTTGTTAAAAGAATACTTGGAATTTTAGGTGTTAGAAATTATTTCTTATTTTTCTATTTTGATCTATGTTAGTTTAAAATATATTTTTCATGTCAAACCTAGGAAAAGTGGAAAAATTAATTTCTAACTCGGATATTATTAGGTTTTCAGAAGGTCAATGCACAAACTTAAATATAGAAATTTTCTTCTTCCATTTTTTTATGTATGTAACTACAAAAGCCCAATCTAGAGTTTTAACCAAAACCACAAAAAAAATATTCCCAACTGCGGCCCAGAAACTGATATTTTATTTCAAGTCCCTCCAAAAATTGTTTATATAAAAACTAAATATTATTATTATTATTATTATTATTATTATTATTATTATTATTATTATTATTATTATTATTATTATTATTATTATTATTATTATTATTATCTCTCCTAGTTTAACACATGCCCCTCTCCTTTCAATTGTATTTAATATTTAGAAGAAACAATGACACAAAGTTGCAGGCTAATTTTTCATATATATACATTTTAAAAAAAGACCAAAAAAGAAAGAGGAAGTTGAGTGTTAGTTTTTACTCTTTTGTGCCTTATCTTTTGTATATAATTGTAAAGCGATTTAAATTTTAGAATATTTTTGCCTGAAACAGTGTCAAAATTTGTGAAAGAATTACATGATGCCCTATGTTAAATCAAATATGTAGTGTAAAAAAGTTATATATTTTTATATCAAAATATAATTTTGTACCATAATTGACGTCAATACAACTGTGTTGTTAACTAACCTATTTTTTTTAAAAAGATAAATTCAACTTAAAATAAAACATACTTTTTAGGATTTAGTGTGAGTAATTATATTCTAATCATAGCTAATTTGTTACGATGCTACGGAAATACCATAGTTTTATAGTTTATTCCGTGCCATAGTTTTATAGTTTATCTTCTTGGTCATACTGTTCATTCACATATTAACATAACATAAAATTAGGTAATTTTTAGTTAAATTTATGTTAATATTAAAATTGTCTAATTTAATCTTATCTCACTAATTGTACTATTAAGTTTCTATTAAAATTACCATTAATATTAATGTATGCTATATCACGTTATAAAATATCACCATTATACTTTTTTTGTTGAAATATTTTGTTCAATACTTATTTTGTACTGACAAATTTTATAACACGGACCCGAAGTTTATCTTCCTGATCAGACAGTTAATTCACATATTAAAGATAACATGAAATTAAGTATTTATTTAGTTAAATTTATGTTAATATTAAAACTGTCTAATTTTATCATATCTCACTAATTATAATATTAATTTTTTATTAGACATTTAGCATAAATCTTCCAAAAATCATAAAATAAAATTAAAATCACAAACCAATTCCATCTGAATCGAAATGAAATACAAACAGTTCATCTCCACTATATTTCAATTTCATGAAAAAAAAAATAACACATAACAACTATACAATGTAATAAAACTAGGTGAATAACCGCACTACGCTGCGGTATTTTAATTATGTTTTTCATTTCGATGTCAAATATGATTAAATATATTTATAAGCTTGATCAAAGCTACGAATATTAGTAGTTTCAACATTGTACTCTTGAAGCAAATATAATTCTATCAATTACATCTTATCCATCTATAATATCATCATAAATTTTTCATTTACTAATACTATTATTATTTCATTTGTGGACTTTTTTGGTTTACTAATACTTATTATTATTTTATTTGTGCTTAATAACCTACTCACATTTACAGAAGCGTTGGCATGTCTCAATCTAAGATAATTAACTAAAAAATTATGACTCATGACATTCATTTAAGTGCAACCAAAAACCCAATAAAAAATATTATATTAAAGAAAATAATACAATTAGTACATGCAAAATGTAAAATAAATAGTAAAGAGTGAAAAAAGGTAAAATTGTGGTATATTCAATGTTATCTAACCAGTGCATAGATTGAGAATAATTTAGTACTGAATGAAAAGAAATAAGAATTATCATACTAATTTTTCTATTGTATATAATTTGAATAAACGAAATTATGTTGCAATTTTATTTACTTCGAGTGATCGATGAGAGCAACTGTATGATGCTGGTTTGACTGCATGAACACAAATTAAATGATTAGCACTATTTATATAAAATATTAGCAAAATATATAAGAAAAATGTAGAAAAAAAAACTAGTGTGTAAAAAAAACTAACTCAAAATTCTCAAATATTAACCAAAATTGATGACCTAATTGGCAGAACTCCAAGCACACATGTTTTACCTAGCAATTGGGTTTGCGCCACATCAGCCAAGGAAACCTCAAATGCTTGTTCTAGAACCCACAAAAAACGTAAGCATTTTTTGTTCTAAAACACAAATTAAAAAAAGTACTGCTCTTAAGTAATTAGAAGACACTATGGAAATACATTGTTAAATCATGCAGCAGACTATGGTTTGTTCAAACTCACTTGTTTACCTAATTAAGATAAGAGAGGTGATCATTTGAAAGCATATTTTGAGGGATGAAGAAAAAGAGAAAATAATTGAAAATGAATACCCATTCAATTATTTCACAATCAAAAAGTATATATAATTATCTATTTGAAGGCGACGCACCTGAGCAGTTTCACCAAGTGAGATATATCCTATATACCCCTACATAATATGAAAAACAGATGATTTCTCATTTTGCGACATGAAATTTGAAGACGTCGCACCTGAAAAGCTGAAATAATTTCACCCGAAAAACTTGAAACATTTGAAAAGGCAAAATGAAGGAAATCACCAAATTGAACTACACAATTGTCCATGCTTGTCTGTAATTAACAGAACAGACTATCACTAAAAGACATCAACTGCTTTTTGCAAAGAAGCCCCTACATTATATATAAATAAAAAAAAAACGAAATCTAAGAATCTAGGAAGTCAATGCTTTATCAAAAAATTTCTAGACCTTGCTCTAGTGCCCTGACAACCTTTACCAATGTAAAAACTAAAATTAAATAAAATCAAATAACCATTCCTGACAAATTAACCTTGACAAGTACATAAAATAAAATTACTCACTTTTGAGGGAAGAAAGAACGGAAAATTGGATGATTTGTTGCAAATATTTAATAATACAATACAAGTACTCTGCCTTTTATAGTCTACAACTGGTGACCACTTGACCCGCCTTATTTATCAGAGGAAGCCTATTAATATAAATAAAATAGATCAATAAATTAGTATTTGTATAGTTAATGGTATATAACTGTTTTTAATCCTTGTTTTAGTGATTAGATGAATGCAGTTCTCACCTGCATGTAGAAGATACTAAATTAATATCTAGTATAATACTTTACTCGTCTTAATATTATAATTCTTCAACAGTAAGAGCTGAAAGCAAAAAAGACATATTGGGAATTTCATCATTCGGGTGCTCAGAATTCCTCACATCAGTGATCCCTGTACACATCCAGCAATTTCGTTTATTCAAATTATATAATGCTTTAAGAGGTAGTTGTTATGTGTTCTTTCCTCTTGAAGTTCTGCATCATGATGAGAATAATCACTCGATCACTCAAAGTAAACAATAATGAAATATGTTGCAAATTGACTGAAGTGCTTAATTCATATACAAATTGATTTAGAGGACCATCCTGATCTCCCAATCAAAGCTACTCATTTAAGAAAATTAAGGACTTAAAATCATCAAAAAAGAAAGATTAAATACAATAAAAACAATTAAAATTAAGAAAAGAAATAATGGAGATTTGGTGAAGGGGAAAAGACGGAAATACCCCTTGGAAGAGATGAGTGTTGATCATACAGCCACGATTGACATGCTAAAACTGGCCGAATAGAACTGCAATCACTGATGTATATCCGCTTCCCTTGATTTGCCACATCTCTAATTCCATCCAATTGATGATATGATTATTGAAGATAGAATTTAGATAATTATCTAAAAATTAATCTGAAATTATCAGTCAATTAGTTCTAAACCTACCTAAATCTCACTAATTTGCACAAATTCCTCCAATCTTCTACACTGCACTTGAATGTCTCCATGGCGGAATCATCTAAATCATGCAACCTCGAATACCAAGCAGCCTTCACCTCCTTTACAAATTCAATCACCATATCAATCTCCTTCTCCAAAACCTCTATAATTCACCCAGAACCATTTTCATTCGCTATTTTCCCGAAGATTCCCTATTTCCTAAGCTCAAAGTGCTCCATAAAAGCGCCGCCTTCATGAGGGATCGGAAGCGTGTTTCCTAAACAAGAAGAGGAGTTACTCCGCCGAACCCGTCGGGCGTTTTGAGAGATTTGAGGTGGAGGAGGAGATAGGGAGCGAGGAGGAGAGTTGTGCAGAAAGCCTTTGCGATTGAGAGAGAAACAGAGACAGAGAGAGCACTCGTGGGAGATGAGAAAAAGGGAGAGAGACTGGGAGAGACATCGAAGGGAGGAGGAGTGATGAAAGAAAATGGTTGGGGCCTATGAATTTATGATATAAACATAAAACAGCTTGGGAACAAATAAGAAAGCAACAAGTCATCCATTATTGTACAGCCTAACTTTTATAAGATCAAAAATTAGAAATAAATCAAAAGCTACAAATTGAACAGATTACTCAATCTAAGGGTCCACATTACAAGGCCCACGTGTTCCCTCAAATCTGATCAAAAGGAGGTGGAAATATATTTGGGCGGGGTGGAGGGGGGAGGTGTTTTTCTCCCCAACTAATTCCAAACCGTTGTTCTCCCGCCATTCTCTCTCAGCCATTCGTTTCATTCATCTCTCAAACGTCTCTTCTAACTTACCATGTCTCTCTCTCTTCTCTCAGATCAACCAATCCACCCCCAAATCCTACTGTCTTTACCCTCCAACCTTAATACTTCCCCCCCTCCCAAATTCCCCCAATTTCCTCCATTGGAGCTCTGAATCCATAATGGGCAATTGCTGCCCTAGAGCAGGATCCGAAAATCCGGCCCCGACCAACAATGGCGCCGCCCCAAATCCTGATCAAGCAGGCACCACCACGGCTCCGTCTCCTCAAAGACCGCCGGCTCCTCAGCCCAAACCGGGGCCGATCGGGCCCGTTCTCGGCCGGCCAATGGAGGACGTACGGAACACCTACACAATCGGGAAGGAGCTCGGACGGGGGCAATTCGGAATCACCCACTTATGCACGCACAAAATCACCGGGGAGAAGTTCGCTTGCAAGATCATCGGGAAGAGGAAGCTCTCGAACAAAGAAGACATAGAGGACGTCAGGCGAGAGGTTCAGATCATGTACCACCTTGCCGGCCAGCCAAATATCGTGGAACTCAAAGGCGCTTATGAGGACAAACAGTCCGTGCATCTCGTAATGGAGCTCTGCGCAGGAGGAGAGCTCTTCGACAGAATCATCGCCAAAGGGCACTTCACGGAGAGAGCCACTGCTTCGTTGCTGAGAACCATCGTGCAGATCATCCACACGTGCCACTCCATGGGAGTCATGCACCGAGATCTCAAGCCTGAGAACTTTCTTCTCTTGAGCAAGGCTGAAGATGCTCCGCTCAAAGCGACGGATTTTGGCCTCTCTGTTTTCTTCAAGGAAGGTTGATAATTAATTATTCATAAACAGCCCTGAAGCATTTGTAATTTGAATGTATGTGATTTTGTGTTTTTTACAGGGGAGGTGTTTAAGGATATAGTGGGAAGTGCATATTATATCGCGCCAGAGGTACTAAAACGCAAATATGGGCCTGAAGCGGATATTTGGAGCATTGGTGTCATGCTTTATATTCTTCTGTCTGGCGTTCCTCCCTTTTGGGCGGGCAAGTCTCTTTTTATTATCATTTATTTTCCCTAAAATATAAATAAAAATTATATTTCAAACTTCTCAAATTGTATCTTTTTGTTTTTAATTTTAATTAAATTTGTTTTAACAGAATCAGAGCACGGAATTTTCAATTCGATCTTGAGAGGGCACGTTGATTTTGCGAGTGATCCTTGGCCGAATATTTCGCCTGCTGCGAAAGATCTTGTCAAAAAGATGCTCAATATTGATCCTCAACAAAGGCTCACTGCTTTCCAAGTACTCAGTACGTCAAAAAAACATAAAAGATAATTACGATTATTCTTAAATTTGGTCGTATATTTTTTAGTTGTGATTAATTTTTTTTTTTTAGATCATCCGTGGATTAAGGAAGATGGAGAGGCCCCCGATACACCTTTGGATAATGCCGTACTTGATCGGCTAAAACAATTCAGAGCCATGAATCAGTTCAAAAAAGCCGCTCTTAGAGTATATACTTCATTTATTTTGTTTATTATACTAAAATATAATAACAATATATTATTTCTAAGAATAATAATTTATTATATGTATTTCTTAACGTATAGGTTATTGCGGGATGTTTATCAGAAGAAGAAATCCAGGGATTGAAACAGATGTTTAAAAATATGGACACAGATAATAGTGGAACAATAACGCTCGATGAATTGAGACAAGGCTTGACAAAACAAGGAACGAGACTCTCTGAAAATGAACTCAAGCAATTGATGGAAGCGGTAAGTTTTGTTAATTTGGTCCTTGTAGAATTAAAACTTATGAAAAGGCTCTTGTAAAATAAATGTTTTTTTTTTTGTTACAGGCTGATGCGGATGGAAATGGGACGATTGACTATGATGAGTTTATAACGGCTACGATGCACATGAATAGAATGGATAGAGAGGAGCATATGTACACGGCTTTTCAATATTTCGACAAAGATAATAGCGGGTATTTCAAATTGGTTAAAATAATTTAATTATAAATTTTTTGTTTATTTTAATTGTGAATGTTTATATTTTTGTGATTTTTTTGTGAACTTTTGATAGGTATATTACCATTGAAGAAATGGAACAAGCCTTGAGAGAGAAAGGGTTGTATGAAGGTCAAGACATGAAGGAGATTATTTCAGAAATTGACGCCGATAACGTAAGAAAATTTAATTAAAATAATGATTAAAATTGTTTAATGTAATGTTTTGAACTAAGCTGGGAGATTTTTTTAATTAAATATAGGATGGAAGAATTAATTATTCGGAATTCGTGACTATGATGCGAAAAGGAAATCCGGATCCGGCCCCAAAGAAAAGACGCAATGTGGTTCTATAGTCGAGAGGAAAAATTAACTTAATTAGTTGGATTTATTGATTAATTAATCATACAAAAATGAATTAATTGATTGAAAGAAAAGTAAAGTTGGTATTGTATAAAAAAGCTGATTATTTGTTCATTCTTTTGACAATAATATGTCGCATGTATATGATTTTTAGTTTGTTAACAATTGTATACTTTTTTTTTAATTTATGCAAAAATAATAATGTATTGACAATATCCTAATTAATTCTCATGATGAAAGTCTTCACTTCGTGCTTGGATCTAGAGAAGAAATATATGTTTTTTAAAAATTAAATTCTTCTCACAAAAGTCAATCTATCAAAAAATTTATATTTGGTGGGACTTAAATATATTTGCATAATATTTACACATGAATAAACAAACCAACCTACCTATTCTACTTTGTTGCCTTCTAGAAACTAGTCTTTTTAACTCGTTACACACTTATCTACACCATGACCATCACATGAAATCAAAATAATAATATAAAAGCAGCCACAGAGCCACCAAACCCTGCTTATTAAAACAATAATCACATCATAATCTCATCATTTCTATATTTTACGAATCTCAAAGCAGTTCAGCCTTCCAATGTGAACACCTCGTAAAGCTTCAGATCCCCTGCACGAGTGCTGATTATTTGCATACTTCTATGAGTGTTCTTTTGTGTAACGAGTCATATTTTGTAATGAAACTGTAGTGGTTTGTAACTCGCTGTATGTTATGTATGTTTGTAAGATGGAACAATGGATCAGCGTTCATGTGCATGTCCTGATGCACGCGTGTCAGTTTTGACATCCGGGCACTGAAGCTGTTGAAATTACGAAACTGCCATTGTGGGTTTGTTGTGATGATTTTGGGCCCCTTCGAAATGTGGACCAATATGTTTGGCAGACTCAATCATCATTTATTTTCTTATTATTTTAGTTGAAGTATTATTAATTGTTCTGCTCCATATTTCCTTCTACTTTTACTTTCAGAAAAGAAATACTCAAATCAAACATTTGAGAATACTATAATAATAATACAAGTACGGGCCGTCGAGTTAATTCAATCGACGGTTGGATCTTCAAAAGGCATTCTGTGGCAATGGTGTAAATAAACTGAGTTGGGAGGGTAAATGAAATGAATATTTTACCGCGCATTGTGGACTATTTCGCGCGGGAAAACGACAGCGGTGAATCGGCTTGCCTCAGAGGATCTCTGACAGTCCTTTATGGATCAGACTGTTAAAATATCAAATTTTAAAAAGAGAAAATATTCTGTTGATTTATTTTCTTCAATTTGAGTTTTGCTTCTAAGTATAGTGAAATTAATAAAGTTCGTAAAAGTAAAAAGCATCTTTTATGGTCACTGATCAGTGTATTTGGAAAAAAACAATAACAAGTTGTTCCGGATTTTTTGTGTCTTGATTTTTCACTTATTTTGATATTTTTTGCATGCATATTTTGTCTTTTCGCAAATTGCTCTATTGTATTAAATGTTAAAATTAAAGTTATTTTTTAAGAGTTAAAATTAAAGTTATTACAAATGACAATGTTAACTAAATCAATATCAATATGTTATTTTAACTAATAAATTCATTATTTCTTCATATTATATATAAATTAACAGAAATGTGATTACAAAATCATTTAGTTTGTCACAATTCAGATCTTCTTATCATGCAGATATATTTTCTTCTGAATAATGCACAAAATAATAATAAAGTAGGAAACAGTTGATTTCACAAAGGATCCAGCCACCTAGAAATAACTAATAGATTATTTATTTCTTCATCTTATATAAAATTAGCAGAAATCTGACAGCAAAATCTATCAGTCTTTCAAAATCCGTATCTTCTTACAAATATTAATTTCAAGAAAATATTTTTCTAAATATCATATCAGTGTATAGTCTACACTTAAATTAATTGTTGATTGCACATAAAATCCTTCCACCTAGAGATCGGAATGGTCCAAACGTCACTCCTCTTCCAAGACTCTAAAATAAATACATTAATAAATTACTCTTCGTATTTCGAATTTCGATGCTGCTTAGAGAGAGAGAGAAAGAGAAAGAGAAAGCCACCCTTCATTTCTTTTGTTTCTTCGTTCAACTCCATCCAGAGAGAGAGAGAGAGAGAGAGAGGAGTCAAACAGGGCGAAGAAGACGGAGGAAAGAGCGTGCGAGGAAGCTTGTCTTATTGCACGCACATCCATCCATCCATCCATCCATCGCCGCTTAGATAGATAGATAGATAGATAGATAGAGCGAGAGAGAGAGAGAGAGAGATATCATTTCATCTCATATCGTACAGATTTTCTGTGGCTGAAGAGATAGCCGGGGATGGAGGTGGACGGCGATTAGCCGATTATTGAGCGCCGCCTGAGACGCAATAAATGCTATGAGGAGGAGTTTGTTGTTTGGATTAATCTTATTTCTATGTATGTTTAGTTTAGATCGTTATGTTTCATCATTCTTATACTTTTGTATTTCGTTCAATTTTTCTAAGGATGTGATTCCAATTCAGATGTTTGTTGAATTGAAATCCTTCTTTTATATTTTCTTTTCTCTCACTTGGTTTGGTTTCTTTTGTTTTGTACTTAATCGTGCGTGCATGATGGATTACTAAGCCATCGTGTTATTCAATTAAGCATTTGTGAAATTCATATGACTTATCTATTCTTATCTACTCATAAATTACCTTCAATAATTACTTTTTATTGTTCAATTTTTTTTCTTTCTTATGGCTCGTTCCTCAATCTTGACCTCTGTTCTTTTTTTTTTAATTCAGAAGAAAATAAAGAGATAGCATGAATCCGTCTCGACTTTCTGACTTGGTTGCTCTTGATCAGCCCAATGGGTTTCGCATCGATGATCTTGCTAATTTAAAACGTATTTATTTATCCAATTATCTAATCTAATTTCCCATTTAACTAGTTTTTTAATCTAACTTTTGTTTCTGTCTTTTTTTTTCAACAGATAATATGTTTAATCCACAATCAAGTACACAACCCACTACAATAGACCCCGTCCAATTCAATAACTACTACAAGGTACAAAATCCTACAAGATAACATTAAAGATACCGTTTTATCTTATAATAAATCTCCTTTACTTGCCTCTTTTATGATTTCTTTGTATTCTTAGGCTCTGACTTCAGCCGGCCAACAAAGCGGGGCCCAGTCAAACCTGGCGGCTTTGCCAGCTGGCGGAAATGTGCAGAATTGGGGTGAGTCTGATATGGCTGGTAGTGATTCCTCATCTGATGAAGAAAATAATGCAAATGTATGCTTATTTTATTCCATGTTGTATTATCATTGTACCTAATTTTCCTTTTTTTTTTCTAAAAGTTTGATTTATTGGTTAATGCGTTGTGACAGTTTGAAAGAGGGCAAGGAGGGTTGGCTGTTGGGTCCGATTCTGATAAATCAAAGGATAAGTTAGATCAGAAAGTATGTAACATATTAATATAATATAATTAATTTTGCAAATTTGATATTTCTAGTTTAATTATTATGTTGCTAAAGTGAATATTTTTTACATATATAGACTCTTCGCCGACTCGCTCAAAATCGTGAAGCCGCTAGAAAGAGCAGATTGAGAAAAAAGGTATATTATAATATTACAACGATTTTAAGTCAAAATATTATATATCTAATGCGAAATAAATAATAATAATATTAATATTAATAATAAATTAATGATTTAATTTGGTAAAAAAGGCGTATGTGCAACAACTGGAGAGTAGCAGATTGAAGCTCACTCAACTGGAGCAGGAGCTCCAGCGGGCCCGCCAGCAGGTCTTTTTTCATTCCTAACCCTCTGTTTTACATAAATTACACATTAATCCCTAAAAATATTTTATTCTCTTTTTTCAGGGTATTTTCATCTCCAGTGCAGGCGATCAGGCTCACTCAACGAACGCAAACGGAAACGGTACACCTTCTTAATCACATAATTTCCTTCTCTAAAAGTAATTTTCTCATCATAATGTATGCATCGAGATCCGTGCAAGTGAGGCTAGTTACAAATTATGAGCACATAACCTTACCTTAGATATCTTTAGATTCTTTGTAATGTTATTGATTGATTAGCCTCTTACATGTCGTCAGAATTTCGTCACTGAGTTACTTCGAAATTCGTTACAAACTAGTTACAAACAAACTATCTTCGACTAACGTCTCTCCATACCATCCATAATATCTCCCGCACGGATCTCGATGCATCTGTTATTCGTCAGAGATTTGTTATCATTCAAGTTAGTTACAAACTAACCTAACTTTGACTTTCAGGGGCATTGGCGTTCGACCTGGAGTACGCGCGGTGGCTAGAAGACCAAACGAAACAAATAAACGAGCTGAGAGCCGCGTTAAACGCGCGGGCGGGGGACGGGGACCTGCGGGCGCTGGTGGAGGCCGTGATGGCGCACTACGAGGAGATTTTTAAGTTGAAGGGCGCGGCCGCCAAGGCGGATGTTTTTCATATTTTGTCAGGCATGTGGAAGACTCCTGCTGAACGGTGCTTTATGTGGCTCGGCGGGTTCCGCTCCTCGGAATTGCTTAAGGTGTTGTTTTGTTTTTCAGTAATAATTTTATGAGATTGCTTTTTATTTATTTATTTATTTTATCTATATATATATATATATATATATATATATACCCAAAATATCACATTTACCCTTCCAAAAACCCAAATTACACATTTACTCTTCCAAAGATTAAAATATCACATTTACTTTCAAAATTCCAAAATATCAATATTTTGGATTTTTAAAAGGGTAAATATGATATTTTAAATTTTCGGATATATATATATATATATATATATATATATATATATATGTGTGTGTGTGTGTGTGTGTGTGTGTGTGTGTGTGTGTGTATTTATTATTTTTTGTTATACTTCAATTTATTTATTTATTTATCCTGTCCAGTTGCTCGCTAGTCAGCTGGAGCCCTTAACCGAACAACAAGAAGCAGGACTAGAAAATCTGCAGCAATCATCACAACAAGCAGAAGACGCGCTTTCCCAAGGGATGGAAGCCCTGCAAATGTCACTATCCCAAACTCTCGCGTCAGGCTCAGGCGGGCCCGCGAACCAGTCTGGGAACGTCGCGAATTACATGGGCCAGATGGCCATGGCCATGGGGAAATTGGGGACTCTCGAGAATTTCCTTCGCCAGGTAGGCAACTTGTTTTTCATTTTGGAAAATTTGTTCGTTTCTAATAGGTGGCAATAGAAATGCGTTGTTGTGGTAAGTGAAGTGTGTTGCGGTGGTAACTTGTTTTTTTCTTTCCTTTTTGGGAAAATTTTGTCCCTGTTTCTTTCCTTACGTATGGTAAGAGAAATGCGTTGCGCTGGTAAGTGAAGTGTGTTGTGGTGGTAAGTGAAGTGTCTTGTGGTGGAAGCGAAATAGTTGAAAATTACGTTAAGATTAGTTCGAAGTACGATTAGATAAATTCAGAAGATCTTCAAAATATCCTTGAATCATATGTTGTTATGGAATGAACGTTAAGATTAGTTCCACAGTAAGCTTATTTTTGGGTAGATTTTTTTATGTTTTATCATTTTGCAGGCTGACAATTTACGCCAACAGACGTTACAACAAATGCATAGAATCTTGACAACTCGCCAGTCGGCAAGAGCTCTGCTGGCAATTCACGATTATTTCTCACGGTTGCGTGCACTTAGCTCGCTCTGGCTAGCCCGGCCGAGGGAATAATGTTGAATATTTCTACTGATTTAATATTTGGTGCCTAGCTGTGTTATTTATTATCTATTTATTTAGGGGATTAGAACTGTCCAGTGATATATTGACGCTTTGTAATTTTACGGCCTTTGGGATTATGTCTTGAATCCTGTGTTGTAGCAGTTATTTATGTAGGAACACTAAGTAAAATTTTCTTGTTTAATTAATATTTCTACAGTCACAGCCTTTATCTAAGAGATTGTTCAACATAAGATTATGATAAAAATATACGCAAATAACGACATAATTTACAAATATTAAACATAGTGAGACATACATCATGCACTGGCAAACTTTAGAGGTGCACGAAGCGAAGCTAAGTAAGCCGCATCTGATTTATCTAAGCCATCAAACAGATAACCAAAAGGCGGCATTTTAATGTATTTACCAGAACCAGGTGCAACGTTTGCCACCCCATTTTCCCACACCACTCTCCCTCTTGATATTGTCACCTCCACTTTACCCTAAATCAAATAATAAATATTTTTATTTTTTTAAATATGGAATATGTTATCTTTAAGAGAGATGGAAAATTTACCTTTCCGGTTCTGCCCTCATATACATTTGTATCAGATCTTGAGTGGTGCGATTTAGCACTAATCTCAAAATTTGAATTAGGGTTTAGTATAATTATATCAGCATCAGATCCTTCTAATATTGCACCTTTCTTAGGATATATGTTGAAAATTCTCGCACTGAAAATATGTTTAAATAATCATGTAAAATATTTGCAAAAGATTTGTAAAATTAAATTAAGCATATAAACCCAGAAATAAAAATATACCATTCAGTGCTAGTAATTCGCACGTAATCTGTAACTGATATTTGCCCAGTTTCCTGCATTTTTCAAAAAATAAATAAAACAAATAAAATATAAAATTTCAACAAAATTAAATAAAATATACAAAATTAAATGCTCAATTTATCATTCTTACCACCATTGCATCCCAAATTACATGCATCCTTTCCCCCAAACCTTCAACCAAGAAATGATATTCACAAATTAAAAATTATTTAACATTTATATAAATAATTAAAAAATATATAGATATGAATATACCATTTACTCCATTTGGTATTTTTCTGAAATCATCTGCACCAAAAGCTTTTTGTGTGGAATTGAATGTGCAATGATCTGTTCCCACAAGCTGCACACAATAAATATAAAATAAAATAAAGAAAATAAATAAATATATTACTTTAATAATAATGTTAATATTTCTATATATATCACCTGCAAAATTCCAGTGGAAAGAGCAGCCTGAAGAGCTTTCCCATGCCCTAATTCCCTAATTGGAGGGCTCATCACGTACCTATATCATCAATTAACTATAGTATATTAAAACATTATTTCAATTTTAATAATAAATTATTAACTTATTATTATTATGATGATGATTAAGATAATGTTTAAAATACTTGCTTTGAAGCAATAGTAAAGTCAGGGTGATAAAGCCAAGAATCATCAAGAACTAAACCAGAAACTACCGGTTCACCAATCACTCTTTGCCCTAATATAAAAGAAAAATATTTTGGATACATATTAGAATAATATATTTGAAATAATTTAATATTAATTAGGGCTCTGTTAATGCAAAAATATAAATAATACATTTGGACCTGATTTTTTAGCCTTAGCTATTTCTTCCATCGCGTCAATACTCATGACATGAACAACATACAAAGGCGTATTCACAAACTTAGCCAATCGAATCGCTCTTGCTGTTGCTTCTGCTTCCAACTATCAAAAACCAAGGGCATTTTTGTAAATAAAAATAAATCATGGAAATTTTTACAAAAGGGAAAGTTTCATATTTACCCTTCTAAACCATGGAAATATCATATTTACCCCTCTAAAATTACAAATATCAACTTTACCCTCATATTTACTCTTCTAAAAATGCAAGTATCAAATTTACCCTTCCAAAATTGAAAATATATCAAATTCCCCTTCCAAATTTTTATGCACAAAAATACCCTCAATCCTCTATATTTTGGAATTTGGAAGTATAAACTTAACAATTACATCTTTAGAGGGACAAATATGATATATTTTGACTTTTGAAAGGGTAAATTTCATACTTCAACTTCTACAAGGGTAAATATGAAATTCCCATTTAACAAAAAGACCCCTCAAAAGATTAAAACTAAACAAAACTCACGATTGGAGGTCTAGAGAGAGAATAGCGATGCGGACTAATTACACCCAAACTAATCATCCTTTTTTGGCCTCCAAAAACCAAGGGTATTCTCACAAATCCGAATAAATCACGTACATTTTCACCAAAAAACACCTCAAAAAAATGAAAATTAAATAAAAAAACTCACGATTGGAGGTCTAGAGAGAGAATGTCCGTGTGGACCAGTCACGCCCAAATTAATCATCCTCTTTTGGCCTTCTAAAACCGCATCTCCATTTTCAGCGTGAACCATTGGCATCGCGCCGATTTGCTTGCATTTAATGAAACCTTCTAGAAGAGTTTCATCGTTCACCATTAATGAGCCTTTGTATGCCATGAAGAACTTGAACGAATTTATCCCTGTTTTATCAAAATGAAAAAAAAAAAAATTTTACTGAAAATGTTTGGGAACTTTCAAAGAACCCCTATAGTTTCTCAAATTTGTAAAAAAACCCCACGATTTTGGAGTATTGAGAAACTCCCCGACATAATATTCAAATAATATATAAGTAATGATAAATAATATGTAAACAGAATTTTCAAATTATTTATTATTATTTCCAAATGATTTAGGTTTTTTTGTCAATAAAACATTAAAGGTATAGGTATTTGAAAATAAAAAAGTTAACATTAGGGATTTCTTTTAGTATTTTAAAAGTTAAGGAGCTTTTTCAGAAAATGGAAATTTCAAAGTAAAGAGTTTTGAAAAAAAAAAAAAAAAAAATATATATATATATATATATATATATATATATATATATATATATTTGAAAATTCCCCTAATTAAACTAATAATAAACTAACCATGTTCTTTAACCATTATTTCCATATCCTTCGAAACCTCATCATCCCACTTAGTAATCGCCATATGAAACCCAAAATCCATCGCGGCTTTTTCAGACTTTTCCATATACGATTCAAAACCCTTGGTCAAATTTCCGTTGACTGGAATCACAAAGTCAATGTGCATGGTAGTCCCGCCCGTCAGAGCCGCCAGCTGTCCCGTGTAAAAGTCGTCTGTTGTTGTGGTTCCCATGAACTCCATTTCCAAGTGCGTGTGTGGGTCAATTCCACCTGATTAATTGATTAAATTTTAGATGATTTGTTTGATAGTTAAATTTGATGAAAATTAAAAGGGATTTTTTTATTAAAAATCAGACGATATGTTTGAAAGTTAATCTGATATGTTTGAAAGTTAATTTGATGATAATTGAAAGGGATTTTATTTTACCTGGCATGACATACTTTCCAGTTGCGTCGATTATTCGAGTATTTTCATCACTGACCTTTAAAAGGGATTAAAAAATGTGTAATTAGTTTAATAAGTGGATTAAATTAGGTCTGTTTTGGTTTTCAATTAGAGTTTAATATTATAAGAAGGCTCAAAATTTGGGGAATAGAGATGAATTTTATGTGATTTGTATAAAAAAAAAGGATACATTCGTGAAAAAAAGTAGAAGATTGATTGAATTACTTCAATATTTGGTTTGACTGAAACTATGATTCCATCTTCTATGTACACATCAGCGATTTCCTTGTGATGCGCGTTAACAACAGTTCCTCCTTTGATCAAAATCTTTGTAGATGGAGATGAAGGCTCACAGTCCGAGTCAGAATCAGAATCAGAATCAGAATCAACAGCGCAAAACTACATCAATCGAAAAATCAGATCAGAATTAAGATCGATAACTACGAGTTATTCTCTTGTATCTTATTTCCAATAGAAAGCCGCACACAGCGAAGGCAGAGTTAAATTAAATTATTTCGCAACTGAAACAAACGAGGAGAATCGAGTTCGCTTACTTACCTCTTGACTGGAAACCGATCCATTAACGGAGGTAAGAAGGAGAAACAGGCCGAGAAGAACTACAAAGGGAATATTCCACTCCTTCCTGCATCTAATCGGTCCCGCCATTGGTGAAGGGAGAACGAGAGTACAAAGTGAGAATTTTCAAATAAGAATTTTCAACTCATATGAGAATCCTTCTATATATGCGTCGCACACTGGAACAAGTTCCAGTTCTACAAGAAACCCATATGGAACAGGTTCATGATGGACCCAGCCAATGAGATCAATAAATCGCCGTCAATTCTCCTGCAGGCCTATAAAGTAGATTTGTTTTTCTTTATACGATTTTCATAAAAAATAAACCAGTGAATATCGTCTCTTTTAAAATAACGTGATATCTATCATTTCCGCTACAGCGGAACATATGAATTTTCAGTTTTTTCAAAAATTTCTCATTGGCGGACTAAACATGATTAATTAGTGCAAATGAACAGGAAAAATTTATTATTTTTTTTTTAGAAAAAAATAATTTTTTTTTGTTCCGCCAGTGAAAGTGTCGGAAGAGGTAAATTTTTTCCTTGTTCTGCCAGTGGCAGTGGCGGAATACATTTTTTTCACTAATTAATTCCGTTTTTGAAAAATTATAAAATCCACATGTTCTACCACTACTAATGGCGGAACAACATCTGTTCCGCCACTAATAGTGGCGGAAATGGTAGTTACCTCATTATTTTCAAAACAGTGGTAAGTATTAATTTATTTTTGAAAAAAATGGTATATAAAAAAAAATCTATAAAGTAAGGATTTCAAATGGGCTTTGTTAATGTTGGACTGCTTTAGGCCCATTTAGATTTAGTTTTTTTTTTCTTACGAAAAATTGGTTTGTACATGTGTGTTGAATAAAGAGTATACATCGGGGTGGATGGCGGTCCAGTCCGTATTATAATTGAATATACATCATCATTTATACTTGGTTTTTTGTATGCGTATCGCTATGCGTTAGCTGTGGGCTTGCTTCTTTTTTGTTATTAATCTAAATTAAAATGTGTTTGCACAAAAAAAAAAAAAAAAAATTGGGATACAAGACTTGTTGCAGCCGAGGAGGCAAACGACTGAACATTATTGCCTTCAATTTCACAGTGTTGCTTGTTTTGCATCCCTAAAGTAAGTGTGTTGCAGCCCATTTTGATGCTCTGATTCATCCTTGATTTTGTCCTGAGCTACCTCATCAATCACTGCTCTCAAGACTAATAATGCACTAAAAGAGATCATCATTTGTTGGTAAATGGTAGGTATATGAAAACAGAGTTTTGGACTACTAAGTCTTGCATTTCCACTTTTCTATTTCAATACAGTGGACTGCCTTTTTAAAGTCTCCCCTTTCATAAATATAAATATCCATTAATTTGGTGACTTCACTCACAATGACACTAGAGGCCATTATTCCACATCAATTCCCTTGGATGAATTGCCTAATATCTACCACTGACTGTAAGGCCAACCCCTTGATTGGGGGTCTACAACAAATATTCAAGTCAATTTACTGAACTCTCTCTCTCTCTCTCTCTCTACTTAGATAACAATGGCAGCTGGAGAGGCAGTTCTATCAGCCTTCATGCAAGTTCTCTTTGAGAAGGTTTCAACTTTCACGCTCAATGAACTTGGCACCTTTAGATCAATACAAGGTATAGGCAAAGAATTGCACAATCTTTCTTCTACCTTGTCGACAATAAACGCGCTAGTTGAAGACGCAGAAGAGAAACAGCTGAAAAATAAAGTTGTTAGAAACTGGCTTTCAAGGTTGAAGGATGTTGCGTATGAGATGGATGAATTGCTCGACGATTATGCAGATCAAAGCCCTAAATCCCAATTGGAACAACCATATTGGGGTCGATGGAATAAGGTAAAGAAACACCTCTCTTGTTTTTGTTTAAAGAGTGGGTTATTTAAATACCAAGCAGTGGTTCAAATAAAGGAAATTCGTGAGAAATTGGATAACCTTGCAAGAGAAAGAGATGCTCTGGGTTTACAAATGTTTAGTGAGATGAGCCGCCTAGAAATATCAGAGAGACCCAAAACCAGTTCATTGATAGATAAATCGAGTGTATTTGGAAGGGACCATGATAAGGAAAAAATAATAAATTTGCTATTGTCACCCGTTCGATCACCCCGTGTGGGAGTTGTTCTACCTATTGTTGGCATGGGAGGTTTAGGGAAAACAACACTAGCTCAGCTTGTTTATAATGACCCCAAAATAAAAGACCATTTTGAATTGAGAATGTGGGTTTATGTTTCAGAAAACTTTGATGAAATCAAACTTACTAGAGAAACTCTAGAATCAGTTTCTGGGAGTTTTACTTTTCCCACAACAGGTATAGACCTGGTACAAAAAGATTTGAGCGACAAAGTGAAGGGAAAAAGGTTTCTTCTTGTACTGGATGATGTTTGGAATGAGGACCCGGACAAGTGGGATAGCTATTATAAAGCTTTAACTGTCGCTCAAAACGGAAGCAGAATTCTAGTAACTACCCAAAAAGAAAATGTAGGGCGAGTTATGCGTGGGTTATCACCTCCATATCATCTTGACCGGTTGTCGGATGAAGATTGTTGGAAATTGTTCAAAGATTACGCATTTGTAAATGGAGGCTCTATAGTCTACCCAAATTTAGAAGAGATTGGAATGGAGATTGTGAGGAAGTTGAAAGGACTGCCACTTGCTGCTAAGGCACTTGGTAGTTTGCTATATGCAAAAGTAGAAGAAGAGGCTTGGAGGAGTATTTTGAAGAGTGAAATTTGGGAGCTACCTCCGGATAAAAACAATATATTACCGGCTCTGCAATTGAGCTACAAGCACTTGCCCCCGCACCTTAAGCAGTGTTTTGCATTTTGTTCTGTTTTTCACAAAGATTATGTGTTTGAAAAGGATAAATTGGTACAAATTTGGATAGCACATGGGTTTGTGCAACCATATGGTAGAAGAAGGTTGGAAGATATTGGTAATAGTTATTTTGATGATTTAGTAGGTAGATCCTTCTTCCAATCTCATAAGGGCCGATTTGTGATGCATGATGCGATTCATGACTTGTCACAATATTTCTCACTAGATGAGTGCCTTAGATTGGAGGAAAATACAAGAAGAGATCATGCAAAAAGAATTAAGCATATATCATTCTCTTGTCAAAATTCTGAGCCCACCCATTTTGAGGTTTTCTGTAAGTTCGATAGATTAAGAACACTTCTATTATTGCATGGGTACAAATCTAGAACCAATTCCATTCCTACTAATCTAATGGTAAGGCTAAGATACGTTCGAGTTTTAGACTTGAATAGACGAGATATAAATGAATTACCAGAATCGATAGGGAATTTGAAACAGCTTCGATACCTAAATATTTCCGGTACAAGAGTTAGCAAGCTGCCCTCAACCATTAGTCGGTTAAGTAATCTGCAGACATTGAATATAAAGAATTGTGATTTACTAGATGAAATCCCCAGAGGTGTAACCAAGCTGTCAAACCTGCGGCATCTCGAGGCAAGTTCAAGATTGATATGTACTATAATAAGGATAGGAAGCTTAACTTGTCTCCAAGAGTTGGAAGAATTTGTTGTCCGTTATGAAATGGGATATAAAATTAGAGAGCTGAGAGGTATGAATGAACTTGGAGGGAACCTCGCTATTAGAGATCTCGAAAATGTGAATAACATGATAGATGCGAGTGATGCTATGTTAAATAAAAAAGAATATCTAACGGCCTTGAACCTTATATGGTCTGATAAGAGACATGTAAGATTGGACGAAGAGTATATGGAGGACCAAGTACTAGAATGTCTTCAACCAAATAATAATCTTAAAGAGCTAACAATCAAGGGTTTTATGGGTTCTAAGTTTCCAACTTGGTTGAGCAATATATCTTTTATTCAAACTATTCACTTATTGGACTGCAAACAAAGCAAGTTTCTTCCATCTCTAGGGCAGTTGCGAGTCCTCAAGTACTTGGATATTGGAGGTTTATGTAATGTGGTTTGTATTGGTCAAGAATTTGTGGGAAGAAACGACATGTCAGCATTTCCTTCATTAACTGAGTTAGTTATGCAAGAAATGTCAAATCTGGAACAATGGATCTATAACGGAAATTTTGCGCTCTTACCACGTCTCAATGAGCTTCATCTCCTCCAGTGTTCCAAATTACAACACATGCCACTCCTCCCTCCATCCCTAACACGGATCCGTATATCGGAATCAGGATTCAGCTTTCTTCCACAAATGTACACTTGCAACTCAATCGCCCAACCTTTACTCGAGTCGTTGCGAATAAATGATTGCCCCAACCTGAGGTCTTTACAACAAGGATTATTTAGCCAACAACTGAAATTCCTTAAAGAATTAACTATTACTGACTGTGAAGAGCTTTTGAACTTTCCATTACACTTCAAATCATTTCGATCTCTGAAGAGTCTCCACATTTACAATTGCCCCAACCTTGCTCCAATGGGTTACGAGGGAACCCTTCTGCCCCCTTTCATCGAAGACCTACGAATAACTTTATCCAACAAAATAATCAATCCTGTAATATCAGAGATTAATCAACTCTCATTACTCGTTTACCTAAGCATCACAGATTGTGATGATCTAGTTTCATTTCGCGGGCTCCCTTTAGGGCTGCGATTTTTAGGGATCTTTAATTGTAATAATCTCTTGTCTCTGCCTGATTGTCTAAGAGATCTTCAATCCCTCACGACTTTGACAATCGTTGATTCTCCTCAGATTTCGTGCTTGCCAGCTAATGGCCTTCCGGAAATGCTCCAGGAGTTTTATATCAGGGATTGTCCGTTGCTGACGAAGAGCTGCCAAAGAAGAGGAGAAGATTGGCATAAAACGGCCCATATCCCCGTCGTAGAGATAACTGATGAAGACAGTGCCTTTCATGAAAAAAGGATAACAAGGAGAAGATAATAAAGGTACTGATTTTAAACTCCCTCTGATTTGTTGATTAACATGATATTGATTTTATTCGACTAATTGTACTAATAGTATTACATCATATAAATAAGCATTGAATAAAACAGAACTCTTTATTGGATAGCTGCATGACAACGGTTTCATTTACCATTGTTTTTTGTGAAATTTTGGCTGAGTTTAAATTTCAAAACGGCTAGTTTTTCGAAATTTGAAAACGCTCATCTACGGTTCAAATTTAAAAATTAATATCGCTTATATAATGACAGATTTTGACTGTATATATTAAATGAAGTTCACAATATTTTTCTTTGATGATTTTATAGTATTTTGATTGTTTGTATGAATTTCTTTAAACTCAATTAATTTCCCATGGGCTTGAATTGCAAGAAAAACCCATCAATAAATATTATGTCATTATTCTTGCAGTCTTTTTTCGAGAGCTGGATCAAAGAATTACTCAGGAATGAGTCCCATGGTAACTACAAAGAGGGAAACGTAGTGCGATATTGATTGATTTTGTTCACCGTGAAATTACTTCTATAAATTATAATGCACATAATGTTTCAAGGTTTGACTAATTATTCAGAAATTACTGCCTTAATTTCTGTTCTATAAATTACTACTTATATTTACAAAACTACCATCTTATTTCCACTCTGAGTTTCTGTTTGATTTAAGCTCTGAAATGTTGCTTGTATTTCGATGAGGAATTTCTGTGCAGCTTCACATCAAAACAGTTCGAATCTCGATTTTTCTTTGTCAGATGTGCATATTTTACTTCCCAATTACCTGCGTCGAAAATTTGCCAAGGATTAACATTTAATTGGATTCACTTCGGTTCGTTAAAAGAGCATGCAACAATACAGTGGCATTTTCGTTCGTGAAAAAAATTACCTATTTGTATTTTTTTTTCCATAAAAAAAGTACTTGTCTTGTGTATGAAATAAATTTTAATTAGTTTTAGCACTCATATGGCTACATTTCTTGATGATTTTCTTCTTGTTGTTCCACTTTTAATACAGAATAACAGAATACAGACATAAAAATACCAACAAGCCATTGTTTTTCACAAATATTGTAAAACAGCCCATTTAAAAGGATAGTCAATCAGTCCGAGCCCAAACATTTTTCTAATTTCTATTATTTGAAGAAAAAGCCCACTATTTTTATTATTATTCATTTGACCAAACAATAAAATTAGACAAACAAATCAATTTGACAAACCACAAACAAACCCAAATATGTTTCTCTTCCTCTTCTAAATATATATTGAAAAAATCATCTATTAATTTTCATATTCAAGCCGTTTTATTTGTGGTTTGTCAAATTAATTTGTTTATTTAACCTTATTGTTGACAAAAAAGCCCACTATTTTTCTAAATGGATTCACTTATAGGAAGAAAAGCCCACTATATTTACATTACCTCAGAATAGTACATAGTAACATAGGCTCTGTTTCTCTCTACTCGCCGCCTTAACCACACACTCGTGCGAGAGAGAGAAAGAGGGCTCGAACAGGGTTTAAGGATTCTCTCGTGTTTTCCTTCTTTATCTCCATTAATGGAGGACGAGGAGATGTTTGTAGGAACAGAGAAGAATCTCTCGTCGAGTTACCTGCACAAGCTGGTTCCATGGTCGAGCTGGCACCAGTGGAACTTCGTCAGAGAATCCATCTTCTCTTCCTCGCCGGACTCTGTCTCGGCCGGGCTCCGGCGATTCTCCGCCTGGCGGACCAGAGGCTGTCTTCAGATTCCAATTGACGTCACTGCAGCTTTTGTTGAGATCCAGCAACAAGATCCTTTCTTTCGGTATCTCTCTGATTCAATCAAATTCATTTAATTAGTTTCGAATTTACTATCGTTTTTTAATTGTTGATTGGTTTTATTTCATTTTTGGTCTTTTTAGTGTATAGGAGGGATTTGGAAAAGAGTAAATTAGTCTCAGAAGAGATGCTAGCCATGTTTTATAGCATGGCGATAACGAGGTAAAATTAATTCACTAATTATACTCGTATCTTAATATGAAAATTAATCTCATGAAATCCATACAGCTACTAAACAAACATACTTTAGGCTGCTAAATGGATGCATGGAACATGCATATAAAAGAACAGGGAGCTCAATTTCTGATTTAGCTGAAGCAGTTGGTATTCCAAGAATGCTTGTTGATATTCGCCACGGTAATTAATTAAATTAAATTGTTATCATAATCATTATATATTTTCCTAAGTTATTATCTTAGTATTTTAATCAAATATAATGTATTTTTTGTAGAGAGTTCAGATAGAGAACTCCCATCATTAAGACTCGTCCGTTCAACCAGTATTAAGGTATGCTTTTATTGACCTCAAAAATTTACTTTATTTTACTTTTATGTTGTAATTATTTGTTTCATTATTATAATTTTTTCAGGCTGTTGATTGGTTGAAATCTAATTATTGGGATCCACAGAAAAATGCAATTCCAGATACGATCCAAATTGCGTGAAATGATTTATTATATTAAGGCAAAGGAACTAAAACCAGAAAATAAATAAGGAAAATGTAAGTATACCTTATTAATTTATTAATTTAATTGATTTAATTTTCTACAATTTAATAAAAAAATTATGTCTAAAAACAGGAATTGAGAAGCAAATCTCAAGAAGTACCAAATCCGTTATTAAACACTACTCTTACAACCATTAGGTCAGCCGAGCGGTCATGGTACCAACCCCATATATCCATAGGTGAGGGTTCGAATCTCGCGTTTAGCAGGATTGATTTAAAAATTTAGATGAGGCATATGAGCCCATCTAAAAGAGAACAAATATCAAGCGATCGCTTGTAGTTCTCCCTCATTTTTTTTATTAAACATTACTCAAATCCATCATAATTAGTTTCTGTATTATTCTTGAATCTTTCAAATGGACGGTCAGGATTTGGCCAATAATGCTGATGTGGCGCGATCAGATGAGTCGGATTTGGATGAGTTAAAACCCTTAAATGTATCATTTAATGATATGAAGAGTATTATTATATATAATCATACATGATAGAGCTATGTTGAGCAAGTTTGAATGATTTTTATGAGTGAGGCTTGAATGTGGGCCTGATTTATAGCGCTCGAAAGGCCCATATCAAAATAAGGAGACCGGAACCTTTTGATTTGACTATAAATAAAATGAGTGGTTATGATTTTTGGAGCTCACAGGTTGACACGTGGAAGGAAAACACGGCGAACTTTTATATATTCTAGTTGGTAACGTGTCATGCTCCCTTTCCATACGACGTGAGTTCTATCCGTGCCGTTTTCATTTTCTTTATTTCTTTGAATTTTTTTTTGTGACATGGCATCAACCCAATTAATGGGCCGCACCGTGTTAAGCCAGCCCACTCTGTCAACCAATCTGTTGAGTATTGACCCGGTCCATTCATGCAAGGTCCACAGTCCAACAATTGTTGCTCAACGTTTGCTGAATAGGATAGGTTTGAAAGTAATCAATGTGGGATTAAAAGTAAATACAATTCGGAACAGCACATGCCAATGTGTGCAACAGGACCTTGAGTCCTTCACTGAGTTCTTATGTGGCATTCAATTAGCAGTGAAAAATGAAATGAATCACATAAATAAGGAATGCAACTCACTATATAATTGTACTTCAAAAACTTATTATCACATCATTCAATTTTAACACATGCCCACATACAAATGATTGTTTACTGTTGGTCCAAATCGTCTCTCTCATATCTTTTAGTATTAGTATGGAAAATTTAGACATATACCCTTGCAATCTTTTAAATTATGATATATATGTTCAAGACAATGGTAAAATGATGAAACGTCAGAAAACATAATAATTAATAACAGTCTCAAAATATAAAATATAGAGCTCTTATATCATATACAAAGCAGAATTTAAATTTTAAACAAGATTTAATCCCGCCGTCCAAATGACAGTAATAATTTGGTCACTTATCTCATTTATTAGACACAAATATTCGCCCACTATTCATGCTTTTTATGCTCTCCATTTCCTACGAAGCGTACACTCCATTTTATTTCCCTACTCCCCAACGAAACACCTCCATTGAAACAGAGCTCATCAGGTTTTCCTTCCAGTTCTCGCCCGTTCATACACATAGGCGTCTCTCTCTCTCTCTCTCTCTCTCACACACACACACACACACACAAATGACAAGACAGTTAAGTATCTAATGTTCGTGTTTTGCATAAAAATTAACCTTTTTCCTTACAAAGAATAATATGAAATTTCTATTTATCTTTCTTTCTTTTGGTTCGATTAGAATTAAGTATTTCATGAAGTGTGAATGAGGTTGTTAGTTTCTTTTGCCAAATATTGATGAAGTACAATATCTAGGAAGAAACTCTGTTTATATACACTGGACTAGAGGCTAGAGCTTAAAGGAGGAAAGGAAAAATATTTAATTAATTAGAGTAATGGGTTAACAAAAGCTATATGAATTTCTCCTTTCTTTATTCTGAGTTGATTTAATTAGTAGGCTACAAAGTAGGTTTATATACAATGGAAATCAAGCCTAGAGGAAGAAAGGAAAATATTTAAATAATTAGAGTAATGGCTTGTCAAAAGCTATATGAATTTCTCCTAACTTTTTTTTTATTCTGAGTTGATTTAGTAGGATAAAGTAGATGCTAAATATATTTTCTTTGTATCATTATGAATTGAATTACAGTTTAAAATTAAATTAAATAACTACCATGCTAAGTATATCAATAAAAGTAATTGAAGGAAAAAAGAATCTATATCTTTGTATTATTGGATTTATGGTTTGTTAGTGAGTGGTAACTACTATTGGTATAATTAGACAAATGACTAAATGATTTTTTTATGCAGCACGTGGTTAATTATATAGAATAAATGTGATGGTACAATAGTTTATTAGTTTATTAATATTGCTCTGATTATGCTGATTTATTTTCTTAGTTTCTGCTTGAGATTGCTGGTTATGACCGGCAGTATTTCTAGTGAAATTTCCAGTACGCCCTTTTTCTATGAATTTTGGAAAGAAAGTTAAACGGATGAACCTAGAAGATAATCGGTTGTGAAATTTTTCAATCACTTATAGCCACCCAATTAAGCAAGTTACCTGCAATCACAACCCTTTATTTTTTGCTCAGGTAGCATATAATTTCTCTCAAATATATCCTCAAGCTCGCATTCTATATATATATATATATATATATATATATATATAATTTCAATTTTCCTACAGTTTATGTGAGGCTCAGTGAATACGTATTTTCTTTGGTCAACAATCAAGTTGAACCAATTTTATGACCCCAACAAAACATCATAATATCACCCATAACATATGATTAAATTTTTTGTTTTTAAATATCCATCGAAGTATAATTCTAACCAGAAATTTATAATTCACCAAATTATTTATAGGTATAGTCGATATAAACTTATACTATTAGTTTGTTATATGTAACCTCATAAAATATTAATCAAAATATCAGCCTACTATAATTAACAATTGTTTTTTCAATCCTATTGAGAATCTAGCTGTAATTTATGAGAACAATTTCAATTCCGAAGTGGAGCGAGAGTCCTCTAGTTTCTTTTCAACAGTTGACTTCCCTTGGTAAGTCTCCCCTTTCATACTAGAGGTCATTTGTATTTTCCCTATGATGATTGCCCGACAACGAGCCACTTGAGGCCATTTCCAAACTTGGGTGATTAGTCTCATGCCTACAATTGACTGTAAGGCCCGATCCACAACAAGCCACTTGATTGGCACTCTCTCTCTCCGATCCACAACAACCACTTGATTGGCTCTCTCTCTCTCTCTCTCTCTCTCTCTCTGTGTTGTGCACTAAGAATAACAATGGCAGCTGGAGAAGCAGTTCTATCAGCCTTCATGCAAGTTCTCTTTGAGAAGGTTTCGACTTTCACGCTCAATGAACTAGGCACCTTTAGATCAATACAAGGTCTAGACAAAGAACTCCACACTCTTTCTTCTACCTTATCAACAATAAAAGCTCTAGTGGAAGATGCCGAAGAGAAACAATTGAGAAATAAAGTCATTAGAAACTGGCTTTCGAGATTGAAGGATGTAGCTTATGAGATGGATGAATTACTCGATGATTATGCTATCCGAAACCCCGAATCCGACCAATTGGAACAAATAAACGCAAGTCGATGGATTAAGGTACAGAATTGCCTCTCTTGTTTTTGTTTAAAGAATGGGTTATATAAATACGGAATAATGATTCAACTAAAAGAAATTCGTGAGAAATTAGATAATCTTGCAAAAGAAAGAGATGCTTTGGGTTTACAAATGTTCACCGAAATAAGCCGTCTAGAAATATCAGAGAGGCCCAAAACCAGTTCATTGGTAGATAAATCGAGTGTATTTGGAAGAGACCACGATAAGGAAAAAATAATAAATTTGTTATTGTCACCCGTTAGATCACCCCGTGTGGGAGTTGTTCTTCCTATTGTTGGCATGGGAGGTTTAGGGAAAACAACACTAGCTCAGCTTGTTTACAATGACCCCAAAATAAAAGACCATTTCGAATTGAGAATGTGGGTTTATGTTTCAGAAAACTTTGATGGAATGAAACTTACGAGAGAAACTCTAGAGTCAGTTTCTGGGAGTTTAACTTTTCCCACAACAGGTATGGACCTGGTACAAAAAGATTTGAGCAATAAAGTGAAGGGAAAAAGGTTTTTACTTGTATTGGATGATGTTTGGAATGAGGACTCGGACAAGTGGGATAGCTATTATAAAGCTTTAACTGTCGCTGAAAATGGAAGCAGAATTTTAGTAACTACTCAAAAAGAGAATGTAGGGCGAGTTATGCGTGGGTTATTACCTCCATACCATCTTGACCGGTTGTCCGATGAAGATTGTTGGAAATCGTTCAAAGATTATGCATTTATAAATGGAGACTCCAGTGTGTACCCAAATTTAGAAGAGATTGGAATGGAGATTGTGAGGAAGTTGAAAGGACTGCCACTTGCTGCTAAGGCACTTGGTAGTTTGCTATATGCAAAAGTAGAAGAAGAGGCATGGAGGAGTATTTTGAAGAGTGAAATTTGGGAGCTACCTCCGGATAAAAATAATATATTACCGGCTCTGCAATTGAGCTACAAGCACTTGCCCCCACACCTTAAGCAATGTTTTGCATTTTGTTCTGTTTTTCACAAAGATTATGTCTTTGAAAAGGATGAATTGGTACAAATTTGGATAGCACATGGGTTTGTTCAACCACATGGTAGGAGAAGGTTGGAAGATATTGGTAATAGTTATTTTGATGATTTAGTAGGTAGATCCTTCTTCCAATCTCATAAGGGCCGATTTGTGATGCATGATGCGATTCATGACTTGGCACAATATTTCTCACTAGATGAGTGCCTTAGATTGGAGGAAAATACAAGAAGAGATCATGCTAAAAGAATTAAGCATATATCATTCTCTTGTCAAAATTCAGAGCCCACCCATTTTGAGGTTTTCTTTAAATTCAATAGATTAAGAACACTTCTATTATTACACGGGTATAAATCTAGAACCAATTCCATTCCTACTAATCTAATGGTAAAGCTAAAACACATTCGAGTTTTAGACTTGAATAGACGAGACATAAATGAATTACCAGAATCAATAGGGAATTTGAAACAACTTCGATACCTAAATATTTCCGGTACAAGAGTTAGCAAGCTGCCCTCAACCATTAATCAGTTAAGTAATCTGCAGACCTTGAAGATAAAGAATTGTGATTTCCTAGATGAAATCCCTAGTGGTGTTACCAAGCTGTCAAAACTACGGCATCTCAAGACAAGTTCAAGATTGATATGTACTATAATTGGGATAGGAAGCTTAACTTGTCTCCAAGAGTTGGAAGAATTTGCTGTGCGTAAAGAAATGGGATATAAAATTAGAGAATTGAGAGATATGAATGAACTTGGAGGGAACCTCGCTATTAGAGATCTCGAAAATGTGGATAGCATGATAGAGATGAGTGATGCTATGTTAAGTAAAAAAGAATATCTAACGGCCTTGCACCTTATATGGTCTGATGAGAGGCATGTAACATTAGAAGAAGAGAATATGGAGGCTCAAGTACTTGAATGTCTTAGACCGAATGATCAACTCAAAAAGGTAACAATCGAGGGGTTTATGGGTTCCAAGTTTCCAACTTGGTTGAGTAATCTATCTTTCATTCAAACTATTCAATTACAAGACTGCAAGCAAAGCAAGTCTCTTCCAACTTTAGGGCAGCTGCGGCTCCTCAAGTACTTGGATATTGAAGGTTTATCTGCTGTGGTTTGTATCGGTCAAGAATTTGTAGGCAGTGGAGACATGTCAGCATTCCCTTCATTAACTGAGTTGGTTTTGCAAGAAATGTCAAATCTAGAAAAATGGATATGTAATGAGAGGATTGCACTATTACCACGCCTCAAGGAGCTTCATCTCCTCCAGTGTCCAAAATTACAACGCATGCCGCTCCTCTCTCCAACCCTAACACAGATTCGATTATGGGATGTAGGATTTACCTTTCTTCCACAGATGTACACTTCTAGCTCAAAAACCCAATCGTCACTCGAATCATTGCAAATAAATGATTGTCCCAACCTAACGTCCTTACAACAAGGATTATTTAGCCAACGACTCGAATTCCTTAAAGAATTAATCATTACCCAGTGCGAAGAGCTTGTGCACTTTCCTTTACACGGTTTCAATTCATTCCAATCCCTCAAGAGTCTCCACATTTATAACTGCCCCAAACTTGCCCCAACGGGACATGAAGGAACCCTTCTTCCCCCTTTCCTCGAAGACCTAAGAATCACCTTATCCAACAAAACAATCAACCCGGTAATATCAGAGATTAGTCAACTCTCATTACTCGCTCACCTTAGCATCACAGATTGTGATGATCTAGTTTCATTTCGAGGGCTCCCTTTAGGGCTCAAATTCTTAGGGATATTTAATTGCAAGAATATCTTGTCTCTACCGGATTGCCTAAGAGATCTTCAATCCCTCGCGACTTTGACCATCGCTGATTGCCCTCAAATTCTGTGCTTACCAGCTAACGGCCTTCCAGAAATGCTTCAAGAGCTGTACATCAGGGAATGTCCGTTGCTCACAAAGAGTTGTCAAGAGGGAGGAGTAGATTGGAATAAAACAGCTCATGTCCCTGTCATGGAGATAGTTGATGAATCGGGTACCTTGCATGAAAAAAGGACAAGAAGAGGATAATTAAGGTACGACTAATTGTAATGCTTCCTTTGTTATGTTTGTTGAACATTTATTGTTTTTCTTTTAATAATTTGATATTTGTTGATTTTATTTGATTAGTAATACTAATACATTGCATAAATGCAAATGGCCTCTAGCATAGTTGGTCGAGTCTAATACTTGTGCAGCTAGAGGTTATGGGTTCAAATTTCCATTGGCACAGTTATGTAACAATTGTTGTCCTCCAAAAAGAAAGAAAAAAAAATACATTTCATAAATAAGCAATAAAGAAACCAGAACTGTTTACAGGGCAGCTCATATTATATCTCACTAGCAAATGTTCTGCCATTTTTCTTGCAGTCTATGTTGCGGTGGAGATGGGTCAAAGAATTAACGAGCAATGAATCACATGCTAACTGCAAAGAGGTGAGATATTTACTTGGTTTGTTTAGACAAAATATGATATTTACTTCGTCTAGAATCCGGTCGATTAAAACGGGTCTGTAGCTGTGTGTATTGTATTTGAACTTGTAATGGTTTTGCATCACTTATAATTCTCAGTTGAACTTGGTGATTTGGTTTGTTGCTTGTAGGACTTGTAATTGTACTGCTATGCCTATAAATCTATTGCACATAATGTTTCAAGATTTGAGTCATTTTGCTCGTTATTCTGAATTTCCTTTGTGATTTTTTTTCTTATTATTTTATCTTTAATTCCCTGCCCTACATGTAATGTAAGTATTACAGGTATAAAATATCAAAAATGCATTTTTTTTACAACTATTGTAACAACTAACTGATGTGGCCCATTCAAACCGGACCTTAGCCTGAGCCCAAACATCATATTGTATTCTTCTAGTATTACATTACTGTAAAAAAAGCCCATTATCTTTATATTCGGCACAAAGTCCATTGTATTATTGCTCTCTAGTCTCTAATCCTCTCTCTTTACATCGCCGCCTCAAATCACAGTCGTGTGAGCACAGAAACAGAGCGCGACTAAACCTCTCTCAGGGTTTACGGTTTCACTCATATTTTCCTTCTTTATCTCCATTAATGGAGGACGAAGAGATGATTGTAGGAACAGAGAAGAATCTCTCGTCGAGTTCCCTTCACAAGCTGGTTCCGTGGTCGAGCTGGGACCAGTGGAACTTCGTCAGAGAATCCATCTTCTCTTCCTCGCCCGACTCCGTCTCCGCCGCGCTCCGGCGAGTCTCGGCCTGGCGGAGCAGAGGCTGTCTTCCGATTCCGATTGATGTCACTGCAGCCTTTGTTGAGATCCAGCAACAAGATCCTTTCTTTCGGTATCTCTCTGATTCAATCAAATTCATTTAATTAGTTTCGAATTTACCATCGTTTTTTAATTGTTGATTGGTTTTATTTCATTTTTGGTCTTTTTAATTTATAGGAAGGATTTGGAAAAGAGTAAATTAGTCTCAGAAGAGATGCTAGCCATGCTTTACAGCATGGCAATTACGAGGTAAAAATAACTTACTTATTATACTCATAAATATCTTAATAAAAAACTTAATTTACTTATATAACTAACAGAAATTCATGAAAATCATACAACTAATAAAGAAACATACTTTAGGCTGGTAAATGGATGCATGGAACATGCACATAAAAAAACAGGGCGCTCAATTTCTGATTTATCTGAAGCAGTTGGAATTCCAAGAATGCTTGTTGATATTCGCCACGGTAATTTATTAAATTAAATTGTTATCATATCATTATATAATTTCCTAAGTTATTATCTTATTATTTTAATCAAATGTAATGTATTTTTTGTAGAGAGTTCACATAGAGAACTCCCTTCGTTAAGGCTCGTCCGTTCAGCCAGTATTAAGGTATTTTTTTTATTTACCTCAAAAATTTACTTTATTTTACTGTATTATTTATTTAATTATTGTAATTATTTTTTCAGGCTATTGATTGGTTGAAATCTACTTATTGGGATCCTCAAAAGAACGCAATTCCAGATATTTGTGTGGAAATACGATCCAAATGGCGCGAAATGATTTATTATATTAAGGCAAAGGAACTAAAATCAGAAAATAAAAAAGGGAAACGTAAGTAAACCTTTTTAATTTAGTATGTAATTGATTTAATTTTTTATAATTTAACACAAATTTATATCTAAACAGGCATTGAGAAGCACATATCAAGAAGTACAAAATCCATTATTAAACTCTATTCTTCAAATCCATCAGAATTAGTTTCTGTATTATTACTTGAATTCTTCTTCCCAATGGACGGCTCAGAATTGTCCAATAATACTGATGTGGCACGATCTGATGAGCCGGATTTGGATGAGTTAAAACCCTTAAATGTATCATTTAATGATATGAAGAGTATTATTATCAAACTGGGGAATAAAGAGCCTAGATTTGTGCTCAGCTTGCTTAAATTGGTAATTGAAATTTTGGAGTCTGATCAAAATTTGAATGGTAAGATTTGAATTGATGTTAGTTAATTAATTTCTTCCGATGCATTTTGTTTTTCAATTTTCAACATGGCAGGGGCTTTTTTGCAAATTTCCTTTTATTTATTTATTTATTTGACCTCGCCTTTGGCATTCGGGGGTCGCGGACCGACATATCCTTGAGTTTGATAACTAAATTATTTTTTCTCTAATTTACTACAACAACGCTATTATTCTATAATAAACCCTAAACCCTAATTTTATGCAGGTGAAGTGAATAACGACGGATCAAAACCTAACTTATTTTCTCTACTTCTATGGCTCATAACTACTCTTAAGGTACTAAAAGAAACCGGAAATATAAACATTATTAATGAAACAAATATTCCAATTTCTGAAGGAAATTCAGTTCCTTCATTTTCCCCTAAAAAGCTTCTTGAAAAGTGTTTAAATCTAACAATTTTGGGGGACAAAAAGATCGCCAGCTCAGCCCTAATTCTTGTTGATATGGTCGGAAATGAAAATGTGAAAGAAAAGATTAAGAAGCTCGTTTTACTTGGCTCATGGACCGAGTCTACAGAAGAAATTACCCTCATTAAATGTGGAAATAATAATAAAATAAACCATGATGATTCAATTAAAAAGGCTCTAGAGAAGTTTGAGTATATTAAGAACAAATGTGATGCTAATAATAATAATAATAATAATAATAATAATAATAATAATTGGTCGGTTGCAAAATCTTGGATTCCTTGTCCAATTGGAATGATACCATGTTCATTTAGTTCCACTGCAATTCTTCCTAATCTTGATTTAATTCCTAGTGAAATAATATCATTAGAAGATAAAAACATAAAAGAAACTAATAGTAAAGCGATTGAGAATATTAATGAAAGTTCTAAAAGGTCTTACTGCTATAATAATGAGGAAAGAGAAAATGAGAGGGTGGCCAAAAAACAAAAGCAATTGTTATTAAGAGAAAATGAAGGGGTGTTAATGCAAACTAAGTTTCCCATGAAAAATGTGTTGTTGATTGATGGAGTTTGGAGAAAAGTTAGTGAAGATGAAATGGAGTCATTTAAATCTGGAGTTAGAATTTTTGTGTAGTAATTGAGTATTTAGTTGTTGTATTGGTTGTTAGATGATAAATTATGTTGATTTTCAGTTTTGATTAGGTAGATTATTTTTTTCATATTATTTTTTGTTTTGTTATTTAGAGAGCAGATTCAAGAAAAAGATTATTTAACACTAATGAATTATTTATTGAGTTGGAATAGTTTGTTTAAGGAGTTGATTTATCGAGTTGGAATTGTTTGTCTAATGAGTTGAAATTGCATAGATGACTTTTTAGGACAATTTTTCTCTGATAAATTGTCAAAACAAAATTCAATCAGGGGTTAGAACTGAGGAAATGAGGATTGCTTTAGCTGAAAAAATGAGAGAATATTCTGGTTGACTATATTATTTTTTGATTATGTATAAACAATTTTTGAAGAGAAAAATCTTTTGTGGGTTTCTTTCTTGTTCTTTTTAGATTTCTTTAATATTTGATTGTTGTCAATTTTAAGTTTTTCCTTCATGTACAGAGAATTTTCAAGAAGCATAGCAGACTTAGACTTAGCATTCGAACCTTAGATTCCAACTCAGTTGGAACTTTAATGTCATTCAAATTCGAATTTGACAATTGTGTAAACTCCCTTGATTTTAAAAAGGTAAGCATAATTTATTTTTCTTTACCCCATTCAATAAATTTAGTTCTTGGCACCCACTAATCTCAATACCAGGCAAATTAGTCAAATCAAAGGACGACCAAATTACATGTCATTCATTGTGATATATACTTCAATAAAACAAACAAATGTGTACAAAAAATAAAATAAAACACCGAATATACCAGCCATACGTGCAGTCCTTACTTGCACAACATCATACCAAAACCGCCCTACGTGCATTCCACAAACCTCAACAAATCACACCCTTGTAATTTCAAAACCTCCTTCCTCTTTACCCTCCATTTCCATTACTCTCTCTCTCTCTCTCTCTCTCTCTCTCTCTCTCTCTCAGAATGTACCATCCACCATCATCTCCTATGTCAACAACTCACATGTCGGTCCCTCCAACTCCTCGAACACCAGTGACTCCACAATCGCCTCTCTCAACGTCTCCAATTCCCGAAAGCAACATTCCGCCCCCGTCTCCACGGACTCCAAGACCGGCCATCACTTTGGCCCTACCGTCCAAGAAGAAGAAGAAACCGGCTCGATCGGCCCGAGCGATCCGAGCCGTCCGTTCGCTCTTCCGCTCCTTTCCCATCTTGACTCCTGCCTGTCGCTTCCACTCGAGTCTCCCTCGAAATGGTAGTGGTGCGAGCGTCACTAGACAACACGATGGGCATGTTCATGGCGCCTCACGCACGACAGGTATGTTGATCTAATAATAGATTTAATAGGAGAGTTTATGTAAATTACATGTAATTGATTTTGCATTGTACTTAAAAAATATATACTACAATTTTATCATGAGAGGTCAATGGCTAATAATCTAGTTGGTTGAGCATTATGGGTGATATCCATATAAAAATTTGGGGCTTTTTAAATTAAAACTCGTTGTCATCTAAAGGGTGACAGAAGACTTTGAGCCTTCCATATTATATCAACCAAAATAATTTATCATAAGAGAAAATATGAATAAACACTGAATATTTTTGACATCTATGTATATAGGTACCCTTTTCGGCCATCGCAAAGCTCGTATCACTCTAGCATTCCAAGACAGTCCTGGTAGCGTACCCGTATTACTGCTAGAGCTCGCGATGCCGACAGGCAAATTCATGCAAGAAATGGGCGCTGAGCATCTGCGAATTGCATTGGAGTGCGAGAAGAAGGCAGGAGACAGGATGAAACTACTCGAAGAGCCTCTATGGACGGCTTATGTTAATGGAAGAAAAATAGGGTATGCAGTGAGACGAGAGCCGTCGGATGATGATCTGACGGTGATGCAGTTGCTCCATACTGTGTCTGTTGGGGCCGGGGTTTTGCCGAGCGATATGATGGAGACTGATAAACAAGGAGTGGAAGGTGACTTGGCATATATGAGAGCGCATTTCGATAGAGTTGTTGGAAGTAAGGATTCCGAGTCGTTTTATATGCTTAACCCGGATGGGAATAACGGGCCCGAGCTTAGTATTTTCTTTATTAGGATTTAAGATTGAGAGTTGTCAACATGTTTTTTTTTTCCCTTTCTTGTTGAAGGGGGGAATGAGGAATGTGGGAGAGGATTGGAACCAGCATGAAGGCGTATCTAGTTCTCTAGATTGATTTATTTTCTCATTTTTTTTCCTTTATAATATTCAGTTTAGTATGTTTTTGATGAACATAATGGATCAAAATGTCTACTAAAATACGCTTGCTAAGAAGAATTTTGATGATCTTATTTTTATTCAATACACATACTATTTACATGTTTTATCAGAGGGGTCTTATCTGATTAAGAATTAGCATGATAATAATAAAAATGAGCTGCGTTGCAACGCAATACTTCAGGGCTGCAAAACAAGCAACAAATAACAGCGTTAGGAAAGAACGAATTGCAATAAAATTCAGCAGTTTGCCTCCTCAGCTGCAGCAAAGTCTCCTATCCAAATTTAGTTTTGATATATGCATATAAAAGAACAAGTATAAATGGTAATGCCTGTTCAATTATAAAATAGAATGTACACTCAATTTTATATAACCTTTGTACAACATAGAAGAACTAATTTTTTGCAAAAATTGTAAAAAAATAAGTTGGACCTAAACTCCTAAAGCAATGGACATTAACATAGTGGATTTATCCATTTGAAATCCGTATTTCAGGGCTGCATAAGAATCAGATCCGCAGTCTTTGTGACGGCCCAGCCCATATACTGTACTCAGCTTTGATTCATTCGCTCAAAGCACTAGCAGTTCATGAATCACTGACACGGCGGGTTCTCATTGACCCGGTCCACACAGAACCAGTTCCATCCATATTCCTTCACTAGGACTGGGAATTTTTGCAGTGGATAAGCGTTGAAAATTCTCCACTGTAGTATCCAACTGCTCTCTCTCTCTCTCTCTCTGTTTTCACCAATGGCAGGACCGATCGGATGGCATATTCCCTTTGTAGTTCTTCTCAGCCTGTTTCTCCTTCTTACCTCTGTTAATGGATCGGTTTCCAGTCAAGAGGTAAGCTGCCAAACTTGAAAATTCTCGTTTCTTTTAACTTATTTAGCCTCCTCTTGTGAGTTGTGTTGGGATTTTCTATGTAGAAGAAAGATAAAAATTAACTTTCTGCTGTTATTAATCTTAGTTCTGATCTTTGTTGTAGTTTTGTGCTGTTGATTCTCAACCTGACTGTGGATCTTCATCTCCATCTACAAAGATTTTAATCAGAGGAGGGACCGTTGTTAATGCACATCACAAGGAAATTGCGGACGTGTACATAGAAGATGGAATCATCGTTTCAGTCAGACCGAATATTGAAGTAAATCAATGAATCTTCTACTCTTTTTTTTTCTTGCGAATTTATCCTTTTTATATAAATCAAACACAAAATTCTTCTCTATTCTCAAACAGACAGAATTTAATCCACTTATTGAACTAATTAACCATTTTTTAATCCCTTTCAAAGGTCAATGATGAAAATATTCGAATAATCGATGCAACTGGAAAATATGTCATGCCAGGTAAAATCCCTTTCAATCATCATCAAATTAACTTTCAAATATATCATCTAATAATATTTAATTAATTATTTTTTAAAACAGGTGGAATTGACCCACACGCTCACTTGGATATGGATGTCTTTTCCTTGGGAACCAAAACAATAGACGACTTTTACACAGGACAGCTGGCGGCTCTGACAGGCGGGACCACCATGCACATTGACTTTGTGATTCCGGTCAACGGAAATTTGACCAAGGGTTTTGAATTGTATATGGAAAAGTCTGAAAAAGCCGCGATGGATTTTGGGTTTCACATGGTGATTACTAAATGGGATGAAGAAGTTTCCAAAGATATGGAAATAATGGTCAGAGACCACGGTTGGTTTATTATTTAAATTTACTTTAATCATTTTAATCAACATGGTTTAACAAAATTATTGATTTTTTTTAGGGATAAATTCGTTCAAGTTCTTCATGGCGTACAAAGGCATATTAATGGTGAACGACGAGGTCCTTCTAGAAGGTTTCATTAAATGCAAGCAACTCGGCGCGGTGCCAATGGTTCACGCTGAAAATGGAGATGCTGTTTTTGAAGGCCAAAAAAGAATGATTCGTTTGGGTGTAACTGGTCCGCATGGCCATTCTCTCTCTAGGCCTGCAATCGTGAGTTTTCTTTAATTTTAATCTTTTGAGGGTTCTTTTTGCAAAAATGTATGTGATTTGTATTTTTTTTTTTTTTTTTTTTTTTTTTTTTTTTTTGCAGTTGGAAGCAGAGGCGACAGCAAGAGCGATTCGATTGGCTAAGTTTGTGAATACGCCTTTATATGTTGTTCATGTGATGAGTATTGACGCGATGGAAGAAATAGCTAAGGCTAAGAAATCAGGTATGTTTTTTTTTTTTTACTTATTTATTATTTTTTTGCATTGTTTAACCACTACTTAATTTTTAAATTACCCAATATATTATTCTTTAATTTTAAATGAATTTTGTATAGGACAAAGAGTGATTGGTGAGCCAGTTGTTTCTGGTTTAGTCCTTGATGATTCTTGGCTTTATCATCCTGACTTTACTATTGCTTCAAAGTGAGTATTTTGAACTTTATTTTTAATTATTATTTGTTATTTAAAGTTGAATTAATGAATTTATGTATTCTTTTTAAATTTGATTATGTAGGTATTTGATGAGCCCTCCAATTAGGGAATTAGGGCATGGGAAAGCTCTTCAGGCGGCTCTGTCCACTGGAATTTTGCAGGTGGAATTAATATGAATTTTGCGGCTCTGTCCATATATTATTTTTTATTTTATTAATTAGGGCATGGGAAAACATATATTATTAACTCACTTCTAAAGTACGTAGTATTTTTATTTTTTATTTTTGTGTGCAGCTTGTAGGAACAGATCATTGCACGTTCAATTCCACACAGAAAGCTTTTGGTGTAGATGATTTTAGAAAAATACCAAATGGAGTAAATGGTATATTCATTTCTTTCTTTCTTTCTTTTAATTATTCATAATAAATTTGAATTTTAATTATTCATATAAATTTTAACTTTATTTCTGCAGGTTTGGGGGAAAGGATGCATGTAATTTGGGATGCAATGGTGGTAAGAATGATAAATTGAGCATTTGATTTTACAATTTATTTTTGTAAAATTATATATATATATTCTTTTATTTTTTTTGAAAATGCAGGAAACTGGGCAAATATCAGTTACAGATTACGTGCGAATAACTAGCACTGAATGGTACATTTTTATTTCTGAGATTATATTCTTCAAATTTTACAAACCTTATGCAAATATTTTATATACTATGAATATTACTTTCAGTGCGAAAATTTTCAACATATATCCTAAGAAAGGTGCAATAGTAGAAGGTTCAGATGCTGATATAATCATACTAAACCCTAACTCAAGCTTTGAAATCCGTGCTAAATCTCACCACTCAAGATCTGATACTAACGTATATGAGGGCAGAACTGGAAAGGTAGAATTCTCTCTCGCCCTCTTAATTAGATAACTTTATATATTTAAAAAAATTAATTATTTAATTTAGGGTAAAGTGGAGGTGACGATTTCAAGAGGAAGAGTGGTGTGGGAAAATGGGGTGGTAAACGTTGCACCTGGTACTGGTAAATACATTAAAATGCCGCCTTTTGGTTATCTATTTAATGGTTTAGATAAATCAGAAGCAGCTTACTTAGATTCTCTTCGTGCACCTGTAAAGTTTACCAGTTCATGATTTAGCGTCCCACTAGCCACTATGTTTTAATATTGTAAATTTTGTTAGTAACTATGTTTGATTTTGAAAATTATGTTAGTCACTGTGTTTAATATTGGAAATTATGTTAGTCACTTTGTTCAATATTGTAAATTATGTCATTAGTTTGTGTATATTTATATCATAATCGTACTTGAATTGTTCAATCCTTACATAATGCTTGCGATTATAGAAATTAATCTGAACATGTAATAGGCAGTCTGTCTAATATTACGTAAACACATTTAAGTGTGAGTGGTGAATTTGCTAAACACATTTAGAAACACAAATCCAATGCATGCAACTTTTGAAGAGGTAAAATTAGATTTGTAAGGGTATGTAAGATAATGAATTTTAAACAAGAAAATGTTACTTGTGTAAATGTGTTCATTCCGACATAAATAAATGCTACAATACAGGATTCAGGACAAGAGATATAGTTTAGTCCGAGCTTTTCTCAGGCGGCGAGGAAAGAGAAGACTTCAGAACTAGAGAGCCTTTGGATCAGTTTTAGAAACAAAGGCCATAGACCTTTTGCACCAAATAATTAGAATGATATGATTTAAATGGGCCACGTGGGATAATTTTTGTGGAAAAAAAAAATCCATTTTAGTATATTTTCTATCTGTATTACAATTTACTAGCAGGAAATAAAGGTAAAAGAAAAAGGAAAAAAATCATAAGAAAAATGTAGTCATGAATGTTAAAAAGAGCTAAATTTTATTTCATGCACATAACAAGTATTTATTTTTCTTCACAAATGGAAATGGCATTATATTGTTGCGTGCATTATCAATCCATGGCCTTCTTCATATTCCACAACCAGTTCTGCTCATTTACATACAAGCAACATTTCAGAGCTTAGTTTAAGCTGAAAAACAAAAATAAACACAAACGATCATTTAATATTAAAAAAAAAAACTCAAACAATCATTTGGTAAATCAAGGTAGTAATTTAGAAATTAACAGAATTTATGAAAGTAATTTCAGAATAATTAGTTAAAACTTAGAGAAAAAAAATGTCGAAGTACTTAACATAGTTATATAACAAACAATGAAAACAATACTAGTCAAGTAAAAACAATACCCATATTAAACAACATAACAGAGGAAACTTAGAATTAGTACCTTTATCTCATTATCCTCTTTACGTCTAAGCCACCCACTTCATCAATTATCTCTACGGTTGAGACATGGGTGATTTTATGCCAATCGACTTGTCCCTCTTGACAAGTCTTTGTAAGCAATGGAGAATCTTTAATGTAAAGCTCCTGAAGCATTTCTGGAAGGCCTTTGACGGGCAAGCACCGAATTAGAGGGCAGTCAGTGATGGTCAAAGTCACGAGGGATTGAAGATCTCTTAGACAATCAGGCAGATACAAGAGATTCTTGCAATTATATATTCCTAAAAATTTCAGCCCTAAAGGGAGACCTCGAAATGAAATTAGATAATCACAATCCATGATGCTTAGGTATGCGAGAGAAGAGAGGTGAATAATCTCTGAAAGAACCGGGTTGATGATTTTGTTGGATGAAGTGATTCTTAGGTCTTCAATGAGAGGGGGAAGAAGGGTTCCGTCGTGTCCAATTGGAGCAAGTTTGGGGCAGTTATAAATGTGGAGGCTCTTGAGGGATTGGAATGATCCGAAACCGTGTAAAGGAAATTCCACGAGCTCTTCACAATCAGTAATGGTTAATTGTTTGATGGATCCGAGTTGTTGGCTTAGTAATCCTTGGTGTAAAGATTTCAAATTGGGACAATCATTTATTTGCAATGATTCGAGTGATGGTTGGGTTATTGAGTTAGAAGACATTTGCGGAAGAAAGGTGAATCCTGATTCCGATATTCGGATCCGTGTTAGGGTTGGGGGGAGGAGTGGCATGTCTTGTAATTTTGGACATTGAAGGAGTTGAAGTTCATTGAGATGTGGTAATAGCGCGATCTTTCCATCACTGACCCATTGTTCTAAATTTGACATTTCTTGCAAAACTAACTCGGTTAATGAAGGAAATGCCATGTTTCCTGTGATTCCTTCAAACTCTTGATTGATACAAACCACAGCATCTAAACCTCCAATATCCAAGTACTTTAGGAGCCGTAACTGCCCTAGAGATGGCAGAGATTTGCTCTGTTTGCAATCAGATATGTGAATAGTTCGAATAAAAGATAGATTAGTTAACCAAGTTGGAAACTTAGAACCCGTAAAACCCTTGATTGTTATCTCCTTCAGTTGATCATTTGGCCTAAGGCATTCAAGTATTTGGTCCTCCTTACGCTTTTCTTCCAATGTTATATGCCTTTCATCAGACCAGATGAGATGCAAGACAGTTAGATATTCTTTTTTATTTAACATAGCATCACTTGCCTCTATCTTGTTATTCACATTTTCGAGATCTTTAATAGAAAGATTCCCTCCAAGCTCATTCATGCCCCCTAACTCTCTAATTTTATACCCTTTTTCTTTACCAACAACAAATTCTTCCAACTCTTGGAGGCAAGTTAGACTCCCTATCCCGTTTATAGTACCCATCAATCTTGAACTTGTCTCAAGATGCCGTAAGTTTAACAACAGAGTTATACCTCTAGGGAGTTCATCAAGTTCAACACAGTTTTTCATCTTTAGAGTTTGCAAGTTTCGCAACTTGCCAATGGTTGAGGGAAGCTTGCTAATTGATGTGCCAGAGATATTTAGATAACGAAGTTGTTTCAAATCATGTATTGATTCTGGTATTTCATATATCTCACGTCTATTTAGGTCTAAAACCCGAACATACCTCAGATTTATCATTAGTTCAGTAGGAATAGGCGAAGTTGTCGATTTATACCCACGTAACAACAAAAGTGTCCTTAATTTCTTGAACTTAAAGAAAGCCCTGAATTCAGTGGCCTTTGAATTATGACAAGAAAACGATAAATGCTTAATTCTTTCAACAGAAACTCTTCTTACATTTTCCTCCAACTCCAACCTAAGGCACTCATCTATTGAGATAGATTGTGCCAAGTCGTGGATCGCATCATGCATCACAAATCGACCTTTATGACATTGGAAAAAAGATCTGCCAACCAAATCATCAAAATAGCTATTACCAATATCCTCCAACCTTCTCCTACCCTGGGGTTGTACAAACCCAAGCGCAATCCAAATTTGTACCAATTTATTCCTTTCGAACACATAATCTTTATGAAAAACAGAACAAAATGCAAAACACTGCTTGAGGTGTGGGGGCAAGTGCTTGTAGCTCAATCGTAGAGCTGGTAATATACTATTCTTATCCGCAGGTAACTCCCAAATTTCACTTTTCAAAATGTTCCTCCAAGCTTCTTCGTCTACCTTCGAATATAGCAAACTACCAAGTGCCTTTACTGCAAGTGGTAGCCCTTTCAACTTCATCACAATTTCCTTTCCGATCACTTCTAAATTTGGGTAGACGCTCGAGTCTCCATTTACAAATGCACAATCTTTGAATAATTTCCAGCAATCTTCATCCGATAATTGGTCAAGATGGTATGGAGGTGATAACCCACGCATAACTCGCCCAACACTCTCATTTTGAGTAGTTACTATTATCTTGCTTCCATTTTCAGCGACAGTTAAAGCATTATAATAACTATGCCACCTATTTAGATCTTCATTCCATACATCATCCAGTATAAGGAGAAATCTTTTACCCTTCACTTTGTCGCACAGATTTTTCTGTAGCGGGTCCATGCTAGTTGTGGCAAAAGTCAAACTCCCGGAAACCGATTCAAGAGTTTCTCGGGTTAGTTTCACTTCATCAAAGTTTTCAGAAACATAAACCCACATTCTCATTTCGAAATGATCCTTTATTCTAACATCATTATAAACAAGCTGAGCTAAAGTTGTCTTCCCTAATCCCCCCATGCCAACTATGGGAATAACAGCTCCCACACGGGATGATTTAGCAACGGGTGACAATAACATGTTTATTATTTTTTCTTTATCATGATCCCGGCCAAATACACTCGAATTATCTACAAACGAACTGGTTTTGGGTCTTTCTGTTATTGTGACACTGTTTATCTCGCCGAACATTTGTAAACCAAGGGCATCTCTTTCTTTTGCAAGGTTGTCCAACTTCTCGCGAATTTCTTTTATTTGAACCACTATTTGATATTTAAATAACCCATTGTTTAAGCAAAAACAAGAGAGGTAATTCTTTACCTTAATCCATCGACTTGGATTTGTTTGCTCCAATGGGGATTTAGGGTTTCGGGCAGCATAATCGTCAAGCAATTCATCCATCTCGTATGCAATATCCTTCAACCTCGAAAGCCAGTGTCTCACAAATTTATTTTCCAATTGTTTCTCTTCGGCATCTTCAACCAAAGCTTGTATAGTTGACAAGGTAGAAGAAAGAGTGTGCAATTCTTTATCTACACCTTCTGAAGATATGATCTTACCAATTTCATTGAGAGTGAAAGCAGAAACCTTCTCAAAGAGAACTTGCATGAAGCCTGATAGAACTGCTTCTCCTGCCATTGTTATCTTTGAAGAAAGGTAAGAGAGAGAGAGAGAGACTTGACTTAAACTAATGGATTTCTGCCAATCAAGGATGGCCTACTGGTTTCTGTAATGGGTTGGTGGCCAATCATCGAAGTAAATGAGTGTGGACCATGGAAACGGAGACTCCAAAGAATTAGAAAGTTCTTTTGATGGAAAAATCCAATTTTTTTTTAATAGTAGCACTATTTTGAAGAATAATTAATCAGATAGTATTTTTTTCAAAATATTTGAGTAGGTAGCACTTCCGCCAAAGAGTCTGGCGGAACTAGAAATTTTTTTTTTTTTGCTAATCTCGGCCATTTGGCACCCTTAAACACGCTTAATTAATGGAAAATGCTAGTTCCGCCACAGGGTCTGGCGGAACTAGAAAAAATTTATTTTTGGCCCAATTTAGACAGTGAAATTGGCCCAAAAATGACGAAAATATAGGTTCCGCCAGACCCTCTGACGGAACTAGGTAGAAATAACAGGTTCCGCCAGAACGTCTGGCGGAATCAGACTATTTTTTCAACTTGCAATCTGACCCAAAAAGTAAAAAAAAAAATGGTCTAGTTCCGCCAGACACTCTGGCGGAACTAGTTATTTTTCGCTAGTTCCGCGAAAGGGTCTGGCGAAACTATACCATTTTGTCAACTTATAATCTGACCCAAAAAAAATCAAAAAAATGGTCTAGTTCCGCCAGACCCTCTGGCGGAACTAGCTAGTTGTAAGTTGAAAAAATAGTCTAGCTCCGCCAGACACTCTGGCGGAACTAGTTATTTCTAGCTAGTTCCGCCAGAGAGTCTGGCGGAACTAGACCATTTTTTTCGACTTGCAACCTGACGCAAAAAAATAAAAAAAAATGGAATAGTTCCGCCAGAGGGTCTGGCGGAACTAGACCATTTTTTTCGACTTGCAACCTGACGCAAAAAAATAAAAAAAAATGGTCTAGTTCCGCCAGACCCTCTGGCTGAACTAGACCATGCGTTATTTTAAACTCCCATTTAAATCCGTCCGACCCTCATTTTAACCCACCCGTCCGATCGAAAAAAAAGAGCAAAAAGGGGGCGAAATTTCTGCGATTTTGGGAGGTAATTAAAGGGAAAAGAAGGGAGAAATTAAAGGAAGAGAAGGAGAAGTTAGAAAGAAGAAGAAATATGTAAGTTATTTTGTTTGATTTTGAGTCTTAATTAGTTATTTTTGTTGATTTGGTTGAATTGAAATAAGTTTTGATTGAGTGACATTAGTGAGAAATAGGTATGGATTTAGTGAGATTAGATTGAAATTGGTTTAAATAGGTTGATAGTATTGAAATTTGTTTGAATTTTTGTTGTTTTCTTTAGAGAAAAATAAGAACAAGAAGAAGAACAAGAAGAAGAAGGAGGAGGAGGAGGAGGAGGAGGAGGAGAAGAAGAAGAAGGAGAAGGAGTAAATTTTTCATCAAATTTATTCGGTATGAAAAAAATTTGTAATTATTTTTTATTTAGTTATTTTATTTATTTATAGTAATTGTTTATGATTTTTTTAATATATACAATTTTTTGTATTAAAAAAAATAGAATGAAGCAATTTATTTATTTTTGTGTTAAATAGTATGTTTATTTAGTTATGTAAAAATATATTGTTTAGTTATTATTTATATAGGGATATTTTTATCAATTTTATTCGGTATGATAATATTTAATAATTAATTTTCAATATTTAGTTATTTTAAGAAAAAAAATATAATATATATTTGTTTAGTAATATATTTATTTATAGAGATTTGTTAGGTTTTTCATTTTTGACTATATACTATTATTCCTATTAAAAAAAAAGAGCGAAGTAATTTGTTTATATTAAAAAAAGATTGAAGTAATCTATTTATAGTAATTGTTTAATTATTATTTATATTTAAAAAATAAAATTTATATAGGGATGTCATCTGGGGCGGATCTAGTCGGGGCGGATCTAGTCGTGTGGATCGGGGGAAGGCTCCTATAGTTAAGCCAGAAGATCCGGTATATCGTCCGCTGAACGAATTCCAGGATGATCACAGAACCGTATGTTTCAGCCAACCGGACAACACCAAGGCTAAAGCGAAAGGGGGTTTCCGATACAGGCAACATCTTATTAATGTATTGTATATAAAATTATTTCTATATATCTATTTATTTAATTATGTAAAAATAATTTACTTATATGTTTCGTTTCCGCAGGTGCCATGGAATTATCAGTACGAGCCATATTTTGCGAGTGCGTGTTTGTTACAAACGCAGAGAATCGGTTATGTACCAAACGATGGCATACTGATAACCGCTCTGCAGGAACGGTGGAGAAAAGAGACGCATACGTTCCACATGCCGCACGGAGAAATGACCATAACGTTAGAGGATGTTTCATGCTTGTTGGGGTTGCGGGTGGATGGCAAGCCCCTTTATGTGAAGAACAACGGTATTAATTGGGCAAATAAAGCCGGGGAACTACTCGGAAAAACACCCCCCCAAGAGATGTTCAGAGGATCAGGAAATAAGAAAAGCAATGTGTTGGTAAATAAAAAATGGTTCATGGAGAATTTTGCCGATTTGGAGTGTGATGCCCCCATATTACGAGTTGAGCAATATTGTAGAGCTTACATGATCGGATTTTTTTCCGACATTTTATTTACGGATCCGAATGGGGACTGTTATTCGCTCATGCCCTTGGTATTTTTAGAAGAAATGAATAATTTGCATGAGTGGGCATTTGGGAGTGGGGTACTTGCATACCTGTACAGAGAGATGTGCAAAAGTACAGGTCCCGATCGGAAAAATATGGGAGGTTGCATCTTATTACTACAATTATGGGTTTGGCAATATTTTACGACCGGAAGACCGAGAGTTTCATTGAACCCGGCAAGATTGAATATCTACGACGATCCGGATTACAATGATACGGTTGGCATGCTCTGGAGAGATGCAAGAGTTAAAGAGGATCTGTCGACTACTCATTTGTGGGCGAACCGCGACATGTTAGACAGCATCCCTCCAAGTGATATCTTTTGGGCACCTTACGAGCCATACCGCGATAGGCTACCGCCCATTTGTTAGGAAGAAAGAACTATGGCACTACTCAGTGTGCCGTTGATTTATTTTTAGATTGTTGAGCGTTATCGTCCTGAGAGGGTGATGCGACAGTTCAGGTATCGGCAAAAAATACCCCCGGAAATACCTGAAGCCGACAAAATTGCCGACAAAGAATTACGCGACCTAACGAATTTTCGCGGAAACGATTGGCATAAGATTCACAAGAATTGGATTACACGTTGGAATGATAAATGGTATTGGTATTCGCAAATGGATCCCTTGGAACCGTATACCCCTCTCAATTATGATGATTACATGAGCTGGTATTGACAGAATTTTGATCCGTTGGTGCAGAACACCATTTCGCACGGTTCGAGCACATACCGCCCCATGGTCCCGGAAAAAAGATTAGCGGTAAATTTTTTTTAATATTTTTAAAGTTAAATTTAGAATTTAGAATTTTTTATTTTTTTCAATATTTTAAGGCACAAACAGCCATGGAGGGAGCTCGCATAGGTTTCAGAATGCTCAGAGAATTTGATGCAAATATGAGGGCGGAAATAAGAGACGGCGTCAGAAAATGGTTGGGATGCCAAAAACTAATTTGTACTCAGGTTAATGAATATCCCGGCGATACTGAGTGGGAGGTGCTCAACAAACCGCGAGCAGATGCGGGAGGAGAGGAAGAGGGGGGAGAGGAAGGAGGAGAAGACGTCAGTCAACTCACTCAGATGCAGACTCGGAACCAAGCGAGAAGGAGAGGAAGATGACGCGGCCGTGGTGCACGCGGCGGAGATGTTTAGGATTTATGTTAGTGTTTTCGGGTTTATGTTTTGAGATTTGGACTATGTTATAGTTTATGTGTTTGGGGTTTAGGGGTTATGTTTGGGGATTTGTATTATGTTGCGATTTGTTTGTTTATTTAGACTATGTTTGAATTTTTAGGGTTTATGGTTTATTTAGATTGTTTTAACTTAAGCATTACAACTACTCAACAATAATTAAAACAAACTAAATAAAATAAACAAAATAAAAACAAACTAAATAAACCAAACTACGGTCCATTGTAACGGTCTCCACCCATTTGTGTGCACTTTCGTTTAGTGTGACCTGGTAATTTGCAGACGCTGCAATTCATTACACGTTTTTCTTTGTTCATGGTGTCCATACTGTTTTGGATTCGCAACTCCTGCCTTCTTCCACGTTTCATCCTTCCGTTAGCATTTGTCCTTATAAGTTTACCAGCAGGAAATAAATCGTAATTACAAATTTCTATGCGTGGTGTTCATTGTGATTTTTCCTTTACATGATAGAAACTTTTTTCGTATGTACATTTCAAATTATCCAAGGAATAACACGGATAAATGAAAACTTCGTTAGATATAACTTTGCGTATACAAACTGGTATGACGTGCGAACACGGGTAGTGATATATCATAGGTTTCTGACACTCGCATTTTCCTTCGTTGATATCCACTCGCCATTTCTTTCTCGGAATTCCGATACCACTCGTCGAACGCCGGGCTTGCGTAAGCACCAGATAAATACCTTGCTCTAAGTTGTAGCAAGTGACTTTGTGCCTAGCAGCCTTAATGCGTCTACGCTCCATTTTTAACATCACTATATCCGATCAATTCTATTCCCTCATATCAGTAGCCGCCCGATATCTCACGTGATAACAATTTAGCTTATAAAATGTCGCCTCCACAATTGCCGTAACAGATAGTTTTCTTATACCTTTGAAAACAAAATTCATCACTTCGGCGTTATTGCTAGTTGGTATGCCTCACCGACGACCTTCAGTATCGTACGAAATCGCCCAATTTGATTTATTTATCTTCTGCAACCAATCGGTCGCTGAACTATCTTTTTTTTCCATTTTTTCCCATATCTTATTAAATTTATATTTGTTGTGCGCACGTACTAATCCTTGAATCATTTGAACCACTGTTTTGTCTGTTACAGCATTACTGAAATTTGCTTGAAGATGCCGCATACAATAACGATGATAACCATAAGGTGGTAGCCACTTTCTCACTCTCATTGCACTAATTATGCCAGCATGCCTATCCGAAATAATGCAATACATATTTTCTTCTCCGAGAACATCACGCAAACAATTAAAAAACCACCCCCATGTCTCATTCTTCTCTCTATCAACTAAAGCAAAAGTTAAAGGAAATAACTAACCATTTGCGTCGGTACCAATCACCGTCAGTAAAGTTCCTTGGTATTTTTCGGTTAGAAATGTTCCATCTATTGTTATGACGGGCTTGCAAAATTGAAAACCATGTAGTGATGGGCTAAATGCCCAAAAAAGACCTTCGAACTCCAACTCACCATCTCTATTTGGGGCACCAGTTTTAAATGTATACAAAGTACCAGGATTTGTTGATGTTATTGCCGCCATCAACTCAGGGAGCAAATTATAAGCCTCCCTCCAACCCCCAAATAAGAATCGAAACGCGTGTTATTTTGCGTGCCCAGCCTTCCAATACGATACGGTATATTCAACCTTCAATTTAACGGCTTCTATTATGGTTACAGGTTTAACATCTAAATCCGCTTTACGATATGTAGAATTAGCCCCCCAACAAGCGCACTCGTTAACTGTTTGTGGTCTCTTCTAGGTGTTTGGTTAATACATACGTGTGGTTGTCTAAATGTTTTAATCTCCCATAAATTATTTTTTTTATTAATCGAAGCGTGTATCCTCCAACTACATCCTCTAGTACCTTCATCTTTAAGCTTGCATATCACAATATATCTCGTTTTATTCGAGTGGTCTACTTCTATTTCTCGGTGATGCTTCACACTGTATGCTCTTACAGCCGATTGTAGTTCTGATTTCGTTTCAAATGTACGTCCCTTATACAATATTTCATCATCATTTTCATTCACATTCATGCCAGAAAAGACATCATTTCTCACATATTCCCACATTGAACTATCTTCGAATTCAGCAGCTGGCGCATCACCGAAAGTACCTACACTAACCATCTCACCCTCTTCCGTATATATAAATCCCGTCTGATGGTTCACTCTCTCCATTTCTTCATCGCCATCTCCATAAATTTCTTCCTCATCCTCTGACTCCATTTCAGGTTCCTCATCTAATTCATTTTCATCATCATCTATTTCGGGAAGTACATTATTGCTCACACGTGCCATATCAAAGGTCGCAAACGGGTCCTCATTCGCATTTTCAATATTTATTTCATTTTCAACGGGTTCTAATATCTCATTTTCATATGCATTTGGAATTACATTTGATCTACAACTAGTTCCTATCTGATATTCTTTATTTTGGACCCGATCAACATATATTTCTAATTCCTCCATCCCAACCCTTATGACGCGCTCCGCAAAATTAATCAATTGTGTATTATTCATAATTTTCACTAATCTATAATGCCAAATGTCTTTCTTAAGGGAAGGAAGCCGACCTCGGATTAAAAGAATATCATTATACGACCAACCGAGATTCTCATAAATTTCGTTACACAGTTGGTCATAATCCCTATTTGCGGTTCTACTTTCTGGAATATAAGCCGGTTCCTCCTGGTCGTAATTGCATCCGTTTGGTAGATTTACAATAAGACCATCAAAATATACAAGAATTTGAGAGTTTTGTGTCATTTTCTTCTTACTAATTGCAATAATATTTCAACAAATTAACAACAAATATATAATAAAATCAATTAATTATTTAATGAAACAAAAAATCTATAATAGAATACCTAATTTTCGTCTTCCTTTTCTTCTATTTTCTCTATTTATTTGGGTCAAAATCACCTCAAATACACTTCAAAATGGCCTGAATAGTATTTTTATTTTTTGGGGACAAACTTTATGTTAGATTGGAGGAGAGAGAGAAAGATTTTCCTTTTATAAGAGGCTCCAATGATTGAACAAGTTCCGCCATAGGGTCTGGCGGAACTAGGTTATTTTTCAATTTTTTGGGGACAGACCTGTCCGGAAGACACGCTGATACAGGTTCCGCCAGACCCTCCGGCGGAACTAGTTATTTCTAGCTAGTTCCGCCAGAACTAGTCCATTTTTTTTTTTGGGTCAGGTTGTAAGTTGAAAAAATGGTCTAGTTCCGCCAGACACTCTGGCGGAACTAGTTATTTCTAGCTAGTTTCGCCAGAGGGTCTGGCGGAACTAGACCATTTTTTTTTATTTTTTTTGGGTCAGATTGTAAGTTGAGAAATTGGTATAGTTCCGCCAGAACCTCTGGCGGAACTAGCTAGAAATAACTAGTTCCGCCAGAGTGTCTGGCGGAACTAAACCATTTTTTTTTTTTTTTTTGACTTTTTGGGTCAGATTGCAAGTTGGAAAAATAGTCTGATTCCGCCAGACATTCTGGCGGAACCTGTTATTTCTACCTAGTTCCGCCAGAGGGTCTAGCGGAACCTATATTTTCGTCATTTTTGGGCCAATTTCACCGTCTAAATTGGACCAAAAATAAATTTTTTCTAGTTCCGCCAGACCCTGTGGCGGAACTAGCATTTTTCATTAATTAAGCGTGTTTAAGGGTGCCAAATGACCGAGATTAGCAAAAAAAAATTCCTAGTTCCGCCAGATCCTCTGACGGAGCTACTTCAATTCCGTCAGACCCTCTGGCGGAAGTGCTACCTACCCAAATATTTTGAAAAAAATATTATCTGATTAATTATTCTTCAAAACAGTGCTACTATTCAAAAAAATTCGGAAAAATCAGAAGTCATCACTTAGTCCAAAGTGGTGTAATCACCCCTATTTATTAATACCAAGAACAGATTCTCTGCAACTAATTATTAGCCTTGTAATAATAATTGAGCCATCTCACGACAAAATCATGAACGTATCAATGCTTTAAATTTTGAACAAATTCTTATAATTTTATCGGATTTATCATGATTTGCCTGTTTCCTCTCTGCAGTCTGTCCTTTTTCTATTATAATAAAATTGTAACGCGAGCTACTCCTTTTTATACAAGACAGCCTAAGCAGCGTCAAACAAATCCCCAATTTCATAAAAGCCCTGAACAATTCTCATTTTCAATCACATTACAATACAATACATAGCAAACATAAAAGATCATAAGTTCATCATACAGCTCACCTAGATAAACAAACAAAAAAAATTCATATGTAAAAGCAAAAATAATCATGTCTCAAAAAGCCCCACCGTTCAAACTTAAAAGGGCTTGTTGATGAACCAGCCTATTTTAAAAGCGTATTTAAATCGGATTAATATTAAACTAGATAGCCCGTTTAAACGGGCCTATTTTAAAGTGCAATTAAAATATCCCATTTTTTTTAATGTTTTCTCGAGTAAAATAGCCCATTATTTGATCCATGCATAGAATTAAAGTGATATATACAAAGGCCCACTTTTAGCAAATTGTACATACAAAAGCCCTTTTTGAGCAAAGGAAGTGGATTAATTTAGCAGTCACGTTATTGTATATATATTATATTATATAACAAAAATAATGTGAAGTGATACAGAGTTTTGATTAACATATATATGTTTTGGCCAGCTCTGCACGACTGACAAAATGCTTTATTGCATTGAATCAAGTAGACAAGTCATTTTTGTGGTGTCTCCTCTTGTCTCCCCATTTTGACGACCAAGCCATCTTCACCTTTACAACTTCACCTTTATTCTTGAGCCCCTCCATGTTTCTTATCCTCTCTGCCCAGTCCCTCACCATTGTTAGGAGAAATGGAATGAAAGAACTTGGCTGGTTGTTTGGTGTGGATTTCTTCATTTTTGTTTGGACTGGAGAGGATTGGAAGGATCATGGTTTCTAAAAAAGGTCCGATTTCTCTGGCCTTGATCATTTCTTTCATTTCGTTGCCAATTATTGTTCTCTTTATACGAAAGAACTAGATGAGTTGATAAGTCTTAATAATTGCATGAGTCATAGATGTCTTATGTTGTCAGTACTTTAATTTACCTTAACTTTTGATATATATAAAATCAAATATCCGATTTTCATGATTATAAATCCACTTCAGTTACATATCACTAGATGAACCACTAAATTACTATTTGATTCAGCATCAAAGTAATTTATGATATTTATTTTGATACCGATTCATCTTTTTTTTTCCTCTAATTAAACTTATAAACCTCAAATTAAATTTTTAATGATAAAGTAGACTTTTTGGTATATGAAATTTTTAATTGAGGTAGTGATACATGCATGCTTGTTAGCATATCACTACCTCAATTACAACTTTTTTGACTCAATCTTTGACTCTATTAGTCATAATCATGCACTAATTCAAAACCTTAATACTAATCCAAAACCTTAATGATGCTTTTAGATACAAAGTAAAGAAACTCCTTTCATCAGAACAGGATTCCATTAGGGGAGATTTGACATCACTAACTAAAAACATTAATGGCAAATCGATCCTCAAAAATATGAAAAGAAAAAACTAATCTTAAAGGAAAATAATCACTCTTTAAAATAATAAAAGATAAATGGGCCCATAAGATAGTGGAAATTGCCTAATTAGAAGTTGGTGGAATGTCTTAAGCACCCATTAGATTTGAATGGCATCAAATGAAAAGATCTTGGGATCTCATTAGGCGACAAATTTGACCTAAATTTGAATGTATGCACTATGCAGTTTATTTGGCATTTGATTTTGGGCCATTTTTTAAATAAAACCCTATTTACTTGTATTCATGAAAAGTTTCCATATTTTTTGTTTTGGAATACTTAAATAAATCTTCACTTTTTTCCATTTTGAAAAAAACATCTGAATTTAAAAATGCTAAAAGAGGTAAACAAAATAAATCTACTCTCGTGAGATTAAAAGAAATGCAAAATAATATAGAGTTTTTTTTAACTATTCATGAAAGTAAGGAGTTCTGTAAAAAAATTCCCTTTATTTTATAGGAAAATTTACAAATAACCTCCTATCTTTTCTAAATATTAGAAATAACTCCCTACTTTTTCAAAATTTACAAAAAATCGCTCCTCGGAAATGTTTTCTTTACAAATACCCCCTTTTGTCCACTTTTCCATTCATTTAATAGTTAATTTTTTAAAAATGACCAAAATGCCCTCACCTAAAAGAAATTAAATAAAAATAAAATTAATTAAATAAACATAAAATAAATAAAAATATAACAAAATAATTATTTAAAAAATAAAATTAATTAAATAGAAATAAAATTTAAAAAATAAAAAAAAAAAAGTTAAAAAACAAAAATAATTAAATAAAAATAAAAATAATTAAAGAATAAAATAATAAACTAAAAAAAAAAAATATTCAATAAAAATTAATTAAAATAATTAATTGAATAAAATAATTAAAAACTAGAAATAATTAAATACAAATATAAATAATTAAATAGAAAATAAAAAATAATAAAATAATAATTATTGACACACGAAACCCTCATTATCATTGATGGACCATTATAAAAACCGGGGGTGCATGTAGCATGCCATCCAAGATTTTGACAGAATAGTATATATCAATAGTGATTCGGTAATTATTTTTCGAAATACATATTTTTTTTTTTTTTTTTGTACAAGTGTTAATTAGTACAAAGATAATTTTTTTGGCCCCCCAATAAACAGAGACAAGATCCGTCTTGCTCATTATTGACAAAAAAACCCTCTATTATATTAAATAAATTTTTTTGTGCCAATAATTTTAATTTTAATTTATTTTAATAATTATTATTTTTAAAATTATTTTTGTTTTTATTTTTTATTTTTTTATTAATTAATTAATTTAATTTAATTATTTATACTTTTTAAAATTATTTTTTGTTTTTGTTTATTTTAATTAATTTATTTTTTAAACCCTTTTATATTTTTAATTATTTTATGTTTATTTAATTATTTTTATTTACTTTCTTTTGTTTATTTAAGTTTATTTATTAATTTAATTTATTCAATATAGGTGAGGGTATTTTAGTCATTTTTAAAAAATTAACCATTAAATGGACGGGAAAGTGGATGGAGGGGGTGTTTGTAAAGAAAACATTTCTGACATGAGTTTTTTTGTAAATTTTGAAAAGGTACGGAATTATTTGTAATATTCAGAAAAGATAGGGGGTTATTTGTAAATTTCCCTATGGTGAAAGTGCAACACGTAGAATTTCAGTCTAGCACTTCAACCATAATCCTATTCTTGCCGCCTTTATTTTTTTCTTCTTTTTTTTTTCTTTTTTTTTTGGGGTGATCAATCTCACATGTATAATGTGTGATCATATGTTTCAGGAATTAAAAGGTAATATTGTTCCGCACGTATGTTTCACAAAGGCTGCTGAAATGATTGATGAATCGATTTCATATATTTGGTGATTAGTCCTGCCTAATATTCTACATAATTTGAATATTTGATGACTTGTGGCCCGTGACATATCTATCTTAAAAGCCATTTTTTTTTGTCATTTATTACATTTATAAATTAAATTGTAAGGCCGAATACATATATTTCGAACTTATAAATAATACACTAAGGACATGTTTGATTTGAGGTATTTCAAGTTTAATGTATATCTCAAATACATCATCATGATTATACATGATTTTGAGAATACATATTGGATGTTTGTTTTGGTGTATTTTAAATAATGTGAAGGAAGAATCCATTATTTGATTTTTGATGTAAATCTGGGATTTTAATTTTGATTCAAGTTAATTATTTGATGATTGTAGAGTATATTAATAAAATAGTATACCAATTTTTCAAAATTATTTTGTGCATTTAAATATTTTTTATTTTAATGCAATATTTTATTAATTAATATCTTATTTTAATTTAATATTTTTTATGTTGAATTATTAATATTTTATTTTAATATAATTTTTTATGTTAAATTATTCAATATTTTATTTAATATTATTTATTTTATTTTAATTTAATAGTTTTTATGTTAAATTATTTAATATTTATTTTATTTTATTTTAATTTAATGTTTTTATGTTAAATTATTTAATATTTAATTTTATATAATTTATTTTATTTTACTTTAATGTTTTTTATGTTAAATTATTTAATATTTAATTTAATTGATATTTAATTTTATATAATTTATTTTATTTTAATTTAATGTTTTATGTTAAATTATTTAATATCTAATTTAATTAATGTTTTGTTTTATATAATTTATTTTATTTTAATTTAATATTTAATATTTTTTTATTTTAATTTATTTAATATTTAATTTAATTAATATTTATTTTTTATTTAATTTATTAATATTTTTAATTTTATTCTAAATTGTATTATTTTTTATTTTTTAAATTTGTTTAATATTATTTTTCATTTAATTTTTTTAATATATTTTAATTTAATTAATTTAATATTTTTTATTTGATATTTTTATTAATTTTAATAATTGATACTTAAAAAATATTTAAATTTGAACCAAAGAGATACTACATTTTGGCTTGAGCGTTATCCTGCATTTTGTGATGTATTACAAAATACTTCAAAACTATACCAATATACTTCATTTGATATTCATCTATTTTGTCCTAAATAGCTCATTTCACTTTACAATCCCCTTAAATACATCAAATCAAACATGCCCTAAAATGCAATGGTGCATGATATTTGCAAAAACTTGAAAGATCAGTGTGCTCTGTTCTTAATTTTTATGGATATTCGTCTATTTGCAATTCAAAATATAAAACTAAAATAACTATAATTTAAATAATCATTCCACAAATAAATATCCATGAATTATTCACAACTCTCTTAATTTTTGGGATTCAGATGATTTGTGTATTTTTGGGCCATGTGTGTGATGTGTCAGTAAAAAGTAGCGAATAAGTCAATGAAAGAATCAGAAAAGTAACTTCACTTGGAATACAAAATAGATAATATAAGCTACTAAGGGTAAATTCCACCGTACTCAAATTTCGTGAAATAATCAAATATCATCCAATTTTTAATTATTCCTAATCGATCACTCAATTTTTTATTTGTCCAAATTAAATCACCCGATTAATTTTCCAATCATTTATTGACGGAATTAACACATGTATGACACGTTATCGCCGATTTAAGTCGTCAACATCATCACCAACTTATAAATTTAGCAAAAATAAAATATTCATAAAATATCATTTTTATGAAATTACAAAAAAATTACAAAAAAATTATATCATTTAAAAAAAAATCTAAAAAAATCAGAAAAAAAGCTTCAAAAATTATTTTGTAAAAGAATATTTTTTTTCAAAAAAATAGTTTTCTTTTAAAAAAAATTATGTTTCAATTTTTTTATAAACAAATAATTTTAATAAAACTATTTTATAAAATACTTTCATTTTTAAAAAAAATATTCTTTTGTAAAATATGTTTTGAAATGTAATTTTTAAAATTGAAAAATATTTCCTTGAAAAAATATTATTTTCTAAAAATATTTTTCTGATTTTTTTTATAAATTTTTTAAAAATGATATAAATTATTTTTGGAAAAATATTATTTTGTATTTTATAAAAATGATATTTTATTACTATCTCATTTTTGCTAAAATTAATATTTTAAGAAAAAAAAGTCTCATATGAACTATAACCGTTTCAACAAATTAAAACCAACATATAATTAAAGGTAGTGACCTCTGGTGAAATATTTTTAAAGTTGAGTGATTTACTGTGATATATTTGTAAAGTTGAGTGATTTCCCATGATATATTTTTAAAGTTGAGTGACCTCCCGTGATAAATTTTTAAAGTTGAGTGACTTCATGTGATAAATTGTAAAAGTTTAGTAACTTTTAATGATACATTTTCAAAGTTGAATGATTTGCGGTGAAATAATTGTAATGTTAGATGCACCTCTCGTGATTTTGATAAACTTGAGATGATTATTTCAATTATAAGTCGGTGATGATGTGAATTGCTTGCATCAACGATGACGTGATATGCACGTGTCAATTTCGTCAATAAATGGATGAAAAATTAACCAGATAACCTAATTTAGACAAATCAAAAGTTGGGTAATCTATTAGGGACAATTCAAAGTTTGATGACATATTTAATAATTTTATGAAAATTAAGTTACCTAATCATCAAATTATCCATGCTACTAATTTAGGATATATTTCCTTGGACCTAATAAATAATCATGTTTTTTGTAGTTTGGTGGTACTAACAACAAGAATTGAGCAACCAAAGGCAAAAAAAAAAAAAAAAAAAATTGAGCAACAACCCTAAAACATACCCATCACTCTCACAAGTTGGCAAGCCACCAACACCTACTTTAAAAGTAAAAAGTTTCAGTAACGTGTCGTGTGATCAACAAAATACGCAAACGATTCAATACCATGTGTTGTGTGATGATAAACAAAATATGATAAGCTGGTAAGTTAAAACATTCGAAATTAATTGCAACCAGTATTTCTGGCAGTGGTTGCTGGAATGTGGATCGTGTGATTAAATAGTTAGAAAAAAGTAGTTGTCACATTTATGATTTAATTGCCACACATCCCACTGAGCCAGTTATGACCGCCATTTGTCCGCTTTAAATTCTCCTTTCCAAAAAAAAGAAATAACCTAAATATTTTTTTAATTATAGTTTTGAAGTAAATAATTTTGAAATAATTTTTAAAAAACTTTCTGTTTCAATTATGAGTGTAAGATTATAGGTAGGCGGTGAGTTCAGCTCAACTGAAAGGGACCGAGCTTTTATTACCGGCATTGTTTGCATTTAATTTCACTTTCAAGTGGCTTTTAATTAGCTCTTCTTCCAAAAAAAAAAAACGAATTAGTTTCATAATAATTTTAATTCGAAATAATTTTGAAATAATTTTTATCCTAAAAGAAAAACATTAGAATCACTTCTTAAATATCACCTAAATATTACTATATTATATTTTTATACATTTTAAGTTGTTCGCTATTTCTTTGTATAGAACTATCGTTAAAATTTGTATTAGTATATCTTTTTATATGTTATTCTATTTTCTTATATTTAATATATTTTTGTAATTTTGTTGTAGCTTTGTGATTGTGTGAATTCCTACGATGTTGGTGATATATAAACTCGTATCAAATTCTATTTTTTAAAACTTTATGTTTCAATTATAGGTAGGCGGTGTTGAGTTCAGCTCAACTGAAAGGGACCAAGCTTTTACTGCTCGCATTGTTTGCATTTAATTTCACTCCTCTTTCTCTCTCTATCTCCCTCTCAAGTAGCTATTGTTTGTTGTAATGTAATTGGCCACGTTGGTATTTGTTTGTTAGTAGTTACACTGTCCAAATAGAAGCGAAACAGAGAAGGTTTAACTCCATTGGTCGAGTTGAATCAAGCTTCATGAACCTCACACGAATATTTTCTCCTTTCTTTAAAAGCACAGCACAATCTTTCAGTGCTCAAATCATCAAAAGAGAGAAACAAACCCACAAATAATTTGATATTGTGTAAAGAAGGAATCATTCCATTTCCTTTCTAGATCCCTCAAAGAACCCCATTTTCTTATCTCTGTCGGTTCTTTAAGAGTCACTGCGTCTTTTCCTGCCCCACCTTTTGTATGAGAAAAAGAAAGCACACCAATGGCGTGAGGCTGAATGGTCTTTAAAGAATCTCCTCATGCTCATTCTCATTCTCTTCATATCTCTCCTCTTCTCCTTCTTCACATTTATCTCCATACCAAAAATGATTAAGAAGAGTCTGAGCTTTGCAAAGAAAGAAGAGACACCAACAATGGCTGAAGTTGAGGAAATTTCGCTGCTCGATTTACCTGAATTAACCTTAGAGCTCATTCTGGAGAAATTGCCTCCAATTTCTTTATGCAAAATCTCGTGCGTTGCCACCTCGTTGAGAAACAGGTGTAAATCAGATCATCTGTGGAGGAAACACATGGAAGAGAAATGGGTCTCTCTTCTGGGAGAGAAAGCGAGGAAAGAGTGGGATTTGTATAAAGAGAACTCAACTTTTTCTCCTAAAGTTGAGAAATCAAAAAGCTTTATTGAGACTCTCGCTTGTTTTTTGCCGATTTCTTGGATGAAATCGAAAATCGATTGTGGAAATGATATAGTTCAAGTGAGTGAATCAGAATCTGATTCAATTAAGTCGTGGTATTTAGCTGTGGAAACTGGAAAATTTTGGTTCCCTGCTCAAGTCTTCAACAGAGAGGTAATTGAATTAAATCAACCAATACTAAACTTTAAATGATTATTTAAAATTCTTATTTTCTTAAATTTTATTATATTATTAATTTTATTTTATTATTTTCAGAATGGGCATGTAGGTTTTGTATTATCTTGCTACGACGCTTATCTGAGCTACGACAGACAAACTGATACTTTCTTCGCAAGGTACAAAACCAATATCCATAAATTAACTTAATTTACAATTTAATTTAAAACTAATCTTAATTATTCATTGAATAATATTTTTTTATAATTGGCATGATTAGGTATCCACCACACGGTACGAAACCGGTAAAAACAGAGTCTCAAGTTCAGTGGAACAGAGTAAGGGCTCCACAAATTCAAACTTCATCTCATGAGCTTCATGTTTCGGATTGTTTGAAGGATTTAAAGCCAGACGATTGTTTTGAGATTCAATGGAGGAAAAATAAGGAATTTCCTTATGGTAGGTTGATTGGTTTTGAATTTTAATATCTGTATTACTTGAATGGTAAATGTATTTAATTTGTGTGATTAATTTGGAATCACAGGTTGGTGGTATGGCGTTGTGGGCCATTTGGAGAGTTGTGATGAGACCGACCATTTTTGCCATTGTCATGAGGATGGTAAGTAAAAAAAAAAGCTAACATAATATATATAATATATACTATCAGAAATTTAATATTTCATAAATTGCACAAGCCCCTCCTAAAATATTATTGTTGTTATAAATTGTAGATACAATAATATTGGAGTTCAAACAATACGCAAGAGGTTCAAGATGGAGAAAAATGAAGATAAGTAGAAAAGATCACCGTGAAAAAGGGGATGAAAATGACGGATTTTATGGCGGAATTAGAAAGTTAGGAAACAATGAGGAGATTAAATTGTGGAAACAGTTCTGGCCTGCCGAAATTCTAGATTAGTTAGTTATGCGATATATTTGCGCATTTTATGTGTGGATAATCTGAAATTTACGGTCCGTGTTGAGTGATTTATTTGAAATGTGCGATCGTAGTTTTAAGTCAAAAAGATTGTTGTAAAGTAGAATATTTTAAGTTGAGTAATGTACTTCCACAATTATTGATAGGTTTATCCTAAGATTATATACTAATTTTAGCAAATTATCAATTTCATATGAGCAAATTATAAAGGAATAAAAGCACAAGTCGTCCAATTTCTTTGGAGTATTGATTAGATTATGGAACAATGAGTTCAAATAACTTATTTTTTTTCAATAATAAAGCAATCTGCGTCCGTACGGCACATCTGTTGAAATATAATCAATCAAATTTATAATAGTCTATAAATAAATCCCATGCAAGAATTTCGAGCCCAAATGAAAAAAAAAAAAATACAGCTAATTAACTTCAGTAACTATTTTTTTAGAAATGAAAGTCTTTAGTGCCCCGGCTACGTCTTAAAAAATAAAAATTAACTTCAATTTATTTATTTTGATCATTTTGATTTTAGTTTTGCTGACTTGTTTTATTATCATCCAATAAATGGACGTATTTTAAGGCCCAAATTATAAAAGGATATTGGAGGCCCAAGTAAATAGAACAACAAGAAGAGGCTTTTAAATACGATCAATTTTCTACTTGCCTTCCATTCAAGAAGAAATTAGAACAAACGAGATTCTATTATGTTCTTTTCTAGTTTAACTTCAACTCGTCCAGTGATCTGATTAATTCCACCAATTCGCAATTTCGAACAATTTCAGCTCTCGATTGCATTCTCTCCGCCGGCGGAGATGAACGGCGGGCCATCTGGTTTCCGTAAGCTCAAATTTCTCATTTTGATTGAGTCAATTTCCTGTATTTTTTATATTTTTTGTGCCCAATTTTGATGCAGTTTCTTGCGATTTTTCTTTGTTAATTCAGATAATGCTCCAGTCACAAAGACGATAGTGATTTGCACTGCTCTCTTTACGATCCCGTTTGGAATTCGGGGCCAATCAAAGAATCTTGGATTTTCTTATCAGGTTTGATATTTTCTCACTAGATTTAATTCATTTTTTACAAGATTTATATAACATTTTATAGCAGAATCACGTCCAAATGTTTTACTTTCAAATTAACAGTGAAAGTAACCAATTATTGTTCTGATTGCAGGATATTTATGAAAAGCTTAATCTTTGGAGGCTAATTAGTTCAGTCTTTGCTTTTGCATCTACACCTGAGTTGATTTTTGGATTATGTCTTCTCTACTATTTTAGGGTTTTTGAAAGACAGATCGGTTCCAACAAATATGCTGTAAACGAACTATCTCTTATTTTTCTTTGTTCAATATATATATATATATATATATATTTTTTTTTTATTTTTACGAACCAAATTGCATGATAAATTTTATAAAAATTACAGGTATTTGTGGCATTTTCTATGATAATATCTCTCCTCTTCCAAATCCTTGCTTTAGGTTACCTAAAAGGTATTTAATTAACCAAGAATTTACAAATTAATTTCACATGTTAAAAATATACTAACTTATTAACATATTATTATAATTTCTTTTATTTAATGCAGATTTTTCTTTGACTAAACTCACGTCCGGTCCATACAGTCTCATATTCGCATCATTTGTGCCTTTCTTTTTTGACATACCAATTTCATCAAAATTTCGTGTTTTTACCCTAAATTTAAGCGACAAGTCTTTTATATACTTAGCTGGTCTCCAGGTAAATCAATAAAAATATATCATTTCATTTCTTTTTTTTCATTAATAAGATATTATATTTAATAATTTGATTTTCTATTAGTTGCTTTTTTCGTCTGGAAAGCAGTCTTTAGTACCAGGCATTTTTGGCATTATTACAGGATGCTTTTATCGCCTGAATACATTTGGCATTCGTAGATTCAAGGCATATATTTTCTTTATTATTTATTTATTATTTTTATTTTTTTGGCGCATTAATCAATAATCATTCGTATAACAGCTTCCTGATATGCTGACATCACTCTTCTCAAACATGACATCACGTTTCACTAGAAACTCAAGTGCTCAACAACTCCCTTCTTACTCAACTCAGCAAAGAGAAACAAATCATCAAACAGAGGCAAGTATAAACTAAAAATAATACATTACATATATCTTCACCTTTAGTATGTGATAATAATTATGATATATATTTTTCTTTATCTTGATTTATTTTTTATAGGAAATGGTTCCGCTTGTTCAAGGGCCAAGTGATGAATCTTTAGCGTCTCTTATGTCGATGGGTTTTGATAGAGATTCAGCGATGCAAGCTTTGGTAATAACACAAAATGATCTCAATTTAGCCTCAAGCCTCCTTCTAGAAACACAAGCCCATTGACTTGATTTTTTTTTTTTGTGGAATTTATTCAATTTATTTTAGAGATTTGAGTATATATGTAGAAAAGCTGTACAATCAGATGTTTTGAAGGTTATTTGCATTGGTTCTTACATGCAAATTATATTGCTTCTTATTTTTTAAATTTTAGTTGGGTTTGTGGGTAACATTTTTTTGTATGAAATAAGATAGAAATAAAGCTAAATGAAGGAAGATATATTTTCTCTTTTTAATTGAGATGGTTTGATATATAATTCACAAGCAAATAATTATTGAACTGCTAAAAATTATCTAACATTATATCTCTCGTGCCGGCTTTGTTTATCATTTGAGTTATATTTAATCTGTTTACGCACAAAATCAGCCTGTCTTATTCTCCCGTCTTTCTCTAGCCCTTTATGCAAAATCTCTAAACAATCACTCGAAATAGAATCTCCAAATCCTCGCTCAAGCAATTCATAAAAAACCTCAAAAGCAACCGACCCATTTCTCTCTCCACAAAGCCCTTCAATCACTTGTACTGAAACAGACAGATCAAATCTCTGTCCCATCTCTAAACTAAGCATCAAAATCTCTTTCGCCTCCAAAAACTTGTTCGCCTCACAAAGAGATTTCACTATTTTCTCCACTTTTACATAATATCCGTTTTGATAAATCAATTTAATGACCTCCAAGGCCTTATCATTCAATCCATCTCTAAACAGACCGGTAACAGTCTCAGTCGATAAATTAAGATTTTGACGAATTTTTCTTTCAAACATAATTTCAATTAATTCACTTGCTTCTTTAGCAAAGCCATTACTCTTCAAAAGCCCTTCAAGAACCAAATGGAATATTTCGGTTTTTGGTCTATGCCCACTATTCAACATTCTCTCAAGTGTCTCATATGCATTAAACCACTTTTCATGTTGCAAAAACCCCTTCATTAATGCGATATAAACCTCTTCATCAGGATTTAAGTCTCGTTTAATCATCGATAGTAATAACTCGTATCCTTCTTTGTAATCTCCCTCTTTACAATGGCCCAAAATTACTAGTTTGAAAGAAACAATGTCTATTTTGGCTCTTCTTTCTAATAACTGCCTGATTAACATTCTTGCCTTGTTGGTTTTCCCATTTTTACAAAAATACTCAAAAACAGGATTATAAGCAGCCATTAATGGTGTGCAAACACCTCTTCTCTTAAAAACTTCCTTTTCAAGCAACTCATCTACTAACTTTTCCACTTTCAAAAACTCTCTTGCTTCACAAAGAGCACGCATAATTGTACTAAAACTCGCTGAATCTCTCTTCACATGTAACTCAAGCATTTTATCAAACACCTTAAGTGCATCGCTAATTCTTCCCATGCTACAATGAGCACCAATTAGAGTGTTAAAAGTGCAAGTGTCAGGCTTGAAACCCTCATCTTTTTCCATTATTTCTTTGACAAGATCCATTCTTTTAGCCTCACAAAGGCCTTGAATTAATGTATTATACGTGATTTTATTCGGTTTCAAACCGTCACTATTCATTCTGTTGAAAACCTCAATAGCTTTGTCCGAAAGCTGCTTCATGCAAAACCCACGAATGAGTGTTGTGTAGGAGACAACATTTCTTTCAGGCATTTGATCAAACAGCTTGCACGCAATCTGAATCTCACCAGCACGACACAAACCATCAAGCAAAATATTATACGAAATCATATCAGGCGGTTCGCCAAGAAGGAGATTAAAAGAAGAAAACACACGAAATGCAGTACAAAGGCGAGAGTTCAAGCAGAGCCCACGTAAAAGAGTATTAAGCGTAATAATATCCAAAACAGACTTGCGAATGAGACGGGAGAAGAGCGTTAACGCCATTTTAGTGCGATTCCGAATGAGGAGAGAGTGAAGGAGCGTATTTGAACTGTGAGGCGAAGGATGAGGAGTGGGGATGAGAGAGTAGAGTTTAATGGCGAGGTTGAGGTGGTGAGAAGCGGAGAGCGAGCGGAGGAGGGAGTTGAGATTTGGGTTGGGGATGGAGGAGATGAGAGAGGGAGCGGAGAGGAGGTGCGAGGCGGTGAGGACCGGCGAGCGGCGGAGGAGGGAGGAAATGGTGGCGGTCATGGCCGACGGGAGCCGGCGAGTGACTTGTGGAGGCGCCATATTATTTGTTCGAATATTTCATTTTGGATGATAGTATTTCATTGTATCTGTCAATATATTATTTTCTGAACTGAATATTTCATTTTGAGTGAGAGTGTTCCATTGTTGTTCGTCAACATTCCATTTTTCATCTTGTTCATCTACAAGACGAAGAGCAGAACGACTCAAACCGGCTCAACAAAAACTACATTTCTGTCCACGATAGACCGATCCATTGAAATAAGCCACGTATTAATATTTGACGTGGTATTCTATCACTGGCTGTATTTCTTGTAAACCCATACAGTCTTATATTTTACAGATTTTATTTACATATGGGCTTTTTATACAATTGGATTTGGGCCGAAATAAAGGCCCAAAGTCGTGATAGTGCTAGAACCTTCTTGAGCTCGCCTCGCCTCCATTGATAAACCCTAAACCCATTCCTTCCTCCCCAAGCAGCCTTTCCTTTCTCTTTCATTTCATTCGGGTGAAGCTTTTGAGTGGGGAGTGAAAATGGCGGCTAGGCGTTTGATCCCGGCTCTGAACCGCGTGCTGGTGGAGAAGATCGTGCCTCCGTCCAAGACCAGCGCCGGCATCCTTCTCCCCGAAAAAACCACCAAGGTTTTGAATCTTTGTTCATTTATTTGTTCATTCTTTGATTTTGTACGCAGATCGTATTGATCTGTTTGATGATCGTATTAAATGATCTATTCACTGATTAATTTATTTTCTTAGATCTCGCCTTGATTTCATTTCTGATTATTTACACTCGTGTTTCTCTTTTGATCTTAGATTTCTCGATCTGGAATCATGTGATGTTTGATTATTCAGTTGATTTTGTTGTAATTATTGGTCTAATTGTGCAGTTGAATTGTGCGAAAGTGGTAGCTGTTGGGCCAGGAGATCGTGACAAGAGTGGGAATCACATTCCGCCATGTGTGAAGGAAGGAGATGAAGTTCTTCTGCCTGAGTATGGTGGCACTGAAGTCAAACTTGGAGACAAAGTGTAAGTCTTTTCTCTCTTTTTCCACTTATTTCCCCCTTTATTTCTTATATCATTGCTTAGATATGTGACTATGTTACTTACTCTCCAAGTTAATGTACCATGGAAACAAATTATTTGTCATTGTTGATTCCCAAAAAATTGAAAGACATGTGATAGTCCAAAAAAAAAATATATATTTGGATGGATTGTTAGCTTCTATCCTCATAGGGGTGGTAAAAATTCAATCTAGTTTATAGGGACTAAAAGAGAAATCTGAAGGTCAAGGATTTTTTAGAATGTTTAGAAAATTTTTTTAGAATGTGCTGAAAGTTTTTTTTTTTTGTTTTTGTTTGATTTGCAGGTATCACTTGTTCAGAGATGATGATATATTGGGAACTCTCCATGATTGATTTAAATTACAACGGAGTCATTTTAGATTTACTTGTTATTTGAGTTGAATGAAATGTTTTAACGAAACAGAAAATTCGGCATTGAACTTTTTATTCCATCTTTGTTTTGGGAAAACTCTTATCAGATTTTGAATGTCTGGTTGCTCATTTCTGAGTTGGATTTGAATAATCATTAACTTTTGCATTTCTTTATGCTTGTGTTTTGGCCTTTTTGGTGCTACTTGTTGGAATTTTTCCTATCATGTGGAATTTGTGAACCATTTTTTTATTGTTGTGATTTTCTTGTGGCCAACGATTGGAGTAGTCATGATTAATCATGACTTTTGGGCATGTGTGCTATATATAAATAGGCAACTTCAATCTTATGAGACTAGAGAAAAATGCTAGTTTTACTACGTGACGAGTTAAGGGCTTGTTTGGATGGATGGTAATTCTTTGGTATAGCCTAGTATTAGCAAAAATTTCCAATTTTTTGAAGGGATAAATGCACCGGAAGTCTCTCTACTCTTTTCTCTTGGCAAGTTAGTCCCTATACTACTGATTTTACACTTTTAGTCCCTTAACTTTGCACGATTGGTCCCTGACCTAACAAATCACAGTAATACCGTTAATAATGGTAATAAATTACCATTTTAAGCTCTAAGTAGAACATATTATTTCGCCTATTCTTTTCAGTTTGCAAGAAACCTTCCGCTCTCTGGAGCGCGAGCTGCACGCCTCCATGGAGCATCGCCTCCCTCTCTCCAAATCCAAGGAGTAGAGCTCGCATCCCTTCTCGTTCGAACACTTCTCTCCATGGTCGCCTCCTTCCCTTTGAAGCGTCTTGCCTAATCAATCGAGATGCCGCTTCTCCTAACTCAAGCGGTATATACTCTCGTATCTCTTTTATTTTGTTGTTCTTTTCTCTCTTGGAGCTGTACACTTTCAGTCCCAAAATGAGTGATAATATGAGGATATTTCCTGTTATTTTTTTGAGCTTAAGCCTGAGAATATTTCCTGTTAGTAGTAGCAGAATTGTTTGCATTTCTCATTTTCCGGAAGTATGTGTGAAAGATTACAAAATTTGCTTTTTGTATACATATCTTAATTTGTCTATTTTGGTCCTAACTAATTTTTTGCACAACTAGCATTTGATTCTCTCGGACATTGGTTCGAGCACATAGTGTGCATTCTTAGAGCCACAATTATGTAGCTATGGATTGGTAAAATTTGACCTTTTGAGTTTGTTTTTGAAGTATATATATTATTATATTTGAATTCCTCAACTTCTAACTAACCAAGGTTAATTTAATTTCTATCATTAGGTGGATTTATCAGACACGACACATGGGTTTTATTACCTCTAATTTCTGCACAGTGAACCATATATAAGGCAACAGCCGAGAGGCTTTTCCTGTCAATAACAACTCTGAACGAAATTTGATGTTGAAACTGAATGGATGAAAAAATTGAATATATGTGAATTGTAGGTGAAGATTATATGATGTGAATTGGATGTAGAAATTTAGACAAGCACAAATGTATAGACAAGCACAAATGTATATATTTTTTCTTTGAATGATTCATTTGTTGATATAAATATTTTTTTGTTGGCATTTATATGAAAAATATATTTATCATGATGTACAAATTGAGATGGATTTTTTTAAATAATGTTTGATTCAGCTATTTTGTGATTATTTTGGATAGTTTAGTATAAGTAGTATATTAGTTGAGTGATTTATTGGAATAAGATTTTAATGATGTATATAATAGATGATTTAGTTCAAGTAGTATATTAGTTTTGTGATGTATTGAATAAGATTGCTTTGGAGGTTCAAGTGCGCGAGTTCGACCACTTCAAACTTGCACCTTACGGTTTGAGCAAATTACTTGTAATAATTTGTACCGACTGTATTAAATTCACATCATAGTTCATACCAAATAGCACCACTTGTTTTGTCAAATGACAAAATATTCTTGTCAAAAAGCACATTAACTAGGAGCATGCCATTGTACCAACAGACCATACATTGCAAAATAGCATTCGCGTTAAAGAAGCAACAACCATTAACACGTAATAGCAACAATCATACCAACAATTAGTAAATTCATAACTAGAATTATGCCCAAAACTAGAAATTTTCAATAATGATATGTACCATTAGTACCAACACTTGTATTCTAACATTAAAAAAAATTATTAGAAAAACTATTAGTGCCAACACTTGTATTCTAACATTAACAAAAATTACTAGTAAAACTGTAACAAAAGTCACACAAAAAAAATACCTAAATGATGCAAACAACAAATGAACCCTAAATTATTTTAAAAAAAAAATCAAATTAAATCCTTATTTGCAGGATTCTACTTTCTTCCTCTTTTCGTCATATTTGATGCATCCTGCAAAAATTCAGTCATGAAAAATGTGTCCAAATAACAACCTCAAAATAGTGTGCCACTGTGCCTAAATAATAAGTATAAAATAAACATGATGGTTGAATAATGCATTGTTTCATAGTATATTCGATGCATTAACCATTTAGATATAAATAAGTTTTTAACAGATGAGAGCTAGAGAGTACACGATAACTCGCTGGTATAGATTTTTTATATGGCTTACACTTTTTTCACATGTCACATACTCGATGTATTAACCCTACATGCTTGAATTAACACTGGTTTCTGCGATTATTCCTCAATAAATTTAATCAAAATTTGCCTCGATTTACCTCTCAATTATCCCCCAATCAACCCCTTCCCTCAATTCACCTTGAAAAATTAAAATCATAAAGACCCTTAATTTTTGGATTGTTGAATATGGATGTTTTGTTGGTTATATCCGTGTTTAATTTAGATGAGTTGAGACCAAACTGGTTGAGATTGATACTTGAGAACCATAACTCCTCCAATTACACAACCGTCGAACAATTCTGGACTAGCGTTAGTACTTATCTCGACAAAGAAGGACAAGAAAAATAGGACATTGAATAGATAAGTACGTGTTGGTTAATTTGGAAAGTTAGAAACAACAAAATCTTCGCAAACAAAACCATGCTTATCCCCCACTTTCTCGCCGAAGAAAGGGCGCAAACTACTCTCTGGAAGCGGTTCTGCTAGCATCAACTTAGATGACCACATCTCCCTAGATTTTTAATTAATTATTTTCTTCTTTTTTATTTTGGTTCATGAGATGTAAATATTATGATGACTAGATTGTAAGAACTTTCTATTTTATTTAAATAGTATCTCAGTCGAGGTAATCGCCTCCTGAAGCTTAAAAAAAAAGAAGAGACTGATACTTGATTGAGGGTTTATCGCATGTTTAGGTTGATTGGCTGAAATTGGGTAAACATTTTGAGGTATAATTGCAAAATTGAGTTAAAAAAGAGGCAAATTGGGTTGTGAGAAATCAGTTCTAGAAGGGTAAGATTGATGACAGAGAGAAAGTTGGAGATAGACTCTGAGAAAGGGTTATCGCAGGAGAAGAGAAATGCGGGTGGAGGAGGGCTAAGGTGACGAGAAATGGGCGTAGCTCCAGGGCTGAGCGGAGAAGGGGCCATTCCAATTGAGAATGGAGGCGATTTGAGACTGGAAATCTCTGCTCAGGACGGGAAAGGACGAAGACAAGTTCTTTTCAAATTTTCAAGGATAAAATGGTCCTTTCTTAAAATTATTAATGGTGTTATTGTGATTTGTTAAGCCAGGGACCAATCATGGAAAGTACAGGGACTAAAAAGTTCAATTCAAGAGTACAGGGACTAATTTGCCAAGGGAGAAAAGCACAGGGACTAACGGTGCATTTATTTCTTTTTTGAAAATCCATTTTTTGAAAATTCATGTTTGGATGCATTTTAGGATTTCTAGAATAGGATTGTGTCACTAAATTTTTAGGAAATTTTATATATAAAAGTTTGAACTTTGGAAACTTGTTTTTTTTGTAAGTTTTATTCTAGTAATTTTTTAGGAATCATATTAAAATATATAATGCATTGTATGTAAAGCTATTATATTATATTATATTGTATTGTATTACATTACATTATATTATATTATATTATATTGCACATTCTTATAAATTTACTAATTTATATTCAAACACATCACTTTTTCATATACTCTAGAGTTAAAATACTTTAGTATTTGAATTTTGCAAATCCTAATCTTTAGAAATATTCTAATACTAAACTAGAAAATTTAACACATCCAAACAAGCCTACTAGTTTTAGTCTTTTGGATATTGGAGGAGCTCATTTTTATATATGAATTCAGTGAATGGTTTGTTCTGTTTGTGAGAATATTTATCAAAATATCCCCTAATATGTTGGTGAGGTTTGTATATGGTTAAGTCCAATTACAACATCTGGCTATTGAATTTGGTTGTAATCCCTTGAATCAAATTTTATCAACTTTATGGGTTGTAAACTTGTAATCTCCTGAATCAAATTTTATCAACTATAAAAAGTCGATTCTTATGTTTTGTGGAAGATATGAATCAAATTTTATCAACTGTTAAAAGTCGATTCTTATGTTTCGTGGAAGATATGAGGATAGTGTTATTGGTAACATGCATCATGATCGTTGAGACTATTGAGATGAGAGAAAAATTCAATTATAAATAACATTGATTATAATACAAATAGTTGTTTCAATTGCATGCAAATTGTATAGTTGTTACTTGTTAGATTAGAGTAAGCAATAGCAAGCTGTAATTGCAAAAATTTGATTGGAAGAAGCTATTATACATTATACTTGTCAAATGCAATATATAGAATTAACTATTGCAAAGCTATCTTTGATTTTCTACCACTGTAATTTCAACATTGTACTGTTTATTCCATCTTTGTTTTGGGAAGGCTCTTTTATCGTATTTTAATTGCTTGTTTGCTCCTTTCACGAGGATTTGAATAATCATTCTTAAGCTTTATTTTATTACTTATGCTTGTTATTTCAATTACTATTTTTTTTTCAGTTATTATTTCGGCTTATGTTTTGTTGGTTTCTGATTTTTTTTATGATATTTGTTTGAGTTTGGATCATATGGAAGCTGTTATGAATCTTTTTAGGGTTGTAATTTTTTTGTGCCGAATTTCATGAAATGATAGTTATTATTGAAGAATTTTGTGCTTTGCGGGTGCGATAAAATCATTTACAAAATCAATCCGAGAGAATAGAACAAATGCTAATTTTATTATCAGACAAGTTTAGTCTTTTAGATATCGGAGGAGCCAGGGACAAGCTTATAAATAAACATCCATATAAACGGATTAGGCGTTTAGTCTTTTAGATTTTTTTAGCCGTTTGAACTTGAAATCCATATAAACATCCATATAAAGAATAAACATACATTGCTCACCTATTATTATTTTCTATACATTAAATAACATCCATATAAATTTTAGTAATATATCCATAGCATTTAAAAAAATAAAATACAATATTTTAGTTGAGTATTGAAAAATGGTGAGCAATGTTTATATGGTAATTGACCGATTATTAGGCCTTCTGTGGTAATTGACACATTATTACATATTTATAAATCAAATTTCCTTCATCATCAATTCTATAAATTCCTACCATATTTTCACTTGATTTCTTTCCAAATCACAACATAAATCCAAAATATATTTTCGATAAATTTCATGCCAAAACTAAACTTAAAGTAGTATATGATGTTGTTCTTAGTTTGATAATATTTAAATATAGGAAAAATTTTCAAAAACTCCCTAACTTTTTTGAATATTATCAAAAATCCCCCATCTTTTTAGATTCCTTCAAAAACCCCCTATCTTTTTAGCCTTCTTTAAAAACCCCCTAACTTTTTTGAAAATTATCAATAACCCCCTCTCATTTAGTTATATTTTTTAAAATGACAATTTTACCCCTCTCATTTTAGTATAGTTTTATTTTTATTTTTGAAGTGATATTATTATTTTCAATATTCCAACTTATATTGAAAATATTATATATTTTACAAAATGGCAATACACCCATAATCCTACAAAAAATATAGAAAATTTGTAAAAAAAACCTGTATTATGTCTAAAATACAAAAATATTTTTAAATATAATTGGAAAAAAAACATTATGAAAAATATTTTTTTTGAAAAAAAATTGTTCCGAAAAATATTTTTTTGAAAAAAAAGTGTTTCAGGAAAATATTTTAACAATTTTTTTATTAAAAATATTTTTTATTTTTTTATAAAAATATTCTTTTCTTAAAATATACATTTAAAAATATTTTTTTAAAAATTAAAATCTTTAATTTAAATAAAAAAATTAAAATTTTTTTAAGAAAAGAATATTTTTATAAAAAAAATATTTTTCAATAAACAAATTGTTAAATAAATATTTTTCCGAAACAAAAATGTTTTTGTGAAACAATTTTTTTTCAAAAAAAATATTTTTCATAATGTTTTTTTTCCAATTATATTTAAAATATTTTTGTATTTTAGACATATTATAGGGTTTTTTTGCAAATTTCCTATATTTTTTGTAGGATTATGGGTGTATTGCCATTTTACTCCAAATTATATTTAAAAAAATATTCCAATTAATCTTTTTTATTTTTTTTTACATTTTTGTAAAATATATAATATTTTCAATATAAGTTGGAATATTGAAAATAATAATATCACTTAAAAAATAAAAATAAAACTATACTAAAATGAGAGGGGTAAAATTGTCATTTTAAAAAATATAACTAAATGAGAGGGAGTTATTGATAATTTTCAAAAAAGTTAGGGGGTATTTAAAGAAGGCTAAAAAGATAGGGGGTTTTTGAAGGAATCTAAAAAGATGGGGGTTTTTTGATAATATTCAGAAAAGTTAGGGAGTTTTTGAAAAATTTCCCTATATTTAAATATTATCAAACTAAGAACAACATCATATACTACTTTAAGTTTAGTTTTGGCATGAAATTTATCGAAAATATATTTTGGATTTATGTTGTGATTTGGAAAGAAATCAAGTGAAAATATGGTAGGAATTTATAGAACTGATGATGAAGGAAATTTGATTTATAAATATGTAATAATGTGTCAATTACCACAGAAGGCCTAATAATCGGTCAATTACCATATAAACATTGCTCACCATTTTTCAATACTCAACTAAAATATTGTATTTTATTTTTTTAAATGATATGGATATATTACTAAAATTTATATGGATGTTATTTAATGTATAGAAAATAATAATAGGTCAATTACCATATAAACATTGCTTACCACTTCCAATACTCAACTAAACTATTGTATTTTATTTTTTCAAATGATATGGATATATTATTAGAATTTATATGGATGATATTTAGACTTTTTTTTTGAAGTGGCAAAAAAAATAAAATAATTAAGAGAATAGCCTACTTTTGAAAATATTTGCTAAAGTGGCCGTTTCGCCCAGCTACTGGACGAAACTGAGGTAGTTTTGCCCAGTAACGGGGCGAAACACAATTTCTGGCACTGTTCACACTGTTTCGCCCAGCCACTGGGCGAAATAGGCACTGTTTATACTGTTTAGCAAACAGACTGTTCACACTGTTTCGCCCAACCACTGGGGGAAACAGGCACTGTTCAACACTGTTTCGCCCAGTGACTGGGCGAAACTGGCACTGTTCATACTGTTTCGCCCTGTCAAATTTTTTTTTCCAGTTTCGCCCAGTTATTGGCACTGTTAATTAAATGCAAATGGGACATATTATTAATTTATTACAGGAACAATAAAAAATAAATAGTACTTGTTAATAAGATAATATTAGAAGATATATTTTTCAAGCTTCTCATGTGAAAGATATATTTTTCAAACTTCTGTACATATTTATTAATTAAATAAAATAAATACTAATGTGATTTGAGATTACAATCCTTTAATTAACAAATGCACTTAATTAGTTGGATTATGAGATTTCAATGATCTATATGCCATTATTATATATGTAAAATTCTAGTAAAAAATGATATGAGTTTGCCTCTAATTGCTTTTTTGATAATATAAATGAAATATTTAAAATTATTTTTACTAGGAAAAAAAATTCACTAGGCGGAACAGTGCCAATGACTGGGCGAAACTGATAAAAAAAAAATTTGACTTGGCGAAACAGTGTGAACAGTGTCAGTTTCGGGCGAAACAGTGTTGAACAGTGTCTATTTCGCCCAGTGGCTGGGCAAAACAGTGTCAACAGTGCAACTTTCTCCCAGTCACTAGGCGAAACAGTGTGAACAGTGCCTGTTTCGCCCAGTCACTTTTACAAATATTTTCAAAACTAGGCTATTCTCTTAATTATTTTTTTTTTTTGCCACTTCAAAAAAAAAGTCTGATATTTAATGTATAAAAAATAATAGGTCAATTACCATATAAACATTTCTTACCACTTTCAATACTCGACTGAAATATTGTATTTTATTTTTTCAAATGGATATACTACTAGAATTTATATGGATGTTATTTAAGGTATAAAAAAATTGTCTCAATTAATTTATGAAAATCCTATTTATTATCAGGAAGGTTTAATTACTGTCATTAATTTAAATAATGTAATTTATATGGATGTAATGTACTTTAATCATATGGAGAATTTATATGTTAAATTCATGGTGGGCCCGACAAGGGTACAACATTAAATAAGATGTAACATTTTTTTTTTGGTAGAATTCACTGTATATACACGAATAAAAACGGAATTCCCAAAATATACACATTCAGAATCAAATTCCAATTTATAGCATTTCCGCACTTCTAAAGTGCGGTTTGCAATTTTTTTTTTTTTTGGGCTGAAACCGCACTTTAGAAGTGCGGTTCAGAAAAAAAAAAAAATTTCCTAAAACCGCACTTCTAAAGTGCGGTTATAGAATTTCTCTCTTTTTTTTTTTTTTAAATTAGTAACGGTTTTTATGAACCAACCGCTACAGAATGTGGACTATTTAAGCAACTTTGTAACGGTTGTTTCATAAAAACCGTTACTAATAATAATAAACCACAATTAGTAACGGTTTTTATGAACGAACCGTTACAAAGATGCTTAAATACTCCACAATTTGTAACGGTTTGTTCATAAAAACCGTTACTAATTTAAAAAATAAAAAAAAGGAGAAAAATAGTGTTAGTTAGCTAATTTTTTCCAAAACAGTGCTATTTACTGAATTATTTTCGGAAATAATGCTAAAAAAAAAAGTCTATAAATATTCATTTTTAACATATAGATAAAAACCTATATGTTTTTTTCCTGTAATATCTAAAAAAAAAAAATTCCTGGCGGTAGAATATTTTTTTTTTTTTTTTTTTTTTTTAAATTAGTAACGGTTTTTATGAACAAACCGTTACAGTTGTTGGACTATTTAAGCAAATTTGTAACCCTTTTTTCATAAAAACCGTTACTAATTGTACAATTAGTAACGGTTTTTATGAAAGAACCGTTACAAAGATGCCCACAATCTAGTTTATTATATTAGTAACGGTTTTTATGAAACAACCGTTACAAAGGTGCTTAAAACGACCACATTCTGTAACGGTTTGTTCATAAAAACCGTGACTAATTTAAAAAAAAAAAAAAAAAAAAGAGAAAAATAGTGTTAGTTAGCTAATTTTTTCCAAAACAGTGCTATTTACTGAATTATTTTCGGAAATAATGCTAAAAAAAAAGTCTATAAATATTCATTTTTAACATATAGATAAAGACCTATATGTTTTTTTCCTGTAATATCTAAAAAAAAAAAAGTGCGGTTTCAGCCCAAAAAAAAAAAAGAGAACCGCACTTCTAAAGTGCGGTTTCAGCCCAAAAAAAAAAAAAAAATTGTAAACCGCAATTTAGAAGTACGGAAATGCTATAAATTGGAATTTGATTCTGAATGTGTATATTTTAGAATTCCGTTTTTATTCGTGTATATACAGTGAATTCTACTTTTTTTTTTTTTCTTCCCATTAAGTCACTCAACAATTTTATTCTTTCTCGGTTGGAGCAAAAATCATTTTTCATCTAGCGGGCAGAGAAAAAAACCGCTATTTCTGAGAAGTGGGACCCATTTTTGCTAAAAGTGACGCATCAATGCATGGTTAGAGCATTCTTGTGGCAAACTAGCATTTTCCCACAAAGAAATGTCAAAAATGAGACTGAAAAAATAATGTAGGGATTAATTTGAATCAGCTGGTGGAGTTCATGTCGTCAACCTTGTGATCAGAAACTATCAGCAAGCTCCTAGATTCCCAGGCTTTCGTCATCCTTCGATTGCAGTCATTCTCTCTAGATTCCTAGGCTTTCTTCATCCTGCGATTGTAGTCATGACTCATGATGACACAAGCGACGACTCCATTTCTGTGTAGACTCTCACCTAGCCTATAAATGTTTCTACTCCACAATTACTCACATCTTATCCTACAACCATTAAACACAAGAAAAAGAGTAATTAAAAAGAGAAGATAAGCTTTCCATTAATGGAGCCCCACACAAGCAACATGTCTTCAAACTTATATTCTCACTCATCCTCATCGCACGGAGGACTAACCTCACTTAAAAAAGTATTCCTTCTCCATGGTACTCTAAAAATACTTATCGAATCTGCTAAAAACCTTCCAAACAAAGACAGGTTCACAAAAAAAATTGGTGACAAGATGGTTGCGAACCTGGGCATACTACAGAGGATGTCAGGCAACACTAGCGACCCCTTTGTAACTGTATCACTCTCACACGGCAATGCCCTAGTTGCCAACACTTGCGTAATAAAAAATTGCGAGGAACCGATTTGGAACCAGCATTTTTGTATCCCTGTTGCTCACAACACAACTGATATTCATTTTACCGTTATGGATAAAGACCAGTTTACGCCTGACGAAGAAATCGGTGTTGTCTTGATTCCTGCAGAGTTGGTCTTCTCTGGCGATAAGATCGAAGACAGTTGTCCACTTCTTGATGTTAATGGTAAAGAGTGCAATCCTGGCGCTGTTTTGAGTTTGTCCGTGCAATACATTCCAGCTACTCTTATATCCGGTTCGATTTATTCAGGGGTGCCAGATGCATATTTTCCGCTTAAGAAAGGTGGTACAATTAAATTGTACCAAGATGCCCATGTGCCTGATGGTTGCTTGCCCGACTTCAAGCTTGACAATGAGATGAATTATAAACATGGAAATTGTTGGAGAGATATATTTGATGCAATAATCCAAGCTAAGCATATTATTTATATCGCGGGTTGGTCTGTTAGTCATATGATTTCCTTGGTTCGAGATGGTGGTAGCGATTCTAGAATCATATTGGGTGATCTTTTGAAACAAAAGGCACAAGAAAAAGTTAGGGTTTTGCTTCTTGTTTGGGATGATTCGACTTCAAAAAGCTTTCATGGGCATACCCTTCAGTTTTGCTTTTAGATTTATTTTGTATAAGCTCCCTTGCATGTATTAATTGTTTTATAATTATTTTCTTAAGATGTCTTATGCAAAATGGAACTGAACCTAATCGTTGAGTATTTTTTATTGAGACATAAGAGGTTACGTGGTCAAACCCCATATGCACCCATGTTAAGTAAAGTTTAAGCAATTTCCATTTCTTTCTTGCAGTTCTTCCACACTTGAGAAACTTAAAAAAAAATGTTTTATAAATTTCTTTTATAGTCAAACGATTGTTTTTGTAAACTCTGTTTGATGTAATTATCACACACACATACATACATATCATATAATATGTACATATATTATATATAAATACATACATACACATTTTTTTGTTTTTCATATATATGTGTGTGCGCGCGCGCACATTTGAATAATATATATTGTTTTTAATTTGGTAGCAGGGTATAATGAAAACCAATGACGAGGCTCTTAAGCATTTCTTCAAGCATTCTTCTGTTCACCTACAACTTTGCAAACGTTCTGCTCAACACGGCCAAAGCAGATTAAAACAACAGGTCATATCTGTTTACTTGAAGAGTTAAAATGCTTATTGTTTGTGAATGAAGAACCAATAAATATATATATATATATATATATATATATATATATATATATATATATATATATATATATATCCCTAATTTTCTATTTACAATTATAGAAAAAAAGAAAAATATATGGAAAAACTAAATCTCTTAAAAGACACCTAAAAAAATCTTGAGTGAGATAAAACCTATCTATTCATTTTGTTCATTTCAAAAATCTTTTAATAGATTAGGGCTGTTTGACAAGTGGAATTAGATTTCAAAATTCAATTTCCTACAAATTTTTTGTTTGACAAACCATTGGAATAAGAATTAAATAATTCTTGAAATTTCTTCTCTATACAATTTCACCCAAATGTAATTCTCTAAAAAAGCTAGAAGTCCAAAATTCCATCATCTCTTTATTATATTATATTATCTTATATTATATTATTTATTTTATATTATATTTTTATTTTATATTATGTTATATTATATTATATTATATTATATTATATTATATTATATTATATTACATTCTACATAATTTCAGATTTTTATAAACAACCAAACAAAAAATTATATTTTTCAGAATTTTATACTTCTAGCATCCAAACTAACTTTAGAACTAATTAATTCAGAATTTTATACCTTTTCATCTTAAAATTCAATTTCACTCTGCTATCCACCGGGCAAAACAGGCCCTAATTACTTTCCTAAAAGGCCCAAACTTAAAAACGCACATATCCTATTCTTCTCTTACAGCTCAAAAAACGCCTAGTGTCTCATTCACACTTTTCGACAGCACATATCCCACTCTTCTCTTACAGCGTCACCATCTTCACTTAACCATCAATCGCCATTATTAACGTCAAGCTTCTTTCTCCCAAGTCTCTGAGCTACGAATCAGAGCTAGTTTGACCTCAAAATATATGTAATATTATTGTTTAACAACCTGTAGGTATTCAATTTATTAAAGAAAGGCAAAAGAATATAGTACAATTTCAGAAATAAACGAAGCTAAAAAATGTGAAAAATGTTTGCTCGTATCAAATAAGTAGATTTGAGATATATTGGCTCTTATGCATTTATTAAAAATGTATATTACATACAACCGGGTTATATTCAGAACCAAATAAATTTGTGAATATATAGTTTTTTTTATTTGTGAATATGATGATGTATATCTCTTACATATCAGGAACTTTTAAGTTAGGTTTAACAAAAATGTTTATTTGTTTTTTTTTCCAAAAAATTTCAGAAAACTCCGTACATCTTTACTCATCATCAGAAGACGGTAATTGTGGACGAAGATGCAGGGAATGGTAAAAGAAAAATAGTTGCATTTGTTGGAGGTCTCGATTTATGCCAAGGCCGGTATGATACTCCAATGCATCCTCTGTTCGAAACTCTTCAGACGGTGCATAAAAATGACTATTGCAATGGCACATTTAAGGTAATATTAATTGACAACTTATAATATTTTTCTACAATAAGCATCATAAAGTGTTGGCGTGTTTTAGATATATTTTACTCTTGGATAATGAAAATGAGATTTCAAATGGTCTCCTAATTTAGTGGTTATTATATTTTTTTTGATAGAAGTGGTTATGCATATATTGGTTGAGATATTATTAGAGGTTCGAAATTCAATTTCCATATAATGCACCTATTAAATGTGTGAACTAAAAATATTTTATCTTTATTTATTATAAATTTAAGGAATGTTCAAAAAAGAAAATGACAATATTGGCCACATTTCAAGTCTTTATCATTCATATGAAAAGAAAATGTTATTATTATAGGAAAGTGATGAACGTGGGCCGAGACAACCATGGCACGACATGCACTCTAAAATCGATGGACCAGCAGCTTATGACGTCTTGGAAATTTTGAGGATCGTTGGAAAATGGGATATAAACTGTTGCATTTTATCAACAAAACTGACGATGATTTATTGCTAGATGTCGACAATTTTTCTGATGAACATGCTTATCTGAGTGATAATCACCCTGAAGCTTGGAATGTCCAGGTAATTTAATAGTCTAAAATTAGTACTTTAGTACTTGTTCTTTTTTCTTATTCTTTGTAATCAATATAAATAAGGTGCTGGGCTGCACGAATTGCATGGATATAAGCTTTTTGTTTGCTTGAATCAATTACTATGTTCTTTCCACACGTAAGATTCTGTTAACATAGGTAATAAACAGTTAGTCTGTAAGCAAATCGTTCATGAAACCACTATTGTTCCCTATTAAACCATAATTGTGCCATTAATTAAAGCTCAAATAACTATTGTTCAATCAAAGCCATATTTATTTTTACTCAAAAAAAAACCATATTTATTGATCATTCAGTTAAGCATAATGGCTCCAGTTTTGTAAATTCAAGTACCTTTATGCAAGCTTCTCTTGGATCATTTGGAAAACTGTTAACAGAATTTGAGTCGATGGACCTGAATACCTAGTTTCTCAAACCAAATATAAAATATTAAACTATCTCCAAAAAAATGAATGAAATTGGAAACAAGAGTAACATATAACCACCAAACATCAAATTTATTTTTTTATTATTATTTTTTTTATTTCTATTTTTTTGCATTCGAACCCGTAGGCAAAAGATAGGTTGGTTGGTTCTTCCTTCAACTGCGATTCACACCAAGACAGAGGTGAGATAATGTACCTTCATGAATCATTTGACTGTTAATCACCAATAAAATGGTAACAATTTCTCTGGTATTATTTGTTTATAAATCAAAAGGATTCATGAGTTATGTTATGTTATGGGTTATATTGTAGGTGCGAATAATCTGTTACCAATTGAAATCGCGCTAAAAATCGCAAACAAAATCAAGGCAAATGAGAGATTTGCAGTTTATGTAGTGATTCCAATGTGGCCAGAGGGTAATCCCACCAAGAGCTTACCGTACCCCAGCGTTCAAAGAATCCTCTATTGGCAGGTTTCTTCATTTTCTTCATTTTCTTCAATATTCCGTTGTTTTAAATATGGGTCTTTAATAGTTTAATTATCATTTTAATTGAAAGAACCTAAATTAGAAAATACAACTGCTGGCTTTGCATACGTATTGCAGAGAAAAACAATACAGATGATGTATCAAATAATATATGAAGCGTTAAAAGAAGCGGGCCTTGAGGATAAGTATAATCCACAAGATTATTTGAATTTCTTCTGCCTTGGTAAACGCGAAACTGATAATCTAGATCGGGGAATGGATGGATTAACAATTCATCAATCAAGTTCTCAGAAAAAAGAAGCAATTTCTCAGGTAAAAGAATGATGTAATCTCTTAAAAACTCTTTCTTTTGCTCATATAAAAATTGGCCGATCATCGGAGTTGTGATTAATTTTCAGGAAAGTGCAAGAAAGAAAAGGAGATTCATGATATATGTTCACTCAAAAGGTATGATCGTGGATGATGAGTACCTCATAATCGGATCGGCGAACATAAACGAACGGTCCATGGATGGATCCAGAGATACTGAGATCGCACTAGGTGCGTATCAACCACAATACACTTGGGAGACAAAGCAGTCTTCTCCTCATGGCCAGGTACCAGATTTTATTCCTAATGAACCCTGAACCCTAAATCCTACAACTTTTTATTCGGTTCCATTTAGATCTATGGATACAGAATGTCGCTATGGGCTGAGCATATCGGATTCACGGAGGATATTTTCGATCGCCCCGAAAGCGTCGAATGTGTTAGGAGTGTACGGGCGGTTGCAGAGGCGAACTGGAGGCAATTTGCAGCGGATGAAACCACAGAGATGAGAGGCCATCTTCTGAAGTACCCTCTGATTGTGAGTCCGAAAGGCAAGGTCGGACCGATACCGAATCAAGAGTCATTTCCTGATGTGGGTGGAGATATTTGCGGTTCTTTTATGCCGATTCAGGAAATGTTTAAGATGCAAGAGAATCTTACTATATAGGATTGTATCTGTTAATTGTCAGTGGATTATTAGTCTCGTGATTCAATCTTAGTTGAAATATATGAGAACAAAGGATTTGGAATCTATCTATAAAAAGAAATTACATATATAATTTAGTGTTCGAGTGAATTGTGATTAAGTGTATATAATATTGTGATTGTTGAAGTAATAACATGAGTTTTTATGTACTTGAAACCTTTTCTTGTTTGTTAGATTATCAATTATAGTTATTGTGATTGTTGAAGTAATAACATGAGTTTTTATGTACTTGAAATCTTTCCTTGTTTGTTAGATTATCAATTACAGTTATTAGACTGCATTCCAAATTCTCTTAGTAATGCTTTAATCCAGACTTCATCCTCTGACAAACAAAATAGATGTGTGAATACACATAACTGCCAACCAACACCTGACTTCATATGTTTGCTAATGTGGCACCCCCATATGGGTTGGCTCCATTGTAGCTCAGTACCGCAAATTCTCTATGCTGCTATTTTGGCATGACCAACCTAATACAGGTTATTATAACACAACGAAATAATTATGACTAGTTATGATTGGTGCGTTTCATTTTCAGTATAAATAAATCAACAAGTTCAATAATGATAGAAAACAAGATGCTAATTTTATTATACAAATAACATAAACAAAATGGTACATTGGTTCGGATATTGGAGGAACTAATTATTGATTTATATATGTCAATATACATGTTAATCTTTAAGCAGATATATTTTATTTTGGAATAAAACTATCTGAGAAATACGAGAAATTCCGGAGCAAAATATGACTAGTAGCGCGTTGCCACTTATCACATCAATTTTCTTTATTTCCAATCTTAGTAATTGACTTTAATTGGACTAGTGAAGAAAATTTGTCAGAGAATTCAAGAAATATATAAAACTGAGAAGTTTGCCATTTTGGAAATAGCTAGGCGGACCAAGTCGCGATTGGTAAGTAAATTTCAATTAAATGAGAGCTCTTTTCTCTTCAATTCCATAGATTTTTTATTTTTTATTTTTGAGACAATCTTACGGTGGATCGAGCCACATGCAAGTATTTTCATTAAGCAGTAAAAAATAGTAGTTAATAATATTACAAAACAATAAGCATTAGTTACCGGTTACAGTGAGAATGCTGAGATTGAAAACTAAAGACTAAAAGAAATAAAGGAGAAAATAAAATAGAAGGTAATAAAAGAAAACAACAATCCAATTAGGAGCTAGTTAGCGAATCGCATGGTTGATCATATTTTCCCAACTTTTCCACTCAGCAAAAGCTCGTAAGCACACTCCATCAGACTCAGCATTGAGATCATTAAATAGTCGGTTGCACCTCTCCTTCCAAATCTCAAACAACAAAAAAGTTCCCGCACCACCCTCCAAATAAAGAGTTGGCACCGGTTTGAATTTGTCCCTGTCATCTTGCAACCCTAAATCTTTTCATTTATTCCAACATTGATTAGCAAATCTACATTCATGAATGATATGAATTAAGTCTTCTCCTTCAATCCGACAAAGAACACACATACTAGGTAAACACCATCCCCTCCGTACTAGAAATTGTTGTGTCGGTAAAATATATTTTCCAATTTTCCATAGAAAAACTCTTAATTTTGGTGGCAGCTTGATTTTCCACATCCTTTCGCAATGAATTCCGTAGATTCGACTCTCATGAACCTTGAAACCATTGCGCCAGTCTCCAAATATTTACGCGCCATAAGCACTTCTAGTTGGTCTACCCCACTTTAACCTCTTTTCGGCAAGTGGAAGCGAGGGACTCCTGCGAGGGATCGGGTGAATGAGACGTTAGAAGATAATATTGTGTAAAACATTTTTTAATTATTAATTTATTTAATTTTCTAAAAAGAGAGACAGATCGGGTCAATTAAAATGTTCTTAGTTTCATTCAAACAATAACTACAAAATATTTGTGAGTTTTGTCAAAAATGTCAAAATTTTAAATGGATTAAACCGCACATGAATGTACCAATTGACTATTTTGCAAATATATTATTGACCTTCTACCACTATAATCTGACTTGTCCACTATGAAGCCAGGTAAAGAGAATACACCATGGAATTAGTTACTCATGTGGCATATTTTCACTGGTTGCTTCTATTGTGTGTATATGCCGCAACTTTTCTGTTTTGATGGTTTTATTTTTGCATGACCAACCTAATAGAGGTTATAATTTTGTTGTGACGGCGACTGATCATCAATCATGATTTTTGTGTTCCCATTTGGTATACATAAATAAACAACCACAATCATGAAAGAAAACAAGATGTTGATTTTGTTACCCAAATAACAAGATACAAAATAATGTGATTATACGTAAGTTCAGATATTGGAGGTACCAATGTTAATTTCATCGTATTGCTTCACATATGCCAATATAATTTTGAATCGTGATGGACATATTGCTAATTGCAATACAGAGCTATCTAGACAACACCTTCACTTCTCGGCTGAGATATGACTCGATACACTTTGCCATTGGACCTAACCAATTTATTCTTCTAGAATCTAATTGATTGATTTTAAATAGGACGTTGATCAAGTGAAACAAATTAAAGATCATATGAATTAAACGGCTTAAAATCTTCATGATGTCATGATATTGACAAGGGTGACAATGTAATCCTGCACATAAGAATATTTTCTGTTATTAAATATATCATAATGTTATATGGTAGTTAATACTTATTTCATATTCAAGCCAAACCTTGTTTATTTGAACTGCTAGTTTATTTAGAACTTATGTAAATTTTAGATTTATCTTTCATTTAGAACTTTATATATAAAAAGACAGACCAGCTAATTCTGTTAGTAATGTTTTAAAATTCCCATACATTCACTCAAACAATACAACATTACTACAAACAATCATCACAAACAAATTAAGCAATCCAATAAGCCATCATACCAATCCAAACACCAGCCAACAAAGTCCCACACTCATAAATCCATACATATAATACCAACCCCATCCATCCCTGAGCCAGGGAAACCACAAACCATTACTACCAAGTCAAACTCCACGCAATAAAACACACACTAAACACACACACACTCAAAACAAACCAACAGAAAACCCTAACCAATCACTCACTACAAGACAAAACCAAACAAACCTAAGCCTCTTCTTCTTGATACTCTTCCTCCTCGTCCTCATACTCCCCTTCTTCATCGGCTGTCGCGTCCTGATACTGCTGATACTCACTGACCAAATCATTCATATTACTCTCAGCCTCAGTAAACTCCATTTCATCCATGCCCTCTCCAGTATACCAATGCAAAAACGCCTTTCTCCTAAACATAGCAGTAAATTGCTCGCTCACTCGTCTAAACATCTCTTGAATGCTCGTCGAGTTCCCGATAAAAGTGCTCGCCATCGAAAGCCCTCTAGGCGGAATATCACAAACACTCGACTTAACATTGTTGGGAATCCATTCAACAAAGTAACTCGAGTTCTTGTTTTGCACATTGATCATCTGCTCATCAACCTCTTTGGTGCTCATTTTGCCTCTGAACATGGCTGAAGCAGTTAAGTACCGGCCATGGCGAGGGTCAGCAGCACACATCATGTTTTTAGAATCCCACATTTGTTGGGTTAATTCAGGGACGGTTAAAGCGCGGTATTGTTGAGACCCACGTGAGGTCAGAGGGGCGAAACCGACCATGAAAAAGTGGAGCCTTGGGAATGGGATGAGATTCACCGCGAGTTTACGGAGGTCTGAGTTGAGTTGACCTGGGAACCTGAGACAGCAGGTCACTCCAGACATGGTCGCAGAAATCAAATGGTTCAAATCTCCAACTGCAAAAAAGAATAAAAAAGTATATATATTGAGTTAGTAAAAAGGTATATTGAGTTAACTAAAAGGTATATTGAGTTAATTAAAGGGTATATTGAGATGAATTTATTTTTAATTACAGCTTAGGGTGGTGAGTTTTAGCGTGCAAAAAGAACAAAAATGAATATATTGAGCTAACAAAAAGGTAATAAAAAGATATACTGAGTAAATTAAAAGGTATATTGAGTTAATTTCTTATTTTTTGCTTACAGCTCGGGGTGGTGAGTTTGAGGGTGCGGAAGCAAATGTCATAGAGCGCCTCATTATCCAGCACCATGCATTCGTCGGCGTTTTCGACGAGCTGGTGGACCGAGAGGGTCGCGTTGTAAGGCTCGACGACCGTGTCCGAAACCTTGGGGGACGGGAAGACCGAGAAGGTGAGCATCATTCGGTCGGGATATTCCTCTCTGATTTTGGAGATGAGAAGGGTTCCCATTCCGGATCCGGTTCCTCCTCCCAGAGAGTGACACACCTGGAAACCTGATGAGAGAAAAGAAAAGGAGATGAGTGTTTGTGTTGTGAATGTACAACGGAAGGATGAAATGGTGATTGAAAGATTGAAATTGTAAGAGGAGAATGAGAGCAAGGAAATAATACCTTGATTTTCAAGTTTTTTTAAATAATGATTTAAATTGTAAATAATGATTTTTAAATAATGATTTTTAAATAATAATTTAAAAATGATGATTTAAATGTAAGAGATGATTTAAAAATGATGATTTTTAAATACCTTGAAGGCAGTCGCAATTCTCAGCCTCCTTTCTCACAACATCCAACACAGAGTCGATCAGCTCGGCACCCTCAGTGTAATGCCCTTTGGCCCAGTTGTTCCCAGCTCCGGACTGGCCGAACACAAAATTGTCGGGTCTGAAGATCTGGCCGTAGGGCCCGGTCCTGACGCTGTCCATGGTGCCCGGCTCGAGATCCATGAGGACGGCGCGGGGCACGAAGCGGCCGCACGAGGCCTCGTTGTAGTACACGTTGACCCGCTCGAGCTGGAGCTCTGAGTTGCCGGTGTATCGGCCGGTTGAGTCGATGCCGTGCTCGTCGCAGACGACCTCCCAAAATTTGGCTCCGATTTGGTTGCCGCATTGTCCGCCCTGTATGTGCAGGATCTCTCTCATCTTGTTGTTTTGGTTTGGTAAATCTGGAAGCAAAAGATGTTTTATATTAGTTTAGAGGTATTTGATTGATTATATTGAGGACTGATTAACTGTTTAGACTAAGATCATAATAGATCTAGATCTGAATACACTAAAATCACTGGATATGTTACAGATCGGACAAATAGTGAGTGATTCAGATTAAAATAAAATTAAAATGCAAGCATAATGATGGAGAAGGAATGATTTTTGCAGTAGATCAAACTAGAATTACAGATCTGTGTGTTCAGTACTATAAGATTGATGAAGTTTTTCAGAAAAATAAGCTATTTCAACACACTAAAAACATCAATACAATGAAGACAATCTGCAAACGAGACAAAAATATCAGATCTACAAAACAGACACTAAGAACAGCCTACGCTATTACAAAAAAAAAATTCCACTCTAAAAACATCAAATGCTCGCTCCAAACCAAAAAAAGTCGAGTTCCAAACCTAGATCTAACTACAAATGCAACCAACCACAATTCTACTTTACAAAACCAAAACCCGTCCTAAAATCCTACAATTCGAAACCTCGAATTAAAATTCGTTCAGATCTGGAAACCGCACCTTTGGGAAATTTGAATCCACGAAGCCAACGGAGGCGAGTGACTACCGTCTGTACTGACTACTGAGCAGCAGAGTGAGGGAACGTTATATAGAGTGACAGTGTGAATCGACGGCTGATGTTCAATCCCTCCAATTGTTTGAAACGCATCTCACCGTCCGTTCAAAAGTGCCGTCGGTCCGAGTATTTTATTTTTAAATTAATTGACGAAACTACCCCTGGATAATTTTACTTGTTTTGTATTAATCACTGTGATACAATACAGTATTGTTTTTTTTAAATGTTTGAACTTGAATCGACGAAATTATTACCCTTTTAGTAGCCGTTAAATGTAACGGCGTTTGTTTTCTGTTGTTCTGTATTTGTAGAGGACCGGAGATGTTTGTTATTTGTTTATTTTGTGAAAAGGGCTGTACTGTACTGAATTTCTTGATCAGTCAAAATCATCTGGCAAGATCAATTGACTAACGAGATAGAAAAAAGCGCCTCACATGCCTCACTGCATGTCATGTTCCAAGATCTATATAGCATGGGCTGTCCCCTTGTTAATTAATTTCATCTTTTGTCTATTTCTGTTTCATTCATGTGCCCTCGAATTAAATTACCATTCAATTCAACATTTTGGTATATCAAAATATGTAATCAATAAATGTTAGCTTTTTCAGATAAAGGATCATTGATGTTGATATTTTGAAACCCCACTGGCCACCACCTTCCTTTGAACTTGAGCAAAACCCACACTACTTCTTATCTAATGCATAGCGTAAAATTCAATTCTCACCTATATTAAAAAGAGGAAAAGAAAAAAGGAAAAAGAAAATCAGTTCTGTATAAAAGTGCTGCAGCTCACGTGCAAGCAGATGAGATAGATCTGAAACAAAACAAACAATGATAACCTGTCAACTGTCATGCTGCTTACATTCCAATTCTAACATGGGCTTATTTAAATGAACACAAAGCCCATTAATTTCATCTTTTTTCATCTCAAATAAGCCCAGTAAGTTCATAATTTCATCTTTATAAAGCCCACTAACTTCACATTCCTCTCTCTCTTTTCTCAAACCAAAATCTCTTTCAGTTTGACTCTTTAGAAGAAAAAGAGACTAGCTTTACTAGTGCACACAACAACACTGCAGAAGAGAGGAAAGGAAACAGTGAGAGAGAGAGAGAGATGGCGCAGGTGGCGGATGAGGTGCAGACGGGGAGGTTGTTCAGAATAAGGAAGACGGTGATGCAGATGCTGAGGGACAGGAGCTACCTCGTGCTCGACTCTGAGGTCAACATGAGCCGCCGAGACTTCGTCAACCGGTTCGGCGAGCCGGTCCACCGTGATGATATGACCATCAACAAGTCCCGCAAGAACGATCCCTCCGATCAAGTAATTCAGTAAATTTATTCAATTTTGATATTGAATTTGTTGGTTGATCCAGATTCGTAATTTGCTTCCGATCTGGATTCTGGATTGCGATATTTTATCTCCGATCAAGTAATTTCGCTCATCTTATTTGTAATTTTCAATTTGGTTGATGATTGATTGTTAATTTCCCATCCATTGATTCTTAACTCTGATCGTTTTGATCCAAATCATGAGATCTAACTAACGGATAGAGTTGAAATTTTCTTTTTTAATATCTCAATTCTGTCGATCTTTTGATTGTGCTTGTCCAGATCTACGTGTTCTTCCCCAATGATGATAAAGTCGGGATGAAACACATCAAAAAATACGTGGAACAAATGAAAAATGCAAACGTATCACGATCTATGCTAGTCGTTCAACAGAACTTAACTCCGTTCGCAAAAGCTTTCCTCCTAGAATTATCTCCCAAAATGAATCTGGAAGTTTTCCTGGTAGTTCGAACATAATTAATTCAGCATTCAATTGATTTTACATTTGCGTATTTAAATTTTGAATTTGGAATTTGAATAGGAGGCAGAGCTGCTGATAAATATAAAAGATCATGTTTTAGTGGCAGAGCATCAGTTGCTCACAAAAGAAGAGAAAAAGACTTTGCTGGAGCGATACACTCTAAAAGAAACACAGGTTTTATTATATTAACTTTCGTTTATGTTTATAAATTAATCCGTATATATTCTTAGTTCTTTTATGATTGGTTTTGTTTATATGACAGTTACCGAGAATTCAAATAACCGACCCTGTTGCGCGATATTACGGTCTTACGAGGGGCCAAGTTGTAAAAATCATTCGTCCGAGCGAAACTGCAGGAAGATACGTTACGTACAGATATTGCGTATGAACTGTGAATTAAATTTCACAGGTATTTATTTGCGTAAACTGTACGCACATATATTTGTTGTATTTTGCAAGTGTTTATTTCTGTACGCAGTATAATTTAAACAGCGCATATATTTGTTATAATTGTAATTGTAACATATTATTGCTACAGCAATAAGCTGTGTGAGACAGTTGAATCCATATGAAATATGGATTGATCAAAATGAATAATTGTATAAGTTGTAACTTAATCAATAAAGGATCATTGTTTTTACTTTTTAGGCTCATTTTGTTTTTGTTTCTGAGCAATTTTATGCTCCATTTAAACTATTCAATGTACTGGCACAGAAAGGACTGTTGTATGCTATTAAGGTAATATGGTTAAAGGCTTAAAGCTCAATTAAGCCACAATATTAAGCTAAACAAAAATTTTACAAACTATACTACATACCTATCAGATAGCAATGATAATTATTTCTTATAGGTATTGTTGAGAATGATTAATAACTATAATTCCATTTTAGCATTAAATTATAGCTATTGATCATTCTCAATGATACTAAGCAATGATTATACTTTTCTATCAAATATCAATATTACTATTTTAATGTCAATTTTGCATGATTAATAACTATAATTTATTTTCAGCATGAATTTATAGTTATTAATCATTCTCAATGATACTATAAGCGATGATTATACTTTTCATTACTACTACTATTTTTATGTCAATTTTGCGCACTTATATTACAGTCATTATCATACAGAGTATAATAAGGCCCCACTCTACAATACGGTTGCAAAGGAAGAAAAGGACATATCTCAAAATATAATTGAACACAAGTTATGATAGTTAACGAATCAATGGTTGGGTTGGGAATCAGAACTTTGCAATGGCCAAATCAAATTCCGTAGACTAATTGCACACGGATTCTATTTCTAGCCGAAAGTAGATCATGTTGTTTTCTTTTCTCTTCAAAAATAAATTAGAATTTTAATCCATGGAAAATCCAAAAGACCAACATTGGATAAATTTAGAATGAACCCGCCGTTAAAAAAACGTACATGTCAGCCTCTCAAGTGGGCAAAACTGATAGGGGTTTAATGAAGAGTTCCAGGACCAGGAAGATATTATGAGAGGAGAATTAATTAAAATCTCCTGAGATGTAAGTGATAATGTTAGTGTTCATAGTAAAATGTACACAGAAGTATCTATGATAGAATATTTCATTGCCTGATAGATATTTTTGTGTTTTTATATATGTAATATTTCTGTATTTTATATAATATAGACTTTCAATATTATAAAATGAGACTAACTAGATTGTATGAATTTCACGAGAAAAATATTGAAGAATCAATTAATTAAGGACGATATGTTTTATGGATCATATGATATTGAAAAGTAATAAAATAAGATCTTATTCATCATTACAAAAATATAACTTAAAAAATATAAAATATGAAATAAATAATTTTGTATGAAATAATTAACTGTTAATACTAATAGTAATTACAGTTTTGAGAAGTGTAAGAATAAAATATTTCCTAAACTTTCAGCGATATGCCTTGGTTTCCTCATGGGAAAGAAGAAAGTTGATATTATAAAGTGAGTATAAATGTTTATGTGCATTGTCTCGGGGAGGATAGTTTCGTATATTTTGATTATTCTATAATTCTTAATTAAGAAATAAATTATAAAATATTCAAAATAAACTCGAACCATCGGCTTTCGGACGATGCATATAAGCATTTATATATGCACCGCATAATATCAACTTTTTTCATTCCACGAGGAAATCAAACCAAATCATTCAAGAGATAAAAAAAATGTTTGTTTTGAATATTTTATAATTATATAATTAAAAATAGAAATTAAAGCCACCTCATCCTTTACTAAGTTGGATATTATCAAAATAAGATATATGCAACCTGAAAAATATCTAAATTGCATTTCAATTTATAGAAATTAAAATAATAATTAAATAAAAAATAAAATAAAATAAAAGAAAATAAATTATGAAGTTGAATTGAAATTGAAAGAAACAATTTTGAGGGTCCTAGACGTCTGGACCTGGTTATTAATTTTAAAAAAAGTGTATACTTTTACTTTTTAGAAATCTTCCATTAGAGAAGTGTTATTCTGAGCGTTGATTTTAGATATTGAGAGTTGTAGCATTTAATGCCGCATATTTCACCTATTTTATCCTTGTCATGAATGGTCTTTTACTTAATTTTTTTGGTTATTTCTATTATACCCTTAACTCAATGAGATGTACTTTTTTCAGCGGAGTAAATAAACAAGGAAACTTTATGAAAGCCACCTAACTTCTTTATATATTTTAATAAATTTTCTGTAAAGTAGATTATATTTTTATTCTTCCCATATATGTGTTAAATTTAATTATTCCACCCAAAAGATATTTCTTGAACAAAATATGCTCATAAAGTTTCTATCATATTTTATTCAAACACCCAAAATAATAAACAAAAAAGAATATTATATTTTACATGAAATATTAATAAAATAGTAATAAATAAATACATAAATAATATTTCATATAAAATAAATCATAATATACAAAATAAAAGAGAAAAAATATTTTATGTAATATAATATTATAAATAAAATAATGACCCTAAACTAGTATCATAAAATATAGTCAAATCATATAGTGAAATATTGTTGAGAAAAAATAACCAACCTTTTATTCAACTGAATTTAATAAATAAAAGAAAAAATAATATTTATCGACATGATATTTCCGATATTATTTTGACAATATTTTATGATATTATTTTAGAAGATATTATTTTATTTTACATAAATAATTCTCTTCTCTTTTACATGAATTATGATTTATTTGACGTAAAAAATCATTTTTATTTATTTATTACGATTTTAATTATATTTTATTCTCTTTCATTTCACGTAAATTATAATTTTTTTATTTATTACTTTTTTGAATAAGAAATAAAATAAACTTCATGAGAGTATTTTGATCCAAATAACATTTGTTGGATTTAATAAAAATATTCGGGAGATTTAGGATTTTTTTTTTTTGGAAAATTTATCTTTCCTAAGGATGTTGAAGTTTCTAACGTACTCTTTTGCTTTGAATTGACTTATAGTCAAGAACATAATAGGAATAATAAAAGTAAAATAAATAACAATTATGGCTAAGAATAAATTGAGTAAAATATGAGGCATTAAATACAGTTGCGCTCAATGCTTAAAGAGTGCCAAGAGAATAGCTTTAGTTTTCATTATGTGTAGCTTTAGTTTTCATATAGCAAAACTGGTATAAAAATCCGAATTTAAAACGGGCTGTAAAATCTCGTTTAAGGTCCCCCGGTTCAAACTCTCATGATAAAAATACTCTCCAGTTTTAACGAGCCGTAGAACTCCATTTTTATTTTTTTTTGAGAAAATTTGGAGAGAGTTAAAAATCCTTCTTCCAAACGTAAAACTTCCATATATATATATATTTATTTATTTTTTTTCTGTTTTTTACAACCTAATTTTCTAATATATACAATCCGATTTCTAATATATTTTTTTACAAGCCGCACAAGGCACAACTCCATTTATTTTGTACAACCCGATTTCTACAAAATATCTCTCAAGTTAATTTTTTATTGGAGAGAAGCAAAGAGCATTGCACGATTCTAAGGTTTCTTTATTAAATTCGTTTTTTCATCTTTTATTTTCCTTTTTAATTTTTGTGCGCTTCGCTTTCCCCTCTTTGCTTTCAAATGCGCCGTCCGGATTCACTATACTATATATTTAGACGATTTCCAAAAATAATTCAAAATCTGCAAAACGACAGCCGCAAAGCTGTTCTCTATCTTTGTCTGAATCAATCGATTTGAATTATTTGTCCATATTTTGCACTGGTGTAGTTGGAGAGATTTCAGTTTTTGGGATTAGTGTTATTCTGTAAGGTGAGTGTTTCTTCATGATTAGTATTTTTTTTTTGGTTTTAAATTTTGATTTTTGTTGATTTTAGTGGGATATTTTTCATGTCAAAGTCTTACTACCTTTCTTAACTATTTTAGTAGAAAAAGTTCAATTTTTCGTTGTTTATTCTGTTTCAGTTCCTTAATTAATAAAGGCGATATACTACTGTTATCAGTTGAAATTCACTTAATCCAATTCAATTACTTTATAACTTACATTTGAAATTTTCAATAAAGAAGAAACTTCCACTGAATTAACTAAATCACTGTATCTTTATGTCAATCTTTTTCAGCAAAATCCATCGTGAATCAGAACAAGCAATGACTAGAGTGATTCACGACTCAGGAGAAACAACCCAAAACGAATCTGTCGACATGGTTTCATCAGACGTGAATTTCCCCAAAGGGAAATTTCCAGATTACAAAATCGGCCCCAAAAATTCAATAATCGAACCGTCAGAATCCCCAAAGATCGTGCCTTTGAAGGAAATTGTCGCGAAAGAAACAGCTCAGTTGCTCCAGCAGCAAAAACGGCTCTCAGTTAGAGATTTGAGAGAGAAGTTTGAAAAAGGACTCACTGGAGTACATAAGTTATCTGAAGAGGTATTTAATTTTTTGTATATTTTAAATTAAAATTGAATGTTTTTACCATTTATTGAGTTTTTTGATTTGATTCAGGCGAAAAAGAGGGAAATTGCGTCATTGGATAGACAAGTTTTATTAAAGAAATTAAGAGATTTATTGGATTCTTTAAGAGGCCGTGTAGCGGGTCGAAACAGAGATGAAACTGAAGAAGCAATCTCATTGGTTAGAATTTTATTTCTCATTTCAAATTAGTTAATTATTTTATTTATTTATTTTTTTGTTTTTTTAAAGGTGGAAGCTTTAGCGGTTCAATTAACACAAAGAGAAGGGGAACTGATTCATGAAAAAGCCGAAGTGAAAAAACTCGCCAATTTCCTTAAACAGGCACGCAAAAATTTAATAAAATCAAATAAATATTTTGAAAGTACATAATATTAATTACATTATTACTTATTTATATTTTAGGCAACTGAAGATGCGAAAAAAGTGGTGCTAGAAGAAAGAGAGCTTGCAATAAATGAAATAGAAAAAGCCAAAAAAGCTATAGAGAGAGTTGAAAAAGCCTGGCTTGAATATGAAATTTCTAACAATCATAAGGACCAAAATGTAATTATTATTTTTATAAAGGATTTTATTTACATTTTATGTGTGGTTTATATTTATTTCTATATTTTTCTAGGAATTTGAGGAATTACAAAATGAGGTGAGAGAGGCAAGAAGAATCAAAATGCTTCACCAGCCTAGCAAGGTAATTAAATATTTTTAATTTCATTTAGTTTTGGTTATTAAATATACATTTTCAAAATTTAGATATGTTTGTAATTTTTTTTAAATTTAGGTTATGGATATGGAATTTGAACTGCAAGCATTGCGCGCATTAGTTTTTGAAAAATCCCAACTTTGCACTCAACTAAAAAAAGAGGTGAATTATTTAAATCATATTTTACCTTTTTCATCTTTTTTATTCCTAAATTTTTTAAATACTATTTTATTTATTTTTGTTGTGTCTAGCTGGATATGATAAAAACGATTGAAGAAACAAAGTCGAGTATTTTTGAAATTCAGGGCGATGCAATTCTTGGATCGAGTTTAAGCATTGTTTGTCAACCTGAATTAATTAAAGATTTTTCAAATTGTGCTGTACAGTGGTACCGTTTGAAATCTCAACAAAATAATAGAGAATTAATAAATGGTATATTGCTTTATTTTTAAATTTTTTATTTTAATTCCTCTCTTTTTAGGAAAAAAATATTATTTATTTATATATTTTATTTATTTTTTGTTTAGGGGCGACAAAAACAATATATGCACCTGAACCGTTTGATGTGGGGAAAATATTACAAGCAGAAATTATTTTTAGAGATGAAAAAGCTATGGTTTGTACAGCTGGACCGATAAATTCAGGTATAATATAATATTATATAAAAAAATAAGAAAGAAATTATTTATGCATCTAAAAAGTCAATTTTTTTTGTTATTTAGTTACTTTCAAGTATATATATAGATTTACGTAATTATTACTTAACCGAAGCTATTGTTTAATTAATTACAGCTCCTGGCTTGGAAAATTATGTGGAGTCCCTTTATAAACGATCAGACACTGAGTTCACTGTATGTTTATTTGTTTATTAATTAATTAATTAAATAATATATTTATGAACTAATTTTTTTATTTTTGGGCTGGGCCTCTGACCTACTTTAAATAATTCATATCAATACCTTACAATTTATTTTTTGATGGATTCTTCTTATTTTAGAATTCTTTAATTATTTTATCAGGTATCGGTGGCCCAAATGAACGGAAATGATTTCGCATCGAGATCCGTGCACGTATTTCACGTGGGAAGACTCAGAATGAAACTGAGAAAAGGAAGAAGTACAAAAGCTAAGGAGTCTTACTCCAATTCCATGCAGGTAAATATTCAAGTAATTAAATACTTAAATATTATTTTATATTTACAATGTTTGTTTAATATAATTTTGACTTTTATTAATTTTTTTATCAGATTTGTGGGTCGAGAGGAGCGGGCAACATGGCGAGCAAATCTCTATTTTGGCAGCCTAAAAAAGGATTGAGTTTTAACTTAGTTTTTGAAACGGAGAGAGAAAGAAATGCTGCTGTGATTCTCGCGAGAAAATACGCTTCAGATTGTAATGTAAGTTTATATTTATAATAATATATAATATTGTTAATAATATATTTATTTATAATAATATATAATATTAGTCGCTGGTGAATAATCGTGAATGATATTTTTGTTTTCAGATGATGCTTGTGGGCCCAGGTGATCAGCCTTCAACCAGATGAGAATTATTATAAGAATACATATTTTATTAATGTATTATTTATTATGTATAGTGAATATGTGAAATTATGTAATTGTTTGTTTCTAGTTAGTTATTATTTTAATTTGTGTCCATGTTTTACTCAAATAAAGTTGAGTTTGTATTTTTATGAGGCTGTGTTGTGCTTTTAAAATAAAGTAAAAAATCAATAATGGGCCTGAAATGATCGCCAAACAAATGTGAGACGCAAATACCAAATTAGTGCTTATTTAAGAAGCCCAAATTACATTTCATGTAAATTTAGAAGTAATATTACTTTTACAAATTAAAAAAAAAAACAAATTTGAAAAAGAACTACTCTTGCCTTGTTAAACAAACGGCATTTTAGGAATTAGGAAGTAAAAATGCTATTTCTGTTTCCTAATTCATAGGTGAAGGGTTTGAATCTCGCGTCTAGCATGATTGATTTAAAAATTTAGGTAAAGACATATGAGGCCACCTAAAAGAGTACAAACATTAAGCGTCGCTTGTAGTTCTCCCTAAAAAAAATGTTATTTCTGTTATAAAAAAGACAATTTTATTCACAACTTAAAAAATAAAATCAATTTGAAAAACTACTCAGGCCTGCGCCTGATTAGAAGGAAACAAACGGCAGTATACAATACAGCAGTATCCAAATTAAACATTACATGTGTACTTGAAGTAAATTTGAGTAAAAATGTTCAGTAGTTTACTTTTATTACTCAACGCCTTTACAGACGCTCCAAAGCACCGCCAAAAAAAAAGCTGACATATTATTCTCCTGATTTCCTACACCCACATCTCTGTATCCAACAATGTCTCAACCTATCATTAAATACAATAAACAATCCACAACAACAATCCCTGCTCAGTAAATTCCCTTAATTAACCAAACCATTTCAAATTAATCAGCTAAAAATCTTTCCATAATTACTAATCCCCTCCCAACGGCTCTATTCCATCTAATTAAACAAATCAAAATCACCAAATCTCGCTGAGATAATCTCAGCCGTTGATCATCCTTCCCGACCGTTCGTTTTGAAAAAATGTGACCGTTGGAGAGAAAAGGAAGGTCCTACCTTTCATTTGGTTATAAAAAAGAGACCCTACCCATTCATTTGGGGCAGAAACTCAGAAATCCTCAGAAAACAAACCCTAAGTTAGAAAGAGAGAATTTGATTCGTGAAGCGTGGCTGAGAGTAATTTAGAGAGAGAAGGGGAGGGGGAAGCGAGAGGAGCAGCTCAGATTTTCTCGTTTTTGTCTACAGTTTTCACGAATTTCTTTGGACGAGTTCAGGAAGAGGAAGAAGAGGAATCCATGGCGACCAGGCAGCAACCGGCTGAGCAACAGAGAGGTCCGTAGTGAATTCTTTGAACTTGTTATCATCTGTTTTTTCTTTGATTTTTGTATGCGTTCTTTCAGATCCTTTTGGATTGGTTTTTTGGCTTGATTTCTTTGGGTGTTTTGTTGTTTATTTTGTAGTTACTGATCTGATTTTCTCAAATCCGCTTTTTATTTGCATTTCAAGTCGGCGTTTCATAGATCCACGCAGTTCTTGATCTTCTTGATTTTCTTTAGTTTTTACAAACAAGATCTTGATAAAAAAAAAAAAATCGTTTCAAACCAGTTCTTGGTCTTTCTTGCTTGTCTTCTCTTTTACAAAAGAAACCACGCAATTTTTCAGATCTGACCCTGATTTATTTTATTTTACAGCAGCAGCTCCTCGCAGGATCCGCACGGCTTTGGGCGATATTGGCAATAAGGTTGCCGCCCCAATCATTCCTCAAGGGTATTAATTTACAAACAGATTTAATCTTTTCAATTTCTTACTTGATTTTTGTTTGATTTTTGCATTTCTAATATGTCTTCTTTCTCTCTCGTGCAGGAAAGAGATCAATCGCCCAATCACAAGGTGGGTTTTCTAAAGAAGATTTACTCATTTTCTTTTTTGAAATTTCAATTATTTTTTGTTTAGATCTGTGAATTGATTATTGTTTTACCTATTTGTTTCTTCAAGCAGGAGCTTTGGTGCAAAACTAATCGCTGATGCTCAGGCTAAAGTCCAAGCTCCCGGTCCTGTAAGTAAAAAAATTTCAATTTTCAGAAAATTTTTCATTATTTTATATTAATAAATTGATTTTTTTTTATGCAGAGACCTGTGAAGCTTCCACCATCTAAAACTGACGCACTGAAACCTGTTGCCAAAAAGCCTGTTAATGTTTCAAAACCTGTTCAGATTCAAGCGGCTAAACAGAAGGAAGTGATAGAAATAACCTCCAGTTCTAGGAAAACAAAGGCCAAAAAGCGCGAGGTTCACTCTCTCACCTCTGTTCTTTCTGCTCGCAGCAAGGTGATTTTTCATACAAACCCTTTTATTATATTTTATTCTGTCATAAAAATGTGTAATTTGTCTAAAATTACTGTTCTTTTCAGGCCGCATCTGGAATTTCTGTAAAGCCGCAGCGACAAATTGACGAGATAGATTTACCAGATGTGCACAATCAATTCGCTGTTGTGGAGTACATCGACGACCTCTACAAGTTCTACAAAGAACAAGAACAAGAGGTAATTAATTAAATAATTCATTCACTAATTAATAGAAATTCTATTATTTTTCATTAGTTATTTCAGTTAATAACATACTTATATTTTATTACAAAGAACAAGAACAGGAGGCATTAATTAACTGATCAATAATTCACACTAAATATTTATTAGAAAGAAAGTAGTTTATTTACTTAAATCAGTACTTACTTTAAATAATGAATTACCATAATTTTGTTATTTTTTATGCAGAGTTTGTACCGGGCTGTGGAGTACATGCCGAGTCAGCATGAGATGAACCCAAAGATGCGGGCGATTCTGGCGGACTGGATGATCGAGGTGCACCACAAATTTGAGCTTATGCCGGAAACCTTGTACCTGACTTTGTCGGTGATTGACCGCTACCTGTCCTTGGATTTGGTGCCCAGACGGCAGCTCCAGCTCGTCGGAATCGCCGCCATGCTCATCTCCTGCAAGTACGAGGAGATCTGGGCCCCCGAGGTATAAACAAAACACTAATTAATTATATAATAATATTAAATTAAACGGAGTTCAATTAATCAAATAATAACAATATTGAATTAATGGTGCAGGTGAATGATTTCATTCATATATCTGACAACGCGTACACAAGGGAGCAGATTCTCGCCAAGGAGAAGGAGATCCTGGACAAGCTCGGCTGGTACCTCACAATCCCCACTCCATACATGTTCCTGGTCAGATTCATCAAGGCCGCCAAGGCCGACAAACAGGTCAGTAGTCAATAATATCACTCAATTAATAATTCTTGTCACTCAATTAATAATTCTATTTGTTTGTTTTTGAATAGTTGGAGCACATGATATACTTTTACGCGGAGCTGGGGATCATGCAGTACTCCACCGTGAAGTATCCGGCTTCTCTACTCGCCGCTTCTGCCGTATATGCTGCTCGGTCGACTCTCAAGAAGACTCTTATTTGGACCGAGACGCTCATCCGCCATACTGGCTACACGGAGTCTGACCTGCAGTAAGTCACAAAAACAAATCAATAATACTGAACAAGTATTGAATTAATAATTAATCTTTTTTTGTCAATTTTGAAGGGAGTGCGTGAAGATCATGGCCAGCTGTCACTTTGAGGCGCCAGAGAGCAAACTGAAGATCGCATACAAGAAGTACAGTCAAGAGCAGTTTGGAGGCGTGGCCAAATTTCAGCTTTCGTCAGATTTGATGAACTTGATATGTGGGGCTTCTGTTTGAAAAATTAGGGTTTTGATGTGAAGTTTATTTGGGTTTGGATTGGATTTGTGAGGGTTTGACTGAACAGCTATTTGCTGTTTTTATCTTAGGCTTAGTAGGGTTAATAATAAATCATAAAAGTGTGATTGGGTTTTTTTGTATTAGGGTTGGCTTGAAGTCTTTTTAATCGTTGTGATAAAAAGAATCTGAATTGTTTTGTGTATTGAATTCGTTTTATTCATTTGTTAAAGAGTTTGTAAGAAATTGAAGCATTAATGTGTTATTTAGTTTTATTCATGTGTGTGATTTAGTTTGAAACTCTTTAAATGATTTCTCGAAATTTTTGCTGTTTGTGTTTTGAATAATTCATTCATACTTTGAATGAATGAATTCTCGAAAAATTTTCTAGCCTTACAAGATTAGTTCTGACACTTTTTCTAAGTATGAAACTAAGTTCTAAAAATCAAGTACCTGGATTTGCAGGACTGGAATTTTTTTCTCCTAAAATTGAAAAGTGTACTGACTAATCTGGAACACAAAACAAGCAGAATTAAGAAAGTTTAAAATCAAGTAGAATTCAGGAAAAATCAAATTGAAACGAGAATTAAAAATTATACCTTTGCAAAATAAAAACGTTGATTATTGAACAAAAAGAAGGAAATAGAAGTTGTTGAGAGAGAGGGAGAGAGAGCGAGAGCGAGAGAGAGAATGAGTTGTAGTGAAGCCGTGGAGAAGGTGGGGTTTGATTCGAAATATAACCGTAGCAAAATTCGACCGTTTTGTTCATGTATTATTCGGGCCGTTCATTAGGCTATTAGTTAATTATCTGTAAAAACTCTTTTGGGCTTCTTCAAAATCCTATCTAACCAAACTCCTTAATTAGACAATAATGAGATCTCTCTCAAGATTAGCGCTTAAAGGATTCGATCTGATTATGCTCTCGTTTTTTTTTTTTTGCCCCTTTTTGCGATTCTCAGTTTGATGATGCAGCTTGGATTGGGGCAAAAAGGGGGGAATTTTAATATGGGGATATAAGAGGCCTAAAGAGTTTTTACATATGGTCAGTCATTGGAAAAGGTATGAATACGATTGCAAAATCCATAGGTATTGGTATATTGTGGTACTTGTTTCCCTCAGTTAATCCAATGTAAGCTTCAATTTATTCGTTTTTCATCCGATAACATTATTATATATTGGTATCTTTCAAATGGCTGGCTATTAGACCAATGAGATGAAAGTTCAATTTATATCGAAATACTCATCAATCCAATATGATTAAATCTCCATGGTAAAAACGCAAATGGCTAGAAGGATAGAAGTTTTTTCTTCTTTTCCGTTTTTTAGTTGTAAGTCTGGGGTATAAAAATGTAAATGCAACGCTTCTTATTAATAGAAAGCAACAATAAGTGATCGTCTATTGCGTATTCTTCAAAAAAAAAAAAAAAAAAAAAAACCGCAACTGGTGTGAAAACTTTGTTCGTTGAGTTGTAAAGACTATTATGCATGATCATGAAAGAGAGAGGCATAAATGAAATGATCTAATATCTTGTTAAATTTAGTTATATTATTGTAATTATATTTTCTGCGTGAAACAACAAAGTATAGATTTTGACAAACATGAACATAACAATATGTGGTACTAAGAAGGTACAACTACTACAGCTATCTTGTGGTTTCTTCGGTTTTAGTAGGGTTATCTTCAAATTATATGAATAAGCCTGAACTCTACTTCTCTAATGTACTAAATATAACAATATCATACTTTCCAATTTTTCTTTTAGTTAAGATTACTTGTCATATGAAGCACAGAACAGAAGCAGTACCCATATTGATATGTTATCAGTTTAAACTCTAACCTTTGATCAAAACAAGTTCAAACGTTCGTTAGTCTTTCATCCTCTCAGTTATTTGTTCAAATCTTTTGGGCTTTTTGGCTTGTTCAAATCCTTCTAACTAACCTCCTTAATTAGTCAATAATGAGCTCAGATTAGATATGCCTCAAGATTTGCGCTCCAAGGATTAGGTAGTAATTAGGATCTCCAGATCTTGTCTCTGTACTCCTTTTAGCGACTCTCAGCTTGAATTGGGGCAAAAAAAGGAGATTTTTAATTTGGATAATTAAGAGGCCAAAACTTTTGTTACAGATAATTAAACAGCCAGTCATTAGAAAAGGTAGATTGCAAGATCCTTTTTTTCGTTTTAAATGGCTGTGATTAGGTATTGGTATATGGTTCCCCTCATTGCCCAAACGGCCAAACCAAAGTATGATTCAATTTGGGCAATTAAACCTCAATTTAATCTAGCTGTATATCAATTAGCCCTGAATTATAGAATTATGAGGGATAATTAAAGCTGGAATCTTTATTTAATATACTTGATCTTAGAAGGGGCAAATTGGAGGGTCTGAGATTTTGAAAGGATGGACCTGCAGGAACAATGCTTTGTTTGAACCTTTTAAATGGTTTTTTATTAAGTTGTTGCAATTTCAATTGGTATGTACCAGCACACAAGGTCAATCTTCTCAATAAATAATATTTTGCAATCATAATTTTGATTCATGCCTGAGTTAAGATAATGCAGACTCAGTTTTACCCATTTATGAACACAATAAGCCTAGTACTTCCAACTAAGTATAATTTAAAGATGATAGATATATAACTAGGGATTGATTTAAAGATGATAGATATATAACTAGGGATTTTTACTGTTGCAAATTTCAAGTTCTACAAAAAAACACGAGCCAATACAAATTTAGGCTATGTGATATAATTTTTTTTTTCAGATAAGTACGTCATAAGCAAATATTGTTTGTTATTCACACAACACAACTACTTTTCAAAAAATAAATATTATTTTTTCATGCCATTCTATTTCCAATCTAGCACATGGAAAAAGTACAAGAAAATATTTACAGGGAGGTGTCATTCTCGTAATGTTATGAAATTTTTAATCTTACTGAAAATGATGACACCATGAAAAGTTATACATAAACAGTTTTGCATATAGTTGGCTTGTAGAATTTGAGCAATAGTTCCATTTTACCATATACATTCTTTGTTTTATCTGTTTTCACGCCAATAAACATTTCAGTGAAGATTGATTAAGTTTTAAAAAAAGAACATTGTAGTTATAATGCTTTGACTTTTATTTTTAGTTCTCATAAGAATATTTATAGTGGTAAGTTTATTATTTTTTTCTCCAATGAATTAAACCAAACCATAACTTGTTTATCATTAAATTTTAGTTTTATGAATTTTATTTTTATTGAAATGTCCAAACCCTACCTTAAACCAGTGATGGTATGAACTATGAAATCATACAAGACCCAACATTTCATAATATTAGTCCATAATGCATAATTATTTCTTAAAACTTACAATACACACTAATTAGTTGAGCCCTAGTTTTTTCAGTTGAGACACTCTAAATGTGGCTATTGTTCAGACAGATTCGAACCTTCTTTGACATCAACTTGGAACTGGAAGTATTCATGAAAGCAGTAGAAGATTTATTGCAATTGTTTATCAAAGTGGAAAAGCTAAATGATATTCTTAGCTTTTTTAAAAAGAGACTTTTTTAGTTTCCTGAATAATATATTGGTTTCTTCCGATACCTAACATCATAATTTACTCGTTTTTCATATAATAGCATAATATGTTAGTCTCTTTCAAATGGCTCTTAGGGTGCGTTTACTTCGTGGGAATATTCAATTTTTCCGAGAATGTTAGATTTTGATAATCATTTTCCCATGTTTACTTTGACATGAGAATTCTACGTGACAGGAATATAACTTTTCATGGCAAAGTTACTTTACCATATTTGTGGACAAGTGATTCTCATAGAAAATGAGAGGAATATTACTTTTCCATGGCCATTAATTATTATTTTTTATCTATTTCCAAAAATACCCCTTAATTTAAGCTACATATTATTTGGTTGTTAAATGAGCAAGGGCAAAATGGTCATTTCATAATTTCTAACAAGTATTAAATTTTGTTGAATTAAATATAGAAGCACAACTTTTCCATGATAAAAAAAGTCTAAGCAAACAAAAATATTATCATGAGATGGTAAAGTAATTTTAAGGAATCATATTTCTAGAAATGTGATTACCATGGTAATCTCACATTGTCGCGAATTAAATGCATCCTTATAACAATGAGATATGTAGCAATGCTCATCCATCCAATATGATTAAATATCCATGGTAAGAATGAAAATGGCATGAAAACTCGGCTAGTTGAGTTGTAAAGACTATTATGCATGATCATGAAAGAGAGGCACAAATGAAATGATCTAATATCTTGTTTAATTTAGCTATATTATTATAGTTATTATTATTTTCTATGTGAAACAAAAAGTATAGATTTTTGACAAACATAACAATACGTGGTACTAAGAATGGTACACATACAGTAGATATTTGAAATTGATATATATTGTATTATTATATGAATGAGTCTGAAGTCTATTTCTCTAATATACTAAATATAACAATATTCCTTTTTTTTAGTCTTTTTCTTTATTCTCTCTATTGTACCTCTACAGACTTTTTAATTTAATTAATAGAATTTCAGTGAGGCATTTCGTGTCTCCTGAAGCTTCAAAAAATAAATAAATATAACAATATTATATTTTCCAATTTTCTTTTAATTAAGATTACTTGTTATCTGAAGCAGTGCCCATGTTGATATGTACCAGTTTAAATTCTAACCTTTGACCAAAACAACTCCACCTACAATTTCTCTTTGTACAACTAACCTTACAATTTCTCTTTCTAATCTTTTTTATTATTTTTTTTATGTAACATAAACTATTATGATACATTTTGTATTTGGTACATTGTTAAACTAATCCTAAAAAAATAAGGAAATTAACCTAAAAATGGACGAAAATTTGATAAAATCAATACAGGCCCCAATTACCAGCTGGTATGTACTGTTACACAACTGATGACTATGATGCTATCAGATATATGATTACTTTGTTGTTGTTTTGCCCTTGAATTATTTGAATTCTATAAAAATATTCATGTTTTGTGCCATCAAAATTAAGATTAAGCTCTGATATAGTGTGGTTTCGAAACTGGTATTTGGGTTTAGTTGATGCTAATTTTGAGGTATTGGAGTAATTTGGTTAGACATTAACATTTTGAATGATAATTAGTACTTGATTTAGATGAGAAATACATTAATCATGGGAAAAAGTGGAATAGGAATTTATTGATTTGCAATATCATTAAGTCGTGCAAACCAAATAGTTTTACGAAAGTAGTAACTAAGTAACAAAAAGGTACAACATGAAGAATTGAGAGTATAATTTCATATCTTAAAATACATTTAATTTTTCAGAATGAAAATACATTTTCTTTCTAACAAAATATATTTAAACCACTTCTCAATTAGCTTTGTTATCTAAAAATTTAATATTTGGGATAAGAAAAATTAAAGAATGCATTAAGATCATTATAACAAAAGTTACATCAATTTTCTATTATCCTTTGATTTCAAACTTTCATTTCTCCAATTTATATTGGTTCATTCCAATATCTGACATTCTATGTAAACACTTTTTAACAATATATGATTCTATGTTTCAAATGGCTCGTACAATAATGAGATTAAGTTATATTTATATAGAAATAGTCATCACAGCATGAAAGCAACCCATTATGCATGAACATGAGAGAGGCATACGTGCGATGATCTCTGTGCAGACTAAACATTGGGTTTTAACAACTGATATCATAACTAATTAAAAATACTAAATATTGGGTTTGACAGCTAATTAACAATTAATATGCCAAATCCGTGATTTTAACAAACATTTATTGATTTTCAACATCATTAAAGTGATGCACCCCAAATAAATTTCAGAAGCTAAATTTTAGTATATTGATAAACATTTGTTTTTCAGAATAAAAATACATTTTCTTTCAAGAGGTAGTTAGTTACCTAAACACTTCTTAAATTGTTCGTCATCTAAAAATTTAAAAATAAGAATCAATCACAGATTTTCTGATTCACTTAGAAGAAAGGATGCCTTCAACAAAAGAATTGAGATTGTTATAAGAAGACCCGCCCTTCTCTATCGCTTTACGAGCCACCTCTTTCAATTTAAAACTCTCATTCCTCAACTTCTTACTAACTTCTCCACCCAAATCCATTAATTTCCTTACATTTTTCTCAATTTCCTCTCTTCCAACAATTCCATCTTTCCTCATTTCATCCTTCAAACTCAAACCGATATTCCATTTCTCCACAATAAGACGGCTATCCACATCCTGGTCCCAAAATATTGGAAATGTCAGCATTGGCACACCAGCATAAACAGCTTCGAGCGTTGAATTCCATCCACAGTGTGTTAGAAAACCTCCAATAGAAGGATGACACATCACCTTTAGTTGTTCGCACCATGGCATGATTAAACCAGTCTTTCCAACCATTTCTTGAACCCTAGAGTCATTATCTCTAACGACCCACAAAAATTTGAACCCACTTGAGGCTAAACCATTTGCAATTTCATCACTCTGCGCTGGTGAAACAGACAGAAAACTACCCAAAGACACGTATAAAACCGACTTTTCAGACTGCGAATCTAGCCATGTAATATAATAGTCTTCATTTAATTTTGTTTCTTCTTTTTTGAGAGATTTATAAGGAATGCATGGACCAATAGGGTAAATCTGACAAGGGATTTGTGATTTTAGTGAGTCAAAAAGGTTCGACTCGAGTTCATAAAATGAGGTGAAGATAAGGTATTGAGCCTTTTGAATCCAAGGGAAGGATTGAAGAATTTTGTTTATCGGTTTTACGGTGTAAACAGTATTTAGATCCCTGGATTTTAGAGGATGTAAACCAGGAATGTATTTCTCCAAAGGGTGATCATTGTACTCTATAAAAAAGAAAAAAGTATATCAGTATAAATACATTATATATTAATATAATATTATATTTGTATATTAATAAATTAATATATTAGTATTAATATATGTACATATATATATATCTTATATCTTATATATATATATATATATATATATCTTGTATATATTTAATATATGTATATATAATATATTAGTATAGAAGTTATAAATACAAAATAGAAACTTGGCCCAAAATATAAACAAGTTATAAATATAAAATGGAAACTTGGCCCAAAATATAAACTTAGCCCAGTCAACAAAAGATTCTATCGATGCAAGTCAACAATACACTTTTCAAATTTATACGTTAAAGAACTCTTTCTCCAAAAAATTCTTCTCGTTAGAATCTCGCATTTAACACTACATCTCTTTTCTACGACTTTCCACACATACATTCACTTCAGAAAGTAAAATAAAATTTCCTTCATACCGGATAAGATATCTGGCGCCGGAAAACCTCCATTAACGGCCTTTGGAACCGGCAACAATTCATAGCTATTCAATGCAGAAAACATACAAGCTGCCATTGGAAACAAGGAACAAACTGGCACGTGTCTTCTATTCCCCACCTTCACCACCCATGGCAAGAACGTATCTCCCACAATCGCCTGAAAAGAAGATTAAATTGAAAATGATGAAAGAAATTTGAGAAAACAAGATTTTCCAGTCATTATACCTTCACTGGCGGGTCTAACTGATCAAGAAGGTGTTCGAACGGCGCCTCCATTTCGGTCTGAACAGCTTCCAGAAACCCGTTCATGTCAGCCGCTCGGCCCCGCTCAGACGGAATGCAGTTGGGAATCGTACGGTATTTTACATTAGAAGGGGGAGAAGGGTCTGAAGAGAGGATCGAGAGCCATTCTTCGGTTACGATAAATGAGATGAGGAAACGGTCGTTGTGAGAGGAGAGGAGACGGCAGAGGTTCATCATGGCGTTGATGTGGCCTCGTCCCGGGTGAGGCATGGCTGCCACGTGGCACTGAGCTGAAATGGGAGACGCCATTGTTGGAACTTGTATGGTGTTTTTGGTTTGGTTTGAGTGTGGAAGTGTGAGTTGAGAGTTTTGTTTTGTGAAGAGGATGTTGAGTGGGCCTGTGGGAGTGAAGAAGTTTTAATGTATTTTGCTTTTGACTATTTTTGCCAAAAACTCACCGGTAAACAATTAATGGATTGAAAGAAAACATTATTATGGACGAGAATGATGATAACAAAAAATTGAGATATTTTCAGCAGAAGAACATTGTGGGGAAATCATTCATTAAATAGTGAACAAACATAAAACAATCACTCCAAATTTTCAACTAACTAGCCACTCATTTCTCTAAATTTTGATCAATAAATTCATGAATAAAACTACTCAGAGAATCAAAGGACGACCCGTCCTTCTCAATCGCTTTATTACAAACATCTCTCCAATGCAAAGCTCTTCTTCTCATCTCACAATCTTCTCCCAAATCCATCAATTCTCTCACCGCTTTCGAAATCTCCTCTCTCATCACAATTCCATTTTTCCCCATTTTAGCCCTCAAATCCACCCCAATTTTCCACTCATCAACCAAAAGGCTTCGATCGATCAATTGGTCCCAAAAAATGGGGAAACAGAGCACTGGAACTCCACAAAACAGAGTCTCCAGTGTCGAATTAAACCCACAGTGAGTTAAAAACCCTCCAATCGAAGGATTTTTCAAGGCATTCAATTGATTGCACCATGAAACAACCAATCCTTTGTTTCCACACAATTCTTGAACTGAAGACGCATTTTCTCTAGCTACCCAAAGAAATTTAACCTCGCTCAAATGGATCCCCAATGCGATTTCCTCCAATTGAGAGGGCGAAACTGAAAGAAAACTCCCAAGAGAAACATACAAGACTGAGCCTTTAGGTTGCGAATTTAACCAAGTTAACTGATTACATTCATCTTTGGGCTCAATCATGTAAGGTATTGAAGGTCCGAGTGTGTAAATAGGTAAACTGAGTTCTTTTTTTAACGAATCTACAACACGAGATTCAATTTTGTAAAATGAGGTGAAAATAATGCATTGCGATTCTTTCGACGTAGTAATTGCTTGTAGCGCAAGCTTGAGAAGTACTGGTACAGTAAACATTGGATCCACATCAGAAAGTTTTATTGACGAAAGATTCGAAATGTATTTCTCCAAGCTTTCATCTTTCTCTGTCGACAATTCGAACAAAAAAAATTAAAGAAATTAAAGCAAAATAAACGCATAAACTTAATAAATTACCTCTGATCGGGAAGGAAGAATTATCCGGCGGGGGAATCTTCTCAAAGTTCAACAAAATAGAGAAGAAACTCGCAGACATGGTGAAGACCGAAATGACAGGAATGCCCCTGTCCTTCCCCACCTCAACCACCCAAGGAAGATACGTATCCGCAACAATCGCCATTGGCGGGCCGGCTTCCAATCCGTCCATCATCTCCTCAAACGGCTCACGCATCTTGGTGTACACCGCTTCTAAAAACTCCTGGAAGTTCTGGGCCCGGCCATTTTCGGATGGAATGCAGTTCGGAATGGTTCGAAGGTCGAGTTCTTCAGGAGGCGAGTTGATGAGGCTCAGCCATTCTTGTGTTACCACGAAGGTGACGCGGACGCCGCGAGCGATGAGCTGGCGCGCCAGGACCATCATTGGGTTGACGTGGCCTCGGCCTGGGTATGGCATGGCTACCACGTGGCGGGCGAAAGCCATTGTTGGAAGCTCTGAGGAAGAAGAAAGTAAAAGAATGCAATGGAGAGTGAAGTAATTTATCTTCTTCACCGTAAAAAAGAGATAAGAGGATGGAGCACGTTTGTGCGGTCTGTTCACTCTCAGGTTATTATACTATGTGTTAGTAGGATGTTTTTGGATACGCGGCGTGTTTCTGTAGGCTTCTTGCAGTCGGGTGTTTGTTAGTTACATTACATCGGAGGTATGGAGAACCAATAATGATTGAGATTATTGCGCACGAGCAATTGATTCTATTGATTTTCAATCAGCCTGGCCCAATTTCTTTTTTCCTTTACAATAAGTAAAACATTCAGAAATCTTTGTGGATACATTGATTTTGAGTTGAGACACAAGTGATAACAGCACATAAGAAATATTTAAATTGCAATTTTGATTTATTCATCATATTTTATTTCATACAACGAAGATAATTATTAAATACAGCTTGAACCAACCACCGAATTAGCAATTTAGTCAACTAAAGAAGGGATTATTAAGGCAAGATTAATCTATATAGTGAGAGATTTCTTTGAGCAACTCGGCGTGCTCTCTAAGCGTTGTCAGAAACACGCCAATTCCTCCCTCACTCATGCCTGGAACAAGCATTACTAGCCCTTCATACGGAACCCACGTAGGCAAGAACGCGCTCGGTCCTACCCCACTGCCAAAATCCACGTCTTCGAACCTGAACCCTAGCCAGCTATCCGCCTCCAGTTCTGGCGACACGACATTACCTGTCAAAATGGAATGTACGTAACGTTAAAAATCATATTCTTCTATCGACTTTAAGTATATTAATTAATTGGAAATGTTGAACGTACCACCAACATCATATATCGGCACGAGCTTCTCATCGCCATACAGCTCTCCGAAGTCTATGAAGGATTGCAGGTAATTATGATCAGCCTTGATTACTGCTTCGTGTATCAACCTCGCAGCGCCTGCGATTCCGCCGGCAATTAAGTGCTTCACGTTTGATGTAGGGTACGCATTGACAACCAAGTTGCCAAAGAATTCATTAGGGACAGGAGGTTTTAGCCTCCTCCTGCCATTAACTGTTAGCCTGATCATTGTGTTTTCTTCATCCTCTAAACCTCGCGCTATGATTACCTTCCTCCATATGTAGCCTAAGATGGTCTCAAAGGTGGTGTACTTGTTTTCCACCTCGGCTTTTAGTTTAGTGATGAACTCATCAGGATATCGAAGTAAGACGTTGGCTATCTCACTATGATCGACAGTAAGATAGTCCACGGTGAACCCATTTTTGTACGGTTCGATCGGAACAAATTCCTTGCCCCAATGGTTAAACTCGCATCTTGGAGGACTCCGTGGCTTGAGCCAAGATAGGTCATACACTGGTAACTGGTTGATTGGTTCACCACGGACCAATTTTGCCCATGTGGTGAAAAATAAGCTCATAGACTGGCCATCAGCCACTCGATGGTGAGCCGTTGTGGAAATAACCATCCCTTCATCCTTGAACCGGCTTATCTGAACCTGGAACACGTGAACTGGATCATCAGTTGAAGGGTGTAGCTTTAGGAAATCAGGAGTCGGCTCAAGCGGTAAGTGATCTGATAATTTAGAGTTTACTGTGGCTTCAATCAATAGTGCACCAGCACCTAAGCCATCTATGATAAGGCATGGGTGTTTGCTGACTTGATTCTCGTTAAGTTGGGCAGTCAGGGTCGGGAAATATCTAAGGGTTTTGTGAAGACAATCAATTACGGTTTGATTGCTTGGTGTAGGGGCAGCGAAGGCCCAAACAACCGCGATATGAATGTTCGGTGCAAAACGATCAAATATAGTTAGGGGAGTTTCACGCGGAAACTTATCGGGTTTATGTTGTGGTGGTATGATTCTAGAGCTTTGTATTTGGACTTCCATGGAAGGGTGCGAGTAGACAAATACGTGAAATGACTTATCTTTTGATTAATGAGAAATGAGTTTCTTTTATTTGTGCACGGTTTTGAAAAGGAGAAAATCCATGTAATTATAGAGAGGTGTTGGTGGGATGATGATCAAGGTGAGGATGAACGAGTGCATGCCATGTGGATGAATGAGTGTTGCTCATCAAAGGTGGATCCAAAAGAGAGAGTAGGTTTGAAGAAGAAAATTGTATTTGATCCATCCTTTTATTTTTGGTTTCAACACTAAATTGATGAAATTTATGACATGTAAGATTTGTATGTTTGTTGACGACTTCTATGACTACTTGTATTCAACCTTCGGCGACTCCATACTCCATAGTCCAAATGCATCAAATACCATATCGTCAAATAAGTCAACTTGCACCTCTTTAGTCGTATAAATTATACATGTGCTACTAAAATTCCAGAATAGATAGAATACATATAAAAAATAATATAAATAATGCGTACATATTACATGATGAGAAGCAATTAAACACAATATAGAAAAAGATCGAATTGAATTTCACAGAAGAAAAAAAATCGATTCAGAAATATTTTCTGATACAAGCTGATGATTAGAAAAGTCCGGGACCTTGATCAGCTTGATACTGGTATATGATCAGAACACAAAAATTATTTACTATCATTATTTTCTTTTTGACAATATTAGATTTAGTATTAACTAAAGAATAACACAATTGAGTATTCACATGGCTTTTTTATATCATGTTGAAATTTATAATTGAGATTTATTAAATATAATTGATTAATAGTAAAGAGATTTACAATAGCCTTCTCTATATAAACTAACTTGTGAGCCCACTTAATCTTTCCCCAAAAGTGAATTGGGTCCCTCTTATCTCTAACAAATTACATTATGCTAAAATAAAAACTGTTTACAACTCATAACTTGTTCAAGTGTTGGATCCCAAAATGGTTTTAGCAAATAGAAATATGAAAAGACAAGCTTAATCCATGGAGTGAGAGATTTCCTTGAGCAACTTGGCATGCTCCACAAGCATTGTGACAAACACACCGAGACCTCCCGCCTCGTCAAAATTAGGCACAAACATGATCACTCCCTCATATGGGACCCACGTTGGCAAGAATGCGCTCGGTCCTGCTCCGCCTCCAAAATCCACCTCCTCAAACCTGAGCCCCAGCCAGCTGTCAACCGCTAGTTTTGGCGACACTACATTACCTGTCAATATAACGTATGAAATGTTAGAATAGAAACAATCACTTTAGATTAAATGAACTTGAGTTTTTTTATGGAAGTTGTTTAATTTGTTGATTATACCATCTAGGTCATATACCGGCACAAGCTCCTTAGAGCCATACAACTCTCCGAAGTCTATGAAGGACTGTATGTAATTATTATCGGCCTTGATTATCGCCTCGTGTATTAATTTAGCTGCATATGTCACTCCACCCGCAATCAATTGCTTTACGTTCGATTTAGAATACGCACTCACCACCAAATTTCCCACGAATTCACGAGGCACGGGTGGTTTAATCCTCGTCCTACCATTAACTGCTATCCTAATTTGTGCAAGTTTTTCATCTTTTAACCTTCGAGCTATAGATATCTTCCTCCAAACATAGCCCAACAAGGTCTCGAAGGTCGTATACTCATGTTTCACCTCGACCTTCAGTTTTTCGATGAACTCTTTAGGATAACGCAACAAGACATTAGTTATCTCATTCGGATCAACATCAACTCGGTCCACCGTGAACCCGTTTTGGTCGACCGGCGCAAACTCCTGGCCCCAATGATTGAACTCACATCTTGGAGGACTTCGTGGTTTGAGCCAAGACAGGTCGTACACCGGTAACCGATCCATGGGTTCACCACGGACCATCCTCGCCCAAGTGGTGTAAAATAGGCCCATAGACTGACCATCAGCCACGCGGTGATGGGTGGTCGTGGAGATAATCACTCCGTCATCCTTAAACCGATTTATCTGCACCTGGAGCAGGTGATCCGGATCATCGGCCGAAGGGTGTAGCTTTAGAAAATCAGGAGTTGGCTCCAACGGCAGATGATCAGATAGTTTGGAATTCACGATGGTTTCGACCAATAGCGCACCGCCATCTAAGCCACCTGTGATTAGACATGGCTGCTTGGGATCCTTACTCTGGTTAAGCTTGGCGGTCAGTGTCGAAAAATATTGAAGGGTTTTGTAAAGGCCATTAATAAGGGTTTCATTGGTCGGTGTAGGTGGAGCAAATGCCCAAATGACCGCAATGTGAATGTTAGATGCGAAACGGTCGAAAATGGTGAGAGGGACTTCTTTGGGGAAGCTTTGTGAGTCGTGTTGTGGAAGTATGATTCTAGAGCTTTGTATTTGGACCTCCATTATTGGAAGGTGCAAACTACAATGCATCAGAGAGGTGTCTTGACGTTTCATGTTTTGGAGAGAGGAGAGGACAGAGTTCGGTGAGATGACCAAAATTCAAAGATAGCTTCAAAAGAGAGTAGTAGGTATGAGGAAAATCAAAAACCGCTCTAGCCGTATAAAAACATGATGTGTTGGTAATGTTACAGAATAGATGGCATCACCAGCACAATGACCATTGCATTTTGCTTCTTCTACCAACAAAGTGATACTCATTTATTTCAACTCAGAATATGAAATCTTAAGTTGTAACTAAGTATGATGAAAACTGAAAAGCAATAATTCCAATGAAGTTATACTCTACAAGCATAAAAGCTTATATACATGACAATATTTATCATTTCATATTTGTTGCTTTTCATTTCACCATACTTTATATATATTAAGATTTCAAACAAGTTTGAAACCAAATATTAAGCAATGCATTATGCATAACCATTAACCAAGCACATATTTCACAACAAATAGGAAAAACAAGATTAAACCAAAACCGTATTTAAAATATCAAACCAAAATTTACTTATTACCATCATTTTTTTTTCACAACATTAATTCTACCAATAACCAAAAAAACCGCAAAATATATATCAAATTATCTCTCACTCTCTCAGTTAGTCTACCACCAAACAATTAGCCGTTTACCACTTTCTAATATCTCAACGGTTGCTGATATTGCAGATAAATCATACCCTACATAAAAATAAAATAAATTTCAAAATAAATATCTTTTCATAAAATAAAATAAAATAAAATAGAATAAATGAATACCTCAAACATGAAATAAATGGGGCAAGGATATTGCAAGAAATTAGAATTGTGATTGTACGCATAATTGAATTGCAGGTCAGGAGGCATCATCGTGTACGGCGAAATTGGACCGTGTTGCAATACGTGAGGCTGTACACCAATTTGGGGCCCCATAGCAAAATTCCTCCTACAAATTTTGTAAAAAATTACAAATTTTTTCATAATATAAAAACTAAAAAAATACTAGGGTGCATATACTAGTTCAAATCTTTACGATTTCTTCTTATGGAATAAATAGCTAGTAACAAGAATACAAAATCATCATCAATATCGAAAGATTCTTGCCTTGCCGATCTTCTAAATTCTCGAAACTAGAAAATTATCATAAAAACAGACTAATAGAAATAAATGTCTATAAATCAACTCGATTTATTTAAAGATAATTACTTTAAAAGTACTTATACATATATTATACTAAACATAAAAAAATCAAGGGAAATATGATATCATGATGGCACTGTAGCATGCCGAATCACGACGACCAAGTTATATATTGTTTTTCACTTTTCAATATATTATTTTTCTATATATATTGTTTTCACCGTTTTAGATATATTTTTATTCTTTATGCATTATTTACTTTTGTAATTTGTATATACTGTTTTAATTTACTATTTTGTTTTTTATATACTGTTTTTTGTTACAAAACATGAATTATATATACTATTTATTAGTTATATATACTATCGTCGTGATTCGGCGTACTACAGTATTGTCGAGGTATATCAAGTCCAAAAAATAAAATAATAAATAATTATTTTAAAAGTAAATTATACATATATTATTTTAATAGTACTTTATACATATATCATACTAAAAATAAAAATATTTAAAATATAAAAAATACGGTATATATATTATACCATTTCAAATATTTAAAAACAATTACTCAAAAAAAAAAAATACCTGCGATCAAAATCCGGATCGGTTCGGTCCTTAAAATGATCCTTAAATATCGCAACTCTATTACCCCCACCATTATTACTACCGCTCGAATTCTCTCCAGCAGTAACAGCAACCGCCTTCTCCATTCCCACCTGATCCTCTCCAGTCCCACACTTCTCCTTTTCCTCTCCATTATTTCCATCAAATATCCTTGCCCTAGCTTTCTCATACTCCTCTTTCCTCTCCATTTCTCTCCTCTCTATCCTCTCCATTTCCCCTCTCTTCACCCCCACATTTTCCTTCCTCGACAAAATCACAATCTTCTTCTCTCCGTTCCTCTCCGTTTGAACTGGAGGGATCTGGGAGAGGCTGACGGGCGGGGCCCGGATTTCGGAGGACTTTTTGGCGATGACTGCGCTTTTGAAGCGGTTGTACTTGTTGAGTTTTTCTGAGGAGGATGTTTGCAGGCCGTAGTGCTGGGCCACTCTGTGCGCGCAGCCTTTGAGGAAGGAGGTCGGGAGTTGCGGGAATTCGAAGTGATGTAAGTCGGGATTCTGGAGGAATCGCTGTATGTCTAGTTCCATCCTTAAAACTGAAATTGGAAATTGGAATGTACGATGTTGATTTTTGTGTTTCTGAAATTAGGTTGAATAGGTAGATTTGATCTAGAAATTGATGCTGTGAAATTATCAAGATTTGAATTCTTGAATTGTAGGAGGTAGGAAGTTTGGAACAGAATCAATTTCCATGGCCAATTATTGAAAGTTATGATCAACATTATGGAAAAAGGGAATCGTTAATCCAATGCCAGCGATTCTGAACCAAATTGGATCAAAACAAGAGATGCAGATCCTTAATTAACACAATTTCTATGAACTTCAACATAATAAAAGGCCAAGAAACAACTAGATCTAACAATCCAGCACATAAAAAACGATCAAGAAAACAAAAAAAATCAATCATAATCGCGAACCTGTAATGCGATGTCTAGGGTTCTGCAGCGCCTGAACGAGCAACGGATCGACGGAGGCGAAAGGTAAGTCCGCATCCTTCTTGTCCAATTCTACCACCGTCGGTAATACGGCGGAGCAGCTCGACGTAGAATCCATTGCCACCTCAGACGGTCGTTATAACAGAACGAAGCGAAAATAATGATAAAAAGTTTCCTCTTCTTTTTGGCGCTTCTTTGTTCTCTCTCTCTCTCTCTCTCTCTCTCTCTCTTCTTTCTCCTTTTGTACCTCTATGGATTCTATTTTTCTAAATCAGCCCTCCTGATAAGTCAAATTAAACAGGAGTAAGATATTTTACAAGACTTATTCCTCCATTATTTTTATAATTTTCTTACAAAAATCAATTCTAAACGGATTAAATTTTAGCAAATATAATTAAAATATATATTTATATATATATATATATATATATATATATATATATATATATATATATATATATATATATATATATATATATATATATATATATATATATATATATATATATTATGAATACATATATATTAATTAAAATTTAGAAATCAAAATCGAAGTTAAATGAAGATCACAAATGAACGATCGGGATCTATTATAATAATAATAATAATAATAATAATAATAATAATAATAATAATAATAACTGATTCGTCCATGCATGCAAAAAACAGAGAGAAACGAGCAGAAGTAATTAAGACGAAAAATCTGGAATGGAATGCGACAAACAGACAGACGAAGAAAACTAAATAAAAATAAAAAAACAAAAGCTCACATAGCAGGAATCAGGATCTAATTGAGAGTATCTCACACTGAATTGGAATCGTCTCTCTTCCAAAGCCTCCTTGGCCGATCTAACGACGGATATGAACCCCTCCTTCTCTTTCTTCGTCTCCTCCGTCACTGGAGACATAAGCCAAGTATTGTATAGATGCATCTCTTCTTACTTTCTTCAATTTTTTCTCTCTCTGTAAAATGCTTCTTTCTTTGTGTTTTGAGAAATGTGCAGGCCGTACATATGTGAACTGATTTGTAAAGTTTGTAGTGATCTTCCAAATTATTATTAATTCATATATTTTTCAAGGTTACAACCATAACAAAAGTTTTTTATCTTTTCGAGGTCCAGAACGTAAAACAGCCCAAGATCTTCAAACGTCGCGCCACACGCGAAAAAGACTGCATCATTTATCGTGGAATGATCCTGACCGTCTATCATTTGGATTAACGGTTGAGGAAGTTCCACCAATTTCGGAAAGTTTGGGCTAAGATGTGAATGTGAAGATCTCAACCGTCGGATTTTATGCACAAGAAATTAACTGTGTTCAGTTATCAGATAATTAGATGTAGGAAAATTTTAACCATTTATTGATCATTAATTTTTTAAGACCATTGTTTGTTTGTATAAATATACTTAGATTACAGATATTTTTATACATACTTGATAGGTCATAAATGACTCAATTCTAAATGACTCAATTCTATTCATGTTCTTGCGATGCTCATGATATATATAGATAGATAGATACCAAGTTTACATACGTACATGACAAATTTTGATTAAGTTCCTCTCTTATTTTTTTATCTTTATTTTTTAATTGGTAATGATACTCAATGAGATATTATGTTTTTTCTGCCAAAATTTCTTTGTTTTGAGATCCTTTATTGATATGGTTCCTGCATAAATTGTTACAATGCTTGAGTATATGAAAGGAGACTTTGAAAAATCTTAATTTTTGTATTTAATAGAAGTGACTATATTTGGAAAAAAAAATTATAAATCCACCATACTCCTCTCGAAAGAGCAAAAAAAAAAAAAAAAAAAAAAAAATTACAAGCAAATATCAAGTGGAATTATTATTTCAAAACATCTACATACATACTTTGAACTACATTCACTACCATTTCACAACAAAAAATTGATTTTATTTTATTAAAAAACCATGATTGAATATATAGTCCTATAACAATTTTCACAAAATAAACATGTAACTCTCCAAAACCCCCTTTGTATAATTGTATTCTCTTCTATTTAAATTACAAAACAATGTCATATATATTTACCGTTACCACCCTCATTTCCCCAAATTAATTACAACTGAAACGAGTCGACAATAGTTTTCAACGTCTTTTGTGAAGAAGTCCACTGCTTATCACTTGCACTGACCACAAACAAAACTACCGTATTTCCTTTCGCAGTAGCCTTCGCCAGATTATGAGTTCCTGTAAGTGCAAATGGAGTCTCCAATACGTACGTGTAATACTGCATTTAAGCAACATATCACATCAGAATTAATTAAATAAACAAAAGTAAATCTTTTCGAAAATTTTCTCTATTTTCTTGGATTTCTAGAAAAAATTCATTAATTTCTGATTTCGGAAATTTTCGTGAGAATTTATACATTTAATACAATCAATCTATTATTTGTATTCCAAAAGTGAATTACAGGTCATTTTTTGAAAATTTGGAAGTCAAGAGCCTAGAAAGTGAAAATGAAAACAAAAAAAAATTGTTTTTTTTACATATATGTAAAACTATACTGAGTTCTCCTTGGAAAATTTCTCAGTTTTCAACTTTTTTTTTTTTTGAATAAAAGTTTTTTACTTTCTAGTGCACATTAATGACTTTTTTTATTGAATAATTAATTAACTTTTTAATTAACATATTAATTATTACCGTCTGGCCATCAATCTTCTCAACAGAGGTTTCTACAAGCTCATCAGACTCAAGCGTATTTCCAGTCACAAACGGACCGAGCGAAGCAATCAGCTTCTCAGGACTTCCAATGTCTTCAATGGTGGCATTCGGTTTGTTAGTCAGCCGAATCAACGGAGAAGCAACGACCTGCACTTTCCCTTGTTTCTCGTCTTCAAACTTCACCTCCACCCACGGCTCCGCGCATTTCGGCTGGCAGTAGTTGCCTGAAAGAATGTTGGCCACTCGCGCTTGCTTCCACGTCGGCGGCAGAAGAAACTCGTACGGCTCCACATTCCCTGTTCAAAAACGAAATTGTAAAATTGGGAGATTTTTGAAGAAGAAAGAAAGCATTTGTTTAGAAGAATGGAAATTTACCAGCACGAAGAGCGGGAGTATCTTTCGAAGTGGCCTTAAAGACGACGAACGACGGGTCGGACGGAGAGGCGGGGAGATACTTACCCACCTCAACCTCTCTCGCCTCCGCTTTCAACGGCGTCTTCAAAACCAACGAAGAACTCAACGAAATACCCACAATCAAATCTCTCCTGTTGAGTCTAAGAACTGGAGGGGAGGATCTCTTTGGAGTGGTCACAACAACGGGGTCTCGAGAAGGCGGGAGCAATGGAGAGGATAAGAGAGGCGAGGTTGGAGAAGGAGAGGGAGACGCCATTAGAGGGAAGGAAGGAAGAAGGTTTGGATTGAGCTCCCGCCTTTTTCTTATCCAGAAGCAATTTTGATGCTGGATAGTGAGTGGAGCTGAGCAAGAAGAAGAAAATAAAATTACATAGACCTGTTCTATATAGGGGGAATTTCATATTTATTGTTTCCTCTTCTTCAAATCACTATGGTGTAATCATTAGTTCATAGACTGGGTGTAGGGAAAGTTTTATTTGGGCCGAGAAGTGCTCCTTATCTGAAGGATAAGGGAAGAGAAGAAGCTCCAGTCTTCACAGCTCGAGCAATGGCGCTCACTCTCGTCTCTCTTTCGGCCGCCTCGCCCTTCGCCTCCTCCCTCCGAGCTTCCAATGCCTCCTCAGTCCGATGCTCTCTCACCGCCTCCAAGGCGTTTGTTTCCTGCCCCTCTTCCCATTTCTCCGCCCAGTCCTCTCTCGTCTCTTCCTTCTCCGGTGAGTTCTGAACTCTAAATTCTCGTTGTTTTCACTGATAATCTAGTTTCACAACTGGATTTCATTGCTGTTTCAAACCCCTTTGGTACCGGTGTATACTGTCCAAATTGCTCGGTACCAATTAATCCCAAATTAATCTATTCCCTTTACCTTCAATTTCTTAATTAAATCAATTTCAGAGCTCAGCCAATGTTCAAATTCACAACACAAGCAAACAACCACTATCAATACTTCATTTTAATCCTAACTAACGAAAACCAACCTATCCTAATTCAATTTATTTCTTTTTTCGTTCAATTCCTTAAATAAAGCTACTTAATTCCTCAAACCATCACCCAAAACCTCATAACGCAATCGAAGCCCAACAACCAAATCAAAAAGTTCAAAACAAATAACTAAACACAAAACCCCAAATTATATGTCAGGTTTATCCATAGGAGGCCTGAGCTTCTCCCCATACAAACCAACCTTACGAAACCGGCCTCTAACAATCGTGGCGGGCAAGAAATACCAGCTAGGGCAGACGAAACGCAGCCGGTCACGCAAATCGCTCGCTCGCGTCCACGGATTCCGCATCAGGTCACGGACTCCGGGCGGGCGGAAGGTTTTAAGAAGAAGACGCAAGAAGGGGCGCAAAGTGCTCTGCCCCAAAACCCACGCGAGCAGTGGGAAGAAACACTTTGGGTACGGAAGGAGGAAGCGCAACATGCGTAGGATTTGAGTTTGTTTAAAATGTTAGTGTTTTGAGTTTTGGTTGGGCTTTTTAATTTGTAATTGTTTGTTTTCGTCATGTATTTGCCTCTGATGTTTTGTATTGTATTGTATTGTATTGCCATTACATTGATTATAGTCAAATTTGTTACCTTTATAATCAAATTTTTGCCTATTTGTATTTTGACTATTTATATTACATCAATTACAATAAAATTCGGCATTTTAGACTACATTTTAGACTATTTGTTAAGCTTGATGTGTTGTTTATACCTCTTAACCAAAATTAAGTACAAATAGTGTACAGAAAACAATCATGTACAAAACATCCATTATTTTGACAAAATATAGCAAATATACGATCCATAATTATCGTATTATCATATCATATTATTTATTTCTAACATGTTTTTTTTCTAACTTGAACTGGCATGCCGCCTTTCATCTTCAAAGTGAGGGAAAGTAAAGGCTCCGGAACCTTACCTTCCCCACATAAACAAACTCGTACTTTTCCAACAAGCAAGAAGCCACCATTTTCATCTCTATATAAGCCGTCTCCTTGCCCAAACAAACTCTAGGGCCTGCATGGAAAACTGGGTATTTAAACGGGTTTTCGGGTTTGAAAACTCCATTTTCCAACCATCTTTCTGGTTTATAATCCTTGCAATCTTTTCCCCACAATTCCTCCATTCGTGCCATTGCATATGCGCTATATGCTGTGAACCAACCTTTTTTAATTATTGTTCCATCCGGCAATATATCATTTTCTTTGCATGATTGAGTGTCTACTGATACTGGAGGGTATAAGCGCATCGATTCTGTTATTGAAGCGTGTAAATAATGCATTCTACGCAATTCGTCTAGTGTGAACAATTCGTGGGGGTTTTGTTTTGTTGAACGGATCAATGATATCTCTTCTTCAATATTTCTGAGAACGGATGGATTTGTTAATACAAGATAGAAGAACCATATTAAGGCAGATGTTGTGGTCTCGGTCCCACCGATTAAGAAACCTGTGACTGTGTCTCTAAGTTGTTCTTCTGTTTGCGGTTTGTACGACTTGAATGAGCCTAATAATAAATCTCCCTCCGAAGATTTACCCTATTTATTGAAAACAGTTTAGAAGAAATGAAATTGGCCATCGGATTGAGATGTATATTTATCACTAATCTTACCAATTAAATTAGATCATATTTATTTAATACTAGAGGTGACCTCGATTCACTTCCGTATCACAATATTTATTTATATTTTGGCACTTTTAAGAGAAAAAAGTTGGAAAATTTATCATGAAAATCATAACTTATACCATGAATGGTCGTTTAACATTTAAGATGTATAGAATAACATTTTAATTTGTTTCATTTGTATATGAAGGGTAAGTTTACATTTGAAAATAATATATTTAATTTTAAGGTATATAATTCTTTTTTTAAAATCTTTCTTGTTTGCGAAAATATATTTGTTAAAGATCAGAAGACAAAAGAAGGGGTGGAGGCAAATAAACTTGAGTAGCACAAAATATGAAAATATCACACAAACATGACTCATTTTGCCATGTAAGATAATCATATTACGTAATATAATTATAGACAATCATACCACTACAATATAATTATGTCATGTTTGTTTCTTATTCATAATCATATGATTAATTATTATAATTAATATACTTAATATGATATGATACAAATGTGCCTAATTAGCAACAAATAATAGTGGTATGTAACATATTTCAAATTTTACTGTAGAGAAATGTGATACAAAATGAGATGTTTGTATAATATAGTTTTGCGATTAATGGGTTGAATTGGGCCTGCATAAATCATATCCATGTGTAGTGTTTGGTAGAAATTTTCTATTGTAAAAATAAAAAAAATAAAGAAGAGGAAAGAGGGTTGCGAACTCATCAGCTTCTATAATGATGAGAGTTCTCACCACTGGGACAACATATTTGATTTTTGTTTCATATGGCCCTTAATATTTAAATACCATTATGTAAATTATGGACAGGCGTCAGCCGTGTGGAACACGTCCAAAATTGTAAGCTAGTAGAAATAGAAATATCATACCTTCTTTTTTTCAACAATCCGCCTTCCAAAACTATGAACCACTTCAAGAGACTTTCGAAGCCGTTTCTCGGACCCAACATCAAACATCCTCTTCACCTTTCATAAATCTTGAACAAAACCTTCAAATCTTCCCATCAACAGTTCTTGCGCTTCTCTAAACGCTATCATAAACTTGCCTCTTTCACCCTCCACTCCTCTTTCTGTCAGAAGTCCTGGATCTTCCTCAAAAACTACGAGACAAATTGTGTCGAAAGTGAATCGCTCAATTACATCCTCAAAATCTATAGTTCCACCGTTTCGCGCAGTTTTCACCAATAATGGCAAAAGCCTGTCAGATATTTCTTTGTGTACTGCATCAGTCACAATATTCCTAAACGATTTTTTATTGAATGCCACACTTGTTGCCTTTCTCTGCCAGAGAAAATGATCTCCATCAGAGCTGAAAAGACCATGACCGACAAAATCTTCTACGATGGTTATCGTAATGTCGCCTTTCAGAAAGTTGTCAAAGTTGGATTTCAACATGTATTCAACATTTTTAAGGTCACCGGTTATGACCCGATTGACCCGTCTGGGTACTCGAAGAGTTATTGTTCGGTTAGGTGAAGCGATTAGGATTTCGGTCAACCAACCGAGGAAACAATCACGGTTTTTTAAGAGTTCGGGTAGATGGCCAAGTAATGGATAAGATCTAGGTGTTTCATTTTTTGTTGGTTTTGCAAAGAGGTAGAGAGAGGTTAATAAAGGAACTAGAAGGAAGAGGAAAGACTGTAATGAGAGCAAAGTGTTGCGAAATCGGATTAATCGGCCGATTAATTGTCGATTAATCGGAAAATGGCACCCACCGTGCAGAAAACATTCTAATTGACTGCATTAATCGGCCGCCCGTTTTGGGCCGATTTGGGCCATTTTTTCATCCGATTAGGCCCAAATCCGCCTTTTTTTAATTTCAGTTTTTAATTTTAATATTTTCCGGCCTGCCATTTAAAACCCAAAAAAATCAGCCACTTTTTTTATTTTATATTTTCATCATTTTTCTTTAGTTTTCACCCGGCCCGGCCCATTTAATTTTTTATTTTTGAGTTTGTTGTGTGTTTTTGGTTTGGACTTTAATACGTGTTGTTTGTTTAGACTTTGATTTGTGTTGTTTTTTTGGATTATATTTTAATGTGAATTATGCATTGAATATCGTTTATGTTTTAACTGGAATTATGTATTTGAACTTTAAATTATATGTGTTTATTAGATTATGAGTTTAGGATATTGAATATTTTGTTATAAATGTTAATATTATTTGAAATATATATAAAAATTCAGTCCGATTAGATCAAATCGATTAATTTCGATTAATCCCAATTAATTCCCTACTCGGAAATTTTCGGCCCGTCCGATTAATCCCGATTAACGAGTTCTGTAACATTGAGTGAGAGAAGCTCCATGAGTTTTACTTTTGAAATATTAGGGATTAGAGGCTAAGAAAAAGTGATGGTAGTTTATATAGGTACTACAATGTGGAGTTTGAAACTTCCATATTCAGATTTTTTCATTATTCTAATAAATTATAATAAAATCTAACTGTAAGAGAATATTTATATAGTTATTTCATACATTCGGGATAAAACAAGCCTCTCCAAATTTTCTCAAAAAAAATAAAAAATAAAAAATAATTAAGGGGACGGTCAACTGAAGGAGTTGAAAATTTTAATGAAAGAATGACTTTTGGGGTTGATAGGACGCTTGAAAACTATAATGTTGAGGGGATCTCTAATTTTTTTTAAATAGAAGGACAAAATCATAATATGCGCCGCAATTAGTGGACGAGGACCAAAGAAAATTTTTCTACTAATTAACGGTGAACAAAAAAATTTAGAGTCGAAATATATATATTTTAAAATTTTCTCTATTAAAATATTAATACTGTTGATATATACTTTTCTGTTCAAATCTCAGGAAGGCATGATCCCCAGTCCGAGTTTTTTTTTCTAAATGTTAGCATTTTTATTTTAGGTTGGCGTTTTTGTTACGTGTTTTGCATTTGACATTTTGTATTGATTTCCTGTTTTGTCACGGTTGCGTATTTGCATTTTGGGCTATTTATTGGGCCTGACATGTTATTTGTAGTTGAGAAAAATGTTGCATAACATGATAATAAAGTATGTGAGAGTTTATAGTTCGAATATTACAAAGGGAAATGATATGGGCATGAAATAATTTGATAGAAGCAAGAAAAATTGAGACAAAAAGACTTTTTTATCCTTATTTGTATATATATCAATCAATTGAGTTAAAAATTGCAAAAATATATCACTCTTTATTGTTAATTTATTCTCACTCCAACGTAATTATCATCAAAACCCTCAAATTTATGAATATTTATTAAAACCAACTAATTTTATATAAAATATGTTGTTAACTTATTAATATTAATTATTTTTGTTCATGAAATCTTTAGAAATTTTAATATTAATATACTTATTCAAATAAAGGTTGATTAAGAAAATATACGGCTAAATACTTACAAACATATACAAGAATAAAAAATAAATTTTCAATATTATGCAATTTCATGAATTCATAATTGCTCCATAAACACGAAATAACAAGTAAATAAAAATACCAAAATGACTAACTAATATTTTGTATTTATAAAAAATCTTATAACGGACTAACTAAATTAAAATTTTATTTTTTTGTAGAAGAAAGCCGTTTTTTTTTCAAAATTATCAATTGCGCCATTTATTTTAATTCATTAGTATTTGAATATAGTATTATTTTTTTTATCAAATAGCATTTGACACTTAATATATTATTTTTATTTTTCAATTTTAATTTAGTTAGTTCGTTATAAGATTTTTTTATAAATAAAAAATATTAGTTAGTCATTTTGGCATTTTTATGTACTTGTTATTTCGTGTTTATGGAGCAATTATGAATTCATGAAATTGCATAATATTGAAAATTTATTTTTTATTCTTGTATATGTTTGTAAGTATTTAGCCAAGTATATTTTCTTAATCAACCTTTATTTAAATAAGTATATTAATATTAAAATTTTTAAAGATTTCATGAACAAAAATAATTAATATTAATAAGTTAATAACATATTTTATATAGAATTAGTTGGTTTTAATAAATATTCATAAATTTGAAGGTTTTGATGATAATTACGTTGGAGTGAGAAGAAATTAACAATAAAGAGTGATATATTCTTGCCATTTTAACTTAATTGATTGATATACACAAACAAGAGTAAAGAAGTATTTTTGTCATAATTTTTTCTGCTTCTATCAAATAATTTACTGCCCATATCACTTTCCACCAACTTATATCGCCCAAATCATACACATAATTAGTTTATTTATTTCAATAAATATACAATGCATAATTTATTCATATTTTGTCAATTGTTTTTCTTATTTCTAACTTGCACTGGCATGCCGCCTTTCATCTTCAAAGTGAGGGAAAGTAAAGGTTCGGGAACCTTCTCTTTCCCGACATATACAAACTCAAACTTTTCCAACAAGCAAGAAGCCACCATTTTCATTTCTATATAAGCCATCTCCTTGCCCAAACAAACTCTAGGGCCTGCATGGAAAACCGGGTATTTGAATTGGTTTTCAGGTTTGAAAACTCCATTTTCCAACCATCTTTCTGGTTTATATTCCTTACAATCTTTCCCCCACAATTCCTCCATTCGTGCCATTGCATACGCGCTATACGCCATGAACCAACCTTTTTTGATGATTGTTCCGTCTGGCAATATATCGCTTTCTTTGCATGATTGGTTGTCTACGGATATTGGAGGGTATAAACGCATCGATTCAGTTATTGAAGCGTGTAAATAATGCATTCTACGCAATTCGTCTAGGGTGAATGATTCGTGGGGATTTTGTTTTGTTGAACGGATTGATGAGATTTCTTCTTCAATTTTTGGAAGTACGGATGGATTTGTTGATACGAGATAGAAGAACCATATTAAGGCGGATGTTGTGGTCTCGGTCCCACCGATTAAGAAACTTGTGACTATATCTCTGAGTTGTTCTTCCGTCTGCGATTTGTTCGACTTGAATCGGCTTAATAGATCTCCCTCCGAAGATTTACCCTATTTATTAGAAACAGAAACAGTTTAGGGTTCAAGAAATGAAATTGAATATAAAATTTAAGCTATAGGCCAAAGTTTGCTAGATCAAGCGATAAAGAATCATTTCATCAATCAAGAAATTGTGAATTCGATACCTACTGAGAGTGATTTTATTTCAAATAATTCTCCTCACTTGAGGAGTCAAAAAACAAATTGAGATATAGTATAATTTTTATCATTAACCTTACATATTAAATTAGGTCATATTTATTTAATTTTTATCATACCTTTTGTTTTTGAACAATCCGCATTCCAAAACTATGAACCATTTCAAGAGACTCTCGAAACCGTTTCTCCGACCCAATATCAAACATCCTCTTCACCTTCCATAAATCTTGAACAAGACCTTCAAATCTTTCCATCAACAATTCTTGTGCTTCTCTGAAGGCTTTTATAAATTCGCCTCTTTCCCCATCCACCCCTCTTTCTGTCAGAAGCCCCGGATCTTCCTCAAAAACCACGACACAAATCGTGTCAAAAGCAAAACGCTCAATTACATCCTCAAAATCTATAGTTTCATTGTTTCGTGCAGTTTTTTCCAACAATGGTAAAAGCCTGTCAAATATTTCTTTTTGTACTGTATCAGTCACAATAGTTCGAAACGATTTTTTATTAAATTCCATGCTCGTTGCCTTTCTCTGCCACAGCCAGTGATCTCCATCCGAGCTGAAAATGCCATGACCGAAAAAATCTTCTACGATGGTTATTTGAACATCGCCTTTCGGAAAGTTTTCAAAGTTGGATTTCAACATATATTCGACATTTTTAGGGTTACCGGTTATGACCCGGTTGACCCGTCCTGGTACTTGGAGAGTTATTGTTCGGTTGGGTGAAGCGATTAGGATTTCAGTCAACCAACTGAGGAAACGATCACGGTTTTTGAAGAGCTCGGGTAGGTGGCCAAGTAATGGATAAGATTTAGGTGTTTCATTTTTGGTTGGTTTTGTAAAGAGGTAGAGAAAGGCTAATAAGGGAAGAAGAAGGAAGAGGAAAGAGTGTAGTGAGAGAAGCTCCATAAGTTTTGTTGGTTTTGAAATATTAACGATTAGAGACTAAGAAAAAATGATGCCAGTTTATACAGGTACTACAATGAGACAACATGTACGTCACAGAAGGAAGATTTGGACAGCAAGGAGAAAAGACGATGGGCTAATTGAAGGGGACGGTCAGCTGAAGGAGTTGAAAATTTTGATGAAAAGGATGACTTTGATGTCAATAGTTCGATTGAAAACTATAATGTTGAAGTGATCTCTAAAATTTTTATGTTAATAATATTTTGATGGAAGTAGGATGAGCCTACTCCATTTCGTTCAATCTTTTTTTTATATTGACACAACACTTAACATCAAAATGTAATGTGTATACTCATGCCAATAAATGGAAATTAAAAGAAATCAATAGATGTCATGGAAAAGGATCTAACATATAGAATCTCATCTTCTACCTCCTCTCCTACTTTTGGTAAAAATATGCACAACTTAGTTATATTTTATAGTATTATTTCAAATGTATTGTAGGGTGGTCCGTTATATTTCTTGTTTTACAGGGGCCTACTGCATACATTATATTTTGGATCTAAATATAAAAGAAAATACGAGCCTAATATAGCATTGGGTTGGACCTATGAAGTTTTTTTATGAGTGAAAGGCCTGTCCAGCTTTACATTGTGGGTTTTAAATTCAAAATATGGGCTCCAATTTGGGTTTGCATTTCTTTCAGGAACTCTTGTAAAACATGTATACTTTTCTATATTTTTTATGCCTTTGGAAGCAAGAAACAATGACATATCTTTGTTCTTTTCTAGCAGCAAAAATCCAACTTTGGATCCCATCAGCGAAACTTCTAATCATCGTTGTTCTTTTCTAGTCGCTGAAATTCAACTTTGCTTTCAGGGAAAATTCTCATCGTCGTTGTTCTTTTCTAGTAGCTGAAATCCAACTTTGGATCCCTTCAGCGAAACTTCTCATCGTCGTTAAAAAAACGATAGATCAGAAATAAAATTGTCTGATTTTTGTTCTTAATGGAATCCAGAAGATTTTCTTCCACAATTTTCCAAGTTCTTTGACTCTCAAGTCTCAACCACACAATTCAGTTCAAAAAAAAAAAGGGAGAAAAAAAAGATCCTCAGAAGGAAGGCAACAGTAGGTTTCTAATCAACGAAAATTCATAAAAGACGATTATTCTACAGATTCTTCATAGATCTCAACCACACAATTCATTTTAAATGCACCATGTTTTCATTTCAACCTTCAACCCTTCATAATTCCATCAATGGAGCTCTCCTTTCTCAACTCCATATTCCTCTTTTCCCTCCTCCTTCTCGTCTACTTTTTCTTCAAACATGAAGACCCGAAGAAGAAACCAGTCATCCATGGTCACAAAAGATATCCGATTTTGGGTCATTTACCTCACTATGTTAAAAATCTACACCGATTCATCGATTGGACGACTGAGATCCTGATTTCCAGCCCGACTCACAGTATGAGTAGCATGGGAGGTGTCATTACTGCCAACCCGAAGAATCTTGAACACATTTTCAAAACAAAATTTGAAAATTATCCGAAAGTAAGCGTTTTTTTATAGGTTAATTTTAATTAATATATATATGTTGTGATATGATGTTTGATATCTGTAGTCTTTAAGACCAATTCATTTACAATCCTAAATGGAACTAATTATTTGTTTGAGTCCTAACATTATATTATTGGGGTCCCCTCTGTAAGAACGGGAAAAAAAAAATATGTACAAGTGCCTCATTAAATTAATAACTTGGATCCAATTGCATGTGACAAATACAAAATTGTCCTTACCCCTTGAATACTTTCGTCATTGCTTTTTATTATTTTTCAATCCTATCTAGACCCACTATACCCAAGCAAATAACTTAATAGGTTAGTGTACGTCCCAATGCATAGAAAATCATCATCTTTTCATTTCAATCCTTCAAAACTCTACAATTCAAACAATGGAACTATCACTTTTCAACACAACATTACTCTTATTCCTCCCTGTCCTACTCTCTCTCTTCTTTAAACATGAAGATTCAAAGAAGAAACCCATCATTTATGGCCTCAAATATTACCCAGTTATTGGATATTTACCTTACTACGTTAAAAACCGGCATCGGTTCGTCGATTGGTCAACTGAGATCCTGGTCAGGACTCCGACTCAACCATGAGTTTTACAATCTTCGGAGATGGTGACGTGATTACCGCTAATCCGAAGAATATTGAATATGTCGTAAAGACAAAATTTGAGAATTATCCAAAAGTACAATCTCTTTTACTTCTAGTTGATTAATTCAAATGAGATATCTAATTTGTTTAAGAGATCCTCCTAAACCATTCATTTAATGCAAATGACTTGTATCATATTTGATTAAAGTATTTGCATGTGTATCCAAAGGTAATAGGTTCAATTTCCACTAAAAGTAATTTAGCATATATTTAACGAAGTCTCTCAATCCAATGGGTTGAAATAAAAAAAAGCATTCATTTAACAAATCCAAGTTACTAACTAAAAATGACATATACTTAATACATACTTTTTTTGAAGGAGGGTATGCGATTGCATACTCTCATCAATTTCATTAATGAAATAAAAGTTCCAATTACATTTCCTAAAATAAGTTACAAGGAAACTAGAAGAAAAGAAAAGAAAAGAAGGGAGCGGGTAGAATTGACCTCCCGCTAAAAAATCTTTTTCCGTTCTCAACAGTTATTACGCCAAAGTGTGGCATTTATTTTCCCCCTATTGAAGACAATCGAAGGTGTTGTTGTGCCGGAGTTGAAGATTCGCCGATTTCGTTCCTTTCAAATTTCTCAAGTGCAAGACATCGACATTAGGTCCCACCAAGTCCGGCCCTCCTTTTTGCACGATGCACAATTGATCAACTAATTTTCCTTATTGTTTTCGGCGATGAAAACACCTTGACCTCTCGGATCCCTAAGCACTAAACCCCAAACTGACCTTGCAAGACATCCACATTAGGTTGAAGACGTTGTCGTCGTGAGAGGAGAGATCAGTCAATCACACTGATGTCCAGAGAGAAGAGGCCATCCACCTATACCATGATCAGAGAGAAATGACCGATCAACGACGCCAACATCCAGAGAGAAAGGACCAATCAGAGGCGCCGTCGTCCAGAAAGAAAGGACAACGCAGTCGTCCGGAGAGAAAGACATCGCCGTCCATAGAGAAAGGACCAGTCACCAGTGCCGGCATCTGGGGAGAAGTTATCGGTCACGGACGCCTTTGTCAAAAGGGGACCAGTCACCGGTGCTAGGGTTTTGGTACTGTCAACCATATCCGCACGAGATAGAGGGGGGGCTCAATAGAGCAGGAGCCGCCGAGTGAGAAGTTCTCAAGTCAGCTAGGTTTTCGGTGCCGTCAAACACATCCATACGAGAGAGAGAGAGAGAGAGAGAGAGAGAGAGAGAGAGGAGGAGGAGGAGGAGTAACCGCCAAGTGAGAAGCTCTCAAATCGGACCGTCGGAGTGGCCGGAGTGGTGCACTAGAGAAGAGAGGGGGAGAAGACGGGAGAGTACTTGCCGGCGCCGTCATGGTTTGCTCATACCGAGCTATCTTGTGGTCATGGCAGGAGGGAGATCGGATACGAGGAAGGTGAATCAGAGCAGGAGGAGGAGGAGGAACATAGATGACTCCAGGGGAGGCGCCGGAGGGGCCACCTCCCCTGGATCGGCGATTCCCGTTGGTGGCGGCTTGGGTTTCTGTGGATAGAGAGAGGGAGGAAGTGATTTCAACCTATAAAAACTATATAATTTCTTAACATGTTATAATCGGACTTAATACTTACTTAAATACAAGATTGATAAGTTTCATATATGCAGGGTGAACCCTCTATCTCCAAGCTAGCCGATTTCCTCGGTCATGGCATTTTCAACTCTGACGGAGAACAATGGAGGGGACAGCGCAAGACCGCCAGCCTAGAGTTCAACAAAAGGTCTCTTCGAAATTTCGTGGTAGACACAGTCCAGGATGAGATAGTACACCGGCTCGTTCCTCTCCTTGTCAAAATTGAGCAAACCAACCAAACCATCGACCTCCAAGACTTGCTCCAGCGATTTGCATTTGATAACATATGTAAAGTGGCATTTGGTGAAGACCCGGCTTGTCTAACCGAAGAGGCATTTAATGGTGAAAAATCGAAATTTATGAAGGATTTTGGAGAGGCGCAAGAGATAGCTCTCGAGCGGTTCATGCACCCCGTCGATTTTGCATGGAAGATCAAGAAATTTTTCAATGTTGGAAATGAGAAAAGAATGCGAGACTTGGTCTCGACCATCCATGATTACACAATGAATATTGTTCATGCAAAAAAAGAGAGAGGCTCTATTAACGAAAAGCAAGATCTTCTTTCTCGATTTTCTGTAATGGATGACCAAAGTGACGAAAATTTACGTGACGTGGTTACAAATTTCATACTAGCGGGTCGTGAGACCACTTCGTCGGCTTTAACATGGTTCTTTTGGCTTCTATCAACTCGATCAGAAGCGGAGAAAAAGATAATAGAGGAAATTAACACGATACGTTCAAAAAACCAAGTTTCATCTCAAACATTTGGATTTGATGATTTACGAGAAATGAATTATCTCCATGCGGCTATAACCGAGTCGATGAGATTATATCCGCCAGTAGCGATAGACACAACGTCATGCATAGAAGATGATTTCTTACCTGACGGCACATTCGTAGGAAAAGGATGGTTTGTTTCATATAGTGCATATGCAATGGCGCGGATCGAAGATATATGGGGAAAGGATTGCAATGAATTTAAACCGGAAAGATGGTTGGAAAATGGAGTATTTAAGCCTGAAAATCAATTTAAGTACCCTGTTTTTCATGCCGGACCGAGAATGTGTTTGGGAAAAGAAATGGCATACATTCAAATGAAGTCCATTGTTGTTTGTGTTCTTGAGAGATTTAGGGTTAAGGTTCTGCGGGAGGGTACACCAGATACCTTGCTTTCTCTTACTCTACGCATGAAAGGTGGGTTGTTGATTCAGGTGATGAAGCGCGAGGGGATTGATTCGTGAAGTTTGTTTGTGGTTATTTTTTGTGTTTTCTATTATATAAACTAAGAATAAATTTTGTTAGGTGATTAAGTAGGTTTTATGATAATTGATATTAGTATATTTGGTTTTACTGTCAATAAAATTGAATCTTAATATGAATCATTTCTCTAAAAATTAAGTGAGCACCACACAAGAAAATGCCATAGAATGGAACGAATACATAGCATATTTTTTTTTTATGACAGAATACCTAGCTAGCATCTGTTGTATTATTTATTTTATAAATAATATTTATGAAATTTTAAAACTTATATGGTGCATATTTTGGCATTTTAATAATCGTTGGAATTAAAATAAAAGAAAAAAAATAATGAGGAGTTATAAATGAAATTTAATTCTTTAGACCAAGTCTCCCTTAATATAAAAGGAGCATTAATTCTTTCTTTCTTTCATTGTTTTGCTTGAAAGCCTGTAGAAATTTCTAAACACTAGAAAATAAAATGAAATAAAATAGAGTTCTCTTCATCTCCATCTTCATCTCAACTACATATTCTTCTAATTAAACAAAATAAACTTAATTGGGGAGTCGAGTGCAGATGCCTTATGATCTTTTTTAAGATGAAAGGTCCCGTTCTACAACTGTGCAATTGGACTAAAATATGAAATAACTCCGGATATAGAACATTGGAGACAGATAAACTGAAACCTTGCACAAAATAATATTATTATGTTTTCTATGACTGTGCAATTGGGCTAAAATATGAAATAACTCTGGATATAGAACATTGGAGACAGATAAACTGAAATCTTGCATAGAATAATATTATTATGTTTTTATGGCAAGCACGGCTCGATCGCACCACTACACAAACCCAGGCTTCTCTTATTTTAATTATTATTTTTCTTGAGATTTTTTTTAATTATTATTATTATTAAATTATTTCTTTCAACAATTTTAATTAATTATAAGAAATATAACCCAATAGCATTTAATTACATGCATGTGACAAATCTCCAAAATGTCTTTATCCCTTAAAGTGTTTCATTCAATTAATTTATTTTTCAACCTTATCCAGATCAAGTTATTATATATAATGTAAACCATATGACCCTTCTCCAAGCCAGGCCACGCCCCCGTTTACTTGATCAAATTAAACCATAACCCCTTCTCCAAGGCCAGTAACCTCCACTTAATAAAGGTTTCTATTCTTATAATGTCATAATGTTCTCATTTCAACATTTCAAGACAAGTATTTTATCAATGGAACTCTCCTTCCTCAACCTGATCGTCCTCTTATGCCTCCCTCTTCTTGTCTACCTCTTCTTCATTAAGCATGAAGATCCAAGGAAGAAATCCTTCACTTATGGCCTCAAGTGCTATCCAATTGTTGGTTATTTACCTCAGTACGTTAAAAACCGGCACCGATTTGTTGACTGGTCAACTGAGATATTGATTCGTAGCCCGACCCATACCATGGGTTTTACAAGCTTCGGTAGAGATGGAGGCGTGATCACCGCTAACCCAAAGAATGTTGAACACATTGTCAAGACCAAATGTGATAATTATCCCAAAGTAAGATCTTTTTATGTGATTAATTCAAGTACGATAATCAAATTTTTGTTAGATATTCTACTAAACCATCAATAATATAACGTAACGACTTCAATAATATAGTGTTTTACTCATCAAATAATGAAAGTAACTTTTTGATCTATGACCATGAACATATGACGACTATAAAAAAATATTATGGTATGATATATATAACAATTAACAAGATAAATTGTTAACGCATTAATGCATGATCTAAGTAAATAATATATCTAGCTATGCTTAAATTGATAAGTGTAACATATATAGGGTGAGGTTTCAATCTCGACGCTAGCTGACTTTCTTGGTCACGGCATCTTCAACTCCGATGGAGAACAGTGGAAGCAGCAACGCAAAACTGCCAGCTTGGAGTTCAACAAGCGTTCCCTCCGCAATTTTGTTGTGGACATAGTCCAGGGCGAGATCGTACATCGTCTCCTCCCTCTTCTTTCCAAAATTGAGGGAACCAACCAAACTCTAGACCTTCAAGAGTTGCTCGAACGATTTGCATTTGACAACATATGTAAGGTGGCATTTGGTGAAGACCCGGCTTGTCTAACCGAAGAGGCGTTTGTTGGCGAGAAATCAAAATTTATGAAGGATTTTGGAGAGGCACAAGAGATCGCACTAGAACGATTCATGCATCCTTTGAAGTTTGCATGGAAGATCAAGAAGTTTTTCAATGTTGGAAATGAGAGAAGAATGCGAGAGTTGATCTCAACCGTTCATGGTTACACACTGAATATTGTTCGTGCAAGTAAAGAGAGAGGTTCTATTAATCAAAAACAAGATCTTCTCTCTCGATTTTCCTTAATGGATAACCAAAGTGATGAAAATTTACGTGATGTGGTGACAAATTTCATACTAGCGGGTCGTGAGACCACTTCTTCGGCTTTAACATGGTTCTTTTGGTTCCTATCAACTCGACCAGACGTGGAGAAAAATATACTAGAGGAAATAAAATCAATTCGTTCAAAAAACCAAATTTTTTCTCAAATATTTCGATTTGACGATTTACGAGAAATGAACTATCTCCATGCAGCTATAACCGAGTCGATGAGATTATATCCTCCAGTAGCCATCGACACAACTTCATGCAAAGAAGATGATTTCTTACCAGACGGCACGTTTGTAGGAAAGGGATGGCTCATTTCATATAGTGCATATGCGATGGGAAGAATAGAGGATATTTGGGGGAAAGATTGCTGTGAATTTAAACCAGAAAGATGGTTGGAAAATGGAGTTTTTAAACCTGAAAATCCGTTCAAGTACCCTGTTTTTCATGCCGGGCCAAGAATGTGCTTGGGGAAAGAAATGGCGTATATACAAATGAAGTCCATTGTTGCTTGTGTGCTTGAGAGATTTAGGGTTAGAGTTTTGGGGAAGGACGGTACACCAGAAACTTTGCTTTCCCTTACTTTACGCATGAAAGGCGGGTTGCCGATTCAAGTGGTGAAGAGAGAGGATTGACTGGTGAAATGTACATGCAGTTATCTTGTGTTGTGTTTTTGTTATGTAATATCTTCGTTGTTTTAGCTTGTTTTTGTAGCTATTTACCAAGGTAAAGTATGTTTTACCATAAAATAAGATCTTATGTATTTAAATTATAAAATTGATAATATGTTGTTAGATTATATGACTTCTTGAAATGAAAACGGTAGAAAATGAATCATGAGTGTATCTTTTAGAACCCTCAAGAATGCAATGATTTTACCAAATGACATCTTTTAGAAATGATACAAGTGATGAAGAGAGATGATTGATACAAGAAGGTTGTTTGTAATCGTGTTTTATGTTTTTTATATAAATATATTAAAAATAAATATTGTTTAAGTGATGAAGAAGTAGATTTCATGATAGTTGATATTAGTGTAGTTTGATTTGGATTTTATTGAGGAGTAAACACAAACAGTTTGTGCGCAAGTGTTTGAATAAACACAAACAGATTGTGGGCCTTTGTTTTGGATAATTTGAAAAACCTCATTGTGGGCCGTTATTAGTCCTAGCTTAAAATTTATGAATAACATTATTTTATCTGAATTATATATATATAGATGATGTGGCTAAAAAACATATCTATGTTTCCGAGATGAAAAATATAGGGTCCAAAATACATATATTTTTGGCTAAAAAACATATGTATGTTTTTGGGGTGAAAAATATATGGTCCAAAATACGTATTAAATCATCAAAAATTCAAATTTCAATCGTACGGATAGAATATATATGTTTTGAATATGTTATAGATTAATTTTCACAAGAATCATAATATTATATCATTACCATCATATATCATCAAAAATCACATAACCGCATATATATATATTATACGTATTTTGGACCGTATGTTTTTCACCCCAAAAACATACGCATGTTTTTTAGCATCTCCCATATATATATATATATATATATATATATATATATATATATATATATATATATATATATATATATATATATCTTTTTTTTTTTTTTTTTGAGGAAATATTTTATTTGAATTATAACTATTGATAGATTAATATATTATAAAATGTACAAATATTTAGTTTTTTAATTCATGTAAAATAAGAAACACTATTATATATATATATATATATATATATATATATATATATATATATATATATATATATATATATATATATATATATATATATATATATATATATATTTTTTTTTTTTTTTTTTTTGAGGAAATATTTTATTTGAATTATAACTATTGATAGATTAATATATTATAAAATGTACAAATATTTAGTTTTTTAATTCATGTAAAATAAGAAACACTATTTTTTTTTAAAATGGACGTCAGCTTAGACTCTTATATCTACTCTATGTATTAAGTTCAATTAACAACTTACAGATACATCAAAAGTCCAGGGGAAAACAATATAGGTAAACTATAATTCCCCTATTTTAGTGCCAAATTGCATGGAAATGGATGACTCCTATTTGTCACTAGTTATGTCCATTAAAATATGAACAAATCTTTGCTGACACTTTGTGCTTACAGAGAAAAATCTTTGCAAAAGGCAGACAAAAAACTTTTTATGTGTTAATTTTAGTTCAGAATACCATATTAAAAAGAATATGGAATTTTGTCTTTTACTTTTTTTTGTGGATTCGAACTATATTTTGTATTTTGCATATATGTATTATGGATCTAGTCATTTACCACTAAGTTTTCCATATTTATCTGAATTGATGATCTTTGTTTTTCATGATATCTATTACTTCGTTTTTTCTTTACAATAACAAAGCATGAGCTTTATTTATTATTTTGAATTTGGGACTTTGATTTAGTTTAGTAATGAAAAAGTAATTTTAGGGCCGAACGTTTCCCACTTTTAAGGCTTTGTTTTAACCAAACTTTTACTGACATGTAAAAATCAAGAAAATTTTAATTAGGAAAAGTAATTAAAAGGTAAAAGCGATGTAGCTTCATGAAGTTGCTCAAACGTGTATTATACTATTTACTTCTGAGTGGGTTACATTATAAAGATGATTAATTAGTGCAATATACACTCAAAACCGTACTTACATTAGTCTCCTTTTCTCTTCATTTCTAATAAACTGGAGATATCCTTTTTTCCGTGAAATTTTATACAAATTCAGGGGAAATTGTAGCTACAGTTAGCTTAAAATGGAGAGGGCTAGTTGTGTATAATGGTATGGTGGTAGACTTCCAAATAATGTGGTTAATTAATTGATTGATAATCACTTTTGAGCCTATAACGACATGTAAATAATCTTTTAGTTCTTTTGAATTTGTTAAAGAATAAAGTAAGACGAGTGTATCAATTGTACACTCAATTTAAGATCAGGAGATGCATTTTATTTTGGATATGAGATGAATTTCATAATTTATTTTGCTAAATTAATTACAAGCTAGCTGTGAAACAATCATTATCTTGACATAATAAAATTGGCAATTAAAATTCTATAATTTATCTGATGTGGAATCTGAAATTAGGAAATGAAGTGGTTAGATATATAAGTTGCAAATTAAGTTATTTTGAGTATTTGAAAAATTAAGGGGTTATATAGGAACCTTCTCTATTATTGTAAGTACAAATAGTTTATATGAGATTTTTTACGTCATTCAGAATGTTACATTAACCTTTCTATTATTATGGCAAAAGACAAAGTGGGTGTCCAACATGAAAATGTTAATAATGCAGCCATCAAAAGCAACATTGACATGCCACAAGTCATAGCCCCCCAACATGATAAAACAATTATTAGTGGTCTCTTTTGCATTTTTACCACCGTTTCCAACAAATATTTCAAAATGATATATTGGTTAATTAACATATCAACTATTTGTTCATACATGAATCAAAACGATATATTGTTAATTAATATATCAGGTATTTGTGCATTCATGAATGATTTTTTTTTTTCCATTTAGGGAGGGATATCTCAGTAAGAGACTAGAAGAGATTATGGCACCTCAAATCAAGATGTTCGATATACAATAAATATTAGTTCAAATTTATTTAAGTCCTATCAAAATAATTAAAAGTCTTACATATCATGAATGTGTATTAAAACAAAATTCGCCTGCTGTAAAATTTTCTAAAACAAAATTTATTTTAAATGATATCGCCTGGTGAAACTTCAAAAAAAAAATGAATGTGTATTAATCCGAGAAAATCCTAGAAAATATCTCTTCTTGTGAGGTTAATTATCGGGACACAAACTGAAAATGTGAATTGTTGAATTAACACAGGGTTTATTAAGAGTGTTAGCACTAGCAGACAAAAAGACTCATTATGTCAGATCCATGTATATATTTAACTTTTGAATTAGAGCCAAAAAATAAAAATATTTTTTTCGAAGAATTTAATTATTTTGAGACAGCTAACAAACATCACATCAGGATTGATTTGTATGCCTTCTTTTACACTTACTAAGGTTTGTGTGGTCTATCCCATTCATTTGGGGGAAACCTAGCTAGTCTTAGGTCAATTTCCTGTTTCTTTGGGTCTCATGCATTCATGTGTTGAATGTTTTGCATTATTTCACCAATCAAGTGATGAACGAAATATATGGAGGTCGACAAATTTGTTCTTCAAGAGTGTGCTTAATGAACAGAAAGAAGAAATTCAAACTATAATTGTGTAGATTTTATCAAATTTAATGTGCTTTAAACAAAACATAATGTTCCCTTTTTGTTCTTTCTTCTAGTTTTGCATCAAAGGAGAGGCCATCCAAATTCTTAGAGAGAAAATTATCGGCGATCGCTTGATTTTTTTTCTCTTTCAAATTAATCTTATTATACGCGAAATTCGAACTCCTCATCTATAGAATGATAAAATTAATATTTTATCACTAGACTATCCTAACGGTAGTAATACCATCCAAATTCACATATGCTTCTTATTGTTTTTGCTTTTCGGAAAAACTTTTAACAGTTCTATGTTGAAATCTCATTAGAATATTTTGTAGTATATATATTTCTTTTCTGAACGGGAATTTTGTAGTGTATATTACTAATTTTGTTAACATTTAACAATTTATATGCTTTTCTTGTAGTTTAATTTCTTTGGTATTTTGCATGAGTTTTTATATGTTGCCCCAGTCATAATTAGACTGCTACTACTATTGAATCTTGATTTCACGTATTATTTCTTCACTTTTGCTCCTCTCCAGTCGTATAATTTTTTTTGAATTTCCTCTCAGGTCATATTACTGATCTCTCCAACTCAACTCAAACTCTCTATGAAGTCTCCTCTTCTCCACTCGGGCACTCTTCACCTCATGGAGGGACTCGACGGATTTGTGTCCCCTTCTCTCCCTAAGAGGCTAAGACTACAGACCCGATACATTCCCCTCTCCCCCTCGATCGATGAACCTTGCTCTCTCAAATTATAACCTTGATGTAGCAATTATTTAAGGCATAAGGATCTTTTCTTTCTGTTTGTATGTGTTATTTACTCTAGACTATAGTTTTCTCTCTTTGCATAATTAAAATGATTTGATGTATGGTTTACCCCTCTGCGGTGAGTTCCTCTCAATAGACCGAACCCTGAGATTCGCTCTTCTCAAATAACCTTGATCCGCTGTATTTAGTTTTTTGGGGCCAGTTAAGGAGATTTGTGTGTGCCAATGTTCTGCTGCTATGTGTAGTTGTGGCCTTTCTTACATTAGATACCAATTTGAAATGAGCCTTTATAGATATTGATTTGGATATTAATTAGGGTTAATTTGGTTGTTGAGGCGCAACTGGCACCAAATCAGCCTTAATTGGGGAATTTGAGGCTCAGTTAGTCTTGTTTCAGAGAGGATTTGTATTGCAAAAAGGTTTGGGTTTAGTATGTAAACCAATTTTGATAATTGGTCATGTATATGCCTATATGGTTTAGTATGTAAATTAATTTTGATATTTTATTGGTATAGGGTTTCGTAAATAATTACTACTAATATTGATAATTACTGGTATATATGCCTATAGAGTTTGGAAATTTTTTATACTTGGTGTCTAATTATACTGTTTATTTTTTTGTTCTGCAGGTTAAAGCAGTGGCAGCTGGTACAAGGATTTTAAGGGTGAATGATGCAGTTATATTGAATGATTAATTAGTTAAAGATGTAATATTAGATCTTATACTTTGATTGCAATGGACCAATTTCGGATAATTGATTTTATTTTGCATGTAATAATTTATATGTATTTCAAATATACCCATTTTTCAATTGATCTAGGTGTTTTTCATGTCGATTTCCAGTGTTGGTATACTACTTTGTGTGTTAATATATTATTGTCAATGTTAAGTATATCATCTTCAATGCTAATATTCTGTCTTTTAGTGATATAAAATTTGTTTTTGTACAAATATTATATTGGTGCCAAGCCAATATACCATTTTAATGCAATTTATATTTTTGAGTAACAATATATAATTTCAAGTTATAATAGATTTCTAAGCGCTAATATATATGTTTTGTGCCAATTTTATTGTTAATATACTATTTTGTGTTCCATATCATTTCACCATCAATAACCATATTCTTTTTGTTATTTATATATCACTTTGTGTGCCAATCTACTATTACGAATACAAATATACATTTTCACCAATATGAGTATTTTGTGGTCAATCAAAATAATTTTGGATACTCAGTGAATGCTATTTTTTTATAATTTATGTCTAAATATTGTGTTTTGGACGTTGAATAAATATTTTTTAGCGGCAATACACATTTTTTAGTATCGATATATATTTTCAAGTTATAATGTATATTTTCGTATTCTATTATACTATTTTTTATTGTTGAATTAGATTTTTGAATGCTAATATGTATTTTTGTGCTGATTTCATTGTTGGTATATCATTTTACGTTCCAATATATTATTTCAATTGCTATAATATATCATCTCCAATACCAATATATCATTTTTAGTGTCAATATATTATTTTTGCACAAGTATGATATTAGTGTCAACTCATTTTAGTGCAAATATACAATTATTTAGAATTTACTTGCTCAATTTCTTAGTAGTTTGTGGTTTATCTATAATTTTGGATGTTGAGTGTTATTCTTCTTAGAATTTGTACTTGAATATATTTTTTGAATGGTTGAATGAATATTGTTGGTAATTTTTTTTAATATCAATATATATTTTCAAGTTACAGTATATTTTTTGTGATTTTAGTATACTATTTTTGTATTGTCGATATATACTTCTAAGCAGTAATATAAACTTTTGTGCCGATCTCATTGTTAATATACTATTTTATCTGTAATATTGTATTGTTTTCAGTGTGATTACATCATTTTACATTCCATATTAATATATCATATTTGACGCTTATACAAGAACGAAGCTTAATAGAGACTGTGAGGGGGGGATGACCCCCCCAAGATTTTGACAGAGTAGTAAATATCAGTAATGTTTTAGTAGAAAAAAATTAAAATACATTCATTTTTATGAATTTGTCCCCCTCCCCAAAAATTTTGTACGGTGTTAATCAGTAGAGAGAATTTTTTTGACCCTCTAGTAATCCAATCAAGCTTCGTGCTTGCGCTAATATACCTTTTTTAGTATTAATGCCATTTTTTTGTACAAATATGATATTTGTGCATATATATATCATTTTAATATCAATTTCATAGTTAATATAACATTTTGTGTATTAATACACTATTTGGTGATGGAAAAAAGATGGGAGATGGAGAGAGATCCACGATGAGAGAGAAACGAAAGAGGTGAGAGTGGATAAAATGGAATAAACTGGAGATGAAATTGAGAGGTGAGAAAACATATGCATAACAGGAAAGAGTTATTGGGTAATTAATTGTATAATTAATAGGTAAGTATCCAAAGTACCCTCTCAATTTTAAGAGTCAAGATTTAATCTATCATGAAATTTAAAAAAAAAAGGCCTCGGGCACTATATAAGAACTCATTTTACATATCACATAGTGCATGCTCGACTCACGTGGAATATGATGAAATAGAAGAATCTTCATCCGAACAGAGATGAAATATCTTGGATTAAAAACATGAAAAAGCGGAATTGTTCTATTCTAAGGTAGAGATGGAATAACTATAATTCATAGAATATAATATAATTTAGAAAATATATATCATTATTTATTTCAAATATAATCCTACGCGACAGTTAAATTTTCTCATTTTTTATTATATATAGTCATAACTCATAAGTCATTATTATATTATTTATATCAAATTTTAAATCTATATATCTAATTGGACGCTATTAGAATAAAAAATAGCAATCGATTATTCTATATTTCACTATTTTTCTATTTTATACTTTGGGGAACAGGGGCACATAATATATATGATTCCACCAAAATCAAACTTAACTTTCTAAAAAAAGGGCCTGTATTCAAAATTTCACATCCACTGAATAATCAAATCCTCGTATTGTAATATCTTTATACATCTTAATTATGGTGCATGGCTAGACTAGACTTGGGTCACACTAGCCTTATATCCTATCCAATTCAAACCCTAACAAACCAATCAAGATAGTTTGCAGATAATAAGGAAACCTTATCTCAACTAAACCCTAACCCTTGATAAGTGATAAATAATCCCTTTATTTCCACTCCTAATTATCTAATCCCCGAAAGGACCAAAACCCTATTCGGTTCGCCACATTCCTCTTGAACCGGTCCGGTTCGAACCCGACCTGGACCTAAGCTTTGTCACAACGCAATTCAGTTGAGTGCCTCTCGTATCCTCTTCCATTACCAAACGTCATTGTAGGGTCTCCACCATTTCCAAAAGAGATTCATCTGTAAAAGTACCACAATGCCCCTTACCTCCTTATAAATACTTCTCATCATCACCATCTCTCTCTCAGAGCAAACAAAACAAGTTTTGAGTTGTAGCTCTCCTTGCACCTTCCACTTCAAAAATCCAAATCAAATCCTACTATCTCAAAACTCGATTCTTCAATCGATCAAAACATGGGTTTCACTGAGATGTTTGAGAGGGCAAAGCCTTACATCGCTATGATATGTCTCCAGTTTGGATACGCGGGAATGAATATCATCACTAAAGTCTCATTAAATAGTGGCATGAGTCATTATGTCCTTGTTGTGTATCGCCATGCGTTCGCAACAATTTCGATTGCTCCTTTTGCATTAATCCTCGAACGGTATATTTACTCAAAATTAAAATCATTATTTTATATAAAATATGACTTGTTATATAGTATATTATAATATTAATATGTATATGTATATATATGTTTATTTTTTAACAGAAAAGTGAGACCTAAGATGACTTGGTCAGTATTCTGGCAAATCTTTGTGTTGGCACTTCTTGGACCTGTCATAGACCAAAACTTCTACTACATGGGGTTGAAATTCACCTCTCCAACTTTCTCATGTGCAATGAGTAACATTTTACCCGCCATGACCTTCGTCCTGGCAGTGATATTCAGGTACTAATCTTTTCGTATACCTAATTATTTATCTCAAATATAACTTACCATTTTATTTTATCAGTATGACTAATTAACTTTTAATGTTTCTAAACTAGGATGGAGAAATTACACATAAAGAAAATCAGCTGTCAAGCGAAAGTCATAGGCACAGTGGTTACAGTCGCAGGAGCGATGCTTATGACTTTATACAAAGGACCGATTATGGAATTGGTTTGGGCGAAACATATGGATACTCAGACAGCTGACTCACCAGCCGCCTCAGCTGATACGAGCAGCACGACTTGGTTCTTGGGTTCAATGTTTCTCATTATAGCAACTCTAGCTTGGGCCTCTCTTTTCGTCTTACAAGTATGTTTTCATGAATTTTTAACCTAATTAGGATAATCAATATATTTTATATTGTATCATAATAATTAAATAATGAAATTTATGTTTGTAATTTGGTTAGGCACATACATTGAAGCAATACTCTGCCCAATTATCTCTCACTACTCTCATATGCTTTGTGGGGACACTTCAAGCCATTGTTGCCACCTTTATAATGGAGAGGAAACCATCTGTGTGGCAGATAGGATTTGACATGAACCTCCTTGCCGCAGCCTACGCGGTTTGTTTTTCTAGTCATATTTGTCACAATCATCCAAATGATATACTCACTGATCAAATATAATTATTCAAGTCCAACTAAAATATCGAAAGTTCTAAGTCAAGTCATATATGTAATTTTTGAAATTTTCATATTCTTATGTAATTTTTTTGACTTACAGGGAGTTGTTACTTCGAGCATCGCATACTATGTTCAAGGATTGGTTATTAAAAAGAGAGGACCTGTATTCGCCTCAGCATTTAGTCCTCTTATGATGATCATCGTTGCGATAATGGGTTCATTCATCCTTGCTGAAAACCTTTATCTTGGAGGGTAAAAATAAAAGCCTAATTCAAAATTATGATATCTATTATTTTTTTATTAGCATCTCATAATATTAAAATACATATTAAGCTTTTCTTTTTGTTTTTTAGGGTTCTTGGAGGAGTTTTGATTGTGCTGGGTCTATATGCTGTTTTGTGGGGCAAGTTCAAAGAGAGCAAAGAGAATAAAGAAGCTGAATCACTGGCTTTGCCTGTGGCTTATAAAGATAATGGAATAAGTGGACAAGCCATTTATGCCACTGAAGAAGAGCATGGAAATGGAAATGAGATGGATTGCAAGAATCCCAATTGCATGAAATCCACTTTTCATGGAGTCGTATAATTTTATTTAACATGGAACTTTTTTAATGGAGAAACGATTCTGACAAAATATATACAGGGGAGAGATGGGTGAAGGAAGGATGAGAAGAATAATTAAAAAATAAATGCACTGAAATATGACATTTTGCCTTTAATTCCCCAATTTTAACCCTTTTTTTTTTCCTGTTGTTTTGGTTCCTCTTTTTTGAAAGAGAGTGGTGTGTGTTTTTCTATTTCAATTTTCCTTCGTCGATGGAGAGGTATGTAAGAAATTGAGAATATATATGGAAAGAATTCGATGAGTTATACTTTAAACAAATATGTTTTTGCTTTGTTCTCTCCAATCCAATATAATTTACATGTTGATTTTTTTTATTTAAATAATTGATATGTGGATTTGAATTCACATAGTATAATTGTATGTGGATTTGATTTCATATCCCACTAATAAAGGCAATAAAAGCCTCCAATTCTTTTAAGCAAGTTATTATACCGTGGTGTGATCACCCTGAATTGTAAATACTAATACTTTTATTTATTTATTTTCATTTTCTTTAAAATATATATTATTTTCTCGCTGAGTCCATATACTCTGCCCCACTTAAAATCTCCCTAATCCATCGTTTGTCATTGTTAAATGGAGCCCACCTGGCCACCTATTTTATTTATTAAATAAAAAAGATAGTAAATTTTAACAGCGGTAAAAGGGATTGGTGGAGGTTTTCAGGAAGCCATTTATATTTCTTCTTTTTCGTTTATATATATAGATCGTGTTCTTCATAAACATAAGCGAAACAAATTGGTGTCATCATAATATATGAAGTCCCAACTGAAAACAATTCATATGAAACTCACAAGATTAAAGTCTTCAAGACTCTTGTGTACTAATATACATGCATAATAAAACTGTATATATAAGTTATAGTGAAATAGTATATCGCCAACCGGAGACATGCCATCACTTCCTCTCCGCCTGCATCTTCACAGCCGGGGTTTGGACTCACGTCCTATCTGGATGGCTTCCTTCAGATGAACAACCACACTTCTTCAAGCGATGGCAACATACAAGGGACGATCTCCAAGCTCATGACAGAATGAGAGCACATGCTGGAGCTTGTGGAAAGAGAGAAACGCAAGGGTCTTCCAAATAAAAATCAAATTCACAGAACCCAGCTCACCGAGCTATGGCTTAAAAATTGCTGATTAGGAGATCCGTTTTTCTTAGATTTTTTTTTTTTCTATCCACCATCGTGTATCGCTGTTTAGGAGATATGTCATGATCTCTTTGTTTGTAACTCACAAACCCATGTAACCTCCTTTTCTTTTTATTATTAATAAAAAACGAAAACGAGCGAGTGTTAGTAGTTTTTCTTTTAAAAAAAAGAAATAGTATATAGTATAATAAACATTATATAACATAAAAAACATGTTATAAATATATGTGTATATTTCATATTTATGCGCATTAACCTCTTTATTTTGTACATGCTCTCTTTCCTACTATTGACAAATTTTCACTAAGAAAGAAGAACAAAAATAGATATAACTTCACTAGGAAAAGAACAACAAAGCCAAGATAGATAAAATTTCACTAAGAAAAGAACAAAAATATAAGATAAAACTTCACATGTGGATAATATAAGCCTACACCAGAATGAGTTCATTTAAGGAGGGTATCAAAAGAGACTTAATGCGTGTGATTCGCCAAACTCCATCGATTCTCTACACATATAACGAACATAACATAGATATATATTATTCCCCCTTTATAAAGTCCTCTTTAGTCTTTAGCATATGCATGCATTAAAAATAAAAACTATAGCTTAGCTATTGTTGTAGCAGTTTGATATATCTTATGATCTATATGTAAAAGAATAAAATCATAAACCTTTTCTCCGAATGTTCTAACCCCTTTATACTTCATTTTCATCTTCAATTTTTGTTTGTCTTGTCAAAATATACGCATCATTTTCTATCAGTTTTGTCTTTTTATATGACATGCCATTAGTGAATTACGATATATGTTTCTCTCGGCTCAATATAAGAAGAATGACACTCAAAATAGCAGTCCCCAACTCCTAACCAATAAAGCAAATTGGACTAATCACAACCACTTATATACTATTTTTCTTATTGAAATAAAAATAGTTTAAAATGTAAATTTATACCGGTGTTAATAATGATATTTGAATCATAGACCTTTTTTATTTTTGTATTAAAATCATTTTCATTAAATATACCATTATAACTATAATTAAAGGGTAAAGAAAAGAAGCACATACGACATGTAAAGAAAGAACTGATTCTTGTTCTATGAAACTAGCTAGGCCTAATGAATCACTTCAAATCCGAGAAACAAATCCCAAGAAAAAAAAAATCACATTAAATCCATTTTGTTGTGAAAAAAAGCATGTCACAATCATATGACGCACTCATATAATGACATTAAGTCGGAAATTCCATTACATGATTCTAGAAAAGAAGCATTCATGTATTCTATATATTCCCCTTACAATTATGCAAATGCAAATAAATAACTAAATACGCAAGTGTCAATAGCCCAACAAATAATGTAAATACGCAAGTGTCAATAGTCCAACAAATAATGGCCTCTTTCTTACTAGGATAGCACCTTGGCAGTTTAATATTTGAGTTCTTCTGTGGCAAAATAATATTTGTACCTTGCTTAAAATACAATTAGATAGATGATTAATTATAATGATTAAATAGTTAAATCGTATATGAATTAGATAAATTAGTTAACGATTATAATAAAATTATAAGGGATTGGATTGTATGGAAATTGATGGAATGGCAGGAACTGTAAAGAATATTTTTACAGGGTAATTATGATAGTATATAATTGAATAGAATTGTAGATGAACTAATTAAATAGTCATGTCTATATATTGTGCTAATGCTACTATGTTTATTCCAAACAAGGACAATGTTATGATCGATGTTACATGCAAAACCAAAAAACTATATAGGAAATGAAATTATGTATTAAACAAGCAGATAATTCACGCTTTGCGCGAAAGCTCTGTATATTTTATAAAGTCTCACTTATAGTAAATTTGTAGCTACTTATATTTTACCAGGAGCTGCTTAGTGGAGCGACTGCAGAGTGGCTACATGAGAGGGAGAGGCAGAGAAAAGGAGGAGAGAGAGACGGAGAGAAGGAGGCCGAGAGATAGAGGGGACATGGAGACCACTTGATTTGTTTCTTAATTTTAGCTCAGAATTTAATTGTATAAAAATACAAATAGATTAGACATGATTGGCAAAATCTTAACCCTTGATGATTTGATCTAAGAGTCACTACTAAGAGGTTACGTGGCTCACTAATATTTTAGGAAAATGTTTAGGATTAAGAACTATTAATAATGTTTTATTTTAGTCAAAAAAAATATCAAGTCTCAATTTATTTATTTTATATCAGGTTAAACAAAACAAAAGAAGATTCAATTTGGGATGCTAATTGTGTAGATTGGCAATAATCACTCTCATTATTTAATGATCAAATTAAAGAGGGAATCGAAAGGCCAAGGCCACTTAGAAATTGAAAATAGTGAAGTATGAGGCAGAGCACAATATAAGGACTTTACATAATAAATATATGGAGGAGGTCCCTCCCTCGTGATATAAGCAAAACCAAAATGACCACACCTCACATTTACTTTATTTTTTTATTTATCACATTCACATCCCTTTTGTTAGGGAAAACATGCTATTTTTATCAAGTAAATTTTGTTTATTTCAATATCAAACCACAATTTGGAGAACACGAAAAACGTTGGAAGCAAGAAGCTTGGAACTCTAATTCAAAAAAAAAAAGCTTGGAACTCTTCATGACATGATTTGAGTTATAAGTGACTTAATTATAAGATGATTTAAATTGTACATTAATGATTTATGATAAAGATTCCATAACTTATGGAATCTTATTTTGATCATTTGTTATAGTGGAGATATCAATATACATATATACAAGTACCAATCAAGGGAATTTTATTCTTATAGTGGGAAGTTTGGTATAAATGCGGCGAATGTATGAAAAATAATTAATAGATGTGGCGAATGAAAACCTTGCTAGCCAGATAAATATTTAAAAAAAAAAAGAAATATGTCGGCTCCATTATTATATTTGAACTCAAAGAGTGTGTATGTTGAGGTGGAGCTTTATAGGAATTGAGTGTGTCATGATATTTTTAAGATTTCGAGAGAGTAGTATATATTAGTCGTGTTTTAATGAAGAAAATATTTTATGTATTCGGCCTCTCAAAATTTTGTACAAATTAATCAGTAAAGAAAAAAAAATTCATCCCCCCTCCGAAATTTTTAATTAAACTCCGTCACAACTGTATATATGGACATGATTTTGTGCATTAATGCATATAAGTTGAAATGTCTAAAATTCTGTACAACAATTCCATACTTAATTTGTCAAATTATTTATTTTGAAAGAGAAAACTATTTGACCAGTCAGTGCTGTTGCACAACTCCATTATAATTCTTCAAATTTCCTCATGAAGCTATTTGCCATTATAGGCCGACATAGATAGTTTACATTTCAGTGGCATTTACAAACATTGTTTCTCTTTGTGGTAGCAAAATTATATTCATTTTCTTCCATAATTTGTGAATAGATAATAGTTGCTTCATAACTTCTGAGCAAATCGGGTTTCATCAGGTTTAATAATATAACGCCAAAATTGATTGCATATATTCCCGGTTTTGCTATGGAGGCCACGCCTCATGGGCCGCTATTTTCATAGTATAAGTAAGGCCCAACTTCATTCTTGAAAATTTAAACTAAATCATTTGAACTTATTCATAAAATTATAATAACTATTACACATACAAAACAAGGAAAAAAAACCAAAAAAAAAAAAATCTCTGTCAATGAATGCAAAAGCCAGGAACTCTCCAAGTAAACCACCCTTTCCTCTTTTCTTCAATCGGTAACACAGTATATTTTTTCCAATCATCGACAACACTTCTCAAATCATGAAGTTTCGCTCCGAGACCGACGCAACAATTCGCATGCATCGTGCAAATTTTATTCAAATCCTTTCCGTGATTACAAAATCCGCCGCAATATTTTGTGTCGATGTATTGTACTTTCATGCCAAGCTGGTTTACCAGGTCTTCCTTTATGAAGTTGAATATGTTTTGTTCGTGATTCGGCGGGAATTTTTCACGAGCATCGTGCCAATATTTCATCATTTTGATTGTCTTTTTGGTGGATTTTACATAAATAAATCCGGTGTTTGGATAATTGTGAATTTCATCTGGATCTCCTGCGAATTGGTCACTGGATGTCGTTAAGTCTGCATAGACCGTTATATGTTTGAATGGATTTCTGAGCCATAAGACATCAACATCCTACATTTAAAATTGATAACAGTAATTTTAATGATTATTTATTAATTACTTCTTTTCTTGAAGAATATGATATATGATCTACTTATCAATATATCTGAAGTGCCAATAACATAGTTTTTATAATAATATCTATAATTTCAATTTGTCAACAATATGTCTTCAAAATAATTGAAATATATAACTATATAAGATGAGTTATATTGCATAATTTTATAAAAAAAAACATACCGTAAAAAGAAAATTATATCCTAGCTCGAGAATTCGACGCTGAAGCCTGACCTTGCTCCAAACCAAATCGATATACTCTTTACTCATAAATACTTTTTCGGTCGTAAAATTCGCCCCCTCCACTTTCAGAAAATAACAAAAACGATGCACAGTTTTGCATCGTTGAAACGCATTTGGATCTAACGCTACAACAATGAGATGGTTCAAGAGATGCTCTATTTTCTCGCCGATGCGGAAACCGTCAAGAAAGATGTCGAGTAGAGAATTTTGAGCAGCCCATGCCTCATTTACTGACGTTATTATGACGGTTTTGTCATCTGTTGCGGCTTTTTTCAGTAAGGGGAGTAGGTCTGGAAATATTTCCTGTTTCAAGATTGAAATATTAGGGTTGTAATTGTAGAAAAATATATTTTAGTATGAAGTAATTGATGGATCTTCCGCAAAAATTTTAGTTGAGTTTGGATGGGCAAATTTGAATATCTGATAATATCTATTTTGAAGGGGGTAAGTTCCATATTTCCAAGTTCTGAAAGGATAGACAATATATTATGCTTAAATTTTGGAAAAATTAACTTAATGTTGACCTTAATGTAGTGGTCATTGGTCAACGGTATGTACGGATCTAGAGGCAACTTCGAATTCTCGTTCCACGTAATTAATTTTAATTTTCGTATAAATTATATTAGCCAATCCAGTATATATTAATTACATTAGTAAATTTAATATTTCATAGTTTATTAGTTTAGTTGTAATAGTGAGGAACTTTGATAAATCCTTCCTCACTATTACAACTAAACTAAGCAAAATCTACTAAAAAATATCAATTAATTTATCCAAAAAATAAATAAATGCATTTAAGGTTTTAACTAAAAATAGAAAAGATCAAAACCTGATCATCTCCTAGATTGTTATTTTCATCAAATGAATGAATCTCCTTGTCAGTTGTAACTTGAGTTGCATTTTCTACCCCATACTTACTTTCATGAAATGAATGAATCTCCTTGCTAACTGTAACTTGAGTTGCATTTCCAGAAGTGAAAATTTCACGAGATCTCTCGCCATTTCCACGGAAGCTTGATTGATATAATAACATTATAAATACTACCGCTGCCATGGCGCCTAGGAGAAACGGGATTAATGGCTGAAGCATGCTTTCATTTTTACCCATTGCGTTTTTGTGTGTGATGGTGAGAGAGACAGAGAGAGAGAGAGTAAATCATCAGTATTTAGGCTAGTGTGTATATATAAAAGCAACTCAACGAAGAACTTTTTTTATGACACCAATTTCTGCTGGCAATGCAATATTCTATTTTAATTTAAATGTCGTAACATTATAAATAAATAAGATCTTTTGTTATATTTTTGCGTATTGTTATTTGTCTCAATTTCATTGGCCTTGGTGAATGTGAGGGAATATTAATGTCAACTCTCTCAATGTGAGTGGCACATGCTAGATTATGACCATGCAAGTGAATATGGTCACAATTATTGGTACTAAGTTAGACTTCATAGAGAGATCTTAATTAGCATGGATGCCATGGATCTTATTTCTTGATGCAAATTGATTTTGGAAGCTTCTCTTGCTTATATTTTATAATTAAATCTTTTTTTATAAAACCTTTTTCACATAGGCCCATGATCAATAACCAACCATCCTATAAATATTTAACAAGGCTTTGAAAGGAAAGAAATATTTGTTTCTTAAGGCTTTGTAAGAATTCATCTTCTTTTTATTTGTATATTTGTTTAAAAATATTGGGCTGGAAAGGAATTCATCTTCTTTTTATTTGTATATTTGTTTCTTAAGGCTTTGTAAGAAGGGTTGAAGGCCCAATTAGTCTTTGTAGCAAATAATCTCCAAAATATAATCATCTTAGAATGGGCCTATTAAGAGCGATACGAAATACATACCAAGTTATATAATTGTTAGAGCACCTCACATGAGACAAAATTATATCACAAAATACACACATGCAATCTGACTTTTATGGAATGCATTTAAGAAGAAAATTGATTTGTTTAACTTATTTTAGTCATGCATACCTCGTGAGAATTATTTATATGGCATGTAAAACAAATCCAGGGACAAAATGCACCAAGGGCGATGTTAATAGAAATTAGGAGGATGACTCTTCTCATATTAAAAAAAATAGTATTCATATATAGTTATATTATTGTATTTTGTGATATATTTATAAGTTATATGGACGCTATTTTCTCTAAATTTTTGGTGTGATTTTTATTATGATCCCCTGATGATTTTAATCAAGATCCGTCATTGAAATACATCATGTTATTAATGATTTAGTTAAAATATGTTGTTGTTGAATGTATGTCATGTTGACCTCATAATGCTTTTTTTAAGAAAAAACAAGCTCTTAGGCAACCCATAGTGGTTGGTGAACCGAAGTTGATTTTGATTCCCTTTTTTTTTTTTTACCTCGATGCCCTTCAATAAAACATTTTCTCTCACCTACTCTTCCTTCTCCCATTCATTGCCAGCACTAATTTGTGACTCAGAAAGGCCGAACCATGTCACTAAACGAATGTTCAAAATGTACATTGTGAGAAATATATAACACAACTTTCGTATATAATCCAGTCATTTCTTTGGAAGTACTCAAAACAATATGATTTACAATTTTTATTCTCTTTTAATTTGGTTCGAACTTCCAAATCCCGACCCAAATAAAGAAAAAGAGATTTGAAAATCCGCCTCAGGTTTTACTTACTTCGTTTAATATGTCTAACTTGTGTTAATGAAATAGAAATTGGATTTTTTTTTTGATACGAGATGGAATGCGAAAGCCAAGCCGATAAATATGTTGAAAATCAAATTATGTCAACTTCTTGAAAAAAGTAAAGGGCTTCATAAATATTAAGAAGTTGCCAATACCTAGAACTGTTTGTTTGATCTCCATAATTAAATTAGTCATATATAAACCGAAGCTACTATATTAATATTTATCAATCTAACAGATCAGACAGTGAGCATACCAACTACACACTAAATCATGTGAGAATTTTATTTTATAAATTGAAACTATTATCATCATATTATTTAATTTATTTTTTTAGGACTCAAACCTCTCTCTCCCACAAAAATGAATGACAAAACAAAACAACGAGAGACCCACAGGATCCACGTGAAAACCATTGGCTTTCCATCATACACAACACACAAATAATATTTGCTCAAACGTGTATTGTTTCCTCTCCACATATCACTATCTCTCCAAATTCTCTATTGTGTTCCATGCACCAAATATATCATAGTATGTTTTTTATTTTATGGAGAGGCTCATATTTCCATCTATATTAAAAAATATTGACTTTAGTAAGTATTGAATCCATAATATTTAAATTAGTAGAATGATACTAAATGTGGTTCGACATATATACAAAAGTTAACATCAAACACAGTCTTAAATAAATTTACATAACAATCAGTCTTAAACAAAAACATTCTCTTCTCATAGCATGCCATATTAAATAAATTGACAATATTGCATAAGGGCAATAATTATCATAAATTTCGGATAATTAGAAGGTATTGAATTAGATTTGAGTTAAATACAGTTTTTTAGAATTTTAGAAAATTATTATGAGTGTATATTTTTTACATTAAAAAAAAAATCCTGACATGTGGGCCCTGCATTTCAGTGACTTCACTAGTCAAGTCAATGAGCAAGAATAGACACTTTTCCCACTCAACCCTTAAAAATAAACAAATTAAACAAAAGAGGTAATTTTCACTCCACCTACCACCAAACATAATGTCGATTGTATAAATACACTCTTTCTCCATTCCTCCATTCAGAGATCGATCCTCTTCACTCTCTCTACCAAACAATGGATTCCTCGTTACTTCCCATTTTAATCGGCTTATTCTTAGCTATACTCTCTTACATCGTGCTAAACCGGCTCCGGTTCAAGCTCCCGCCCGGCCCGCGGCCCTGGCCCGTGGTCGGGAACCTCTACGACATCAAACCGGTCCGGTTCAGATGCTTCGCGGAGTGGGCCGAGAAATACGGCCCGATCATGTCGGTCTGGTTCGGGAACTCGTTAACGGTCGTGGTCTCGACCACCGAGCTGGCCAAGGAGGTTCTGAAGGAGAAGGACCAGCAGCTGGCGGACCGGCCGAGGAACCGGTCGACGCACCGGTTCAGCCGCGGCGGGATGGATCTGATCTGGGCCGACTACGGCCCGCACTACGTGAAGGTGAGGAAGGTTTGTAACCTCGAGCTTTTCTCGCCCAAACGGCTCGAGCTTCTCAGGCCGATCAGGGAAGATGAGGTCACGGCCATGGTTGAGTCGATCTTCAGATCTTGTACGCAATCTGGTAAGGTTTTAGTTTTACCTCCTTTTGTTGAATAATTCCTTTTTTGGGTTTTGTGGAAAAGAAGGACGATTGGATCTAGTCACTATTGAAGTTAGTAATTGCATTGGATGGAAATGGTCTATGCGTTAAACGGGGACAGTTTGTTAAAATTAGAATAGAAGTGGAGTGAGTGGAGCCTACTGTCATTGATATTGGTAGATTAAATAGAGATATGGTGTGTTTAATAGTCACTGATATAGACTTTATTTGTCTTTAATTAGAAATAAAGACTTAATTGATTGTGTAAAACTAATTTTTTTGGGGGTTGAATTGGAAAGTGGATATTCTCATGCTGTCAATTCAATGATGGTTGTGATTACCTAGAAGATCGAGAAACAATTGATATAATTAGGCTAACTACTAAATCATTTGAATGTACTTGTCTGAATTATGTCATGCATTGAAGTATGGTATATTTTTAGCATAGGAAATGAATCTTTCTCACGTTAAGTTACCAATTTCCAATTACGATTGCATTTAATTTGTGATGCGTTGAACATTTCCAATTTGCAATCAATAGGATTTCTTGTCATTATTCCCCATAGAGTCAAAAATAGACACTCCATCCATCCATTCATTCACATCATGTCCTCTTTGAATTTTCACCGTAACTTACTAAATTACCTTCCTCATAATTTCACCCAAAAAAATATAAAATCCCCATGTTTATATTACTTACTTAATTAATTAGTTAATTTATTGATTATTTATTTTTGGTAATAGATGAGAAGAGTTTGATAGTGAGGGAGCATCTTTCTGGAGTCGCGTTCAACAACATCACACGACTCGCTTTTGGAAAACGATTCATGGACTCGAACGGTGTCATTGATGAACAAGGCAAAGAATTCAAAGCCATTGTTGCCAACGGTATTTCTTCATTATTTATTATTCTTCTACAACAACAAAACTAACCAGGCCCTTAATCCACTAAGAAGCAAGTTTTAATTTTATATATATATATATATATACACACACTCAAAATTCTATTATATTATTATTATTTTTTAAACTATAAACTCGGAATTATTATATTATTATTTTTTAAAATATATATACTCAAAATTATTATATTATTATTATTTTTTAAACTATAAACTCTGAATTATTATATTATTATTTTTTAAAATATATATACTCAAAATTATTATATTATTAATTTTTTTAAATACATACTCAAAATTCTTGTATTATTTATCATATATATACTAGAATTTTTCGCATTACTATTTATATATATATATATATATATATATATATATATATATATATTATATACTCAAAATTATTATATTACTAATTCTTCTACCATTGATATGCACTCAAAATCATCACATCATTAACTTCTTTCCCACAACAACAGGAATCAAGATCGGGGCGTCGCTGTCGATAGCAGAGTACATAAACTGGCTTCGTTGGCTATGCCCGTTAGACGAAGAGCTCTACCGGAGCCACAACGAGCGGCGTGACGAGCTGACGGTCAAGATTCTCGAGGAGCACACGAAGATGCGTCAGAAGACCGGGCAGGCCAAGCAGCATTTCGTTGACGCGCTGCTGACGCTCAAGGGGCAGTATGACCTCAGCGACGACACCATCTTCGGCCTGTTATGGGTGAGTAGTTGGTTGATTATAAATTGTTGCACGGTTTTTAAAGTGGCATTTATTGTTGTTTGGCTGACTTTAACTTACGATTCGGGAGTTGTGTGGGTAATTAAATTAATTACTATCTCGATGCGATAGTTGTGAGGTTTTTGAAGCATTATTTGGTTTTTTTTCCTATTATGTTTGCGTGGTTTCTTAAGCGATGTTTACTATTTGGTTAATTTTTTTTGGGACCTGCTACAGCATGACGCACTATAGCACGACGTGATCCAATAACAGTATATATAATTTATTTTCTAATAACAATATATATATAAAAAGTGAAAACACTATATAAAACTGGGAAAACAGTATATAAAAGTAAAAAAATAAGAAATACACAAAGAATAAATAACAGTATATTAAATGGCAAAACAATATATAAAATGAGAAAATAGTATATAAAATGAAAATAACAGTATATCTAGAGTGCGTCTTGCTACAATGCGCCATGCTTGCACATTTCCCATTTTTTTTTATGATTTGTGAAAGTGGGGTTTATGTGGGAGTTGAACTCCATTTGGAATTGGTGGAGGGTTGCTATCATGGGGGGTTGGTGATGTTAGGAACATGTCATTTAGAAGAAAAAAAAGTATATGTTACTTCTATCATGATAAATACAGATAAAAAACTTACCTAATTAAGACATATTTGACTACTACGTTTTATCACTCCAACTACAATCCTAAAAAAGCTAGCCTTACATCTCAAGTGACATATTGACTAAATAAATACAAACCAACACTTTTTTTTTATTTCCAGGACATGATAACAGCAGGAATGGACACGACCGTAATCTCCGTCGAATGGGCCATGTCCGAGCTCGTCCGCAACCCACGCGTGCAAGCCAAGGCTCAAGAGGAGCTCGACCGAGTTGTCGGCCGGAACCGAGTCATGAACGAGACCGATTTCCCAAACCTCCCTTACCTCAACGCGATCGTCAAAGAATCGCTCCGTCTCCACCCTCCCACTCCGCTAATGCTCCCCCACAAAGCCACCCAAAACGTCAAACTCGGAGGATTCGACGTCCCGAAAGGGTCGAATATTATGGTGAATGTGTGGGCGTTAGCGAGGGATCCGAAGGTGTGGAAGAATCCGCTGGAGTATAGACCCGAGAGGTTTATCGAGGAGGAGATTGATATTAAGGGCGCGGATTTTAGGGTTTTGCCGTTTGGGGCCGGGAGGAGAGTCTGTCCTGGGGCGCAACTGGGGATTAATCTTGTCATGTCGATGCTCGGACATTTGTTGCATCATTTTGAGTGGACTTTGCCGGAGGGTGTTAAGGAGGATGAGGTGGATATGAGCGAGAGTCCGGGGATGGTGACTTTTATGTACACGCCGTTGAAGGCCGTTGCGAAGCCGAGGTTGGATGATGTCGGGGTGTATAAGCGGGTCCCGGTCGAGATGTGATGTGAGTTTGGTTGGTTGGTGGGGTTTTGAGTGTTTGTAAGATGTGATGTTTGGACCATGTTGTAGTTTTGGTTTGGTTTGAGAAATGGATTTAATTTATCGTGTTTGATTCATAGTTCAGACGGATTTGATTTGTCATGTTTTGAGTTGTGGTTTGTTTGTTCATTGATTACGTTATGGTAGTAATGCTCGAGGTCTGGAATGAAGAATAATAAGAAGATTACGAACGTAGATTCTCCAATCATCGATCGTAATAATACGTGTCTACAAGTCAAGCTGATGGAAAGGATAATAAGCTACAGAATGTAAACCAAATCCTTGTTTTAAGTTTTCTTCAAATCAAACTTTGAAAATGGAATGTTTGGACACTGTTGTAGTTTTGGTTTGAGAAATGAATTTAATCTATCGTGTTGGATTTATGATTCAATTTATAGTTTATATATTTAGTAATTACGTTATCGTACAAGGTATGAATGAATAATAATAAAACCACTAAATGAAAACAAAAGGTATGAATGAATAATAATAAAACCACTAAATGAAAACAAAAGGTATGAATGAATAATAATAAAACCACTAAATGAAAACAAAGCTAGTTTCAACAATCAACAATCTGTTTCACATATATCAAAATTCAAACCAATCAAAACGTAATTTACAGAATGAAGGCAATAAGTTACACAATGAAACCAAAAATTTACACAACGAAACCAAATTCTTGCTTTATATTCTTCAAATCGAACTATGAAATTACAAGATACACCTTAAGAAGTTGCGCCTTTCTGATCTGACAGCTTGAATTCCTCGAGCTTTTTGAAGTTCATCCATGGCTTGATCCAAACTTTCGCTTCGTACCAATTTACTGTTTTACCTTCTTTGGCCTCCATTGTTAAGTAGTACATTAATCCCGCCACGACTTGTTCTCTCGCTTTCACAACTCTTACAAATTCAAGGATAGAATTCTATAATTTCAAAATAATCAAAATTGAGTAGAAATCCAACATTTTTTACTATTATAACAAAATCAAAAGTTCAATATTATGTGCAAAAAACCAAATCAACTACCAAAATAGCAGACTAATCATATACAGGTTGAATCTCTGCTTAATAGTTAAAAGTGAGAAATTACTGGATTTAGTACCTCCTTTTTGTTGTGTTCAGCAATGGCGAAGCGAGCTAGGGTTTCCATCTCCGTGCTGTTCGTCGTATCAGGGGAACCGTGCATCATTCCTCCTCCCTCCTTTCCGCAGCTACCCCTCGCCATGACGCCGGCGATGCACCACCACACCACCGCCAGCCATGTCGCACAAACCACCCACTTTACCACTCTCATCTCTATTGAGGTTGGATTAAATCGTAACTTGATTCTAATTTGGTTGTTAATTGATTATTAGAGTTGAATTAAATCGTAACTTCGCCCCTGGTTTTAATTTTACTTGGGGCCTGTTCGCTAGATAAGTTTTGAGTGTAGTTTTCGGTAGGAATCTATGGGTTTGACTTTGACCAAGTGCAATTTGGGGTGTTCCGATGAGGGTTAGGAAGTGTAGTTTTTTACCTCAAAACTTCCAAAACCAGCTAAATCTGCCCCAAAAATACAGTTTTGCAAAACGTACATCTGAGGTTCTTTTTGGAGAGAGAAAACGTAGAATCAAATGAAGAAACATTTTTTTTTATAAAAAGAAGAAATATTTTTTACCCCTCTCCCAAGCTTTCCTCTTTTGTTGCTGAAGAAACATTTTTTTTCCCCTTCCCCAAGCTTTCCTCTTTCGCTGATGTTCTGAACAGTGAAATACGCCTGAGATGAAGCGATCCGAAGAGCTTATGAAGGATTCCTCCTCTCGACCTCCGACCAAGAGCAGGAAAGGTTAATATCTCAATATATGCACGAATTTTGGAGCCTTTTTGTTGTTCTTTTTTCAATTTAAGTATTCTTCTATCGAGTGGTTATTTATTTTCTTCTCTAAGTATAAATCTATAGAAAAAGACTAGAGTTTGTAATAAATTTCGACCATCTGCTTTGTTATTATCTGTGGAAAGATTTATACTTAGAAGCCACACGTTCTAATCGTATAGTATTAATCTAAGCATATCAAATATTTTTTTGTTTGATAGAGAGAAAAGATAATCCTCTTTGTATTTCATATTCGAGAATCAATGCATGACAGCTACTCGATGAAATACTTCATGAAAAACTTGACTTAATTTTGTTTCATAATTGTTTAATTTTTGTTTAATGTAAGAGCATATTTTTTCTATAATTAAACAATTAAGTGCTTCAAATTTTTTATTAATTTGCTTCTATTTAGGAAAAGAGAAAGAAAATAGTAGAGCCGAATAGACCGAAACTCAAAAAGCATATCTTGGATCTCTTGGTAGTATGTAAAAATAAATTGAGACATCTAACAAATAATAACTAGATACCAATTTTTTGTAGAATATTACTCTTCATTTTCTGTCTCATTTTAGTTGCTTATTAATGGAGCACTCAAACGGCTATTTCTTTTTACTATTTAAGTACTATTAAAGCACATGTTACAGTAAGAAGTATGTTCCTTCAACGACTAAGCAATATGTTTTGTACTTCACTTTAATAAAAATATCAAATGTTATCTAATTTGGAGAACAAAATATTTCTGCAACTAAATTATTATGAATTTATTTAATTAATTAATAAATAGTGTCAATATTATGTTAATTAAAATAAACAAATGTTTGTTTTTTAAGTTATTTACAATCATAAATTTACATAATCCTTAAGCAATGAATAATAATTATAGATTTGATAAAAAATTTCTAGATAAATTATAGATTATAAAACAGTAGTCATTTAACGTCCAAGTTGGAATTATGGAAATCTCCAACGGCTAGTTTTTTTAAAATAATAATTTCATATTCACCAGTGTTTTGATCAAACACCTATTTTTGATACTTTCATACAGTTTTACGTAGCTTCCTGCAACCATGACTTCCTGATGGTCACACATTAGCTTCCTGCAACCATGGCTTCCTAACCCTTGCTCAAAACTGCGCTCGCAAACAGGCCCTTGTGGTTTTACATCTCAAGTTTGTTATAAATTGGAGAAGTCCATTTTGAAAGCATTGTTTTGTTTACTTGGGCATTAATTTGCCTAATTTTTCTTGCTTCATATGTTTTTTCGTGCTTATCATTTGAAATTATATATTTTATTTAGTACGAATTATAATTATATAAGAGTGATTTTTTATAAAATTATGACAGATCATCCACATTATTTTTTTTAATTCTAGAAAAGATAAGCTTTCTTACATGTTAAGACTACGATAAATGTGGGCATCAAAACAAGTAGCTCGCCACCTGTGGTGCCAAGATCTGTTTATTATATATTTTCCAAAAAATAATAATATTAATTTCTATGTGCTGTATAAAAATGATATAAAGTCAAAAAAATATATATAAACAACCAAATCAAAAGAACACGTATTAGACCAAGAAATTGCAATTAATAGGCATTTTTCCTTTTGTTTTATTTTATTTTACTTAATTTTTTTCTTTGATGAATTAGGGGCCAATTATGCTAAAACTAATGTTTAACATCTCTAAAGGAGAGTCAGCTATTTGATAATGAAATGAGCATATAAAATAACAATCAATTTGAAACTTAATATTAGCAATAAAATTCCAATCAGATATCATTCATATTACATATGCTCTGAATATTTGCATTGCTTCAACAAATACATTTTCATAATATCACAAATTCCCCACTCGATACAAACTTCTCAAGCGATTATTTTTATTATTATGCAAATCATTACATTATACTCTCAATCCGAGCAGCGAAATGTAAATATATTTAGCAATCCAAATACCTACAAAAAAATAGGGGGAAATTGATTAAATATGTGAAAACCTTCAAAGAATAAAAATACAAAATAGAAATTGGTACAGAGCTAAACTTCAAACCAAGCATTCCACTCTACCCCCAAATTAGGAATAATTTTTTGTGTGAAACAAATTTGGGGATTTTTTAGGTAAAATTGATCCCAATTGAGGGCTAAATTGTGCTAATTGATCCTCAACAGTGTCTTAATCAGGCCTAATTGGGCCTCAATTTCATTACAAATTGAAAAAAAAAAATCAAAATTACAAAATACCTTGAAATTTAAGAGCTGGTAGAGTCGCCCAAGTGCTTAATTTCACTGAGTTCCTTGAAATTCATCCATGGCTTCTCCCAAACCTTGGCCTCATATAATTTCATGGTTTTGGTCTCGTCAGAAGCCTCGATCGTCAGATGATGCATCGTGCCAGACACCACTTGCTTTTTCACTTTCACAACCCTCACAAATTCCAACACCTCATTCTGTAAAACAAAAAGTTTTGAGTCTTTGTGTTAATAATTTGGTGTTTTTCAATGGTTGTATTGGAAAAACAAATGCCAAAAAGATTGCAAATTTGGGGATCTGGCATCTAGTGGTTTGAGTCTGGTTGGTTGTGATTATTTGGTTTTGGGATTTTAATTTGATTTAGGGCAAGATTTAAGCTCCATTGTCAGGTCTCCTACTGATACCGTACAAATGGATTCACTGAATCGACCAAATACAAATTTCTCATGATCCTAATTCCCTAAAAAAGATATAAATAAAGAATCAAAAGCCAAAAATTGAAGGAGAAAAGATGGCAAAAACTGACAGATTTCTTCTTGTGTTCATCCAAGGCGAAACGAGCGAGCTCGACAGTAGTAAGATCGTTCTCATTTCCAGCCGGCACTTCCGTGATTCCGCCTGCAATAGGAGTCGCCATTGTTGTTATTTTTCTTGTTCTGTTCTCTTTTGATGCCAAAAGATGAGGAAATGAATGTGTGGAAATGATATAAAGAGGATTGATTTAAGGGGGGACGCACACAAATTGGATTGGTTGGATTGAGATGTTTTTTATTCGATTCTGACCCCTTTTTTTAAAGTGATTTTGATTGTCTTTTTTATTGCAAGTATATACCTGAAATTCTAAGATTTTATTTACCAAAAGTACAATGTATATACATTATAATTTAGTTATGCATAGAATAGAGTATATCCCTCCAAATATTTGGCATTTTATTCTTTTTTTTTTTAATGCAAGCTTGTATTTGGCATTTTATTCAAAAGAAAATATCCTACTTTTAGGTAATTTTTAGTTTTATGGGGGTGAAATGAAATTATTATTTTTAAAGATTATCTTGGACAGTTATCTTAATGGATAAGCAATTTTTGTTTTGGCTCAACAACTGAAAATAATCTTAATGGTTAAGGAATTAAGGTGTCATTTTAGCCTCAAAAGTCTATACTTGTTTTTTTCTAAACAAGATCTTATATGCCAAAAAAGTTGGTCAATAATAAACCATGTTTTTTTAGTACATATTAAGCCGAAATTTAACTCTATAGACAGAGATTTTCTATAACCATTGATTTTGCATTTGTCATTTTATACAATTAAAATTGTGGGTTCATGTTTTTTTAAATAAAAATAGACGATTTGAGGTTCCAGATTAATAGTAAATAGAGAATTACAATTAAAAAAAAAAACCCAAAAAATTGAAATGCCGTTTATTAAGCCCAATAGGCCGTTCAATCAGCCTAAGGCTTAATTCAGAATTAAGTTCTACCTGTTTAATTTGTTGGGTCAATATGTTAATTCTGCCAGCCTGACTGGGCTAATTTAATACACGGCTTTGTTTTGGGGCCGGATACAAAAAAATTGTGAAACTTTTTCATCTTTGTTTTATGGCTATTTTTGAACTCTTGAACTTTTTTATTGGATCATTTGATTTATATCAAATTTTTAAGCACTTTAAGTAATTTTAAATAATATATAAAAAAACAAAGAGTTGCTTTTCTATGGGGGTTTAAAATGATCTAATCATATGGTCTTAAATTTCATTAGCTAGAAAATATGGTAGGAAGGTTGGTTAGTTAGATAATGAGTCCTCAAATAATTCCAAAGTTGACAAATACTAGCCACTTGTGCTTCTTCTAATTTTTCCAATACAAATGTAGTACCGGATTTTGACCAAAAATTTAGAGAGGGCCGTAATAGAAAATACACTAAAAACCGGGGGAGGTATATAACTTCTAATTTTATATAAAATACAGTAGTATAATTATATATGTAGTATTATTATTTAAAAAAAATTGAGGGCAGAGACAACTATCTCTCTAGTCTCTAGTAAGATACCGTCTCTAGTAAGATACGCGACTGTACAAATATACAATTAAATAAAGAAAAAAAGAGAAGTTTCTTTGAATTTGGATAAAGCTTTACTTAGCTTAATTCCCAACCAAAACCCTAGATTAAAAAACAAGCACTAATTAAAAAGATTTATTTATGAATTTAGATAACAAGACCTCATTTCCCTCCACATATTTAACATCTAATAGTTCATGTTTCATTTACTATTGTACAACATTTCATTTATCATTTGCCAGATGAGATGAAAAAGAAAGGAGTTGTCATATTTGTTATAAGAAATAAGAATCCTTCCAAACAAATCAACACAAAACCTCACATGATTCCACGTTTAGCTTTAGAAAGTACCCATTTAGTCAATTGATGCCAATTAAGTAGATGGAACAGTAAGAATTTGATTATAGTTTTTGGATAAGCAGGTATCAGCTCATCCTGGTCTATTGTGTAGCATACTAGCTATCATGCTCATTTACTGGTTACATACAAAATCAAAAAATTTACTCGTCACATATTGGATGTTTATTCGACCGAATATGCTTTTGAATCGGATTACAAACTGGGCTAAATAGAACGAATCAAAAATCAGTTTATTTAATTATACTGAACAGAAAGTATATAAACTAAAATTAAAATTAGTTAATGACAAACTATATTATAAAAATAAAATATATAGTTATGCAAACCTAATTATTATTGGTTTATTCAGTTTATTTGGCTTGTTGATTCATACAATCTGATAAATATAAAATGAACAGAAAATTAGAAGGAAAAAAAAAACAAATTACACCAATTTTATAAATGATCTGAACCGAAGTAAATAAACCGTTCATTTGGTTTGGTTGCCCGGTTAAACCGAACCGAATAGGTCTAATCATGTGAACCAAACTTTCCATGCATTTAAAAGTGAATTGCAAAAACATTTCATCCCAACGAAACTTGGGGGAAAAAGCAATCAAAATATTTTTGGAATCAAATAAAGAGATAGCATAATATACTAGACGAGTCATGATTACCATCATAATATAATAGACTTATGATTATCATGAAATTAAAAGTCCTCTTAGCATGGACCATGTGAACATGATCCATTCAACCAAACCAGTACGCAACCATGGCGGTACCAACGATTGAATGTTTCAAACTTAAAAAACAAAATAATTTCATGAAGTGGTTGGTGAGTGAGACTAAATATTCAAATAATTTTGGGGTTCAAGTCTGTTTGAAATTGAATTTACAAACCCAAAAATAACATGTGTATGCACGACCTTCACCACGAAAAAAGGGACTTCGTCAAATTCAGCCAACCTTTCAATTATTTGGCCCACCATTTTTGTCTCCTTTTATAATTCGTTTTTTACAAGTATTTTAGAAAAGAAATAATCCATCAAAATTTCTGGAAAATGCTGATTCAAATATGAAATGGAAATATTCTTTAGGAAAAAACGCCAAGTAACTTTTTTTTCGAAAGATAAAGGCAAGTAACTTATATTATTTTTTTTTTTTAAGGAAAGAGTAACTTATATTATTAGAATAACTAAAATCGCATAAACTTCGAAAAACGCCCTCACTATTACTTCAATTCATTAAAGCTAAACAACAAAACGTATTTTGTTTTCAAACAATAAATCAACAAACAAAATGTAAAAAATACATTTTTTTACTGACTTTGTAAAATGGGTCAAGACAATAATTCCTCCTCTAAACTATAACCATGTCCATGTCAAAATAAATTATAGTCCATAGGGTATAGACCCTTTCTTGATAACCTCAAATTCTAATCAACCAATTAATTAATCAACATTTAGAACAGTTCAGAAAACAACGACTGAGCTAATCGGATCGGGTAATATAGAAAAGTCAAATCCGAACCCAATACGCTGTCGGTCCGTCTTGAAACCCTCGTTTAATATGGAGACTTTTATATGGACTTGGTTCACGGTGGATCAAGATGCGGACATTACGAAAGATGCTTCTTTGAGAAGATCCGGGTGCATGGAATAAGTCCTCATAGTACTCCTAGGTTAAATAATTCTGTAGATTTGGTGCATAGTTTTGTTTTTATAGACCGGTAATAGAATTTTTTTTTAATTCAATCCGTATTTAATGGCCAATGAATTTATAGACTTTGCTAAATATGTGTTATACAAGATTATATTTATCGGAATTTAAACTCATAGATTTTGATTACACATGCAATATACTCTACCTACTAATTTATTGGTCATGTATCGATAACATAATTTGTTTGTCTTTACAAATTAATTTGATTAGAAAATTTAAATATCTAATTATATCATATTGAATGTATAATTGGATGTGTTTTTTATACTTCATCAATTTATTGATATATTAATTTTATAAATTTGATATTTAATAAAATACTAATTTTGTACATATAATATAAGAAAGAAACTAAAATATTTGTTTAACATTTTTATTTGTCTATGCTAGCGTATCATGAATGCGTCATTAATAATATGACATTTGTCTATACTTTATTTTTTGCTGAATTTATTTCTTAGCATTTTACCATACTAATCAAATGTATTAATCTATTCAAATTAGTAAATAATATCATATATAAATGTATAAAAAAGATATAAAACATACAATAACATGTATAAATATTATTATCTACTAAAATAATATTATATAGAGTACTTTTTAATTTGTGTTATGTTAAACGAGATATTTTTTCAAGTTTAATATTAAGCAATTCATATATTTTTAATGATGAATACCAATAAAAATAATAATATCCTCACTCTAATTAATAAAAATATTCTCTAATCTCAAATTATATTAAGAGTTAGGATTAATAAACTTATGTTATATACTTATTAAATACACTATACTATAAATTTTCGGATATTCAATCCTACTACATCAACTCATGAATAAATTTATACCTATATTAACACTTCAAATGAGTAAATCCTTTCACTCATACACATCATATCAATAACATAAATCAATAAATTTATGCCATCTACATAATAAATACATCTTTAATTTTTCAGATACTCAACGTTACAGTATCAATTCATAAATATCTAATTAAAAAAAAACCATAAATAAATGATCTATATCTAAACTACTAAATCTCATATTCCCAATATCACTTACATTTAACAATGCACCAACTCCATCCCCTCAATACTCTCCTCCCCCAACCTTTTTAGCACGTGTCCGATCTCTCCCCTTGTTCTTCTTCTTCTTCTTCTTCTTCAACCCCGTCAGTTTGTTGCTCCTCAAAATCTCAAACCCCAAAGTCCTCCCCTCCTCACCGAATCTCAAACCCTCTCTCCCAGATCCGCCGCAGAAGAACCGTCTGCAATGGGCCGGGACTCCAATGGCGGCGGCGCGATGAGCGAGAGCGTGATCCGGAAGGTGCTGCTCTCCTACACCTACGTCGCGATCTGGATCTTCCTCTCCTTCACCGTCATCGTCTACAACAAGTACATCCTCGACCCCAAGATGTACAACTGGCCGTTCCCGATCTCGCTTACCATGGTCCACATGGGGTTTTGCTCCACCCTCGCCGTCGTGATAATCCGAGTTTTCCGCCTGGTTGACCCGCCGTCCTCCCCCGCCATGACCCGCGAGCTGTATGTGTCGTCCGTGGTGCCGATCGGGGCGCTTTACTCGCTCTCGCTGTGGTTTTCCAACTCGGCGTATATTTATCTGTCCGTGAGCTTCATTCAGATGCTGAAAGCGCTGATGCCGGTCGCGGTTTATTCGATCGGGGTTTTGTTCAAGAAGGAGACTTTCAGGACGGCTTCCATGCTCAACATGCTTTCGATCTCGTTTGGGGTGGCCATTGCGGCTTATGGGGAGGCTAGATTTGATGTGTGGGGAGTCACTCTGCAGCTCGCGGCTGTTGCTTTTGAGGCCACCAGGTTGGTTCTCATTCAGATCTTGCTCACCTCCAAGGGGATCTCGCTCAACCCGATCACTTCGCTTTACTACGTCGCGCCGTGTTGCTTCTGCTTCTTGCTCCTCCCTTGGTCCTTTGTCGAGCTGCCAAGACTCCGCCAGATGGCCAGTTTCGAGCCGAATTTCCTTGTTTTTGGGACCAATTCTCTCTGCGCGTTTGCTTTGAATCTGGCCGTGTTCTTGCTGGTCGGGAAGACTTCGGCTTTGACCATGAATGTGGCCGGAGTGGTCAAAGATTGGCTGCTCATCGCCTTTTCTTGGTCTGTGATTAGAGACACGGTCACTCCGATCAACCTGTTTGGATACGGAATCGCGTTTCTTGGAGTGGGATACTACAACCACGTCAAATTGCAAGCTCTCAAGGCGAAAGAGGCGCAAAAGAAGGCTCAGCAGCAAGATGAAGAGGCCGGAGCGCTCATGCAAGAGAGAGATGTCGACAAGAAAGGCGACCAGGCCTGATCTGATTTGATCCGTAAGTTTTTTTATTTTATTGTGTTAAAGCTTGATTCTATTTTGTCTCTCGGTTGGTTTTTAACTTGAATTTTGCTTGTTGGTTTGATTTGGGATTCGGATTAGTTTTTCTTCTTTCAATTTGTGATTTGTTATGCAAGATTTGTTCTTTTTTACATTAGATCTGAGATATTTGAGGATCATTTGTTTGATTTGTTACCAATTTAAATAGATCAATAGATCTAAATGATCAGATTTACAAATTTATTATGTAATAATCATAATCTATATAAGTAAGTATTAAGTAAATAATGTGCAATTGTGTTGGTCAATCTAAAATTAGGTTATAAATCAGAATGCAGATTCGATGTTTTGATCAAATGATCCACATTGGAGCAAAAGATCTGATTTGAAACAAATTTATCCCCAAAAGACCCTTAATTTATTCTGATTTATATTTATTTCATAAAATTCTAATTTTGAATTTATTTTTCAGGAAATATGTTGAAATTTACGAACATAATTGGATGGCTGATATCACATTGGTTCAATCCGAGATGAAATTTGAAGATCTTTATTATTATATGGTTCAATTTAGGATTTTTTTTTTTGTTATTACTTGTAGTCAATTTGAAGGACCGTAATGAGTATTTTTCTTTTATATATCATGTTATTTTTTGTTTGGAGATAAACAGTGTTTATGATCTCCTTTTTTTTTTGTTCCTATCATTTATTTGTTTTTAGGACCTTCATTTGAAAGGTATCTAAATTTGCTGTTTACTGAGTTCATAGTCATTTCAATTTAATATTTATGCTTTTTATTTATTTCCTCCAAATGCTGATTAATTAATGTTGGTCTTATATGTTTTTGGTAAAAATATGGAATATGAAGATATTAGTGGGCCATTTAAGTTTGGTGAGACGGCATATTGATAAAGTCTTGGCAAAAAATGAAATTATCTTGTTGACATTGTCGTTGTCTCTTAAGTCTAAATTTGGAGATTGAATTAAATGTATATGTAATATAGATTGAGTGAAGTTATTTCTTTTCCTTTGCTTGCCTTCTTGACTTGATAGATCGACCAATAACTTGGAAGAGAGATTTGCATTTTTTGTGAAATATTTATTCAGTTTATTCTCAATCTTTAATGCTAATGATGGAAAATTATAAATGAAATGAAACTGTTGAATGAGTAACTGGTCAAGTGAACTTATTTAATTTGCTTCTAAAATAGAATTTCATGAGATATTTTTAGAATTTTAGATGGACATATAGTACTTGAAAGTATTTAGGTGCATATATTTGAAGCTATTTATTTTACTTCTGAGAAAGTATTTCATGAGATATTTGTTGATCTTTACATTGACATAATTTGTAGTTTCAATTATCAAAATTTTGATTTGGACTAAGATTCATTTGATGGATTTCATTATATAAACTTTAATAAAAATGTCATTTGAATGATGTACAAATGAATAGTAGTTTATTATTTTTGGCACATCAAAGGTTGTTGAAATTTCATTTTCAATTTAGGTCTAAATCTACTTCTCAGAGTTCATTGATGGAGAAATTATTGGTTCTACTATACTAAGTACATCAGTTTGGTAATTTATCATATTTATCATGCTTCAATTCGCATCGCTATAGCAGTAATTGTTGTAAATTTGATGGTTAAAACTTAAAAGATAAATATATGTTATATGTTGGGATATTTATGAATGTATAAATTTAACTTATTAACCATTAATACAAAGCTGAGTCCAGTTTCTGTACTGTATAATAATAAATAAGCACGCATGAATTACTTTATGTGAAACAAAGATACAGTCAGGCACAAGACCATTTATATCCTTGGCATTTTAATTTTGTGGTAGCTCTTTCAGTAGTTTTATAGGAGTAAAAGTTATTAAGTTATTTTTCTTGTTTTTGAGGTATATATATGATATTCTGTCATTTTGAGGCTTTGTGATCTAATCTGTGCATGATTTTCTAATAGGGAAATGTGTAAACACGACGCACTGTAGCACGACGCACTGTAGATATATTGTTATTTCTCATTTTATATACTCTTTTCTCATCTTATATACTGTTTTGCCATTTAATATACTGTTATTTATTCTTTGTGTATTTCTTATTTTTTTTACTTTTATATACTATTTTTCCATTTTATATATTATTTTCTCATTTTTATATATTGTTTTCACTTCTTATATATATACTGTTATTAGAAAATAAATTATATATAATGTTATGTATGTATTATTATTAGAAAATAAATTATATATACTGTTATTATATCCCGTCCTGAACAGTCGTGTTACAGTGCGTCGTAGTGTAGCAGGTTTCTTTCTAAATCCTAATTGACTAAAATTAGGCTAAAAATATTTTGTAAGCACAAAATTGAACTTAACAATGGGCTTGGGCTTGTAAAATTTGAGTTCAACTTTCAAAATTTCAAAATAGGTTATTTTCGGCCTGAAAAAGAAGAAGAATCTAATCTTTATAAAATTTTTGTTAAGATTAGGCTCAACTTTGTGATCCTATAATAAACAAGGAAAATTATAGGCTTATTTTAAGATAATAAGGCCGAAAAGAATGGCGTGTATGCAGCCTAATTTTTAAGATTAATATATTGTGGGGGCTATTAAAAATGTAAAAATTATGCAAATGGTATAAGTGGAACATAGCCTATTTTGTTGATTCTATTTGTTGACTGGATTTTTAAAAATGTAAAAATTATGCAAATGGTATAGGTGGAACATATGATGTGGTCATGTTCATTACATAATGCCAACATGTAGCCTTTTTATATATTTTTTTGAAGGAGTAGTAGGCGATTGTCTATTTCCACTCTTTTTTCATTAAAATAAAATCAAGTTTTTACAGAGGCAGAATTGATGATACAATAATGGATGGATAGAGAAACTAGGATAACTATCGGATGGCTAAGAAAAGGGAAAAAGAAAATGGCAAGAAAACAGAAAATAAGATTTAATGCTTTAGGCGAGATTTTCTATCCTGTTGCTCGCCATTTCTCTTATTTCCTTGACTATGATCTTGTGTGGTTTCGAACGCGACGTGAATATTCTTCTATTTCTTTCACTCCATATGCACCACCAGACCGCGACGCACGTTGCATCCCATGAACTTTGTTTATCTGCTTGGATGTGTGGTCTATTTCTGAGCCAGAGTTGGAGTATGTTTGAGTCGCGGTGAGGAGGGTTCCGGTCAGTGAAAATATGAGTCCAGATAGCCCGCGCATACACACAATTGATGAAGATGTGTGATGATGTCTCCTCGGCTCTATTGCATAGCCTACATCGATCTTCATGTGGCCAGTTTCTTTTCTTGAGGTTCTCCGCCGTGAGGATCTTATTGTTGATTGCGAGCCACGCAAAGACTTTGGTCTTGAGCGGCACTTTCATTCTCCACATTTTTCGTTGCCAAGTGATTTTCACTCCGGAGTTGCCGAGCAGTTTATATGTTTGCCAAGATGTATAGAATTTTTTTTCATCCCCATCTCCACAGAATTTCATTGGATGGACCGTGCTGGATTGTTGCAGCTTTGTATATATTAAGCAGTTGGGTGATACTCTTCATAAAGTATGAAAGATGAGAGGGTGGAATGAGAGGGAGTTCGCTGGATGAGGTGAACCCATAAATTTCTCCAAGAGTTTTGGCCCATAAATTAATCGGGTTCTTATCTAACTGTCAGAACCATTTAAGCAGGAGAGACATGTTTTGAAGCTTAAGATTTTGAATCGCTAGGCCGCCATTTTCTTTAGGGAGGCAACATTTCGTCCAATTAATAAGGCAATGACCGCCAACACAAGACTCGTCACCTTTCCAGAAGAAAGAACGCATCAATTTGTTAATGGCTAGTAGTAGCCATTTAGGGAGCATGAAACTCTGCATCATATACGTCGGAATTGCGGCCATGACCGCTTTGATAAGAGTAAGACGGCCACCATAGGATAAGATTTTTCCTTTCCATCCGGCTAGTCGATGTTGAAGTTTTTTGAGGAGTGGAAGAAACGAGACTTGAGAAGGCGTTTTAATGGAAAGTGGCAGGCCTAGAAATTTAATGGGTAGCGTCTTCTTTTGACATGGGAGGATAGCGGCAATTGTTTGGTGGTAGTTTTGAGGAATCGAAAGAGGTACAAAACCACTCTTTGTCCAATTAATTTTAAGCCCCGTCATTTGAGAGAAATGTTTAAGAGTTCTTGTCATAATTTTGAGATTACGAGGGTGCGCTTCAATGAACAATATTGTGTCATCCGCGTATTGTAATACTTTGGGTGTCACCGACACATGGTGAGTGAGTAGTGGGTTAATTTTTTTAAGGAGTGCTTGTAAGGAGTCAACCGCAATATTGAAGAGTAAATGTGAGAGAGGGTCGCCTTGACGTACTCCTCTTTTATGGAAGAAAAATTCGCCCTGGATACCATTCAATTTGATGGATGAGCTCGATGATGTGAAGAGGTGGTGGATCCATCGGATCCATAGTTGAGGGAAACCACGTATTTGAAGGAGTTTCAGCAGGTAGTCCCATGATATATTGTCAAAGACTTTTTCAAAGTCTATTTTTAGCATGATCATCGGGATTTTTTGTTTGTGGTAGAAATTAAGTAGCTCTCGAGTGATTAAGAATGTTTCTATAATAGAAAGTTCTTTAATGAAAACGGTCTGACATTTATGAATGAGGGAAGGTGTAATGGCTTGGAGCCTATTAGCTAGAATTTTATATTTATCTAATTTAAAAAAAAATGATTCAATTCTTCAATGTTGCATATAAACATCAATAATCCATTCAAGTTAGTTGTCATGTATATAGTAAAAAGAAAAGAAAATATAAGAGAATTTCATGAACTTTTGTTGTTTACAACAAAATTTCATGACTTGTTTGGCTTGAAAAAGTTAAATGACATATTACATAAAAATAGTTGTTGACATAAAATAACTGCAATAAACATGATATAGCCACTTGCGAAATTAGGACACAATATTGTGGCAAAATAATTGGATGTGACAAAAGTTTCTTAACTTGGGAAATGAAACTGAAGTATAACATATGATATGATATATGGTCTCATATTTGGCCAGGTAGATACACCACAATCCATATATAATTTTGTAACCTTCTCATGCTGGCACACATTTTTTGGCATATAAAATTTAGTTAATAAAAAAATATTCTTTTTGGTACCAATTTCTACCATGTTGAAACTAAATTAATGAATTAATATATTGTTAATTTTTTATATAGCAGCGTCGCTTCGGTTTTGAGACGTGACACATATTATACAAAAAACTTCAAAACATAGAATAAATAACTTTTGTAAACTCATTATTTCTTTTTTTTCAAGGAAAACTCTTTAGCTTGTTGTCATAAAAATGTCACTTTTTAAATAAGATTTTCATCTTGTATGTCAATTTTCCTTTAAAAATTGCTGTTTGAGGCCTCCTAAATTTAAAGAGATCTTCAAAAGTTGCTTTTGTAAGCACTCGAGACAAACTTGAGTGGAGCACAATTAATCATAACACTTTAAATCAGAGGTGCTCTTTTGTTCTTCAATTTTTTGTAATATTTTTCAGATTTGCTTGTTTTTCTTCCTATTTGCAATTTTTCTATCTTTCTCATGATTTGTCTCTTGATTATTTTTCATTTACATTTAAACAATATGTTCGATGCACCAAAAATTAATTTGATAAAAATAACTAAACAATCTTCTTCCCCTATAATTTTTTCTAATTCTTTTAGGACGCAGAATTCTTTTAATATTTGAAATGTCAAATTGGCCAATCATGCGGAATTAGGTACAGAACAAACTAATGGGATTCAGATTCACGAATCACATGGATCAAATTTGGAACCCTAATTTTGTAATATTGCACCAACAAAAAGTCAATACAGCTGAAACAAAATTACAAAACCATGGGCAAGCACCAAAAGAATGTGAATGAAAACTAATTAAATTATGTGCAGCTGTAATGTAATTACGTCATTTTTCTTTTTGCCATGATTTGTTCATAAAATTCAAATTTACTTTCTATTCTTTTTGTTGAAACCTGGTATATATGAAAGTGCTCTGCTGGATTACTCAGAATGTTGAAGTCAGAATTGGATATAGTCTTCAGTTAATCTTAAAATGGAGAGTACCATTTAATTTTCTTCATAAGATGCATATGCAACAAGGTTTGAGGTAATTAATTTTGAGAGCTTTTACGATGCCTCCTCATTTCCCCGTAAAAATATTATATATATAAGTCATCATAACATGATAGGGAGTGTAAATATAAAAATCATGACATCATAGGGGGTGTAAATATAAAAATTATGATATCATAGAAGATTATAAATATAAAAATCATGATATCGTAGGGTTCATATGGATATGACGTTTTTGTGGAGAAATGAGGGAAAGTTATAATTTTTCATTAATTTTCGCATATTAAAACTAATCAGTCCCAGTTGCTAAAAAAAGTTAAACTGAATTGAGAATAGTAACATATAAATCATTAAATCCAGTATGAATATATATTTGATTGATGACAAACAAAATGGAGAAAATGAGAACTTCCTTTTCTGACCTAGTGAAATTTAAGTGTTTTTTGTAAACTCTCACTTTCAATAGTGTTAATTGTTCAGAAAAAAGATATAGTGCGCCTTAAAGTACTTGCATTTTTTTTCTTAGCTAAGTGGAGAGGTCATAACTCACATGCATGCATGCTTCTTCTCATTTCCTTGTGTTTTCCTTTTTTTTGATCATTTTGAACATGAACATATAGTTTTCTCTTTATTTTGAAACTTGAACATGATCTTTTTTTTTAAGGAATAGTTGCAAGTTGCAACTATTCAGAATTTTCATTAAAGAGTTTATAAGTTTGAGTTACAAGTAAATCTAGTCATTCTAAAAATGAATTTGATGAGCACTTCTATCGTAGTGGGCCTGTAGATCAGTAGATCTCAGCAGTGGTTTAACCAAGATGCTGCTGCTTCTGTTGCCTTCCTCGCTGCAATTATAGGAGTTGCTTTTCCTATCGTTGAAAATAAGATTATTTAGTTCCTTCCAAATATTCCACATCAATACCGCCCAGGTTCCCAACGTATTCTTTGGGTTTTAGTGAGTCTTTTTCTTGCTTTAATCCATGAATGGACGAAGTTTCCTTGAAGATCATGGGATATGGAGAAGGTGTTCATTCGAGTTTGCTAGCCTTTTAGTAGCAATACCGTAGGAACACTCCACAAATAAGTGGTCTCTGAAATTTGAACATCAACTGATATCTGGTGTCAATTTTATTAAACGCGTACCAGGTGAAATTACTCTGTTCGATCCAAACCTCAACTTTGATCCATTGATTTGCTTTGATGAATCTGAATATATGAAGTTGGTGTCTTTATTTCCTCAGCCCCCCGAAATATTTCACAAAGATATATTCCATTCTAAAACTGCGTCACCCATGCACCAACACTGGTACGTCCAAGTCTTGTACTTCAACCCTAATAGGTCAATAAACAACCAATCATCTCTCTCCTCCATGCATATATATATCCCCCTCATTCCACACACTCTTAACACACCAAACACTATATCTCTCAAAACACACTCATTCACACACAAACTCTAGCTAGCTTCAAAACACATACACACACACACCAAAACCCTAGCTTTCAAAACTCACTCACACGCACCAAAATGATAACACCTTCGAATCTCTATGCAGTAATCAAGGCCATGGTGCCATTATACACGGCAATGGGTCTCGGTTTTGTCTCAGTCAGACATCTTCACGCATTTAATGCGGACCAATGTAATGGAATAAATCATTTCGTAGCTCTCTACGCGCTTCCTCTCTTAATCTTCCGAATGGTTTCATCAAACAATCCATATGCCATGTCAGCACGTTTAGTCGCGTCCGACACGTTACAGAAAGTCATTTTACTCATCGTACTTTTTGCATGGGCATACTGGGCTAACAAACGTCAGAAAAAATCGTTGAAATCTTCTAATTCTTCGCCGCTTCAATGGGTTGTGACGATTTTTTCCCTTGCTTCTTTGCCTAATACGATTATAATGGGAATACCACTTTTGGGTGGTATGTATGGGCCTGTCTCAGCTAATCTGATGGTGCAAATAGTCGTTCTTCAGTTCTGTCTCTGGTACTGTTAGAGATTCATATTTAAATTTCTAAATTCTTATTTTTAAATTAAGATTGATTAAAATATCTTTTATCTAAAAATAAAATTTTGGGCTTATAACAGGTACAATCTAGTAATTTTTCTTTATGAGTACATGGCCGCAAAGAGAGCGATCCTTGCTAAGGGTCACCAAGTTCAACCAGAGATTGCGCTGGTGAAAGAGAAAGATTGTACAATTGAAATTGTCATTCCAGATCAGAAAGACAGTATTGTCGATGGTACAGTTGAGATTATTATACCAGATAAAGATGATACGGTCGAAACAGTCGTAACAAAAGATCAAGATGTTGAGATACCTGAGACAAATGCAGAAAAAATGGCACCAGTATCAGTACAAGTATCACGAGAGCCACCGGTACCAACCGTGGCGGTAAAAGAAGTGGTGTTTGTGGCCATGAAGAAGCTCTTGAAAATTCCAAACACTTATGCGAGCTTTTTGGGGCTTCTTTGGTCTCTAATGGCTTTCAAGTAAGTATTGTTTTGACTTTTAACAAAAAATATTTTCATATTGTAACAAGGGAATTGTTTAATGATTAAAATAATTATATTCTTAGAGAGTAAGTAGCTATTTAATATTGCTTCTATTATTCTCTTATTAAGAAGAAAACTAGGCCAACTACAAAGAACCATTATTTCTGTACCTGTGATTAGATGACGAAGAATCCAATAACCTACACCATTATATGTTAAAACTAATGTATAGAACGAGTTGTTTTTTGAAATGACCTTATTATAATAAAAATAATTTGCAAAACTAATTCTTTTATGTATGATTTAGCATAAATAACGTTTTCAAATAAGCAATTTTGTCTTTTATTTCTAACTAATGAGTTAACTAATAACATCATATAATATTTTATTCAGGGCCGGCATCAAATTACCATCCATTGTCGATGATTCCTTGGCCATTGTTTCTACGACTGCGGTCGGGTTAAGCATGTTTTCAGCTGGTACGTAATTTCTACATAATTATCATTGATATTATTCCGATCTTTCTACATTATACAACCAGACATAATTTTGACAAAAAAAAAAACTGATTTTTTTTTCCTGTTCTTATTTAGGTACATTTTTAGCAAGACAAACTCAATTCATTTCATGTGGTTATTCAAAAGCTATTCTTTCTATAGTAGTAAGATTTATTGTGGGGCCAGTGTTAATGGCCTTGACTTCTTATCTTTTGGGATTACATGGCACCCTTTTTCATATTGCTGTTGTGCAAGTAAGAAAAAAAAATATTTTATATCTCATTTGCATATATTTATGTTTAAAATATATTTGATTTGACATTGTTGAAATTCTATTTATAGGCTGCTCTACCGCTTGCTGTGAGTTCTTTTGTTTATGCGGAAGAATATAAGCTGCACTCAGATATCATGAGCACAGGGTTTGTATTTTCTTCAATATAAATATATATTCGTTTTTTAATTATTTATTATTGTTTAACTATATTAACTGATTGTATAATTTTTCCAACTTGTGCAGTATTATAATTGGTAATTTCATATCGTTACCATTTACGATTCTCTATTACATAGTAACGGGCCTGTAAGAAAAAAGATGGATGAATGGATGAAATGGAGCTCCTTATGACAACTAAATTTCTTCTTCTTTTTAATAATATTGTGATTTTCTGACAAGATGTTTGTGGATTGGATGAAATATGTCTCAAATTGGGGCAATTTCTTTCTTTTGTAGTTTCGAAATAATATGTAGGTTATTGAAAAAGTACTACATTCAAATCTAGGTTGATATGAAATCGGGGGGGGGACATTGTAATATTGTAAATCTCAGATGTATGAACTAGATTTGAAATTTTAAAACTGCCTACAATCCGAGATTTAAAATAGTGGACTGTCTATATCCAATATTCCAAATAACATATTGTCATATAATTTCGTATAATGTTTGATTTCAAGCTGCGAATTGCCTAAATTCGAAGTTTAAAATATCATATAATTAGTGGATTTGATGTTCTGTCCTTCCATCTCTTCCTTTGTGTGTGTGTGTGTGTGTGTTGGAGAGAAAGAGGAATGGAATCTGGATGAGACTCGAGGGAGATATTTGCCATTTATAGATATGTTCTTACTAGCGATTATATAATTAATAATTATTGTTATATATGTTAATTAATTATGTATATCGGTGGAAGGGATATACTAACTAATTGTTCATAATTGTTATTTATATTAGTTATTTATATAATAAAGAGTTATAATTATACATTTCTTTGTGATTAGTATATATGACAAATATGTGAATTAATTATAAATGTTAAGTAATTATATAGTACATATGTACAGATGGGTACTTCAAAATTAAAAACAGCTCCTTGCCATTAAAATCCGAGATTCCAAATCCCAAGATTCGAAATCACAGATTTCCAATAACTCTAAAATTGAAATCAGTCAATGAACTACATGAGAACAAAATAAATATGAAGCATCAAATCACAATTCAGGATTTGAAATCCCGCTTTTCTATAAATACAAAATTTGAAATACCGGTTCAGGCCAGCGAGAAGGTACTCTGCATAAACCGGGTTCAGGGATTCTATCTACATTTCCTTCTTCTTTTTCCCACTCCTCGATCGAATTCCAATAATCACCAAAGTGAAAAAACACTAAACAAAGCACAGATCAATCGAATTCACCTTCTTTGCATGGCGGCCGAGGCGGAGGAACCCCCGCCGCCGCCTTTTATCACCGACGGAGATGCTCCTCCGCCGCGGGACGGCGGAAAGGAGGAGGATGAGGTTGAGAAGGAGTCATCACGTGAGTCTAAGCGGCGGCGCACGTGCGTTGCTGCTCTGGAGAGTGTAGAGAAGAAGGAGAAAGACGAGGGGGTGAGTTCCTTCTCCTTCGATTCAAGAAGCACTGCTCCGATTGAGATCACTCCGAAATTCGGCTCTTTCAATTTCAGTCCAGAGGTTTCTGTGGAGGAGGCGGTTGCTGAGTACGAGCCTCCGCCGGTGCCGGTGCCGGTGCCGGAGAAGGCGCCGGCGGAAGAGGAGGAGGAAGAAGGGGAAGAGAGGAAGGGTAAAGATGTAATTCCAGACGTTGGTGAGGAAGAAGAAGACAAGGACTAAGTATTTTACTGTTGACTCTCAGAAGAAGATAATTTTTAAATGTAGTATATTTAGTTTCACTCTTTATTTCATGTATTTTTGTTTTATTTTTTGTTTTTGGTTTGGTGGATGTATGATTATTTAGTAGAGAAATAATTGGAAATATAATTTTGTGTGTTTTTTTGTGCTTTTTTTTTTGGTTTTTTTGATAATTATGTCTTTATCCACGTGGGATTTTGACTTTTCAAAGTCAGAAGAATAAGTAGCATTCAATTGGTCAATTAGAGATTAAAATAATGACTATGAGTCACCACAAAAGTCCAAATAGTCAAATGCAATAATAAATAAATAAATAAACTCCAAAAATGATAAGCCCACATTACTAGGTCCATATTTATATAATCAACCTTCTATGATCTTTATAACATAATAGTACAAATACAAATCTCACAATAACATGAACAATTATTCAATAATAATATCTACCTTTTTCATACAAAAACAAACCTAGCAAAACCCAAAAAATGTAACACAAAATCTCAAATAAATCCAGATTTAACACCAAAAGGCTCTTCACCAAAAGATCCAGCTGAAGAAAGAGGCTCTTTGTACCACTCATTCTCCTCACGTGTCAAGAAGCAAGCCTCTGTATGATAAATCACAAAACGAAAGGACTTAATCGCAAAAATACTACAAAACTAGCTGATAAATCATAAAAATTACAAATCAGTACCTGAAACAAATACGTCCTTATATTCTTCATCATCGTATATAAATGCGGGCGGATCTGGTGAACCGACTCCTACTATTGTGCTCCCACTTTAAATATTAAAAAAAATGATATTATTTTCTTTAATAATAAAATTTGATAATATTATTATTATTATTATATACCTTCCTGACATAAAAACAGCATTATAATCGCCCCTACTAGCTGCAATTATTCGCTTTTTCAACCTTTTTAATGATGGCAAAACTTCAAAAGCTGGCGCCTCTGAAAATATTCAAACAAAAATAAAAAATATTAAATAACAATAAACCCGCTTTATAAGAATGAAAATTAATTAATTAATATTATTTATTTACCTAAGTCATTGATACACAAATCTTGCGAAATTCCGTTTTGAGTAATTTGGTCAAGCAAAGTCATTGGATCGGCCGAACTAGTTTGTTCTAGCTTAAGGCGCTGCAAAATTAAATAATCCATTTTGAGTTAAGCTTTTATGTATAAACCCTCCAAATAATGTGAATTTGTGGATACGTCCTCGAATGTATAAGCAAATGAAACTTTTCTATTTTTTTGTGATTTATTTACCTTGTAAACTTCAGCCGTAGAGCATTCTTCTTTCGGCTTCATTAGAACCATCGGGAGATTAAGTGGCAATGCGTTTGGAATATCTTCAATAATCTAATAAAATTTAAAAATTACAAAAATGCCCAAATACCCTAAAACCCTAAACCCTAAACAGACAAATACAAAACCTCAAAACATCTTATTTACTCACCCCCAACAAATAAGAGAAACCTACATAAAACACAACAAAACAATCATGTATACCCCCTTTTTCTCCCATTTCTTTGAAAAATTCATCCATCCCATTTCTCAATTTTTCATAACAAAAACGGCACCAAAAATGCAAAATACCCAAAACACCCTTAACAAATACAAAATATCATATTTACCCCTAGCGAAATATCAATACCCTTTTCCCCCATTTGTTTATCATTTTTTTTAAAAAACCAATGCCGGTAGAAAGTAAAGTACCTCGCCGCGGCCGGTGCAATAAGCAGCGCCGCGGGAGAAGAAGAAAAAGCATTATTTGATACCCAAAACGCCCTTCACAAATACAAAATCTCAAATATAATCCCACCAAAACCTAAACTAATTGAAGTTGGCAGCGTACCTCGCCGCGGCCGGAGCAATAAGCAGCGCCGCGGGAGAAGAAGAAGGGAACGTCGGAGCCGATCTCGCCCGACCACTCTTTCAACTCGCTTTCGGAGACGAGTCCGTCGCAGAATTGGTTGGCGGCCCAGAGGGCGGTAGCAGCGTTGCTGCTCCCGCCGCCCAGGCCGGCTCCCGTCGGCACCTTCTTATCCAAATGGATCTGTTAAAGGATGAAAAAGGAATAATGAGGAAATGAAAATGAGAAATTTAAAACCCAAAATCAACATTTATGGTGTAGTTTTAACTTTGTGAGTTCCGTTTGGGATGTGATTGAGTCTTGGTTGTGCAATTTGGTTTTTTTGGTTGAAAGGTGGTTGAACCCTAATTGAGCAATTAAGATTCGTTTTAATGTTGATCTAATTTTGATATAATTAACCCCGAACTTTGGAATTAGGTCACAGTTGGAAGATTTTAGTGTAATATAAAGGGATGAATGCTCCGTTAGTCCCTAACTTTGATTCAATTGCAATTTAGTCCCTGCACTGTTCATTTGGAGTTTTTGATGCATGCGTGATTAGTCCTTCAATCGAGGACTAAATAACATGCACAATTCTATAAAGTACAGGGATCAAAAATTACAAATCAATAGTACAGGGACTAATGGTGCATTTATCCCTAGTATATAAACCAAATTATACAAAAAAAGTAGTTTATTTCTCGGATAAAATATACCCAAAAGTAGTTGTCTGTGCCAGTTTTCTTCCTGTAGAGATTGAGTGCTTTAATAATCTGCATTACCGAAAAATCATTACATAAAAGTAAACATGACAATATAATAATACGAGAATTTTTTAGGGGCTAAACTGAAAAATTACGCACCAAATTTCGCTCATCTAGAGGTACACCTGGCGCGTTTGTGGAAAGACGGTCCTTTGTCTTCGTAGGAGAGAGTGAGAATTTTATCGTGTCTCCTAAACTTATTACCTAAAAGTTAAATATTAATTAAAGTGAGAATAATAATTGGATTAATATAAATTATATAATTAAGCTTAAATCGAAAAGCCTTTGACTTTTTAAGCTTACATGAAAAAGAGAAGCCAAGTCATGATACCCATCTTCTCTCTTGCCAGTAATTCTTAAAAACATATTAATCTACATAAAAATAAAAATAAACAGAGTTTATACCAAATTAGTAAATTACTGATTTCTAAAGTTTAAATATCCAAAAAAAATTGTATTAATAAATTTCGTTTTAACCTTGCAAGGAGAGAAAAGATTAAGTCTGGACATGCCACCTGTTCTGTCCATCTCATCGCCCAATCTATTAAGCTTCGTCTCCAAATCATACACAAACTACTCAAAAAACCAACCAAAAATATCAAAAATCAAACAAACAGGTATCACAAACTTTAACTTTCTTTCAAAATTTCGAGTCGTACCTCAACTTGCCTTCTTCCAGACTCCGAGGCGGCGCACTTGAGCGACAAATTCCTCCCGGAACGGGAATTCCGGCGCCAGAACGGCGAACTGGAGCGTCCTGTTGAGAGGTGACCAGAGGGAACGGAGAGGTGGTGAGGTGGCAGATGGATTGAGCAAGCCATTGATTGTTTGAAGCTGGACTCGAGTGTTTCTGTTTGAGCTGCTTTCGTATCTCTGTTCTATTTTGTTCAGAACTGTTTCACTGTTTTTTTTAGTTGCATTTTATAATTTTTCCACATGTTAAATGTTCTATACTTTTTAATTCTAATTTTTGAAAGTATTAGGATTCTAATATAATTCCACATCTTAAGTAACCTGGTCAAGCAACCATCTAATTAAGTCAAATATACTGACAATTGAGCTAAAGTACATCATTTTTCTGAACATATTTCCATCTTTTTTATCAACTATACTAATTAGCTGCGCTACGCTGCGGGTAATTATTTTTCATTTTATCATTTTTGATATAGATAGAATATAAAATTTATAAATTTTGGATAAATAACATGAAACAACCATATAATTATTAAAAATAATTAGTCTATAACGTGGACATTAAATTCTAATTACCCAACATAGTTTCATAATATAAATGTTCTTCGAATTTCCTAGTAGCCAAAACTCATATAATCTCTCATGTCAACTCTTATCACCATTCCAAAACAAAATAATTAAGAAGTATCAGTTACTTCATAACATATATAAGAATCAAATGAATTTGAAAATCAAAATTTACATGTTCAAATTAGAATTTCAAGGGCTTCTTTTCAAATTCATTCCTCTCCCATATACTTATTAATTTCTCAAAAAAATTTATTAAAGAAATGAGAACTTTAAAAATATCTTTCTCATACAATCAGATATCTTCCAACAGATATGGTGTGCCTAAGGAACAAGATAACACTTCATATCATAATCTTCATTGTGTCGCAGCTATTGCTCACTCTTGAAATATTGGATCTACATAAAAATGATAATAAATTTGACTTACATTGATAATTTTCACTTGGCATTAATCGAAATTCTTTCACCTACCCAAAAAAAAAATAGTGAAAACCCATCATAAAGTTTTAACATATAAACTATGTAAATATAAAAATATTAGGGGCACCTTCATATAAAAGACATGAGGTTAATTTACGCAACTGCTATCTTCCATTTGAAGCATCAGGCTTAAAAGCACCAATTTTTGGACATTCTTTTATTATTAGGGAAATTCTTCAAAAACCCCCTAACTTTTCTGCTATTTATCAAAAACCCCCTAACTTTTCAATATTCTTCAAAAACCCCCTATAAAGTGAATTCAATTTTTTTTTTTGGCCCCTATGGTGTTAATCTCAACTTTTCCATCCAATTTTGATTTGTAAAAGACTAAAATACCCCTCATATATTTATTTTCATATTTTATTATATTCAATAAAATAATAGATAAATATATTATTTTTTAATATAATATTTTACGATGTTAATTTTACGATATTTTATGATATTATTTTATGATATGTTAGTTTTTATTTTATGGTGTTATATTACAATTTTTTTATTATCCTATATTTAAATTATAATTTTATATTTCGTAAAATATTATTTTCGTCATTACTATTTATTGTGATTTTGTCTATATTGTAGTCATTAATTTAAATTTAGTGTAAAATATAATTTTTTTATTTAATGCAATAAAATAGACATGAAAATAAATATATGAGGGGTATTTTAGTCTTCTACAAATCAAAATTGGATGGAAAAGTTGAATTTAATACCATAGGGGGCTAAAAAAAATTGAATTCACTTTATAGGGGGTTTTTGAAGAACATTGAAAAGTTAGGGGGTTTTTGATAAATAGCAGAAAAGTTAGGGGGTTTTTGAAGAATTTCCCTTATTATTACCCCCAAGTATGCATTAATGCAATGAAAAACTTGGTTTCTCCTGAAGAACTAAAGTCCAATCAAGTGCTCTTGTGACCTTGAAATAATATTAAAATTAACAGTACATAAGTTATTATATTACATAAAAATATGAATAATTGACATATCCATATATACATGAGAGGAGAAAAATACCTCTAGTAATTGAAAAAAATAACTTTTGAAATGGAGAAAAATAACTCTGGTATTTTGTTTATTGATTTGAGGATTTATTTACCTCTGTTGTTTGTGGTTCTATTAAAAGTGGGTAAATAGAGATGGCTCAGCTCAAGATTTGGAGATTTTGCAGTTATACCCTGTAAATTTACAAAATTACAAAAGAAAAAGCAAATTAGTGGAGATAGAAGAATGATTTAGTTATTGTGTACATAATTAAGAGAAATTGAATGATGTATTAAGCGTTTATTACTGTTGTGTAAAGTGTAAAGCTAGGCTTTGATTAAGTAAGAAGAAATTAGTAGTGGTAAGCTAACTCATCTGAATATAAAGAAATTTGGAACAAAATGATATGAAATTGAAGGATTTTTTGAGGTAATCCATCTTGAATTGAATCTGCATACTGGTACAGCTTGAAACCCTCAGTCAAACACTTAATCAGCACCAAACCGGACATAAAATCAATCAAATTTTAGTTACTGTGTACAGAATTAAGAGAAATTGAAACATTTAGTTATTGTCTACAGAATTAAGAGAAATTGAATGATATATTATGCGTTGATTACTGTTGTGTAAAGTACAAAAGTATGTTATGAACAAATAACAAGAAATTAGTACTGCTAAACAAAATCTGTGATTTGAGTTGAATATAAAGAAATTTGGAACAAAAATGGTCTGAAATTGGAGTATTTCTTGAGGAAAGTTATCGCTGTTCTAAGTATTAAACAGCTCAAATCGAATCTGCATACACTTAGACCCTCATTCAAACACATAAGCGGCAACCAAACAGTGATAAAAAAAAAATAGGGTTTTTTAATGTTTTTTCCATAAATACCAGAATACACATAATTTTTTCCAAAATACCCTATTTTTCAATCAAACAATAATTATAAAACTTCAAACTAAACCACGCAATTTTATCGGCTGTTCTAACTGAGCTTCCTTATGCTCATTTGTAACCACAAATTTAAACAGCCAAAAATTAAAAAATCTGAATTGACAACTGGACTCTGGTGTTCCCTTTCGCCCAACTCTAACAGACTTACACTCCTTAAACCCAAAACGTTTCCCTTTTCACGTTTTAATCTCATGCAAATACCAATTAATGTCAAAGAAAGAACCCAAATAATTTTAAAATTGACGATCCTCAAAGTAGCAAAAATCTACTCGGATTGGCTGGTGGAACCAATCAGAGGAGCAGTAAGAGCGGTTTGTGCGGCGGTTGGCGAGTCAGCTACATTTATGGTGGTCTGGGAGGAGGTCGGCGAGTCAGCTACGTCAATGGCGGTTTGGGCGGTGGTCGGGGCAGCGGTCTGGACGGTGGCCTGAGTCGTCGAGGCGGCGGTTGAATTTTTAGTTTCTAGTAACTTCATTACGAAAGGGAAGAACTTCGATCCCCTGAAATCAAAAATAAAAAAAAATTGTGAAGCATTCAAGTATAACTGGATCTTTTTTAGAATATTCAGAAAATTCAGGTCTTTTAAACATACCCTGAGAAGAAATGGCCGGTGGTCTGAGTTCGAGCGGCGGCGTCGGTCTGAGTTCCCGCGGAGGCGGCGGTCTGAGTTCGAGCGGCGGCGGCGTTCTGGCCCTGGACCGGAGGCGTTGGTCGGGCTAAGAGGACCGACTCCTCCTCTGAGGCTTCGACCGGTGGTTCAGGGAAGAATACCTGTTTGTTTAGCAGAGGAGAATTAGAAAGTTTTGGGCCTTGCCTAAATTTAATGGGCCTGATCTTTATTCTTATTTGTTTTACAATTAGTATAGGGCCTTTTCTGTATTCTTTATTTTCTTCTGTCCTTTTTTTTTCTTTTATAGGCAGTAGATGGGGCTTGTAATAACTCTGTCTTTTGATTAACCAAATTTTTCGCTTTGGATGAGGGACCTTGAGCCCCCCACCAAACATCCTCAAAAAATATATATATAAAATACAAAAACAAAGTTAAAAGTTAACTAGGAAATATTCAGACCTCTTTAATATTAACACCGTATAATGAATGATTCCAGCAAGAAGCGCCAGGATCTCCATTTCTACGATGGTCGATATCTTATATTGACTGAATGGTGTGAGCACAACAAATCCGATCAAAACCCACTCCGGGTAAGTCATGGCCAGTGCCAGTATTTGGATACAGTATGCATCGAGTTTATTTATTCTGTGCTTGTGACGCGATAGATACGCTTTTCCGTGAACTGCAATCGTCATCCCGACAAAACACATGAAAATACCGACATTTCTCATTGCGGTATTTGAATTCACCATTAGCAACCCTGATATGCCTATGTGGGCATTCTGTGCGCTATTTAGATTCTCTCTTATCCCGTTGATTTGATGGTCTGTTAGCTCCTGCTGTTTTGATACAAAAACATTATTATTATTATTATTATTATTATTATTATTATTATACAATAGCAAGCTTATCTCTGTTTGACACGTGGCGCACAAAACTTCAAGAAGACTTTCACATTGAGGACATAGTTGCAAATGAAATTATAAATTATCTAAATCGTTCATTGTTATTCTACACAAAGAACAAAATTGCTCTATTGGTGGGAAGGAGGCTTGATGTTTGGCCCATTTTTTCCAAACTATAATTCAATTTTCATTTTAAATTGTTAAAAGAATCTTATATTTGAGTTTTTTTCAAAGCAAAAAAAAAAAAAAAAGAACAATTAAAGTTAAATATTGTTTTTTCTTTTTTCAAAACAAAAATCAGAACAAAGAAACAAGAAAAAGAAATTCAAAATTAAAATTAAAATTAAAATAACCTCAAGATTTCTTGGCAGAGGGTTTGTCATGATATCCTCCTAAAACTTTCAATGAAGGGTTGAATACTTTTTCAAACTTTCTTCTCTTCTCTTCTACTTCTTTTGCTGCGAAATTTTATTTTCTGTGAATTCTCTCTCTCTTCTCCAACTTCTTCTCAAAATGAAATAATGTTAAATTATGTACAATTATCTTGCCTTAATTTAGCAATTTACCATCAAATCCTCCTATTTAAAAGCTCTATCACCCAATTATCAATTACTATGCACTAAATTAGTTATCAAACCAACCATCCCTAGTTAAATTCATCAAAAAATCAAAAACACCGTTGGGCTTTAAAATAAGTCTTGTAAAGTACATGCAGCCTGAATATTGTTTCCATATATATTGCATTTGTGCCAAGCCATATATAAGATGATATAGTTTATAGTTTATATCCATATACATATTATATATGGCTTAATATGCAGATATGATGTACATACAAATATAATATGCATGAATAAACTTTATTATTGAAAAAAATTAAGAGAACGTCCCCTAAAGAAAAAAAATTAAAATTAAGAAAATGAAAATAGAAAGTGACTAATTAAATGAAGGATTTTTATTTGTTAACAATTTAATGCATTTAGTTCATCCATTAAGACTTTGTTATGATCTCTCTTTTGGATTTTTACTTTTAAAACCATACAATGATACAAGTACCAAGTCCCAAACTATAATCCGATTAAAGGAGAGGGGTAATGGTGTATTTATCCTTAAAAGTTAAAATTAACAATTGGAAAATATGATATCACGATGTGTCACTGTAGGACGCCTGATCAAGCCGATCAGATATATATACTATTATTGTACTTTATATACTGTTTAACCATTATATATAGTGTTTTACCCATTTTATATATTGTTTTTATTCTTTATATATTTTATCACTTTTGAAATTTGTATAAACTGTTCTAACATACTATTTTGATTTTTATATCTTGTTTTCACTTTTTATATATACTGTTTTTAGAAAATAAATTATATATGGCGTGCCACAGTGCCGGCGTGACCTATCAGATCCTTAACAATTTATAATCAATTTACTTGACAACAAAACTACACGCACACATAACATAAATCATAATTCCATCAAGTCATACATTCTCTTTTAACTACAACTCACATAATTTGCAAAAGCAGAATTCAAAACAAAAACAAAACAAAACAAAATAAAATTATAAGCAGAATATATAGTTACACAAGAATACAAAATTACACAGTAAGAATTTACAAATTAAGCATGTTTCTGGTACTCCATATATAAAATTACGACTCCAATAAGTAATTTTGGTTCCACTACACAAACTCCAAGCTCCAATTTTGATTGATACACCACTCGATGATAATTGAGAATCATATTTGACTTGAAAATGAAAAGAAGAAAATTTTATTGAATTTTCATAATAATAATCAGTGGCAGATCTTGACCCGAATCCCTGGGGGGCGGGGCAGCCGTAGTGGCAAATACAGTGAAAATCTTGGAGGGACGGGATACATATAATATATAAATTTATCACAAAATACAGTGGCATTACCATATATACATACTAAAATTTCAAAATCTTAGGGGGCCGCTGCCCCTTCCTGTCTCTACTAAAATCCGTCACTGATATGATAATATACATAGCACTACATTACATAATATTTACTTCAATAATTTGTCATCTCGTGAGTCATTAATCTCGGTTTGCAATTCCTGCATGAAATTTTTTATCAATAATTTTTTTTAAAAATCTTTATATAATTGATAAACATGAACTAATATATAGTTAACCTTCTCAAAGATACGTTTGTGTATCTTGTATATCCCCCATGATACACATAATAACGCGATAACTCCAGTGGAAATTTTCGTACTGAGATATTTAGGGCGGATCTTAAGGTACTGCAGTATCCAAAAAAGGAGCAATATATTCACAAAACAAAACATTTTCAACGCATAATATATTTTATAAACTTGCATTGAAGCAGCCTTGTATGAATTACTATTATAGTGAACATTCCCATTAAATCCAACATAAATTGAGATGAACCCTAGAATCAATCCCACCATCCGGATGGAATATTCTGCCGTCTGGTTGGAAGGATGTTCACGTACAAGAAGCACGAATATAATAGCGTTCCCAAGAGTCAGTAGCATGAACTGCTTAGGAGTGTTTATATTGTCCCAAGTCTGAAAAAAATAGGAAAACATAGTGAACTAAATTGGTTGTACTCACGAAATAATAGCCATCTCTATTCAATAAAAAAAATCACTTAATAATCCTCCAATGTTTCATCATTTTAGTTTCAAATATATATACATTATGTAGGACTCAAATGTCTTCAAAAGAGTTAATGAATTATTTAGTGTAGAGTTTTTTTTTATGAAAATGAATTATTATTTTTTTTTTTAGGAACGACCCAAGTTGCGTGCGTTCGTTTGATTAAAATAAATAAATTTTGATTTTACAGAGAGGGGGTTTTCCTAAAACACAAAGCCTTAGTCTGTTTTTAAAACCTGATCCTAACACCATTTTCCTTGTTGCCACCGGTTGTCTTTTGTGGTTAGTATTCCAGCAATGCAGAATACCTCCCGTAAGGATCATGCTGGCTAGTGTACGCACATAATGATCCACTAGTTTCGAAGCTGCCTTTTTATACGAGCAAGGGACGAAGATATGGTCTCTAGTTTTCTCTATTGCACCACATAAAGAACATTTCCTTTCGTGTGACCACCCTTTTCTCCTTAGCAGTTGGTCTGTGTTGAGTCTGTTATGCAACACAAGCCAGTAGAAATTTTTAACTTTGTTGGGTGCTTTGATTTTCCATAGCTATTGTTTAGTTACCCCTGGTACACGTAGGAATTGGTGATAAGCGGGAGGAGAATGAACCATTTGTCTCCCAACGCCAAGCTTGAATTATCCGATTTATGTCTCTGATAGTAGAGGCATTATAGGCGGTAATAATGTCTATAAGGTCTTTCGCAAAGAACGAAAGGGATGAAGAGTCGACCGATGTGAGATCGTTAGATCCATGAATTGAATTCCATACAGAGATTGTAGGCATCTTTTCCATATGTTACTTTGATTCATGTCTAACTTCCAAAGCCAATTGGATAGTAGTGTATAATTTTGCCTCTCAATGTGAAAAATTCCCAGTCTCCCATTTTTCTTTGGAAGGCAAACCGTGTTCCAGTTTAGAAGACAGTTCTCCGAATTGCACTTTTCCTATCTCTTCCGTAGAAATGACCTAATACAATGATTAAGTTCATTAGTGCATCCCTTAGGTAATTTTATAGCTGAATAACACGCACTGCCATTGCACATAGTATAGCTTTAGTGAGGATTACTCTTCCCCCCATAGATAGGAACTAATCTTTCCATGAGGACACTCGATCCTGCACCGCTCGAATGAGAGGTAAGAAGCAAATTTTCCTTGACTTCGGGATGCCTACGTAGGTAACCAGCAACGTGCCTACACTACTAAAAAATGGACTGTAGTGGCGAGTGGCTTGTTAATGGTTAACGGGATGCCTAGATAGGTAACTGGCAATGTGCCTATAGGTGCTTCTATGAGTGTACACAACACTAAATTAGTGACGGACGTAAGTAATTCTATGTACCGACGGACTCAAAACAACTACTACCTATCTTTGTATCGTTGAAAACTGCCAATAGGTAAATAAAAACTTGCCACTATATGACCTTTTTTTTAAGTATCGCTACCTCGCACTTCAAGACATCTTTAATAATTTGGAAATGCATGGTTGGGATTGAAATCGGCACAAATGAACTCTTCATCCAATTTATGGGTTGACCCGTTATCTCCTTAAACATATCTAGCGCCAATGATAGCAGTCTAAGGTTGATAGGGTGTTCTTCCATGAATATGATAGTATCATCGGCATATTGTAGCACTTGGAATACTTTTTGCAACAGTGGCTCAATCTTAGAGAATATGTCTTCGAGTTATAGATTTATTGATTTGAATATGTAATAAAATGAGAATTATGAATGAATACCTCAATAGAGGAAGGTGCGTAAGCCCGGTTCTCATGCGCCATCACGCCTAGCTAACCAGAAAGATAGAAAAATGTAATAGATTGAGCTGATAAATATTTGTTTTTGAATTAACTTGAAATTGTACAACAAAATTAGCTATTGCATCCTTAAGTAGTGTCCTCTTAGAGATGGACACGTCTCCCTCTGCATACTAAAAATGGAAAATTCCGCCTTGCTTCTAACTAACAGTTCACTCGTAGGGTTGACGAAATTTGGTCCGATAAGAAAAAACTGTCTGACAAGAAATATATTATAACCGATTAGAACCCAACTTTGATCTGAAATCCAATTAAAATGAAACCCAAATAACTAAAAGCTCGTATCTCAATGAATGATAATTTGAGATCTATAATAACTTGAATCTGAATGACTCGCAACATGAATTATCTGTGACCCAAAAAACTCAAATTCCCTATTTGAATCGGTTACTATTTTTTTTCGTATTTTTTGAACCATTAAAGTTCATTTATTTCTTTTGTTGTGGTGACGGTGTTAAAAGACACCTGTTTAGTTGGTGGTTGGATGATTAGTAACTATAGTTGTCAGGAATGTGATACGAGAATGTACATTTGGTATCTTGAGGCTTAGCTCTTTGGAGGGGGATTAATAGGGTTTTTTGTTGTCTCTTTCCTACAAGGCTTGTCTGTCTAAATATATTATCCGACAGTTTCCCCAATTCATTCACAAAAAAGAAAAAAATTCCAGATGACTTGTAAAACAAGTAGAACTCCAGCTACGTCCCTTAAATATATGCATTTAATCCTCGTTAACGTATTATATCGAATAATCATTACAAGAAAGGACACCAGTCACATTATTCACATAATTTTTACAGTAGTACCGTCGTGGTGGTTTGATAGTAGGTTCTAAAGTTTAGGGTCGAAGAAATATACAACGTGCTCATCGTTTTTCTTTTTTCTTTTTAATTCTTACTTTGCTGTCAGATGGTAATGAAATTTGTATGATTTGTTAAGTGAAACAAGAGTTAAACTAGTGAGAAAAAAATGGTGTCTTAATCCTTCTTTAGTTTCATTTTTGTTTTAATCAATTTTTTTAGACTGGAGTGGCTCATCTTTGTTTTAATCATTTTTTAAGGCCGGAGTGGTTTGATCACCCATATACTTGCATTAAAAATTTATAAAAATGTATTTACATAATTATATATATACCAAAAAAAGTGAAGCCAAAAAACGGAAACCTATCTATTAGAGAACTCTACCTTAATCCCAGAACCCTACTTGGCAATCTTCTTTCTGACCTCCCTTTCCTGTAAAATTTATCCTTCAAGAGCATATATAGGTGGCTTGAATGCGTCGTTAAGGATTTTTTTCGTTTCTTTGCTTCCAAGTTATCCAGCACGTTGCATGGAAGGTAAATATTCGAGTAATTAATGTTTCTCCTTTGTTAATAACGACCCTCTATGATAAAACCACCAATTCACTGGTTTGACCACCCCACTGACTGGCTTGTTTTGAAGTGCATTCCAAATGTTGGAAATGTGAGAACATTGGAAAAAAGATGGGTTAATGTTTCATCATGGGGTCACTTGATAAAATTATTAGGCAATAAATCAAATATATGTGTATTTTCTTTGATGCATTTGCATATTAGAGAGTAAAATTCAAGATATTTCCATAAAATTCTCTACAGAAAGGAAAGATGCATTTATTGATAATGTTTTAATGAAGGGTAAGAAAGTTTTTGGATTTTGTTTATGCCTGTCCGCGTTAAAGTTAAATGACTGTCGGTACTGCCAGGGCCGGCCTCAGTATAGAAAAAAAAAAGACCATGATCTAGGGTCTAGAATTTTAAAGGCCATTATTTTCTTGTATTTAATGGTAATAGTAGCATTAATTTTTTAATTGGCCCAATACAGACCAGAGCAATAAATAAAGGCTTATAAAAGATTAAAATTAAGTAAAGTTCATTTTAAGTTCTTGCATATTCATTCCGTAGCCCAACAAATAAAATTAAATTGCCAAGGCAAAGATTACTTATTTCTAAGTAGGTCTAGGATCCCAAAATATCTGTGGCCGGTTCTGAGCACTGCATATAATATATTTGTGTTTTTTAATAGGAAATAGCAGTTAGTATGGAAGCCGTAGTTAAATTGCCAAGGCAAATCCAGCCAGTCTAAAACGTTATGGACACTGAGAAGAAGTGGATACATATAATACGCAACATCTACTATATCTAAATCTTTGTTTCTGAGCATAGCAGTAGGCTCTATGCATTGATGAATAAAACAGTCACAATTCCAATTGCTACCATTTACTAATTGATGACATATATATCATTGTAACAAAAAGACTACATAGTTTCTCATTTACATTAAGAGAAAAATTATCTTTGAATTATTGATGGCATTTATTGTTCTTTTGAAAACATATATATTAAATATAATTAACAACATTTACTAAATCTGGATCTTGAAAAAAGCTTTTTTCTGAACATATCAGTAGACTAAGCATTGATGATTAAAACAGTCACAATCACAATTGCAAATTAAAAAACCCAAAGAGAAAAAACATACAAAACAAAAATGCTAAAGCTAATTAAAATATTACTGCCATTTACTAATTCAACCAACAAAAACTAAACAAGAACAAAAAATGACAAAAAACAAAATTCAACTACCTGGAAACAAAATTAAGTCAGAAAAGCTTCAAAAAATATAAAAAGCAAAGTCCTATATTTCACTTAACCTATCTAATTTCTTACTGAAATTCAAATCAGTCTTTCTCACTCCAACTCAACACCTCTCTCTCTAGCAGCCTCAACTATCTTATCTCCATCATCACCCAAACTTCTAGAGAGAGAAAGATACTCCTTCCAAAGCAAGAGAGAGAAAGGATAGACCACTAATCCTCTCTCACAAAACCTCTTTGAAATCTCAAAAAGCTTCAGATCCTTCAAAACCCTAATTCCGTTTCCCCATACAAATTCAGGCAGAACCGGTACTTTTTTCGATACAGACTCCACCAAGACCGTACCGGCCCAAAACCTAAATCCAAAGTCCTCAAATTTGAAATTCAAATTTGCAAATTCACAAACCGAAAACCCTAATTTGTAATTATACGGGCATATTTGAAGAATTGTCTCGACCAAATTAACCAATTCCTTAATTTCCATTTTTTGAGGAATGAGATTCGAGCTGTAACATATTTCCAAAATATTATTAATAATTTCTGAATTACTAATTTCTGGAACTGGGCCTAGAAATTCGTGCATTAATTCCCTAACCCTAATTTTCCCAATATTTCCAAAATATTTTCTTGAGAGAATTTTCTTAATGGGTTTAATAAAACCATCATTCAAATAATATCCAATACAACCCGGCCCGATATTTCATTTTTATCCAAAATATTCTCTTTTTCTTTCAAAATTTGCAACATTAGATGCTCTTTCAAACAGTGATTATAAAACTTCAAATTTAATCCACATAATTTAATCGCTTTCTCTACCAAAATCTCAGCTTCATTAAATTCATTTTGAACAGCCAATTTAAATACAGATGATCATAAATAAATACGAAAACACATTTGCAATCTATTTATCGATTATTCAAAATTAGTATTTTAAAACTCAGGTGGTTTTTGAAAAAAATAGAACGTTTGAAGAAGGTTTTTCTATCTAGTATTCCAAAAGAGATTTTTGCTTCATAAATCTCAGAAAATAAAGCAAGTTTTGGAAGATTCCCATATTTCTTAATATTAAAATATAATATTCTGTTTGAAAACCTGAAGAAGAGGAGAGAGAAAAGTTGACAGGTCTCGTATTATTCTTCCTCCAGTCATATTTCTTCACATGCTGATACTTACACTTTGTGCTCATAGTCTTTATATACATATATATCACATCTTATCACATAAGATGACAATATATTTTATGACATTCTTATGCAACTCATCATATAAGTCGCTAGGATTTTCTGCGCCCGTTTCAGTTTGTTATTTGTGTGTGACCCTGTAGGTTCACTTAATGTTGGCAATAGACTTGACAGTCTATAAATCATGAGCAGACTCTAGCAAGCCATCATGACTACCCAATTTAAGTGAATATCGGTGATCCGATTTACCTAATCAACAATCACGTATTTAGTCCCTTTGTCGTGCGATATCTATATCGATCATAAGGCATGTAATACGCCATCCTTATATTAATCGATTAATATTTCTTGATCCCAAATTAAACTGAACAAGAACAAATGATATTAATAACTCTTATTAATTCATTTGAGTATGGCCATACATTTCTTCAGTTCAATTCATCAAAAGGCCTAAAGATATCTCTCTCATTTATGAGAGGAACAAATCCCGTCTTGATTGCACTCATCCCTCTACATGATTCATTGTATACCTAATCATAACCGTTATGACCACCCGGTTAAAGGCAGTGTTAGATTATATTAAAGTATAAAATTACTCATGTTGGGAACCGAGACAATCTCAGGTCAAAGGACTATAAATACTTTATGTTACAAGAATCGCTAATGACGTAAAACATGTAGCATTCTTATGGCGGGTCAGTCCAATATATGTTCTCTAACATATACCTATGTTAATGACTTGATAACTATTTATCCATGATCAGTAAAACATAATCATCAGTCAACTAATATACTGGTGTACATTTATAGCTTGTATACAAAAATATATTTATATGTATCCGCAAGTATATTTGTCTTCACAAATATCCTATAAATGACTAGGGACGATTTAGAATAGCATTCATAACACTTTATAGTTTTACTATCAAAGTCACGCACTTTGATGACATAAAACTGAATTGCATATTCATGGTTTATTTTAATTATATTAAAATAACCTATACGCACATATTATATGAAATATCTTAGAATAAATATTATGTTTGTTATTACAATCCATCATGAAATACATAAGCATGATGACTTGGAAAAATATTATCATAGTCTATACTATGAGTTTAACTTAACCACAAATCATGCATTATATGTTTGCACATTATCCATGTCGGTCTTTCTTTTAAAACCGTATTTCCATCTGATGGATCAATCAAATTCAAAACTTGATTGTCTAACATGGATTTCATCTCAACTTTCAAAGTCTCTAACCATTAGAGCCTTGACTCATCATAGTCTATTAGTAGAATGCGGACTCATCATTTATGAGTACGAAATTTTTATCATTAGACACGAAAAATCTATATTTTTCGGGCCTGCGATAAATTCTAATAGATCTACGTGAATACACTTATGTTATATACTCAGACTCTTCAACATCTTGAGAGTCTAGTTGATTAATTGCAGACTCAATCACTAGTTGAAATCTGAATTAATTTCCATCCGAGCATTACTGTCAGTATGTGGAATTTGAACTTTTCAAATTTACTCCCACTAATTCTTCCAAAGAGATATAATTTTTGAGTAACAAACACTTTGTTCTCATATTAATTATAGAAGTAATACCCTTTTCTCTTCTTAGGATATTCCACAATAAGCACTAATCCGATTAGATGCATGATGCTTCAATTAAGTATCATATCCTGAAATCTTGATAAAAGATAATCCGATACACCTACCAGTCCATATCGCATATGGAGTCTTTTACAACTGCTTTAGATGGAATTATATTCAGTATGAACGCAATAAGAGCGTAACCCCGAAAGAAATAGAAGATATATTTGACTCATCATAATCGAACTATATCTAATAAAGTTCGATATAGTTATCATGATGATCAAACACTTGGTTCTCGACTCATCAATCTCATCAAAGAAATTTGATTTTCCGAAGCCAAGTTTTATCTATACTTCATTATTTGTAACTTTTGAACTTTTCAAAATATTCAAATTTATTGTTTCGATAAAGCGATGAAGTAGTTTTCTCTAGCACCTTCACTCATTGATAAACATACATCACTATGTATGAGAGCCAATAAGTAACTTACTTTCACCTTACTTTGTGAAAGACGTATATGTCATCTTGTCTAATAAATAAGTTACACATATGTCAAATGATTCAAAATCAAAAGAATTTGAAAATCCATCTTAATGGATTTAATAAATGTTCATTTTATTTAAGTAGACCAAGCGGCAATGCTAGATTTAAATTCTTAATATTAATGTTATAGATAGACTTATAATTATCTTATTCGATATAACACATAAGATAATTTTTCTATTAGAACATTTCCAAAGAAAATTGAAATTTGTGAATGGTGAATGGTGAAATTATTATTCTCAATAATAAATTAATAACCATTCATAGATAAACTCGAACTATAGATAATACAAAATTTATTGTCGACATTAAATAACAATTATTTATGTCGGCGATAAGTCCAAAAAGACAATGTAAATAAATGAGTTACTTGTGAAAATGCAACAACTTTTGCTACATTTGTCACTCATATGTTAACATCATATTTACTCAATAGTCTACAAGTTTGTCAGCACATTTTCATAAATATGTGATTCACATCGTGTATCTAATACACATGATGTGAAATAGACAAGTTAATTTCTATAACAAAAATACTTGAAGTGATAGTCACACTATCCTTTCATTCCCTTTTTCATATCTTCTTGAGAAATTATGGTTTCTTTCAATGAACCAATTCATTACAAAAGATACCAACTTCTTACTTAAGGCCGAAGCCCGGACAACACCTTGCCCTTATCTTTGGGATTACTCTTTACGATTTTTTTTTAAGCACGAAAACATCATTGACAACACTTGTCCATGTTCATTTTAAAGATTATAAGCATCTTATGCTATCTGTCCTTCTCAAGGACCTATTGTGGGACATAAATAGATATACTATTCGAATTAAATAATATATAAAGACTATTATTCTTTAAATATTTCATATAATGGCTCCCACTATTTTTTTAATCAAATCAATAACACTCAATCGCATTGATTCGGAAACTTTCAATGCATGAAGTTTCATAGTGAGACAAGATCCATATTTCAATTAAGTCCTAAGTGAGCATTGGCTCATCGCCCAGAATTTAACTTATTTAGGTAGGAATAATTCCAATTGTATCGCATACAACTCTTGAACAACATATGATAAGCATCATATGCCCGACGTATATATCCTATCGTATGCCCCGAGTCCAAGTCCGACTTGATAGCCCAGTTAAATCAAACCATGTCTAATCTGTTGGGTCTCGGACGTGCATAACGCAGCGGAAAATAAAAAATTTTGTCCAAAACCAATCCGAGGATCCGTGCGTATCAGTTAAATCAAAGAAATAAATCTTAATAATACCTTTCGGATTACGCTTAATCCGTGACGCTCAAACCATGCGTGTTGTCCATGCGTCTCTAAACCGGTTACCGTCCTAACCGATTTTACGTCCGTCTAGGCCGTCTAGGTCGAATCGTGCGGAAGTCATCTAACCGCACACACAATCGGTCTCCACCAAAACTCTCAACAAACCCTTTAGTCGCACCCTTTGGTCGCACCCTTTGGTCGCATCCATTGGTCGCAACCTTTCGCCGCGTCTTTTGGATGTGACATTTGAATCGCATCCCTTGGTCACACCCCTTAGTCGCACCCTTTGGTCACATCCGTTGGTCGCAACCTTTTGTTGCGTCTTTTGGATGTGACATTTGAATCGCATCCCTTAGTCACACCCGTTAGTCACAACTTTTAGTCGCACTCATTCGTCACAACCTTTGGATTGTATCCTTTTGGTTATAACCTTTTGATCATATCCATTGGTCCCACATTTCTGAGACAACTCTTGACTCATGAATGGATAGACATAGATGCAACCTTTTGATCTGAACGCAACTCTTTACATGCATCTTTTGGACCAACACGATTTGCAATTTCTACTAATTAATTTGGACTATGTTCGGAATATAGAGTAGTGTCTAATGAGTCACTGACTTGAACATGATTCATGACCATATACAAACACGTGTGCCTTTCATATCTCATTTGTTATGGGCCATGAACTCACAGCCATGCATCAATCAAATATACAGTCAAATGTATTAAATAATTATCAAACATAATCTTTGAATGCATACTTGTGGCACCATTTGATGTAACGCATTTAATTTGGTTCGGATCACATCCATTTAGTGGTGCCACTATTTGATTTGGATGCAACCGACTTAATTTAATTAGGAGGTTCGAAAGTGTACGCATGATTAGAAAGATGATAACAAGTCTATCACGTCTTTAATAACAAATATCCTAATTAGAACATTTCTAATATTAAGTGTTTCCCAAACACAAATATTTGTAGCATGTACACACTTGTTAGAAATTTTTTAATATTCAGTATATAAACCGAATATATACATAACATGTACACTTAATAACAACATATGTTTTTATCAAATATTTTTAGTCACACCTCTTGATCATAAATTTATCATCATGTGAACTCTTTTATAAATATGGTACATTACATGCACCTTTTCATGAATTAATGCATCACATGCATCTCTTCATGAATACCCAAACATTCACATCCTTTCAATTAAGAAGATTCAACACTTGAATACTCTATATGCAAGCCTTATAATTATAAATTGAAATTATAAATAGTATCTAAATAGTATATATCACATATATACCGACTCAATTTAACCGAAATACGCACGTCGCTCTGATACCACTGTTGGGTCTCGGACGTGCATAACGCAGCGGAAAATAAAAAATTTCGTCCAAAACCAATCCGAGGATCCATGCGTATCGGTTAAATCAAAGAAATAAATCTTAATAATACCTTTCGGATTACGCTTAATCCGTGACGCTCAAACCATGCGTGTTGTCCATGCGTCTCTAAACCGGTTACCGTCCTAACCGATTTTACGTCCGTCTAGGCCGTCTAGGTCGAATCGTGCGGAAGTCATCTAACCGCACACACAATCGGTCTCCACCAAAACTCTCAACAAACCGTTCTCATCTTCTTAGGCCGAATAGATCACAAGCGCCGAAAGTACGAACGCCTCTACCGGTGTCCACACGAACAAACTTCTTAATACGGGAAGAAGAACAATATATATGCTAGTAGCTTGTTCTCCTCTTACATAAGAAAAATCTTCTTATTTTATCTCACAAAAGATGTATATAATTTCTCTCATATAATCGCACTCTTTCATTTTGTCATACAAAAGGAAAGCACCCTTTCATAATTTTGTCATACAAATTAGAAAGTATATTTTCTCTCTTTGTCTCACAAAAGAGAATGAGAAATAATGAGAGAGAGAATAATGTGTTGTGTTATGAATTTGGAGCCCTCTATGTCCTTATATAGAAGTGAAGAGTCATGTCTCTTCACACTAAAAGATGTGTATGACATCACTCATCATTATCCATATGCCATCATCTAGACTCTTCTAGATTACATGATCTTTTGTGCTCATAGTCTTTATATACATATATATCACATCTTATCACATAAGATGACAATATATTTTGTGACATTCTTATGCAACTCATCATATAAGTCGCCAGGATTTTCTGCGCCCGTTTCAGTTTGTTCTTTGTGTGTGACCCTGTAGGTTCACTCAATGTTGGCAATAGACTTGACAGTCTATAAATCATGAGCGGACTCTAGCAAGCCATCATGACTACCCAATTTAAGTGAATATCGGTGATCCGATTTACCTAATCAACAATCACGTATTTAGTCCCTTTGTCACGCGATATCTATATCGATCATAAGGCATGTAATACGCCATCCTTATATTAATCGAATAATATTTCTTGATCCCAAATTAAACTGAACAAGAACAAATGACATTAATAACTCATATTAATTCATTTGAGTATGGCCATACATTTCTTCAGTTCAATTCATCAAGAGGCCTAAAGATATCTCTCTCATTTATGAGAGGAACAAATTCCGTCTTGATTGCACTCATCCCTCTACATGATTCATTGTATACATAATCATACCGTTATGACCACCCGGTTAAAGGCAGTGTTAGATTATACTAAAGTATAAAATTACTCATGTTGGGAACCGAGACAATCTCAGGTCAAAGGACTATAAATACTTTATGTTACAAGAATCGCTAATGACGTAAAACATGTAGCATTCTTATGGCGGGTCAGTCCAGTATATGGTCTCTAACATATACCTATGTTAATGACTTGATAACTATTTATCCATGATCAGTAAAACATAATCATCAGTCAACTAATATACTGGTGTACATTTATAGCTTGTATATATTAATATATATTTATATGTATCTTGCAAGTATATTTGTCTCCACAAATATCCTATAAATGACCAGGGACGATTTAGAATAGCATTCATAACACTTTATAGTTTTACTATCAAAGTCACGCACTTTGATGATATAAAGATGAATTGCATATTCATGGTCTATTTTAATTATATTAAAATAACCTATACGCACATATTATATGAAATATCTTAGAATAAATATTATGTTTGTTATTACAATCCATCATCTAGGTCACAAATATTTTGGCCTAGGGCATAACATCATCATAATCATCGGCAAAATAGTACCCAACACACTCAGCTTTGGCATGACCTATGTTGGCTCCCATTTCCCGCATTCTCTCCTCCTAAGATTGTCCCTACATACCCAGCTTTGGCATGACCTATGCAGGGTCGATCAGAGTATCGAGAGATTTAGACTTATGGAAGACACTTCATGACTTAACATTGTTTTGAGGGATTTTATTTAATATTATATGTTATTATGCAATATTCAAAGAACATCACATGTACTAATAGAATAAAGATAATAACAATGATATATCATGGCCTTGATCTTTATGAACTAACAAAAGGATTTCCTAATATATGTTTCATCTCCATGAAATTTTTCTTAGATTGTATTTGAAAATCTTATCTCCATGTATAGAAATCGATGAACTCTTTCATTGCCATGATGTGTGGTTAAAAATGAACTTGTCATCTTAATGATGTATTCATGATGGACGATGAACTTATTCATCTCAATGATGTATGTGTTATGCCTAATGAACTCTCTCATTATATCAACACATATCAACAAATATATCAAATATAAACATAATCATATTATGTTTCGATTATTTACCCATTTATAAAATATATATATAAGGCTTATGAATGCGAATTCTGGGCACGGTCATCATTGTCAACATTTGACAAGTCAAAAACCAATATTTGATCTGGTGAACATTTGACTAGGTCAACGATCAATATTTGATAAGGTCACCAGTCAATGGACAACATTTTGACTAGGTCATGATCAACTTTTGACCAATTCAATGGTCAATAGTCAAGGGGTAAACTAGTGTAGTCAACTGTCAACAATTAACAGACAATACAATCAACAGTCAACATAGTCCACAGTCAACACAGTGGGTCAACAGTCAACTGTCAGCATGATCAACATGGTCAACACCTGGTCAACTTTGTCAACACACATTTTTCGACACATTAATACATCATAGGCATCTTTTCATGAATTAAATACATCACATGCAACTTTTCATGAAATAATGCATCACATGCACCATTTCAAAAAGGCAATTCATGGTATGCACCATTTCATGAAGACACAACTATTCAAGAGGTCGCAACTCTTGCGATTGCACCTTTTCGATCGTACCTCTTAGTTGCGCATGTCAATTATACCCGTTGGTCGCACCTCTTGGTCGCAACCGTTAGTCGCAACCTATTAGACGTGATATTTGAATCATATCCATTGGTCACACCCTTTAGTCACACCCTTTGGTCGCACCCATTCGTCGCAACCTTATGGACGTGACATTTGGATCGCATCCGTTGGTCACAACCTTTCGTCGCGTCTTTTGGATGTGACATTTGAATCGCATCCCTTGGTCACACCCGTTAGTCGCACCTTTTGGTCGCACCCTTTGGTCCCATCCGTTGGTCGCAACCTTTTGTTGCGTCTTTTTGATGTGACATTTGAATCGCATCTCTTGGTCACACCCGTTAGTCGCACCTTTTGGTTTCACCCTTTGGTCGCATCCGTTGGTCGCAACCTTTCGTCGCGTCTTTTGGATGTGACATTTGAATCGCATCCCTTGATCACACCTTTTGGACACAACTTCTGAATCACATCTATTCATCGCATCTTTTGATCCTATCTTACCAAACTCTCAAATCATATATGAGTATATTTGTGATTAATTAAACAGAGATGTATCAAATCATGTTGAGTCACGGCAATGCAATTGCATAAATTGTATAACTTTAGTCATGGCCATGCATCAAATACATGGTATGATGATCCGTGTATTTTGATCAAGGAATACCAAATTGATGAACTTGACACGAGTTTGATGATATTATAATTGGAGGTTTACCCGTCTACACATAACTTGAGAGTTATGAGGATAGGTTGACATGTCTATCACATGATAAAACGTACTCTCACTAGAACATTTTTAATATTAAGTAAATTTCGTTAATTAAACATGTCCGATGTCTCGTGATGACACATACTTTTATTTTATCAAAACATTTCTAATATCAAGTGTTATTCAAACACATATGTAACAATGTACAGACTTGCTACGAATATTTTAATATTAAGTGTAAACTGAATATGTACATAACATATACAATTAATAATCATATATATATTCACACTCTTCACGACAACTCTTGTATGAATCTCTTGGATGCAACTATTACACACACCTCCTCATGAATCCCCAAAACTTCACATCATTTCAATTAAGAATATTCAACACTTGAATACTCTATATGCAAGCCTTTTAATTATAAATCAAAATTATAAATAGTATCTAAATAGTATATATCACATATATACCGACTCAATTTAACCGAAACACGCACGTCGCTCTGATACTACTGTTGGGTTTCATACGTGCATAACGCAGCGGAAAAACAAAAATTTCGTCCAAAACCAATCCGAGGATCTGTGCGTATCGGTTAAATCAAAGAAATAAATCCTAATAATACCTTTCGGATTACGCTTAATCCGTGACGCTCAAACCATGCGTGTTGTCCATGCGTCTCTAACCCGGTTACCGTCCTAACCGATTTTACGTCCGTCTAGGCCGTCTAGGTCGAATCGTGCGGAAGTCATCTACCGCACACACAATCGGTCTCCACCAAAAATCTCAACAAACCGTTCTCATCTTGTTAGGCCGAATAGATCACAAGCGCCGAAAGTACGAACGCCTCTACCGGTGTCCACACGAACAAACTTCTTAAAACGGGAAGAAGAATAATATACATGCTAGTAGCTTGTTCTCCTCTTGCATAAGAAAAATCTTCTTATTTTATCTCACAAAAAATGTATATAATTCCTCTCATATAATCACACTCTTTCATTTTGTCATACAAAAGGAAAACACCCTTTCATAATTTTGTCATACAAATTAGAAAGTATATTTTCTCTCTTTTGTCTGACAAAAGAGAATGAGAAATAATGAGAGAGAGAATGATGTGTTGTCTAATGAATTTGGAGCCCTCTATGTCCTTATATAGAAGTGAAGAGTCATGTCTCCTCATACTAAAAGATGTGTATGACATCACTCATCATTATCCATATGCCATCATCTAGACTCTTCTAGATTACATGATCTTTTGTGCTCATAGTCTTTATATACATATATATCACATCTTATCACATAAGATGACAATATATTTTGTGACATTCTTATGCAACTCATCATATAAGTCGCTAGGATTTTCTGCGCCCGTTTCAGTTTGTTATTTGTGTGTGACCCCGTAGGTTCACTTAATGTTGGCAATAGACTTGACAGTCTATAAATCATGAGCAGACTCTAGCAAGCCATCATGACTACCCAATTTAAGTGAATATCGGTGATCCGATTTACCTAATCAACAATCACGTATTTAGTCCCTTTGTCGTGCGATATCTATATCGATCATAAGGCATGTAATACGCCATCCTTATATTAATCGATTAATATTTCTTGATCCCAAATTAAACTGAACAAGAACAAATGATATTAATAACTCTTATTAATTCATTTGAGTATGGCCATACATTTCTTCGAGTTCAATTCATCAAGAGGCCTAAAGATATCTCTCTCATTTATGAGAGGAACAAATCCCGTCTTGATTGCACTCATCCCTCTACATGATTCATTGTATACCTAATCATAACCGTTATGACCACCCGGTTAAAGGCAGTGTTAGATTATATTAAAGTATAAAATTACTCATGTTGGGAACCGAGACAATCTCAGGTCAAAGGACTATAAATACTTTATGTTACAAGAATCGCTAATGACGTAAAACATGTAGCATTCTTATGGCGGGTCAGTCCAATATATGTTCTCTAACATATACCTATGTTAATGACTTGATAACTATTTATCCATGATCAGTAAAACATAATCATCAGTCAACTAATATACTGGTGTACATTTATAGCTTGTATATAAATATATATTTATATGTATCCGCAAGTATATTTGTCTCCAGAAATATCCTATAAATGACTAGGGACGATTTAGAATAGCATTCATAACACTTTATAGTTTTACTATCAAAGTCACGCACTTTGATGACATAAAGCTGAATTGCATATTCATGGTTTATTTTAATTATATTAAAATAACCTGTACGCACATATTATATGAAATATCTTAGAATAAATATTATGTTTGTTATTACAATCCATCATCTAGGTCACAAACATTTTGGCCTAGGGCATAACACCATCACATGTCACATCATTAGAGTCGCTTGTATGCTTGGCATAAGTGTTTATCACTTCTTGATCAGCATCAACAGCGGGCTGGTTAGGAATGGGCCTTTCAAGGACATAGTTCTTCCTTTCTTGTTTGAGAACAATTCTCAAATTCCGATGCCAGTCAAGGAAGTTTTTCCCATTGAGCTTGTCCTTCTCAAGGACGGATCGCAATGTTAAAGTTGATGTGTTGTTTGTTGCCATTTTCTACACAGAATTAAATGCAGGTTTATATTAATATGTGATTTGAGATATTTTAATATAATTTTAGCTCCCACTATTTTATTCAAATCAATAACCCTCAAATGTATTGATTCGGAAATTTTAACTTTAAATTTCATAGTGGGCCAAGATCCATATTTCATCAAGTTCCAAGTGAGCTTTGGCTCATCGCCTAGAACCAAATTATTTAGGTAGGAACGTTTCCAATTGTATCTCATACAATTCTCGTTTAATCCATAGGATGAGCATCATATGCTCGGCGTATGCATCCTATCATATGCCCCGAACCCAAGTCTGACTTGATAGTTCAGTTGAATCTAACCATGTCTAAATATCGAGAATCACCATTTCTCGCTTCTTATCACCCTAAGATTATGCTAATTCATTATGCTTTGGCATACCCAAATTTTGCATGATCGAAAGGATAATAAGTATAGATACATGGGAGGCATTTCTATGATTCAATATTATATGAGGGATCGTTATGTTTAATCTTTTGTTTTGTTGTTTTATTTTATCATGTATTTCATCACAGAACATCACATGCACAGATAAAATAAATATGATATGATATGATATAACATGGCCTTGATGATCTAAACGAGCCAATCATTAAGATCATTTCCTAAGATACATTCAACCACAAGGCATTGATGAACTCCTTCATCTCCATGATGTGTATGAGGTGGACGGTGAACTCCTTCATCTCCATGATGTGTATGAGGTGGATGGTGAACTCTTTCATCTCCATGATGCGTATGAGGTGGAAGGTGAACTCCTTCATCTCCATGATGTGTATGATCGTGGTAGTTATATTATATATAAAATGAACGGAACCGTGCCCGTCATAATTAACCATCAAAATAAATTACATCACATCAACCAAGAACGGAACCATGCCCGTTTTTACATACATACATATATTACACACATCACATCATCACACACAAATCACAATCATTCATCACATATCTAATAGGCCATGTTATATGCATTAAGTTGTACTTTAAAACCATTTTACGAAATATGTATAAGGCGTTACGAATATGAAATTCGGGGTCTACGATTAATCTATGCGTGAGTGCGGGGTTCGGGGTTCGGGGCGCGGCCCTGAAGAAATTTTATTTTATACGGTGCCGAAACTCAAAATTTCTTTAAAAAACTTGATGTGTTGAATACATCCTTTCGAAATTTATTTAGTGTATCATATACGTAGTTTTGCGCATTTTCATAAAATTTAGACACCCATCCTAAGGTTATGATACATCACATGCATCCCTTCATGACATACCCAAAGCACCCTTTCAATCATGTCGCAACCTTTCATAATCAAGATACATCACATGCACCCTTTCATGAAGTCGCATCCTTTCATAAAATCGCAACCTTTCATGATCGAGATACATCACATGCACATTTCATGAAGTCGCATCCTTTCATGAAATCGCAACCGTTCATGATCAAGATACATCAAATGCACCATTTCATGAAGTCGCATCCGTTCATGATCAAGATACATCACATGCACCCTTTCATGAAGTCGCACCCTTTCATGAAATTACAACCGTTCATGATCAAGAGACATCACATGCACCCTTTCATGAAGTCGCACCCTTTCATGAAATTGCAACCGTTCGTGACCAAAATTCAAAAATTGAAAAATAACGCCTCAAAATCAAAAGAAATATTTCGAAAATGGTTTATCCGTCTTAATTTAATTGGAATTCACTTGGCTCTGATGCCACTGTTGGGTTTCTACCGTTCATAACGCAGCGGAAAATACAAAACGAAACAAAATCGAATTCGAAACCCAAAAGAAGGATCCGTGAATTACAATTAAATCAAAGAAAAGTTCATAACTTTGTACCTTCGGATTACGCTTAATCCGTGATGATCAAAAGCGAATATGGTTGACGCTTCTCGTTGCCCGATTCCAAACCGGTTTCCAAACCGATCATTTGTATATTTCGCCTAACCGGTCTAACAAACCGATCTCCAAACGAAAAAGATTCTCCAAGCAAACCGATTCTCCAAACAAAACCACGGTTTCAACTCGAATCACAAAGACGCCGCACTTCGCTTCGTCCTCTACCGGTATCCACACGAACAACCCCTTTGAACGGATAAAGAACGATATATGCTAGTATCCGTTCTTCATTTCTCTCACAGAAATAACAAGAGAATAATTTTAGGATTTTTCTCTCGTTTTTTTTTTCTCACAAATTTGGACGAAAATATTATAAACCTTAATCTGATTTTGGGGTGTCTCTTGTGCCTACATAGTCCATAAGTTTCATATCCTATGTGCATAGTAACTATATAACCATATATGCAACACACCTTATCATATAACATGTAGGATTGGATGTGTCACTTGACTATGTAGCTCTCCATACAACTTATCACATAAGTTATGATTTTTCTGTGTACGTCTCAATAGTTGTTCTTTGTGTGTGACCCTGTAAGTTTACTTAATGTTGACAATAATCACAACGGATTATAAATCATGAGCGGACTCTAGCAAGACATTATGATTACCCAAATTAAGCAAATATAGATGATTCGATCAAACCTAATTTATGTCATGCATTGTATCCCTTTGTTACACGATATCTATATCGTCCATAAGGCATGGTATGTGTCAACCTTATGTTGCTCGATAAATATTTCTTGACACCGAATTTGATTGAACATGAAATGACATTAATAACTCTTTATTAATTCACTTGAGCACGGCCGTGCGTTTCTTCAATCAAATCATCAAGAGGCCTAAAGATATCTCTCTCAATTTATGAGAGGAACAAATCCTATCTTAATTAAACTCTTTCCTCCGCATAATTCATTATATACCTAATTATAATCTTTATGACCGCCCGGTTAAAGACGATGTTAGATTATATTAAAGTATAAAATTTCTCATGTAGGAAACTGAGATAATCTCAAGTCTAAGGATTATAGATACATTATTTACTGAGAATAACTAATGACACGAACCACATAGTATTCTCACGGTGGGTCAATCCAGTATATGGTCTCTAACATATACTTATGTTAATGACTTAATAACTCTTATTCATGATCAGTAAAACGTGACCATCAGTCAACTAACATACTGATGTACATTTATAGCTTATCATAAAGTATGTTTGTCTCACAAACATCATATGAATGATCAGGGACAGTTTAGAATATCATTCATAATACTTTATAGTTTTACTATCAAAGTCACATACTTTGATGATATAAAGCTGAATATCATATTCAAGGTTCATTTTAGTAATAAGAATAAAAAATAACCAATACGCATTTATTATATAAAATATCTCTAAATAAAAACAATGTTTGTTTAACACAATCCATACATCTAGGTCTCAAATACATTGGCCTAGGGCATACTACTAACAAATTTTTCTATTGGAACATTTCCAAAGAAAATTGACATTTGTGAATGGTGAAATTATTATTCTCAATAATAAATTAATAACCATTCATAGATAAACTCGAACTATAGATAATACAAAATTTATTGTCGACATTAAATAACAATTATTTATGTCGTCGATAAGTTCAAAAAGACTGTAAATAAATGAGTTACTTGAGAAAATGCAACAACTTTTGCTACATTTGTCACTCATATGTTAACATCATATTTACTCAATAGTCTACAACTTTGTCAGCACATTTTCACAAATGTGTGATTCACATCGTGTATCTAATACACATGATGTGAAATAGACAAGTTAATTTCTATAACAAAAATACTTGAAGCGATAGTCACACTATCCTTTCATTCCCTTTTTCATATCTTCTTGAGAAATTATGGTTTCTTTCAATGAACCGATTCACTGCAAAAGATACTAATTTCTTACCTAAGGCCGAAGCCTCGGCAACATCTTGCCCTTATCTTTGGGAGTACTTTTTACGTTCCTTTTAAGCACAAGAACATTATTGACAACACTTGTCCATGTTCATTTTAAAGATTATAAGCATCTTATGCTATCTGTCCTTCTCAAGGACCTATTGTGAGACATAAATAGATATACTATTCGATTTGAATAATATGCAAAGACTATTATTCTTTAAATATTTCATATAATGGCTCCCACTATTTTTAATCAAATCAATAACCCTCAATCGCATTGATTCGGAAACTTTCAATCCATGAAGTTTCATAGTGAGACAAGATCCATATTTCAATTAAGTCATAAGTGACCTTTGGCTCATCGCCCAGAAGTTAACTTATTTAGGTAGGAATAATTCCAATTGTATCTCATACAACTCTTGAAGAGCATAGGATAAGCATCATATGCCCGACGTATATATCCTATCACATGCCCCGAGCCCAAGTCCGACTTGATAGCCCAGTTAAGTCAAACCATGTCTAATCATCGGCAAAATAGTACCCAACACACTCAACTTTGGCATGACCTATGTTGTCTCCCATTTCCCGCATTCTCTCCTCCTAAGATTGTCCCTATATACCCAGCTTTGGCACGACCTATGCAGGGTCGATCAGAGTATCGAGAGATTTAGACTTATGGAAGGCACTTCATGACTTAACATTGTTTTGAGGGATTTTATTTAATATTATATGTTATTATGCAATATTCAAAGAACATAACATATACTAACAGAATAAAGATAATAACAATGATATATCATGGCCTTGATCTTTATGAACTAACATAAAGATTTCCTAATATATGTTTCATCTCCATGAAATTTTTCTTAGATTGTATTTAGAAATCTTATCTCCATGTATAGAAATCGATGAACTCTTTCATTGCCATGATGTGTGGTTTAAAATAAACTTGTCATCTTAATGATGTATTCATAATGGATGATGAACTCCTTCATCTCAATGATGTATGTGTTATGCCCAATGAACTCTCTCATTATATCAACATATATCAACAAATATATCAAATATAAACATAATCATATTATGTTTCAATTACTTACCCATTTATAAAAAATAAAAAAAAAAAAAAAAAAATATATATATATATATATATATATATATATATATATATATATATATATATATATATATATATATATATATATATATATAAGGCTTAAGAAAGCGAAATCGGGACGCGGTAATCATTGTCAACATTTGGCAGGTCAAAACTCAATGTTTGATGTGATCAACATTTGACTCGGTCAACGATCAATATTTGACAAGGTCAATAGTCAATGGTCAATATTTTGACCAGGTCATGATCAACTTTTGACCAATTTAATGGTCAACAGTCAAGGGGTAAATTAGTGTAGTCCACTGTCAACAATTAACAATCAATACAATCAACAGTCCACAGTCAACACAGTGGGTCAACAGTCAACTGTCAACATGATCAACATGATCAACACCTGGTCAACTTTGTCAACACACATTTTTCTACACATTAATATATCATAGGCATCTTTTCATGAATTCAATACATCAAATGCAACTTTCATGAAATAATGCATCACATGCACCATTTCAAAAAGGCAATTCATGGTATGCACCATTTCATGAAGGCACAACTATTCAAGAGGTCGCAACTCTTGTGATTGCACTTTTTCGGTCATATCTCTTAGTTGCGCATGTCGATTACACCCGTTGGTCGCACCTCTTGGTCGCAACCGTTAGTCACAACCTATTGGACATGATATTTGGATCATATCCATTGGTCACACCCTTTGGTCGCACCCATTCGTCGCAACCTTATGGACGTGACATTTGGATCGCATCCGTTGGTCACACCCTTTAGTCGCACCTTTTGGTCGCACCCATTCGTCGCAACCTTATGGACGAGACATTTGGATCGTATCCGTTGGTCACACTCTTTAGTCGCACCCTTTGGTCGCAACCTTTAGTCGTGTCTTTTGGATGTGACATTTGAATCGCATCCCTTGGTCACACCCATTAGTCGCACATTTTGGTCGCACCCATTCGTCGCAACCTTATGGACGTGACATTTGGATCGTATCCGTTGGTCACACCCTTTGGTCGCAACCTTTCGTCGCGTCTCTTGGATGTGACATTTGAATCGCATCCCTTGGTCACACCCGTTAGTCGCATCTTTTGGTCTCACCCTTTGGTCGCAACCTTTCGTCGCGTCTTTTGGATGTGACATTTGAATCGCATCCCTTGGTTACACCCGTTAGTCGCACCTTTTGGTCGCACCCTTTGGTCGCATCCGTTGGTCGCAACCTTTCGTCGCGTCTTTTGGATGTGACATTTGAATCGCATCCCTTGGTCACACCCGTTAGTCGCACCTTTTGGTCGCACCCTTTGGTCGCATCCATTGGTCGCAACCTTTCGTTGCGTCTTTTGGATGTGACATTTGAATCGCATCCCTTGGTCACACCCGTTAGTCGCACCTTTTGGTCGCACCCTTTGGTCGCATCCGTTGGTCGCAACCTTTCGTCACGTCTTTTGGATGTGACATTTGAATCACATCCCTTGGTCACACTCGTTAGTCGCATCTTTTGGTCGCACCCATTCGTCGCAACCTTACGGATGTGACATTTGGATCGTATCTGTTGGTCATACCCTTTAGTCACACCCTTTGGTCGCAACTCTTGGACTCAACTTTTGGATCGCATTCCTTGGTCGCACCTTTTAGACGCAATCTTTGGTCGTAACCTTTGGATCATATTTCTTGGTCGCAACTATTGGATGCAACACTTGGACGCAACCTTTGGATCGTATCCTTTGGCGGCAACTTTTGGACACAACTTCTGGATCACATCTATTCATCGCATCTTTTGATCGCATCTCTTGAACATAACTTTTGGATCACATCCTTTGGTCATATCCATTGGTCGCATTCTTTGGATGCAACTCTTGGATCATATCCATTAATCGCACCTTTTCTATTAAGAATATTCAACACTTGAATACTCTATATGCAAGCCTTATAATTATAAATAGTATCTAAATAGTATATATCACATATATACCGACTCAATTTAACCGAAACACGCACGTCGCTCTGATACCACTGTTGGGTTTCGGACGTGCACAACGCAGCGGAAAACAAAAATTTCGTCCAAAACCAATCCGAGGATCCGTGCGTATCGGTTAAATCAAAGAAATAAATCTTAAAGATACCTTTCGGATTATGCTTAATCTGTAACGCTCAAACCATGCGTGTTGTCCATGTGCCTCTAAACCGGTTACCGTCTTAACCGATTTTCCGTCCGTCTAGGCCGTCTAGGTCGGATTGTGCGGAATCATCTACCGCACATACAATTGGCCTCCACCGAAATTCTCAACAACCCGCTATCATCTTCTTAGGCCGAATAGATCACAAGCGCCGAAAGTACGAACGCCTCTACCGGTATCCACACGAACAAACTTCTTAAAACATGAAGAAGAACAATATATATGCTAGTAGCTTGCTCTCCTCTTGCATAAGAAAACTCTTTTTCTTCTTCTTATTTTATCTCACAAAAGATGTATATAATTCCTCTCATATAATCGCACCCTTTCATTTTGTCATACAAAAGAAGGCACCCTTTCGTAGTTATACAAAAAGGAAAACACCCTTTCGTAATTTTGTCACACAAATGAGAAATGATATTTTTCTCTCTTTTGTCTCACAAAAGAGAATGAGAAAAAATGAGAGAAAGAATGATGTGGTCTCTTGAATTTGGAGCCCTCTATGTCCTTATATAGAAGTGAAGAGTCATGTCTCTTCACACTAAAAGATGTGTATGACATCACTCATAATTATCCATATGACATCATCTAGACTCTTCTAGATTACATGATCATTTGTGCTCATAGTCTTTATATACATATATATCACATCTTATCACATAAGATGACAATATATTTTGTGACATTCTTATGCAACTCATCATATAAGTCGCTAGGATTTTCTGCGCCCGTTTCAGTTTGTTCTTTGTGTGTGACCCTGTAGGTTCACTTAATGTTGGAAATAGACTTAACAGTCTATAAATCATGAGCGGACTCTAGCAAGCCATCATGACTACCCAATTTAAGTGAATATCGGTGATCTGATTTACCTAATCAACAATCACGTATTTAGTCCCTTTGTCACACGATATTTATATCGATCATAAGGCATGTAATACATCATCCTTATATTAATCGAATAATATTTCTTGATCCCAAATTAAACTGAACAAGAACAAATGACATTAATAACTCTTATTAATTCATTTGAGTATGGCCATACATTTCTTCAGTTCAATTCATCAAGAGGCCTAAAGATATCTCTCTCATTTATGAGAGGAACAAATCCCGTCTTGATTGCACTCATCCCTCTACATGATTCATTGTATACCTAATCATAACCGTTATGACCACCCGGTTAAAGGCAAGTGTTAGATTATATTAAAGTATAAAATTACTCATGTTGGGAACCGAGACAATCTCAGGTCAAAGGACTATAAATACTTTATATTACAAGAATCGCTAATGACGTAAAACATGTAGCATTCTTATGGCGGGTCAGTCCAGTATATGGTCTTTAACATATACCTATGTTAATGACTTGATAACTATTTATCCATGATCAGGAAAACATAATCATCAGTCAACTAATATACTGGTGTACATTTATAGCTTGTATATAAATATATATATATTTATATGTATCTGCGAATATATTTGTCTCCACAAATATCCTATAAATGACCAGGGACGATTTAGAATTGCATTCATAACACTTTATAGTTTTACTATCAAAGTCACGCACTTTGATGACATAAACCTGAATTGTATATTCATGGTCTATTTTAATTATATTAAAATAACCTATACGCACATATTATATGAAATATCTTAGAATAAATATTATGTTTATTATTACAATCCATCATCTATGTTACAAACACTTTGGCCTAGGGCATAACACCATCACCAGCATTTGATTTGCCCTAATATTTTTGAGAAATTAAAAGAGCATATCAGTTGGAATAGAAATTGTCATTTAATTTGGAATGGGTCAGACGGTTATGAGGTAACTCAAAATTTGACAAATGAAAAAGGGGAAATCAAAGAATACACGTATGTGGTTGATATTAGAAATCGTAAGTGTTCTTGTAGGGTTTGGAATATTTCCGGTATTCCTTGTTCTCATGCCATTTGTGCTATATTTAGCAAGGGCGAGGACCCGATTCATTACGTGTCAGACTGTTTTAAAAAAGAAAACTCACCACACAATTTATTCTCATTTTATGGTACCGGTTATCGTAGGCAAGATTGGCCCAAAACGGAAATTGATCCTCCGCTACCTCCATCGAGAAGAAGGATACCGGGTAGGCCTAAAAAACATGCTCGACGTGAACAAGGTGTAGTGCCAAAACCATCAGCTTCAAAACTGTCGAAATTAGGTCAAATAGTAAAGTGTAGTGTTTGCCGCCAACCAGGTCATAATAAAAGTACTTGTCCCATTAGAAAGAGCAGGTATTAATATTTATATTCAATTCGTATAATTAATTTTTGTATACAATTTTTTTAATGTGTCTTTATAATTTTAGGACGTCATCTACTGGGCAATCTTCGAATCAGACGCCACATAATTAGATTTGTTGAATGTTAAGGCTTTCATTTTATTTTATTTTTTTTGCATATTTTTATGTTTTATAAGGACTTAATTATGTATTTCGTGACATTTGGTCTATTTTATTGTCAAGATTTGTATGCATTATTTGTGTTTCATATACAACATTTGTGACGTTTGTAACCCGTTTACAAAAATAAATGAAAAAAATTTCAAAATTAAGGGAGTTAGTAACGGTTTTTAACAAAAAACCGATACTAAATATTAATACTGTATCGGTTTTTATGAAAGAACTGATACTAAATCGGGAAAATCAAAACCATAAACGCTTAGTAACAGTTTTGCATCAGTTCTTTGAAGAAACCGTTACAGAATATACATGCCAACTTTTTAATCGTTTCTTGTCTCATTTAGCATCGGTTTCTGAGTTATAGCCGATATGAAAAGTTTAGAAATTAATTTCGAAACTGCCATTGGCCTCTTTGAGTAACGGTTTTCTTATAAACCGTTATTAAAGTGGCCTAGTTAGCTAATTATTTCCGAAACAGTGCTATTTGCTGAATTATTTTTGGAAATAATGCTAAAAAAAAAAACTCCCAAACCCCAAATTATTCCAATACAACATCACATTCCATAATCGCATAATTCCTTAAACATACAATATCACATAAACCTTAAACTCCAAACCCTAAACCCTAAAATAAATTATTCCCATAATCGCATAATTACAATACTAATTATAACACACAACATAAAAAACAACATAATTAATTTTTTCAAATTCTTTTCTATTTCTTCAAATCTCTATCTTTGCATGTTTTCAAATTCTTCAAATCTCTTCTCGAAGCGCTGAACTTGGTACTTGAGGTGGATTGGTGCGAAGGCAATATCGTCACACCAAGCAAAGTGCTCGCAAAGTTGACATTTGTTAAATGCTCGACCATTATTTTTTTGAGTTTTTGCATGAAGCAACATACATTTTCTAGCACAATGAGGACACATATATGCATTCCCCTCTTCATAACTCCACCCATATTCACCATAATCACCAATATCTACAAATAATATGTGTAAGAAATTTTTTTTTTACCATAACTCCACCCATATTCACCCTTATTATTATTATTATTATTATTATTATTATTATTATTATTATTATTATTATTATTATTATTATTATTACATACTATTATTATTATTATTATTATTATTATTATTATTATTATTATTATTATTATTATTATTATTATTATTATTATTATTACATCCGGGATTTTTTCCCCGCTACTGTTCATGACAAGCTTCTGACGGAACTTTTTTTTTCATATTTTTCATAAAAAATTGTTGTTGTATTTTGTGGTTAAATCAAAGCTAAATCAGTCCATAATTCGTCAACATTACCTTAAATCAGCCCAAAACAGTCATAAAATCGAAAATCAGGCCAAATTTTTTTTTGAAATTAGCAATTAATTCAAATTAAAATCCAAAATCAGTCCATAATTTACAGATTTGTGCGAGCGATTTAGACGTACTAACCTGAATGTAGCTGCTTCATCGTCCAGAAGAGGGAATGTTTTGAGTGGAGAGAGAAGAGGAGGCGGTGGCGGCTGACGGCAACGACGGTGCTGGCGGCGGTGCGGCGACGGTGACTGGGCGACCAGCGAAGGAGAGAAGAGAGACAGAGCGAAGGAGAGACAGAGCGAAGGAGAGAAAGAGAAGAACGGGAAGAAGAGAAAAGAAAATGGAAGAAAAGAAAAGAAAGAAGGGAGGCGTGCTGACTGGGCGATTAAAAAATCAATATATTTGCCACGTCAGCATGCCACGCAAGTACTAAACTGGCGACTGTGCATTTAACTGGATGGAGGGAGCAAGTTGAACAGTTGAAAGAGTTTAAAGGGCAAAAGTGTGTAAAAAAAAGTTCAGGGGGCAAGTTGAACAATTTTAAAAAATTCAGGGGACAAAAATGAGTTTTTTTCTAATAAAAAATAATTAAAACTAACAAACTAACACAAAACCCACAAATAGCCATAAATAAAACTTTCAAGGCGCCAAACATGTTCCACTCATACAAAACCATTCCAAAATCCAATTCAAAATTATTAATACATTCAAACCCACAACAGTACATCACCAACCATAAGACCACCTAGAATTCCTGTTCCCGTTCTGGTCCGGGTTCGGATCCTCATAAACCGAATACGACCCGCTTCGGTTCTGATCCGAACCCGCATTTCCTCCTCTAAACGGCCACAAAAACGACCACATATTATTATTATTATTATTATTATTATTATTATTGTTGTTATTGTTATTATTATTATTAATACCAAAATTCCCCCATCCATTAAACCCACGACTATTATTATTATTATTACTATTATTATTTCTGCTGCTACTGCCTCTAATATTATTTCTGCCAGCTGGCAGTTCCTTTCTGCAAACAGGACAAGAATTATGCCTAACCAGCCACGGTACAATACAATCCTCATGGTACAAATGCTTGCATGGCATTTCTCTCACCTCAATCCCCAATTCAAACTTCTCCTTACAAACCGGACAATTCAAATCCCCTCTCAAATGCCTGCTCCCAATCTTCACAATAGCCATGGACTCAATCGCGGTGCGCGAGGCAGGTGGCGGACCGTGTCTATTCAACTCGTTCCCCACCAACAATTGCTCAAACAGCTGCTCCAAACTCGGCCCTTCTAAATTGGTGCGTCGTGGACCGGGTCCGCCGTGGACCAGGAATGGGCGGGTGCGGATGTCAAGGGCCATGCGCTGGCGCATTAGGGAGGAGAAGATTTCCATGAGTCCGAACGGCTGGTCTGAGTCGGTGATGAACGGATGCGGTTCGACCAGGTCGAATAGGTTGTGGATTGAGTTCATTTCGTTGAGTTCTTGGATGAAGCCTTGGTTGCAAGTGGGGCAGGTTAGTTCGCGTGCGTTTTGGGGACAGATTGCCTGGCGGCATATGTAGCACCAGTGCGTGTTGCGGCTCGACATTTTTGAGTGGAGGGTTTCCTGTCGAGTCAAGAAGGTTTAGGGTTAATTAATTGCATTATTGTGGTTAAGAAAAGTATTGAGCAATTATGAAATTAATTAATGATGGAATCGGTTAATTACTTAATTGCATTATTGTGATGGGGAGGGTCATAATTAATTAATTAATTACGTTTGAAATTTTGAATCTTGACCGTCAGACACATCATAGAGACTGGAAAACAAGTTTGAAAAGTCGGGACGATTTGTCTGATAAATAAAAAAAAATACGAAGAAAGACGTACTGATATTGCTCGAGTTTGATTAGCCAAACATGACAATTTGTTACATAAAACAATGAAATCTCCCGAATTAGTCACCAATCATACGATCAGATGTATAAGAAACTCAAATAAATCAAAGTTTGCAACTAATATCACAAAAAATGCATATTAATTCAACCAACAAGCAAGCAATCAGCATCAAGTTCGCAAATTAAAGCTACAGAAAGCATCCAGAGCAGAATAATACTGATAAAACAGATGAATATTACCTTCAGATCGGCTCAGGCGAAGGAAACCACAGAACCAAAACCCCAACTCAAGCGAGTGATAAAAACGAGATAAGCAAAGCAAAGACTGGAAGAAGGAATATGAAGCGCGAGAATAGTTAACACTTCTCCTCACACTCACTAATTCACAAAACCTTCACTTTCTCCTACGTGTCTCCAATACTGGATTAAAACTCTGCCACGTTGGGTAAGATTAAAGCTTGTATAATTTCATTCGTGCGAGTGTTAATGTTAATGAGGGGGAATTAACGAGGGAAAGAGACTGTAATGTTCCAGAAGGAGTGGGCTTGAGTCCATTTGATTCTCTACAATTCTGTCGAACAAATGTTACTCTTTTACCGTTAGATTAAGATCAGACGGTTTATATAAGAGATTCTACAGTATGAAATGCGTATGGACAAGAGCTCTTTGTCGGAATATTTTATTCAGCGAGTAATTCAGTGTTTATTATTGCGGCTCTCGTATCCTATCCAGTAATATATTTTTTATATAGACTAGGAATGAAATGAATTTTTTTATATAGGCTATGAATAAAATGGGTATTACAAGGTTCTCCAGTGTTTTAATACTGGAGAGATTTTGCATACAGTAGTGCGGAGAGGAGACAAGAATTGAGTTTGGTGAAACGTCATGTCCTGGTCCTGATTCCCCTGAATTATTTAAGCTTTTTTTAAAGGAAATAATTTTCTATAAACAACATGGGCCTTTACAGTTATAATTTCAGTACTTTCAATGGGCTTAATTTTGAATCCATTAGCAAATTGAGAGTATTCAAAAAAGAAGAAAAATTGAGAGCCCAAATTGGGCGAATTGATGTCCTAGGTTTTGGAAATCGGACCAATTCGAGAGAGATTTGAGGTTTGGATTTCAGCTTGAACAGAAGAAGCAATCAGTGAGAGATCGATTTTTGGTTCTTGTGTGGAATTTTTTTTTTGTCAGTGGGATTTTGGAGGGATGGATAGAAAGGCGGCTTTTCGTGCGAAGCTGAGAGAATCCGAGCAGAAAAAGGATAAACGGATCGATTCGCCGCTCGTCAGGTTCTTTTCCTCTCAGATTCTTTCTGAAGCTTCAATATTTTGTAATTTTGTTTTAGAACAGTGTGTTTGTAAGGAATTCAGCATATATTCTGAAGGAATTAAAGCATGCAACTTAAGCTTTTCAATTTGGTTATCAATTTCTTGATTAGGATCTATATACTTCAAATTGGGGCGTTAATTGAGCATCTTGATTAGGATCTATATACTTCAAATTGGGACGTTAATTGAGCATAAGTATGATTAGCAAGTTTAAATTATGTAGATACAATGAGCATGGACAGCCGATTTGCAAAGTTTGTAACTTGGTTTTGAAATCCGAATCTATCTGGCCTGCACACCAAGTCTCTCGCAAGCATCATGAGGTAATTTTAAATTTATTTTTTTATTCTCTCACTATATTGTAATATTTATATTTATATTCAGCAGGTAATTTAATAATTTAATATTTTTTCGACAGGCTATAGAAAAATTGAAAGCTGCAGCTGAAGCAAAAAAGGGAAATTCTAGCATAAATAATAATAATAATAATAATAATAATAATAATGAGCAAAAATCGATAGAAATTCAGAAAGCAACAAGACCCGCTTCTTCTCTCCCTTCAAATTTCTTTGATAATAAAGATTCCAAAAAGCCAAAAACAGGTACAAAACCCTAAAACTTACATAACTACATTTTCATCTCATTTTTTATTTTTAAATATCCAACTAATTCCACTCATACAAAATCAGAAAAAACTGCTGAAAAGCCAGAATTCAAGGTGCCAAAAAGCAGAGTGCCAGCCAATTTTTTTGACAATGTAAAGGAACAAGAAGAGTTGACCGAATCATACGAGAAAAGTCAACACGAAAGAGAGTCGACTGAGTTGACCAAGTCAAAGGAGAAAAGTCAACCAGCCAAAGGAGCTCTGCCTGAAGGATTCTTCGATAATAAGGACGCGGATCTCAAAGCGCGCGGGGTCCAACCAGTAAAAGTTGATATAAAGTAAATACTTTATGAATTTTCTGTCTTTTTTAATAATTGTTATTTCGGTAATTTTATTTAATTTTGTGAAATTAATTTTGCAGTGAGGCTGTGAAGGAATTTGAGAAGGAGATTCAGGATAATTTACAGGATGTTGATAATCGCCTCGAAGAAGAAGAGGTAAATTTTTTATTTTTATTTTTCTATATCCTAAAAACTAAATTTTACATATTTTTTTTTTTATAATTTCAGATCGACGCGGCAGAGGAGCAGGGCGAATTATTAACCATAGAACAAAAGTACAATCAACACAAACATTTCCCCTATATTTTTGTAAAATAAAATAAATTTTTCTTATGTTTTGTAATTTTGTGATTTTACAGGGAGTATAGAGAAAAAGTTGAAATGGTGAAACAGAAATTAATGGAGGCTAAAGCTGCAAAATTGTCCAGAGCTAAACAAAAACCGGCATTTGAAACGAAGGATTCTTCGGATTCGGATTCTGATTCTGATGATGGTGATGAGAGTTTTAATGTAGATTGGAGAGCTCAACACTTGTAATGAATTTGCTCTATTTATGTTTGTTAATTTTGTGTTGGATGTTTTGAGTTATTAATTATGATAATATGATGTGCTTGATTTGATAAGTTATGGAGTTGGTCTATAGATTTATTTGAGAAGAATTAAGATCTCTAAACGGATTTCGGAATTGAAAAGAGATTAAAAAAATTGGTTTTTGAAATGTTTGAATTGAAGATATGTTGATTAACTGTATGATCTGTGAACAGGACGCTATAAATGGAAAATTTTGTCGGAACAAGAGATCTAGAAAGAAACTAAACTAATGCAAGTTGAGAGGGTATCAAATCTCAGCATAATTTTTTTGTGTTTGCCAAATTAGTCTAAAGCAGTAGAGAAGAGAATATTCTTTTGATTAGCCAAAGTTGTACGGAAGAAATGAAAATTATGCATCAATTAAAAAACAGATGCCAGAAGACTTGTCGATTAGATTCATTGTTTATGTCAATGCTAAAATGAATCAAGATTTCTTGAAAGAGAAATATAAATAAAATTTGACATGCTTACAAGTTACATGTTACAAGAAAAAAAAAAGTAACGTTTACAAAATTGAGATATTACTCTTGTGCTTATCTTGAACAATTCTTGGTGGGAATAAACAGGTGATTAAACATAGACAATAAGCATGATTATCACTCGTTATTTGATTAATCTAATTAATTAGTAAATCCAAACAAGAAAAAATAAATAATATGAGCTGCATGAAATGAAAAATCTTGTAAATAACGTAATCTTAGTGGTACTCACCATTTCCTTATTTAATTACATTATTATTAGCCCTTTTGCCAACCAAAAATTATAAAATTGATTAATATTTTAAAAATTTTGCGTCATCCAAAAATATATTATTTTATATTATTTGCTCGTGCAGTTAGGATTTATGTAAAATAATAAAACAACATTATTTGTACGAACATAAAGAAATAAGAACGATAACAATAATAATAATAGCCTTACAAAAATTTATAACATTCTAATGATAATTCATAAATTAAAATCCTTAAACCTCAACTAACAATGCATCAAAATTGCTCAAAAATATGAAAATTAGAATCTTTTATTAATGCTGAAAATCAATTCTACATCACAACAAAATATACAAAACCATATTCACAAAACAACCTTTCAGCCAGTATTATTATTACTCATATAATTTCTACACTAATTTTGCATACATCAAGTATCAAAAATATTTATTTTCACATATATAACCCCATTTTCTCACATCACTCAAACAAAGCCACTCAACACAAGAAACTAAACAATAATCATCTCATATTTTTAATAAAAAGAAAAGAAAAATGACAAAAAAATTCAGTACTTGAATTCATTTTCAAAATTCTGATTTTTCTGACAATCCAAAACTACTGGCCCACCACAGCTCTCGTCCCAACCAGAAAACGCCACGTCATCACACTGGAGACCTCCAGTTTCATACCCGCATTGCTTCTGAAACGGAAAATCCCCAATTTCACAATTGATTTTCGATTTCACATCGAAAAGAAGCCCTCTCAATCTCGCCAATTCAGCCTCGAGCTGAGCTTGGCCTTGCAATCTCTTCAAAAGCTGCTGATTTACTTGTCTGAGTTTCTTCACCTCTTCTTCCAAGTATAACGTATGAGCTTTCTTCTTCTCTCTGTACTTTCTCACAGCTTCTCTGTTTCCTAACGGCTTTCTTGCGTTCTTCTTATCGGGTTTTGGGTCGGTCGACTCATCATCGTCGTCAGAGGGAGTGAAGACTTGAGTGTGGGTGTGGTGACACGTGTGAGTGTGTGACGGGGCGGTGGAGCCTGGTGGGTTGCACGTGTGAGTGTGTGTGCAGGAGGTGATGGTGCTCTTCATGAACTCTTCGAACGTGCTTGACATTTCAGAGCTCGGTAAGAGGAGATGACTGGACAGGTCCAGTTCCCCGTCGTCCATATTTGCCAGAGAGCTGGTTGTTATTCCGTTGAGAATTTCGTCGAACAATTGGTGGGTTTAATAGCTCAGTTGGTGAGAGTTGGTAGAAGGATCAAAATTGTACTCTCCAATCATCAAAAAGCACGAAAAGTTTCGCTATTTTTCCTCAGTTTGGATAAAAAACAGAGGCCCAAAAATTTTGTACGAATTGAAAGTTTTTTATTCCACGCACCAAATCGGGATTAGTCAGAAGATGAAGAACGAGCTTACAAGGCACAGATAACTAATTAATTACTGGTATTTCGCAAAATTCCAAGCTTAGAAAAGCATTTCAGCAAAATAAAAGAAATACCCAATTGAGGAAAGAGGCTGACGAATCAAAATCAATGATCACCTTGATGCAAAAGGCATTTGCTAACTTAATTGCTCCCTTTTATTTCAGTTCGCCATTAGAGAGAGAAAGAAAGAAAGAAGAACAAAGTGAGTTTTATTATGAGTAGAGAGAAGAAGGAAGAACAAAAATAGGAATTTTCACCACCGCTCCTTTTCGTTATTTCTTTCCTGATTTTTTTCTTTCTGAATTTTTATATCTTTGTGTATATGGAGTTTAGAATCTAGTAAAGAAGAGACAAAAGGGATTATAATCCTCTGCAATTTTAATAAATAGATTGGAATAAAAGGCTTATTTAGTTGGCAAATTGAAATTAAAAAAATATGAATAGTTAAATTAACTTGCATGATCTATAGACTATATTACTATATACTAAAATATCTCTCCCTCAAAACGTCATGAAATTTGAAACTTCATTTTTAAGATATTAAAATTGAAAACAAAACTAAGCACTATTTGTATAGTTGTATTGAATACTTCTTTGACACGTAGTGAATTAAAAAAGATTTTAGAATGAACAATAATTTGTATAGATAACATAAATAAATCAAATATAAGTTATAGAACTATTCATGTAGCTTTATCCATCCACACCGTCACCAAGTCCAATTGCAAATTGCAGAGGAAAAAGGAGTGAAGGTGGGGTTTTTTTAAGTTTTTGACTGTAGAAGATAAAAAAGAAGGAAGAAAAAGGGCATTGAAAAAGGTCAAATTTCCTTGTCAGTCTAAAAATGCAGGAAACGGATTCGCTTTCTGTTGCTTTCTGCTAGTTCTCTTGCACTTATTTTCCCCTGTTTGCAAGTCAAAAATAATTGGATGCCTCTCCAATTTGGCGATCCTCTCCTGCGTGGCATGCTGTTATTTGGTCATATGGGTAGATATTTGACATAAACAAACTTGATTGGGCTAGTAGTTGGGCTCATATATTGTTAGGCCTTTGTTTTCTTTGGTGAAAGTACCTGTAATTAAGGGATGAAAAGACAAAAAGATACTGCACAATATTATTATTATTATTATTATTTGTGATGGTGTTATGGCCAAAATGTTTCTGACCTAGATGATGGATTGTGATAACAAACATAATATTTATTTTAAGATATTTCATATAATATAGGTTAACAAACATAGTATAGGTTATTTTAATATAATTAAAATAAACCATGAATATGCAATTCAGCTTTATATCATCAAAGTGCTTGACTTTGATAGTAAAACTATAAAGTATTATGAATGCTATTCTAAATCGTCCTTGGTCATTTATAGGACATTTGTGAAGACAAATATACTTGCGGATACAAATAAATATATATTTATATACAAGATATAAATGCACACCAGTATATTTATTGACTGATGATCATGTTTTACTGATCATGAATAAATAGTTATCAAGTCATTAACATAGGTATATGTTAGAGACCATATACTGGACTGACCCACCATAAGAATGCTACATGTTTTACGTCATTAGCGATTCTTGTAACATAAAGTATTTACAGTCCTTTGACCTGAGATCAGTTCCCAACGTGAGTAATTTTATACTTTAATATAATCTAACACTACCTTTAACCGGGTAGTCATAACGGCTATGGTTAGGTATATAATGAATCATGTAGAGGGATGCGTGCAATCAAGACTGGATTTGTTCCTCTCATAAATGAGAGAGATATCTTTAGGCCTCTTCATGAATTGAACTGAATAAATGTATGGTCATACTCAAATGAATTAATAAGAGTTATTAATGTCATTTGTTCTTGTTCAGTTTAATTTGGGATCAAGAAATATTAATCGATTAATATAAGGATGGTGTATTACATACCTTATGATCGATACAGATATCGCGTGACAAAGGCACTAAATACGTGATTGTTGATTAGGTAAATCGGATCACCGATATTCACTGAAATTGGGTAGTCATGATGACTTGCTAGAGTTCGCTCATGATTTATAGACTGTCAAATCTATTGCCAACATTAAGTGAACCTACATGGTCACACACAAAGAACAAACTGAAATGGACACAGAAAATCCGAGCGACTTATATGATGAGCTGCATAAGAATGTCACAAAAGATATTGTCATCTTATGTGATAAGATGTGATATATATGTATATAAAAACTATGAACACAAAAAATCATGTAATCTAGAAGAGTCTAGATGATGACTATTGATAATGATGAGTGATGTCATACATATCTTTTTAGTGTGAAGAGACATAACTTTTCACCTCTATATAAGGATATAGAGGGCTCCAAAATTCTAGACCACATCATTTTCTCTCTCATTTTTTCCCATTCTCTTTTGTGAGACAAAAGAGAGAGAATATGCTTTCTCATTTGTGTGACAAAATTACGAAATTGTGCTTTCTTTTTGTATGACAAAAATAAAAGAGTGCGATTATATGAGATGAATTATACATCTTTTGTGAGACAAAATAAGAAGAAGAAAATGAGTTTTCTTGTGCAAGAAAAGAACAAACTACTAGCATATATATTGTTCTTCTTCCCGTTTTAAGAATGTTCGTGTCGATACCGGTATAGGCGTTCTTACTTTCGGCGCTTGTGATCTATTCGGCCTAAGAAGATGAGAATGACTTGTTGAGAGTTTCGGTGGAGACCGATTGTGTGTGCGGTAGATGGCTTCCGCACGATCCGACCTGGACGGACTAGATGGACGAAAAATTGGTAGATGGCTTCCGCATGGTAACCAGTCTAGAGGCGCTTGGACAACACGCATGGTTTGAGCGTCACGGATTAAGCGTAATATGAAAGGTATCTTTAAGATTTATTTCTTTAATTTAATCGATACACACGGATCCTCGGATTGGTTTTGGACAAAATTTTTATTTTTCCGCTGCATTATGCAAATCCGAAACCCAATAATTGGAACGGTAGGCGATTGCCTACGGTAATTTCATTAATTAAATTTAAAGTTTTGCAAGCCTTTTTGCTCAGATAAAATCATTACATCCTATATGCAAACTAATAATTTTTTTTTGTCACCCTCCTAGCACTCTAATTTCCCCTCCAGCTATGACCGTGGTCTTCGTTAATAGCGTTTCCTGCCACCATTTAGCCTCCTGCTGTGCCTGTAGCATTGTCTCGAAAACGTGGATTTTTTTGTTATTGAAGTGCTGTTTGTGGATGGTACGATATCGTTATTTTGGAAGTGTAGTGGCACGCTTTCTTTTTGGGCCGCATGTTGCAGCAAAAAGTCTATGAATGGGCAGTGCCGAAATAGGTGGTTGGCTGTTTCGAGCACATTACCTGAACACAACATGCATTGTGTATTGATATTTGGAGACCACTTTACTATTTTCTCTTTTGTCAATATTTTTTGTTTAAGCATTAGCCACCCGAAAACTTTGACTCTTGGTGGCGCCTTGATTTTCCATATTTTGGCAATATTCGGGGCCTTTATGCCCGTGTCGGCAAAGAATTGGTATGCTTTTCGTGCGTTGTATGGGCTGGACTTGTTTGCCGTGTTCCACTTCCACATGCGTTCGTCGTCGTGTGGGGTCAGATGTACAGTCTGCAGTATTGCTTGAAGGCCACCATTCTGCTTCTACTGCACAATATTTTTTTTTTCAATAGAAGAATGCAAGATGCATTTCTTTGTATTAATAAAGCATCGAGTTACAAAGTTATAGTTCAGGTTTACCCTGTACTACTGTCCCTTACAACTCTACAGAACAGAAAAAAGGAAAATTAACAAAATTTAATCCACTTTGCCGTGTCTTGCGCTGCCAGTGTGGCCACCATCTCCGGTGTCTTTTGTGTGTTGTTGAAGATCCTTGTGTTTCTTTCTTTCCACACCGTCCATGCCATCGCTGTCCAGAAACTTTCCCAATTCCTTCTATGATTTTTTGGAATTCTCCGTCTATTTGCTTTCCATGTTTGTACGAAATCTCCGCTCACCCTTAGTTTAATATGAGCACCCGTTTTCCTTTCAGCAATTCTCCATGCTGCTTTCGTGAAAGTCTACTGCACAATATTATCTGACATGGTTTATAGTATCATAACTAATTGTAGATTTTATCAGTTTTTATCATTGTCATGTTGTGAAGTATATTTGGATGAAGAGGTGACCTGTAATTCGGTATCTGATTTACGAAATGAGTAGTCAATTGTTGACTTTCTATCTCAGAGAGTGTCATCGCAAATCTCTCCCCAATAATCAGAATAACTTATTTGTATTCGCTAAATAATCTGTGAGGTACCTTTTATTATTGTTTGCTTTTAAGTCCTAATTTTTTTTTTCTTTTTGTAAGTTTTAATTACCGCAATTGATGGTTATTTTGTGATTATTTTCCATTGCTGATGTATTAGATAATGGGGGCAAAGTAGGGGCGTTTAACGGAAGTATTTTTATTTAATTTAATTTTTTTTGTTTTAATTATAGGAAATGGAGCATTTGAATTTATGTTCAAAATTATGTTATTTCGCTTCAAGGCCCAACAGCCATTACCCTCTTTGATAATTATCTAATTAATTACAAATGAATTAAGATCACTCAACTGTGTTCTAATCTAACTCATATATTTTCTTCTTTCTTATTTCCTTCTCATTATTTCTTTCTTGAATCAATATTTCCTTCTCCATTAATCTTAAAGGGTTAATTGATCATCATTCCAGCTACCAAATTAATTAAACATGGAAGCCAATGTCCCCACAACTCAACCATGGAGCATTCACAAAATCCCCCCAAACATTAATAGATCTGACAAGCACTTATGCAAACCTACCATTATTTCTATCGGTCCTTATCATCACGACTCACAAAACCCAATGGAGACTCAAACGACAAAGTGGGACTGTCTAGATTGCATTCTTAAGCTTAACCATGGAAAAGATCTTCAAGAGTACTTGTCGGCTATCTGACAAATAGAGAAAAACTCTAGGTGGTTCTACTCGGACGAGATTCATATGGACAAAGATAAGTTTTGTCAAATGCTTTTGCTTGATGATTGCTTCATGCTCGTCACACTTAGAGTGGTAGATGAAATGCTAGACGTTGAATCGCCGAGAGATATGAGCCCTTCAAATGGTGAAAGCGAAGAGGCGACGCATTGGTATAGTAGCAGTGTTCTTCGTGACTTGCTTCTGTTGGAAAATCAAATTCTCTTCTTTGTTCTTAACCAAATTTAATTATGATCTAATCGATGGCGATCATCATCAAAATAGTACTCGATCAGGTTATATATTGACAAGCTCTTTCAATTCATCAAGGGTTTCTTAGACAAATATCCTAAATCCATCAATGCATCTAATAGGCCAAGAGATGCTCTCATCACCTGCTACATCTATGCCACATGTACTTCAGGCCGAGCCGAGTTGCACAAGCGGATTGTAATGGATCAACCAATACAGTACGTAGGAAGTGTTGGCGCAAAAATGAAGAATACTACGAAGCAGGAATTGTGTTTACAAAAAAGGTACACGATGGAAAGTCTAATCATTCTCTTTTGGACATAAATTTCACCAGATCTGGCAGGTTGGAAATCCCATCACTCGTCATTGACAATTACACTGTTTCTATTTTCAGAAACCTGATTGCGTTCGAGCAAACAACACCTCAGGCTGGTAATGACATCACCACATACATCATCTTTCTGTCTGGCCTCATCAAAACACCCAAAGATGTCAGACTGCTTGTTCGAAGCGGTGTTCTTGTGCACCATTTACACCATGATGAGTTGGTGTTAAATCTTTTTAACAAGCTAAGTGAAGGCGTAGTCTTTAATTTAAATGGCGATTATTACCTCAAATCAATATGTGAAACAATGGAAAAACATTACCAGATCAATCAAAATACGTGGAAGGCGTGGTTCAGGGACCATCGCATGATCATTAGTGTGTGGTTCATCGTTGGTGCATTCCTCATGAGCATTGTTCTCTTAACCGTCTTTCGTGTTATGTTGTACTTCAGGCCGTGTTACATAGAGATTCAAATTTCTGAGTAAAAAATGATGCTCAATGTATGTCGTTATTATTTCTTCTATATAAATGTGTGTTTATTGGCATATATGTGCTTGTTATGAGCTACAATTGATTTCTTTTCACTTACTTCTGTTGGTTGCTATTCCAAAATAATGTGTATTTTGTATTATTACACTACACAAGGAAGGTGATATATTGTATATTTATATTGGGTAATGTTTCCTAACCTAAATTGAGATAGGTTTTAGAGTTTTGGAATAAACATTGGAGATATATACTTTGCAAGGTATCTAAAATATCTCCTAATTCCATCTAAGTGAAAGGGTTGGCACCTCTTTCCTATATTAGATCTACTTAATTAGCACCATGCACCAAATCATCAATATTAAATTATTAATTTATATTTTGATTAAAATTAATATTTTTCCTTATTATTTATAGCACACTTAGTTTGATCTCTCTTGTTATATTATGAGAAATATGTCTTCCAAAATAACCATCGCATTAAATATTTTCTTTCTCATTTCCATCACACTTGTTAATATTTCTGAAGCAGCTAAATCAATCCCTTCCAGCGACACCAATGGTAATTGTTTTTTGTTTTTTTTACTTTTTTAGCTGTGAAATTCACCAAATAATTTACTACTTTGAATTATTATTCAGTAGGGAAAGAAGAACGACAATCTGTGAAAATCTTCAAAGAAGAAAAACTTGTCATTGGGACGCCTCTTACCAGGCTACCACCACGTCTACCACCAAAACCAGGTCAAATACTCTTTTTCTCATTAATTAAATAATTAATTACGTTAGTTAACTGATTAATAAGCTTGAAAGTTGAACCAGAACACATTATTCCTTTATACTATTTTTATTTTTTTTATGTAATATACTAATATAGTGTTTTATAAATTTATACAGGAGTGAAAGAAGAAAAACTTGGTAATGAGGGTAGTAAACCACCTAAGCCACCAAGCATACCATCCCTTAAAAAATTGCCATAAAAACTATTAGCGAAAAAAGCTCTAAATTCGAATAAATTAAATCATTTTTCTTCTTCTTTTATTCAGTTGAAGAACATTATGGTACCGGAACTAGCAAAGAAGAGAAGCCAATGCTCCATGTTTAAGTGTCCAATGTGTTTCAAGAATAATCGTACGCATCAGAAATATAATGAATATTTAAAAAAAAAAAAACTATTTGTTTAATTGTGTAATATCTTTGAAGAAATTATTATATGTATCAGAAACAGAATAAATAAAATTCCATAAGAACCTTCTCTGTTTCTACTCTCTCTCCTCATATCATCAAATCCGGAATTTTATTTCTCGGTTTTGTAAAATCAGGAATTCAATTACCGGTTATTTCAACTAGAGAGAGGACTTGACAAAACCCTTCTTCTTTCTCCCAAACTGTCCACTCTTCCACAAACCCCCCTCAAAAACCCAATGTATCCACTCCGATCCCTTCTCCGTTGCCGCAACTCCCTCCGCCTCTTCTCCTCCTCCTCCGCCGGCGGCGGTGGCTCCGGCCTCGACTGGGGCGATGCTTCCGCCTGGTCCAGCGGCGTCACCAAGGCCCACTTCGACGGCGCGGCCAATGACGCTCTAGCGACGGTGAGAACCATGGACGATGAGGAAGACATCTTAAGGGCGTTAGAGAAGGACAATCGCCGTGATAAAGCGTTTGTGGACGGATGGAAAGATCGGATGAAGGAGACCTGCTCTCTTCTCAAACAGGTTCCACTTTAAAGAACCGGTCTTTCACGCCCAAATCAATCCTTCAACCATTTTTAACCAATTTGTGCGATCAGGTTAGGGAACCGGGGGCGAGAGGCAGTTACTTGAAGGACTCGGAGAAGAAGGAGATGTACCGGCTGCACAAGGAGAATCCGGAAGAGTACACGGTGGAGAGACTCGCGAAGGATTTCAGAGTGATGCGTCAGAGAGTGCACGCGATTCTGTGGCTGAAAGAGATGGAGGAAGAGGAGGAGAGGAAGTTGGGCAAGCCATTGGATGATTCTGTCGAGATTTTGCTCGATAATTTCCCAGAGTAGGTTGATTTTGTTGGGTTTTGGTCTTTTTGATGATTTTTGGGTAATTTGGGGATTTTGCATAAATTAGTCATGAATTGAGTTGAAATGTGGAAATAGGACTGAATTGTGGCTTGGTTAAGCATTTATTTTTGTCGTTTTCTTTTTAGGTTTTTCAATTCGCACGATAGGGAGTTCCACGTGGCGTCGTTGCCGTACAAGCCGGATTTCAAAGTGATGCCGGAGGGCTGGGACGGCACCGTGCGCGACCCCGACGAAGTCCTCTACGACATCTCCCTCAAAGAAGACCAAATGCTCTACGAGGAGTTCCTCACCCGCCTCGAGTTCAACAAGAAAAAGGCACTTGTTTTAAAGCTTCATTTGTTTCCTCTTTTCATTTATTGACCCTAAAGCTTGACAATAGTATGACGAGGTCTGATTTAATTAGGTATGCTTTGTTGTAATATTTGCGCTATAGACCACGTCATGTTGCTGTCATCCTATTTTGTCTTGTGTGTAGCATTTTTGTTGTTTTTATCGAGTTTTTGTGGGAATATTATTATGGACCATTAGTCTCTGTACTTTAATTGAATTGCAAGTTAGTCCTCGTACTACTGATTTGAACTGTTTGATCCCTGTACTTTACGAAAATGTGCATGATTATTAGTCCTAGAGCCACGGACTGACCACACCCTATTCTACAAAGTACAAGGATCAAACAATTCGAATAAATAGTACAAGGACCAAATCCCAGTCCAATTAAACTACATGGACTGACCATGCCTTTATTTTATCTTTCCATACTAAATGACGGAAATGCCCTTTGTATGATGATGGACAGGTGGCGGGAGAGGTGAAGCAGCACAAGTACAGCAGGCGGCGGCCGGACGAGGGCTGGAACTTCACCGTCGAAAAGCTGGGCGCGCGCGACAGACGCGGGGCCGGCGGCGGAGTCAAGTTCGTGAGCCTGCCTGACGGATCGAGCCGAGAGCTCAACGAGATGGAGCGCATGTATGTGAAAAGGGAGACTCCTAAACGACGCAGAAGAATCATCGCCCCGTTTAAGTGACACGATGGTTGTTGTTTTTGTTATGGAAAGATGAGTGTTTAGGGTTCTTTTGATGTCATGAATGTATTTGGAGTAATAGAAATAAGGTGTAATATTGTTTTAGATTGAAAGTTGTTTTTGGTGTTTAGTTATGTTGGGAGGATTGAAACCGTTGTGACGTGTCACCTGCACCAATAAACAAGTGAGGTAGAAGATTTTTTTTGGCTTGTTTAGGCCGCATTATGTTTACGGATGGAAATTAAGTTATTATTTTTGTAATTTTTGGTATTGTTGTGTCGTACAAACATGTATTAGTTGATAAACATTTCTGCAGGTGCATACATGTTTGTTTACTTAGTGTGTTTTCTTTTGGCTAAAAGTAGTGATCGATCATAATGTACTGCATTTCGTACTTCTGTACTTGTAGGCTCTACCAGGTCAATTATTTAGTGGGGCAGGCCACATCGTTTGAAAAATACAAAAATGTATATTAGATTTTGTATAATATACTGTATACATAATTTTCAAATACAAAGCAATAAACAATTCTATTACATAAGAGGTGTCGATATTTTTGAAATTATTAAAAAGATATTTTTGGAAAATGTCATGTTGAAAAGAAAGAGCAAATTAATACTATTCGCAGGCTTGACCGATCCATTCATTCAAAGAAAAATATAATTTGTACAACGGGGTCGTGATCTATGCAAATTCTACGCGTACGAATTGCACATGAGTTCATACATGTTACCCATTATGGCTAATAATTCTCTTAATCCTCTGTTTAACTTACAATACTTCACTCCGTATAACAAGTTGTTATAGCATATGAAAGTGACTCGCTAGATATGTTTATGCAGAGTTTATGCGGCATATAGAACTTAAAAAGACGTTTCTTCTCCACGATTTAACTTCCCAATATTTAAATGGCACTGTTCCTTTCGCATTTCCGATTTCGAACTCTGACCCTTCAGAGAGAGAGAGAGAGAGAGGGGAGAGAGAGAGAGATGGAGAGAGACGAAGAGGGAATGGTAGAGAGCGGCTCCTCCGATATGGCTTGGGGGCACCACCATCAATCAAAGCGTGATGATATTGAGAGAAACAATTCAATACAGGTTATTTTTCAGTTTCTCTCCTTTTAAATTTCTATCTTTAAAATGAGCGTTAAGTTACTCTGAAAGCTTATACAAAGAACTAATGTGAACCCAAATTTCTTTCTTAAGTTTCAAAAAAGAACCAATTTTCTTTTTCTAAATTTCGGTGGTATTTTTACTTGGTAGTTGGTGCACCATTATATGTAATGCACCTTACTCAGTTTTATGAAACACAACTAGCATACTGTAATTTTCAATTCAGTTAATCATTATTTTTAGTCATTCTTTCATTTGTATAATTTTACAGTTTATCATGATTATGACTATGCGGAAGCATAACGGTAAATAAAATGCAATGATAAAACTTGGTATATGGTAAAATTAAATCATTGAGAAAATTATGTCTTGCTGTAGTTGTGAAATTACCATTGTTGCAAATAAATAAATAAACAAATATAAACAAATACATATTTTTTTTTTCTGACAACCAACCAAGCATTATCGGCATTCAAGGGGCATAAATTATCAAGAGATTGTGTTTAAAGAATAAATTGAAAGGTCAAATATTGGAGAAAATATCATTTGCTGGTGTATTTAGTCTATGATAGGAAATTTCCCAAGAAATTACCCTCCATTATTTCTTCATATGAATAATTCAAATTTTTTATAGACATGGTCTTTCTTTTGTTTTTATTAGTATATTTATTAAGACTTGGGTGCCTTATTTAATTATTATACGTGTGGACGGGTTATATGAGCATAACATGAAAGATCAGTAATAACTATAGGATAGTCAAAGTCAATAGATGTAAATTTAGAGATCTGAAATTTCTCTCTATTCCGTAGTTCAGGAAAAGGAGATGCCCCTTGGTGCCCACCTCATAATAATTAAGACTAGTAGGCTATGTTTTTTTTTGGGGTATCATCTAAGATACCGTATGTTTCTTGCTTTAAAACCCGTAGGAACTAAGATACCACATTAGATGCTGATATTTGTATGATATTTGTTGGATATTTGGTAGTACATATTTGAATATTTAATTTTAAAATAATAGCTGATATTTCCGAATGTTTATCATATAAACATTATATATATTTAATATATGAATAAATATATTTGGCAAATAAAATATTGTATTTAACACATGTTTTTGTTAGCTTATAAGTTATGTTTAGTAATAATAAAATATTAAAAATAATAGAAGTATTGTATCATAAGTTTTCTTTAAATTATCATATCGCTGTATACGCATCGTATTGGATATATAATACTCATATGACAATCTTTGCAATATTGTAGGTCATTTTAGCAGTATAGATAATAACTTATTTCACCATCCATCTCATAGTAATGACGAGAGTAATTTCCTCACACGACTAAGAAAACAGCTTCATTTGTTACATGTATTAAAATCAAAGGAAAAATTTAAAACAAAGAGGGAAACCAACAAGACAAAAAGAGAAATCTAAAACGAATTATTAAACCCGATTTCTTGTTTGATACATTTCCAGCAAAAAATAAGGGATTCTCTTAAAGAAGCTGCAGAGCAGTCAAGCGGTATGTTAAAAACCAAGCACCAATTCCATTTAATAATGTAATATTGTATGTTAATGCATAATAATTCTGTTGTGTTTGAAGGTCACAATGAAACAATCATACCGATACCTCCTTCTGAAGAGATTCAAAATGAGCAGAGGGAGAGTAACTCCCCCAATAGGGCTCAGCGCAATTGGCGGATCCTGAGAGGGTTAATGTTTCCAAGGAACACCAAACGGCTCCACCGCAATCGATCCAAGCCCGATGTGATTAAGAGAAACAATGAAATCAGGGTTATTTTCAGTTTCTCTCCTTTAGATTTCTATCTTTAAAATAAAATAAAATGAAAGGAATATGATATGAGCATTTATCTCACTAATCAATGATGATTTGTTTATGTATACACAACAATGTGAACTAATTAATTACCGATGAGTTATGTAAAGCACTAACGAAGACAAATTTCACTCTTCGGAAAAGAATAAAATTTCTTTCATAATTTCAATGAAGTACTTTAATTAGTTTTACGGAAGACAATTAGCTTACTATAACTTTCAATTGAAAAAACCCTCACTTTTTATATTCTTAAAACCAGTATTGAATGATTTCAGTTTTCAAAAAAAAAAAACCTATGGTATTAAAAAGGTGTTAATGTTAACATATTGGGTTAAATTTGACGTAATACCCTTACTGTTTCCATGTTTAAATTTAATAGTTATCCCTTATATTTTTTAAATATTTTAAGCATCCCTAAATATTTTAAACAATAATTAACATAATAAATATTATAAGATTCACATAATAATAATAATATTATATACCGTTTTTAATGTTTTATAATATACAAATCACATAAATATTTGAAATAATAATTAAAATATAATTAACATATTATATATTACTTCATTATATTAATTAGGGAAATTTTCAAAAAGAAACCCTAACTTTTCTGAACATTACAAAATACCCCTGTGTTTTAAGATTTTCAAAAAACCCCCATGATAAACATTTCATTTTCAAAAAAACTTTTCCATCTAATAATTAGTTAATTATTTTGAAATTCCCATTTTACCCCCCCTATGATAAAATAGTTAAAAAAAATAATTTCTTACAAAATATATTTCTATAAAAAAACTATTTTCTGAAAAAAAAAATCGTAAAAAATATTTTATCAATTTCTTAAAAAAAACTTCTACAACCAATTCGTAAAAAATATTTATCAATTTTTGTAAGAAATTTTCTGAATTGTTTTTTTCAAAAACTGTTTTGAAGAGAAATATTTTTCTTAAAAATACTTTTTGAAAAATATTTTTTCCAGAAAATTTTTCTGTAGAAATTTAAGAATTTTTTTTTTATCATAGAGGGTAAAATTGGTATTTCAAAAAATTTAACCAACTTTTAGATGGAAAGTTGTTTGGAGGTGTTTTTTTGAAAATGAAATGTTTATCATAGGGTTTTTCTTAAAATCTACAAATATAGGGTTTTTTTGTAATATTCAGAAAAGTTAGGGTGTTATTCCCTATTAATTATATGCTAATTATTGTATTAATCATATATTGTATCTTATGCCTTTTTTAGTTATCGTATCACAATACTTGTTTTCATATCCGTGTAACATAATTAGTAGGTCACTCTAGCTGTATAAATCACTTTCCATCTCAAAATTAAGGTGGGTTTAATTCTCTCATATAACTAAGAAAAATAGCTTCATTTGTTGTATGTATTTAAATCGAAGGAAGGTTTAAAACAAAAGGAGGGAAACAAAAAAACAAAATGAATGAGAAAAAAAATAAAAAAATATAATTTAAAATGAATGATTAAGCCACTTTCTTATTTGATTTGTTTTTCAGCATAAATTTACGAAAGCTATTAAGGAAACTATAAAGCGGATCAAGGGTATGTTAAAAACGGAACAACAATTCAGTTTAATAATGTAATAGTAGTTGTAAATGAATAATAATTCTTTTGTGTCAGAACGCACTGAACCAATCACACCAATGCCACTTACTGAAGAGATTCGACATGCTGGTTTTCGCATCAGTCCTGATGAGGTGGCATTAATTGTACGCAATCATGGCGAACGGCGCTTAAAGTTTCACCAAGGCGTAAACAAAATATCTGAAAAACTAAAGGTCTCCATTGGAGAAGGAGTCAAAGAAAGGGAAATAGAAGAAAGAAGGAATCTTTTCGGTTCCAATAAATACGCAGAGAAACCTTCTAGAAGCTTCTGGAACTTTGTGTGGGACGCTTTACACGATTTAACCCTAATTATCCTTATTATTTGTGCGATTATATCGGTAGGAGTCGGAGTTTTCACCGAAGGTTTTCCGAAAGGAATGTATGATGGAATTGGAATAATTCTTAGTATTTTCTTAGTGGTAATTGTCACCTCAGTTAGCGATTACCGACAATCGCTTCAATTTAAGGAGCTAGACAAAGAAAAGGAAAAGATCATTGTACAAGTTACGAGAGATGGTGAGAGAAAAAAGGTTTTGATTTTCGATTTGGTGGTTGGAGATATTGTGCATTTATCGATTGGAGATCAAGTTCCGGCTGATGGGTTGTTCGCATCGGGGTATTCTTTAATGATAGATGAGTCGAGTTTAACTGGCGAGAGCGATCATGTGACAATTTCGCATGAAAAACCCTATTTAAGAGCAGGGACTAAAGTGCATAATGGATCAGCTGTAATGTTGGTCACAGCTGTCGGCACACGTACCGAGTGGGGGAAACTAATGGGGACTCTTAGTGATGAAGGGCATGAAGAAACTCCTCTCCAAGCTAAGTTAAACAACGTAGCCACTTTAATAGGTCAAATTGGTCTAGCGTTTGCCATTTTGACGTTTTGCGTACTTTTAGGGAGATTAATAGTGGGGAAACATGTAAATAATGAAAAATGGTCGGGGAATGATGCGTTGACTATAGTCAACTATTTCGCGATTGCGGTTACTATAATTGTTGTTGCGGTGCCGGAAGGATTACCTTTAGCGGTCACTCTTAGTCTTGCGTTTGCGATGAAAAAATTAATGGACGATAAAGCTCTCGTGAGGCGTTTGTCGGCTTGTGAGACAATGGGCTCGGCCAGCTGTATTTGTACTGACAAAACTGGCACGCTAACTACCAATCACATGGTTGTTGATAAAGTTTGGTTATGTGGTGTATCCAAGTCCATCAATAAAGAGGGCATTGATGAGATTTTAGATAGTAGTGATATTCCGATAAATGCAAGGAACAAACTTGTGCAATGTATTTTCGAGAATACTGAATCGGAGGCAGTGCGAGAGAAGGACGATAAATATACCGTTTTTGGTACACCTACTGAAACGGCATTGTTGGAGTTTGGGTTAAAGCTAGAGGGAGAAAGTGGGATGCAATATCAGAAATATGAGAAGATTAAAGTTGAACCTTTTAATTCTAATATGAAAATTATGTCGGTCGTTATATCTACAGATGGTTCCTACCGTGCATTTTGTAAAGGCGCTTCTGAGATTGTTTTGGGCATGTGTGATACAATGATTGATAAAGAAGGAGCAGTTACCCCCTTGAATGAAACCCTAGTTAAGGGTATTTCGGGAACTATAAATAGTTTCGCTTCGGATGCATTGCGAACGTTATGTTTGGCCTATAGAGATTTGGATGAAATTGATGAAACAAAAGAAATACCAAAAAGTCATTACACATTAATAGCGGTTGTTGGTATAAAGGACCCGGTAAGACCTGGAGTTAGAGAATCTGTTAAGACTTGTCAAGATGCGGGTATTGTGGTGCGAATGGTTACCGGCGATAATATTTATACAGCTAATGCTATAGCGAAAGAATGTGGTTTGTTAACCGATAATGATATATCAGTTGAAGGTCCCGAGTTTCGGAACAAAAGTGACCAAGAATTGAAGGTTCTTATACCTAAAATTAGGGTATATCTTTTTTTCTTATATATATATTTTTAATTTTTGTATCATAGTGATTTTTTGTTAATTTGATGATATTTTCAATAATTTGTCATACAGGTGATGGCGAGGTCCTTGCCATTAGATAAATTAATGTTGGTGGAGAAACTGAAAGGAGATCAATTTAATGAAGTTGTTGCAGTGACCGGTGATGGTACGAATGATGCTCCGGCTTTAAACAAAGCCGATATCGGACTTGCCATGGGTATTGCCGGCACGGAGGTACATATACATTGTACTCAAATTGTTACAGTCCGAGTGACATACTAATTCATTACGATTGTTCATATTTAACTAACAATTCAAATATTGTTCATATTTAACTAACTAATTCATTACATAGGTAGTTCAAACTTTTACTCAATAATTCAGCTGTGATCGTAATCTAATTTGGCTCATCATTTCTTTTGTTTCCTTTACAATATTATTTTTTTAATTAATATTATATGGAAGGTGGCGAAAGAGAATGCGGGCGTGATAGTGCTAGATGACAACTTCTCTACAATTGTAAATGTGGTGAAATGGGGTCGCGCAGTTTACATCAACATCCAAAAATTCGTGCAATTCCAATTGACAGTTAATATCGTGGCCCTAATAGTCAATTTCGCCTCCGCATGCATTATAGGTACAACATAAACCCTTCATTTTAGGAGAAATTTTACGACCGACCTAATTAACGTATTATGATGATGTGTAGGGTCTGCACCACTCACGGCTGTCCAGTTGCTTTGGGTCAACATGATAATGGACACACTTGGTGCATTGGCTCTCGCAACTGAACCGCCTCACGATGGGCTCATGAAGAGGCCGCCTGTCCGAAAGGACGAGAGTTTCATAACGAAGGTTATGTGGCGAAACATCATTGGTCAGAGCTTGTATCAGCTGGTTGTGTTGGGCGTTCTTGTTTTCCATGGAAAGAAGCTCTTGAATCTTCAAGGGTCTAATGCCGAAAAAACTTTAAACACGCTCGTCTTCAACTCTTTCGTTTTTTGCCAGGTATAAAAATTATAAATATGAAAATGCCAAGAATGTAATATTCAAATACAAGTGTAAAATTGAAGCACTTCTGGTTCTTACTTTTTTTTTTTTTTTACTTTTTAGGTATTTAATGAGATAAACAGTAGAGAGATGGAAAAAATCAACGTATTTAAAGGAATGTTTGGTAACTGGATATTTATTGGCATAGTTAGCGGAACTGTGATTTTCCAAGCGATAATTGTGGAGTTTGTTGGAACATTTGCAAATACGACCCCCCTAAGCTGGCAGCTCTGGTTGCTCAGTGTAATTATCGGGTCGATAAGCCTAATTATCGCGGTTATATTGAAGTGCATACCAGTTGAATTTGCGAAGGGAAAAGGTGTTACGCATGATGGTTATGAACCGATTCCTCATGGCCCTGATGGTGTTTGAATATTAAATTTGAAGGGAATTTTGCTTGAAGATTTGGAAAAGAAAGAAATTTTTTAATATACTGTTTTGGAGTTGATCTCCATATTTTTGTATGATTTGTGTTGTTTTTATTTTTATTTTCTGTGAAGGCTTTTATGATTTTGGGTGTGCCTTATGTTTTTTTGCGATTATATCCATTGATAAATGGGCACCACTGCATGTATTTTGTATCATTTACAATGTGTAATTCCCTGCATTGATATTATTGAATTATTAAAAAGATGTTTTTGGAGCGAACTTAATATCTCTCTCAATTAACAAATTATTCACTATTAAACTGGATTCACTCATTTTTTATTTATTTAATGAAAAAATGTCGTCTCTTTGACAATGGGGAAGAAGACAAGTGAAAGATTTTATTGGGCTAATTATTTGGACATTCTTTTTTGAAAATGTAATCTGGAAAGAAAAGAATAGATACAATATAATTTGTACGGTGGGCCCGTGATCTATACACAGGGCAGGTCCGGTGTCTCGAGAGGCCTTTGACGAATTTTATTATGATAGTTTTAAATTAGAGTACCATCTTAAAATAAATATATATTTTTTTGTACAAAATTGATAAGTATTTTTCCTCAAATTGAAATTAATCTCCTAAAGATTTTAATTTTAAATGAAAAAAAAAGAAATAGACTAGTTTTTGCCATCAATATTAATGTATCATCTAATTATCTTTATCAATTAAGCATATCTATCATGAATCACATTATCAAATAGATATATATGCTCTAATCTTTTAAAATCACTTGTTTCAAAGAAAAAATCAATGTTCTAATCATATATCACATTATTTGATGGCCTAATTAATTATACATACTTCTAATTATTTTTTGGAGGCCCTCAAGTGTTAGAGGCCTTTGACTTAGGCCTCTATTTCTAAGAAGAAATGCTGGGCCTGTCTATACACATTCTATGCGTATAAACATGTACATAAACATCATATACATGTTAGCCATTACTCCAGTTAGCATAAGCTGTTAATCTCTGCCATTACTCCAGTTAAGCGTAAGCTGTTAATCTCTGCTTATTATTCAACACTCCATTTTCCCCGCATCGAGTCATTATATCTTATGAAAATGACTCGCTATATAGTTTGATATAGAGTTTACATGCCCCTAAGAAGACCTTTCTTCTCCACGAACTTCTAAATTGCACTGTTCGCTTTTGCATTTCCAATATCACCTCTGACCCTTCAGAAAATAGAGAGAGAGAGAGGAGAGATGGAGAGTGGCTCCTCAGATAGTTCTCGGCGGCAATGGGGGATGCTGAAAGGAGTGTTAAAGTTGGGAAAGAATGCCAAACGCAATCAACTCAAGCCCGAAAAGATTGAGAAAAGCAGTTCAACACGGGTTATTTTTCAGTTTCTCTCCTTTTAATTAAATTTCTATCTTTGAAATGAAATGAAAGTTACTCTGTATTCTGAACAATATTGATGTAACTTAGTTAATATGTTAAAATTAGATCATGAGCAAATTTTACCTTGTTGTAGTTGTGAAATTGTCAAGAGATTTGTGTTTTTAATTTTTAATAAATTGAAAGGTTAAATTTTGGAGAAAATATCATCTGTTAGTGTATATGGTCTATGTTAGAAAATTTCCCAAGAACTTACCGTCCATTATTTCTTTCTTCATATGAATGAATTCAATTTTTTATAGATATTTCCTTTGTTTTATTTTTTGGGGGAATTTCATATTTACCCTTCTAAAAACTCAAAATATCACATTTACCCTTCCAAAATTTGAAATATGATATTTACCCTTTCAAAAACTAAAAATATCAAAATTACCCTTTCAAAATATGAAAAAATTAAAAATATCCAAACCATAGACTTCCGTTAGATTTTTAACATTATAGTTTATCCCTAAAATAATGGTTAAATATTATTTTACTAGACTAAAAATATCCTTGTTTCTTCTCCACATAATTTCTCCACCAAGAAGCAATATGTTTTCCTTCTCACCATGACAACCTCTCTCTTTCTCTCTCTCACACACACACACACCCCCCTTTTAGTTATCCTATCCTCCTTGACTCGACATTAAGGTTGTCTCTTTTTTCATTTGACCATGAATAATGAAGATTAAGAATACATTGAGATGATTGAACTAAGAAAATTATTAAAAAAATAAATAAAATTGTTAAGATGAAAAATTAGAAATTCACGCTTTCCAAGTTCAAGGCATCTAAGTTCCTTAGATTGTGTGAAAGGGGCGGAGATATAACCATTCTTTTTAAAAATATTATAAAGTTGTTGTTTCTTGTGTGTTGTCAATTAAATGCAAACAACCTGTGTGTAAACTCGGTGTGTATGTGAGAAAGTGAGAGACAGAGAGAGAGAAAGAGACAGCATATACAACAAAGGTGTTTTGCAGATATAGGCAAGGTTTAGAGAGATGGAGAGAGCATGAGCTTCATCCTATTGATGAGAGGTTTAAGGCCTCTGTTTTGCAAAAGGGGAAGAGACCATAATAACATTTCATCTTGTTGATTGATTAGCACTTCTATTTAAGGGTAAAAGTGTCATTTTACACCTCAAAGGTTAGTTTTAACGAGGAATGATGATTGGGCAAATATGATATTTTCAAGTTTTGGAAGGGTAAATATAATATTTTAAATTTTGGAAGGGTAAATATGATATTTTGAGTTTTTAGAATGATAAATATGAAATTCCCCTTTTTTTTATTAATATATCTATTAACTATTAAGACTTGGGTACCTTATTTAATTATTATACGTGGAGCTGTTAGGAATGAGCATAACCTGAAGATCATAACTATAGAGAATAGTCAAAGTCAATTGATGCAACTTCCATATATCTGAAATTTCTTTTCCTCTAGATTAGACCTGAAACAGGAGATGTCTCTTAGATTTAGTTCCCGACTCATAATAAGACTAGTTGGCTATGTCAAATGTTATGCTCATACTTCATAATTATAAATCAAGCTAAGATACCAAATCAGATAGTGGCATTTCTATGATATTTGTTGGATATTTCGTATGACATCGTGAATATTTAATTTCAAAATAATAGCATATATTTTATGAAATTTATCGGATAAAGAATTTTTATATATTTTAATATATGAATAAATATATTTGACACATAAATATTGTATGTAAAATATATTTTTGCTATCTTAAACATAAGATATATTTAGTAAAATAATCGTGAATATTTAATTTCAAAATAATAGCATATATTTTATGAAATTTATCGGATAAAGAATTTTTATATATTTTAATATATGAATAAATATATTTGACACATAAATATTGTATGTAAAATATATTTTTGCTATCTTAAACATAAGATATATTTAGTAAAATAATAAAATATTATGTATAATTGACGTATCATATCATAATTGTGTTTAAATTATCATGTAGCTGTACTGTATATGTATCATACCGGATACAATGCTCATATAACAATCAATGCAACAGCTTCATTTGTTCTATGTATTAAAATCAAAGGAAAGTTTAAAACAAAGAGGGGAACCATAAAGACAAAAAGGAATGAGAATAAAAAATTGAAAGATAAACCTAAATTGAATGATTAAACCCTGTTTCTTATTTGATTCATTTCAGCAAAATATTGGGGATTCTATTAAAGAAGCTGCAGAGCCATCAAAGGGTATGTTAAAAACCGAACATCAATTCAATTCAATAATGAAGTATTTGTTAAGGCATAATAATAATGAAGAAATTGAATTTCATGTGACCAAATTTCGCCTCTTTTTATTTTAATTCTCTTGTGTTTGAAGGTCTCAATGAAAGTGAAACAATCGTACAGATACCTTTTTCTGAAGAGATTGGAGATGCTGGTTTTGATATAAATCTTGATGAGCAGGAGAGAGAGGGGCAGAGAAAGAGGGAGAGTGGCTCCTCCGATAGTGCACAACAGCAATGGGGGGTTCTGACAAGCGTGCTAAAGTTCCAAAGGAACATCAAACGGCTCCACCGCCTTCGGCCGAAGCCTGAAGACATTGAGAAAGACCGCCAAATCTTGGTTATTTTCAGTTTCTATTCCTCTAAATTTTTTTGATGAATTATGTTCCTCTAAATTTCTATCATTAAAATGAAATGAGATTTTATATATCATCAACCAGAAGTTACTATGTATTCTGAACAATCTCTAGTGTTGGGTTAGTTATATAAAACACTAATGTGAATCCGAATTTCTTTCTTATGTTTTGAAAAAGGATCTAATTTTTGTCTTAATTTTAATGATAGAAATTTAATGACAGAAATTTCTTTCTGAAACACAATTAGCTTACTCTAATTGTCAATTTCAGCTCATCTTTATGTTTTACTCTTTCTTTACTTCATATGACTAAGAAAAATAGCTTCATTTGTATTAAAAACAATGAGGGAAACCAAAAAACAAAAAGAATGAGAAAAAACACAAAAATGAAAGAGAAACCTAAAATAAATGATTAAACCCGATTTCTTATTTGATTCGTTTTCAGCAAAAATTTAGGAATTCTATTAAGGAAGCCGGAGAGCCGTCAAAGGGTATGTTAAAAAACCGACCGTCAATTCAATTTATTAACATAATACTATTTGTTAATGCATAATAATTCTCTTGTGTTTGAAGGTCACAATGAAACAATCGTACAAATGTCTCTTTCCGAAGAGATTCAAGATGCTGGTTTTGGTGTACATCCTGATGAGCTCGAGAGCGAGGGAGAGAGAGGGATGAAGTTTGGCGATTCTAATACGGCTCAGCCGAATTGGCAGCTATGCAGTGTAATAATCGGGTCAATAAGCTTGATTATCGCGGTTACATTGAAGTGTATACCATTTGAATTTGCGAAGAAAAAAGTTGTTACAGGTGACGGTTATGAACCGCTTCCTGATGGACCTGAATGTGTTTGAATATTAAATTTGAAGGGTATTTGTTTGATGATTTGTGAAAAAAGAGAATGAAAGAATTTTTTTATTATATTGTTTTGGAGTTGATCTCCATATTTTTGTATGATTCTTTATTATTTTTTGTGAAGGTGTTCATATGATTTTGGGTGTGCCTCATGTTCTTTTTGGAGATTTTATCCATTGATAAATGGGCTGTTGCATGCATCTTGTATCATTTTCTAATTTTCGAAACTTAATTGCAGTAATATATATATATATCATTGTGTGTTTCAAGTGCGGTTTTGTTACTTTGCACGATACAAACAGAGAATAATCCTGTAAATATTTCATATCATTGTTATGTACAAAATTGTAAAGTTCTGTTAAGCCTGTGACATCGGCCCATTTTATTTAGGCCCAAATTTCTGCCCAGGTCAAACTTAGTGTTAGATATTCTCTCCATTCCGAGATCTGGAAAAATCCAGCTTCAGTGAAAAAAAAGCAATTAAAAATAACGCAAGGCTGAACATAAAATTTCGATATTAATTTTTTCTCAAAAAGAAATATTAATATTCTAATAACGCAAGAGTATTATTATTTTCATACTAATTATTACTAATGGCATGTCAATACCAATGGAGAGCATGTAACCAACCATCCCACAATCCTCGTCTGATCACATGTCCAATTTTGAGAAAAATGGAGAATAGTATGTGAATAACCATCCTTGTCTTCACCAGATATAATGAAGTCACTTTCCTCCATCTACTCCTCACTTCCCTCTGCATTTAAAACAAAGCCAAATATATCCAGAATATTCAACACCCTTCGATTTTAGTTTACTCATTCCGTCTCCAGTGAAAGAAATTTAAATGGAGAAGAGTCTTAACACCGACTGACTTCCTTTCTTCTTTCTTTCTTTTTTTCTTTTCTTTCTTTTCATTTTTTCGTTCGATTTTTCTTCTTTTATATCTGAATTCATTCACTTTCGTGTTACTTTAGTTAGCATAAAAAGCGGTTGTGAGATCGAGAAACGGTCAAATAATGGGCGGCAATCATTTACACGCTAAGCGTATGCCCATTTAATTCTCTCATTGTTGGGGTTTGGTGAGCTACATCAAAAGCTCGATTTTCTTCTCTATAAAAAATGCTCGAATTTCTCACTTTTTCTCTATAAAAAATTGGAATTCGAGTGTTTTTTTTGTCTGAATCATGTTTTAAACGCTGAAAAGTGCTGACTTGTGGGGATTTGTTGTTGGGTCTGAATTGATTAGCTCACTGTTTGATCTAATTTCTTTCAATTTGAGTACGACTCAGCTCCAAAGACCAAATCCCTTCTATAATTTTCTATAAAATCCCTTCTTTCTCACCTTTCTACAAAATCCCTTCTCTAATTTTCTTTCAATTCGCGATCTTTCTTCTCTTTTGAATTGACCAACTCGTAATTCCACTCTTCTGAGCTCAACACGTCAACTGAAGAGTAAACCCAAAACCCCAAAACTCTTCTCTTTCTGACTTCTTAAACAAACCCACCAACAATCATTCGCTCAATCGACCATGGCAATCGAGCATTCGTTGCACATCACAACACCCCACTCAAACGGCTCGCTTTGTCCCTCAAACGGGTCTGTTCATCCCTCAAGCCCGGAGGAGAAGCTCGACGAGCTCCGCGCGCTCCTCAACAAGCAGGACGGAAACCCGCTGAAGATCGTCGGAGTCGGCGCCGGAGCCTGGGGCAGCGTGTTTCTCGCCCTGTTACAGGACGCTTATGGTCATTTGAGAGATAAAGTGCAGTTCAGGATCTGGCGCAGAGCGGGCAGGGCGGTGGATCGGCCGACGGCTGAGCATCTGTTTGAAGTGATCAATTCTCGCGAGGATGTTTTAAGAAGGTCAGTTAGAAATTCTCTTCTGAAATGCAAAGTTGATTCCTAAAGCCCCAGTATTATGCTGGAATTGTTGAAAAGCATATGTATTATTGGAACTTGCGGAAAAGCTCTTGCGTTATTGCCCAAATTGCAAAAAAGGCCGCACTGTTAGTTACAGATTGACACTGTTAGTTTTCTTCTACTCTAATTATCTGAAATAATTAAAGTATGAAAAACTAGCAGTGTTAATTTCCAACTAATGGTATGGATTTTTTTTTTTTTTTTGCAATTCAGGTAATAAGACATTTTTTCTTCAATTTCCAATAATTTAAGGGGTTTTTTGCAATTTCATCATAACACATGTCCTTTTCGCAAATCTCCCTAAACCCACTTCAACTTCCAAAATTCCAATTCCAATTTCCTTCACTCAACCAAGTTAATAAGGACACACAGATACTTAAAACACAGAGGCTCAATTAATCCCTCAATCCCATATCCAACTCCAATCTCAAATCCTAATCTCTCCCTCCAACCAGGTTAATCCGGCGATGCGCGTATCTCAAATACGTAGAGTCAAGATTAATTCTTAAATCCTAGATTCATTTTAAATCTTGAATTTCCTAAAACAAAAATAAAATTGAATCTCAACTCTCAATTTCTTTTCCCCAACCAGGTTAATCCGGCGCTGCGCATATCTAAAATACGTCGAAGCCCGTCTCGGCGACCGCGTCCTCTATGCGGACGAGATTCTGCGCGACGGGTTCTGCCTGAACATGATCGACACGCCCTTGTCCCCTTTAAAAGTTGTGACCAACCTCCAGGAGGCCGTCTGGGACGCCGACCTCGTCATCAACGGATTGCCCTCCACCGAGACCCGCGAAGTTTTTTCCGAGATTAAGAAATACTGGATGGAGAGGGTGAGTCCGCCAGTTGTTATTAGTCTTGCGAAGGGCATCGAGGCGAGCGTGGATCCGGTGCCGAGGATTATTACGCCCACGGAGATGATTAGTAATGCGAGTAAGTGAGAGGTTCATTTGTGATATTTTTAGGGGTATATATGATATTTTTATATTTTTGTGGGGTTACGGAAGAGATTAGATGTTTAATTTGGGCTTGTTTGGTAAAATGCAATACCCTTTCACACTATACCTAAGATGCAAAAAGACTAGGAATAAGCCAGGATTGCAATTTAGTTTAGACCTTGTACTATTGATTTAAACATTTCGATCCCTGTAGTTTATGAATGGATGATTGGTCCTCGAGGCAGGGAACAAAAAGTTTAAATCAGTAGTACAAGGACCAAATCACAGTCCAATTCAATCACACGGACTAATCATATATTCATCCCGAAAAAACCACTCCAGTACACTCTAACCATTCCTTTCCTCTTTCTCCAGCTGGCATTTCAGTAGAGAACATTCTGTACCTGGGAGGCCCGAACATCGCGTCGGAGATATACAACAAGGAGTACGCGAACGCGCGGATCTGCGGGTCCGAGAAGTGGCGCAAGCCGCTCGCCAAGTTCCTGAGGCAGCCGCATTTCATCGTCTGGGATAACGGGGATCTAGTCACGCATGAGGTCATGGGCGGCCTTAAGAACGTCTACGCCATCGGCGCCGGTAATTGCTTAATTCATTGTTGTTCATAAGGGTGGTTTTGTAATTTTGGCGGAGTTGGTGTTTTGTGTTTCGGAGTGATGTTGTGTTAGGTGTGTTGTCTCTTTTTTATGATGATTTTTTTTATAAAATAAAATAAAAATGATATAGATCATGACCAAAAAGCATGATGGCATGATCTTATAGTGAAAATATTATTTTTTCAATGATATTTATTATTTAATAATATTATTTATTTGTAATATTTTCACCATAGTCCCTGTCGGGTTGTCATCATGCTTTTTGGTCATGTTGTGTAGCATTTTTGAAAAAAACAACGATCAATTGAAATGATGATATTAATAAAAGCTAACTATAATAACCAAAGCCATGATAATAATTGTTATATTTTAATAATAATAATAATAATAATGTCAACTTTTGAAGGCATGGTGGCGGCGCTGACGAACGAGAGCGCGACGAGCAAGTCGGTGTACTTTGCGCTGTGCACGTCAGAGATGATATACATCACGCACCTGCTGGCGGAGCGGCCGGAGAAGCTGGCAGGCCCGCTGCTGGCCGACACGTACGTCACTTTGTTGAAGGGACGTAACTCGTGGTACGGCCACATGCTCGCCAAGGGGGAGCTGACTCTCGAGATGGGCGACAGCATCAAGGGCAAGGGAACTATTCAGGTAAACCAAATTTGAGTTTTGCTTTTTAGGGTTTGGGCAAGGTTTGGAAAGAGTCCCTGTGTTGTTGGAAATTACAAAAAAGCCCCTGCTTTATAACACCGTTAGTTTTCATATTTTGTTTACAACCATTTTTTAGTCTAATTAACGTCCATCTCTCTCTCGCGCGCACTCTCCATTATATCATTTGAAATGTGATTTTTTAGTGTAGGGGTTTGTAATTTCAGCATAATGCAGTTTTTCTTTTTTTTTGCAAAATTTCCGTTAATTGGTTTACTTCCTCGTTTGGTATCGTTGTCGTTTTCTGTTTTCTGTTTTTTCTCCAGAAAAAAAAAACAAAACGTGTTCGGCAAATTGGCTCTGTTTCCATTTTTTTTCTATCCAAATGGCAAAAAGTTTCCATTTTTTTTCTATCCAAATGGCAAAAAATAAACAGTATTTTGAAAACAAAAAAAATTTGTTTCTTCTTTTCTGTTTTTCATTGCCAAACCTATAAATGTCCGAAACCACACGAAAATAATATATATGGTAGCACTAAAATAGAATATTGACCTTAAAATATTGTATTGCGTTAAAAAAGGTAAGTTGGCGTAAATAGTAAATTCACATTAAAAATGAATTTTGACCGTAAAACTTTATATCCACTAAAAAGGTAAATTGACACTAATTAAAAATATTGACTCGAAAACTTTACATTGCAGTAAAAACAGTAAGTTAACGCTGAAAATAATATAATGATATTGAAAAAAGGTTTATTAATACTAAAATCTTTATATTCATACTGAAATGGTATATTGACACTAGAAATGATATATTAACATTTTTTAATACCAAAAATGATATATTGACATTGAAAATGTTTTATTGATACTAAAAATTGGTATTTTGATACCCTAAAAGCAATATATTTTCACTCGAAAATAGTATATTGACACGGAAAATGATATATCGATATTGTAAATGGTAGATTAACACTGAATACTCAATATATTGAGATCGAAAATAATATATTAACCCTAAAAATGATTACTGAAAATAGGGATATTAATACGCAATAATGATAAATCAACATTATAAACAATACATTAACACTAGAAATGATATATTGATACTTAAAACGGTATACCAATGCTGAAAATATTATGTTGATACTATAAATGACATATTGGCGCTGAAAACTTGATATGTTGACACTGAAAATGTTATAAATGTGCATTTGATAAAATAATAACTAGAAAAAATTATTATCGGTTTTAAAAACAAAAAACAGATTTTTTGAAAACAAACATAGAAAACGGATTTTTGTTTTTAAAAAATGAAAAACAGAAAAACGAAAATGATGTCAAACGAGCCCTTAGTTGAGATATAATTGTAGAATTGGGTAGGAGAATTGGGTTGGTGGATATCCATTATAGTGTGATTATTGGGAAATGAAGACTAATAATTGGATTGGATTAATTGCTTAATAGGTTTTTATATATATTTTTTATTATTTTAGGGTGTGTCGGCCGTGAATGCGTTTTATGAGTTGCTGAGTCAGCATAGTTTGAGCGTGATGCATCCTGAAGAGAATCGACTCGTTGCTCCGGTCGAGCTTTGCCCCATTCTTAAAACCCTTCACAAAATTCTCATCAAAAGGTTTGATTTTGATCTCTTAGTTATGTATGGTTTTGAAAAGTTAAAGTTGATATTTTAACTTTGATTGTTTTGACTTGGATTTGTAGGGAGCTTTCAACAGGGGCGATTCTCCAAGCTTTGAGAGATGAGTCGATGTATGATCCTAGAGAGAGAATTGAGATTGCGCAGAGCCATGTTTTGTACCGGCCTTCTCTCCTCAGCCCTCGCTGAAGCTTTAAAATCCGTGCTTGGGTTTCGTTTTAGGGTTTTGTGTTTATTTGTTTGTTTTTAGAGCCGTTAAATGTTTAGAGTGGAATTCTTTTGTTTAGTTATGTTAAGTTATGTCTAAATTTTGAGGGCGGCGCAGGTGTTGTGAGTGTTGGTTTGGATTAGTTATGTAAAATAAATAATGTTTTATTTGGAAAAAATGTTTGTTATTACTGCTTTTATAATGTTGAAGTTCGTTTTAAATATGGTTAGAACGAATGGCTAAGACACTGTTAATGACAAAATGGAGTTCTTAGATCAATTTGAATCGTGTAGATGAAATATATAGTATGCTAATACGTAAGATTTTATATATTTTTATCATTATATAACATACGTTTCCAACCCGTATTCTTATTCATTTTCTTTTCATATTTAGAATTCTACATTTTAATCATTGTAACTTAAGACTTATGGTGAACACGTTCTGACCAATTTGTCTAGTTGTGAGTGACTTGCTTGTTCACATATATTAATCTTAAGCCATTAATTCTTTGACAGATGTATAAAAGAGTAGTTTAAGCTTACCTAAATTTATGACTTAGAAATTTAGTCTTCAAAATCATTCTTTCTTTTTGTTAAATTAGATGAGAAAATGCATGCGTTCTATGGACAAATTTATATATTCTCTTTTGTTCTTTTATTCGAAAGAATAAACTTTACCTAACGCCTTGATATCTTTAAAAAAAAATTGTTGTATAACGTCTAAAAAAAGATTTCAGGATTTTAAATAGAAATTTCATTAATTCAGGATTCTGTCATGGTCAAAAGATACAGTTTAATTTATAAGGGCAAAAAAAAAAAAAAGATTCAATCAAAGTTTAAGTTTTCACCATCAGGCCATTAATGTTTTACAATCTGCCACTAATTTTTTTTTTTTCTAAAATTGATCCACAACTGATAAATTAAAGCATAATCCAGTCATAGAAAATCTAACTTAATACAAATCATAGCAACAATAATTTGTCTCTTTTCTTTTACACCAATTAAATATCTGATTCTCCAATAAAAGAGAAGTATTAAATTTTTTTTGATAATATGTTCTCTAGACAAGAAAAGAGAGCGTGCTCTGACTCGAGTCGGTTGCCCTGTCAAGTTTGCTATTACGCTTAATCGGAACATGGGGTATTGGTACGTGAGTAAATTTTGTCAATGGTCATAATCATCCGTTAGCTAGTGAACAAGAGGTTGTTTTTCTATGATCTCTTCGTAATATTGATAGTGTCAAGCAGATATAATATGTTTACAAATTGCAGGACTTCATAAGAGACAAATAATTGAATATCCTGAAACATAAATAGGGTATTTTCATAATTTGGAGTTTATGATAAAAGATTTGTATAATATTTTGGCTAAACATAAGAACTCAACTAAAGAGAGGTATTTTAGTAGTTTGGAGTTTATGATAAAAGATTTATATAAATTTTAGCCAAACAATTATACAAATTTTTCATCACAAACCCCACATTATGAAAAACTCCCTCTTTATATTCCAGGACTGCAATGTGTATTTTTATACACATTTTTAGGGTTTTTATCATGAAAAATTTGTCAATAAATCACATAAATTGTATGAAAAATATTTAAAATTAATAAAAATTATTTGTGAAACTCTTAATACACTTTTGTGTGATTTTTCAGGTAAAAAGACCGATAAAACGATATTTGGAGGCCTCGGCAAAAAGTCAACTCCAAATGACTAATAGACTGATCAAAATCAGATTTCTGATCCAACGGCCACGATTTTGCCACACGTCTCCCCCTTCTTTTTCTGTTGAAACGAATTTGCCACGTGTCATGCTTCCATTGGCCTACCCTTTCCTCGTACTGATCATCGTACTGACTTTCCAGAAAACGCGTGAACTCTTCTTCTCCGGTTCAGCACAACAGACGGTCCAATTCTTCGCCGAACGTGTGTTATACAGGTACTGGAGGTGTGCGGTTCGATGAGAAACGGAGAGGTTTCAAACTGTTCAGAGATTGGACGCGGATTCCACAACGCGTTTTGCCACGTGTCGAGACGTGATTGGCTGAAATTCGAATCTCGTACTGACGCGTACTGATTTCGTCAGCGATGTCCCCCAATACACACACGCCACGTGTCCTTCTTGTTACTGATTTTCAACGGACTTTGTCACGTGTCACTTCATGATTCGCTGATTTCAAACCGAATCTGCCACGTGTCACACTCCGGTTGGTTGGAAGAGGTTTGACCCGGTCAAAGGTTGACTTTGACCAAGGTTGACCAAATCTTGTATCGCATTTTCTAGGAGTTCTAGAAGGTCTTTTTTCGCAAGGTCTGTACCGTTGGATTCGTATCGTCGCGCTTTTCGATTTGGTACCCAGTTTGACCCCTTTTGGAAAAGTTGACTTTGGTCAACTCGGCGATTTCCCGGGTTTGACTTTTCGTCTTTTTGTGGATTTTGTAGGTCTCGGCTTGGATAGTCGACGGATAAGGGTGAGTGCCACGTGTGCAATCCGTTAGAACGGATGAGATAGAGGACGAAATGCTATATTTACCCAGAATTTGCACCCAAGCTGAATTTGTATAGAAAAGGAAGAAATAATGCTATTTATCCCCCAAATTGCTACCCAAAACAGAATCCGGATCAAGTTAAAGTTTTAGTCCCACAAGCTTATTTCCAAATAATTCTAGGTCATTTTTATCTATAAAAATGCACATTTTTCTCTCTCTCCATTACCATTCACACAATCATTCAATCATCCATTCTTACATCACCATACACCATTTTTTCATCTCTTCCACCATTTTCAACTCTATTTTTTTTTTTTTTCTTTTCCACCATTAATGCCCATAAACTTCAAAACTCCAATTTTTGAGAATTGAGAGAGATGATAGAACTTAGAGAAGAGAGAAGTGCGTGAACTAGAAGGGGAAGTGGTAAATCAATCAAGAAGGGGAGAGGTCGAGAACGATTCACTTCTTTAGGGTTTGATTTAATTTTTCTTTTCTTTTTCTATTCTCTTATTTGGATTTTAATTTTGTTGCAAATATGATTTATTTTGTGGACATGAGTGCGTAATTTTAAGAATAGGGAAAGACTTTTTGTGTAGCCTTGGTGATGAAATCTTAAGTGAACTTTGCATTGATTATAGTATTTTAATGTTAAATCTTGAAATATTTTTATGAGATTTAAAGTGAAGTTATTTAGAAGAATGATTTGACGTTAAATATTTATAAAGATTCTTAGAGATTTGTTTGAATAATATTGACTTGGAAAAGTTTTCCTTATTCAAATAAGGGTTGAATCAATTATAAGAACACTTAAAAATAGAAGTTTTTAAATGGATCTGAAGGTTGATGAGTTTATTAATTAATTTTTGGAAAGAAATTAATCAAACCTTGCTTTAAATACTCTATAATTAATTTGCTATCTTTTGTGATTAGTGATTCTCAAAGTTACACAAATCGTCATTATTTCTCTACTATTTCTCTTTATTCCTAAACAAAAATAAAAAATAAAAAGGAAATTTGTCTCTATTTACTTTATTTTATCGTTCTTCTTGAATCCATTTTTTGTTTAAACAACAACAATTTCTCTTTAACCATTATACTAATAAAAAAGTAAGATTAAAAAGTTAACAATTTAAGGCCTTGTTTTTTGTGTTCGACCCCTAAAACTTAATACCACATATACACTAAATATTGAAGTTAGGGAAAATATAAATTATTTTGTTAACACGTGATTACACCACGACAAGTTTTCACGTTGTTACAAATGACGCCGTTGCCGGGGAAGCGGCTTACATTAAAATTGTACAAGTTTTCACGTTGTTACGACAAGTTTATGATAAATGATTTATATAAATTTTAGTCAAACTATTATACAAATTTTTCATCACAAACCCCACATTATGAAAAACTCCCTCTTTATATAGGACATCCATGATTTGTCTCTTACGCAATCCTACAACTTGTAAAGAAATTATATCCATTTGCTTTACACCGTGAACATTACAATGAGATACTAGAAACATAACTTCTTGTTCACTAGCAGATGATTATGATCATTAAAAAAAAACTCACACATACCAATACCTCATCTTTCGATCAAACGTAACATACTTGATAGGACAACCAACCCAAGTTAGAGAAGAGAGCAGATCTCGTGCGGAGCGGAAGAGAGTTGTGTGAATCAAGGGAGGAAGAAATTCAGTGGAGATCTCTTTGAATAAATAGAGAATAAATATGTGTATATTATGGATACAAATAAAAACTAAATCTCTGTAATTAATATCGTATATATCTAAAATATATCTATTAGTCATAATGGTCTGAATTAGATCTATCTATCATTAATTTTAAAAAATTGGACTAATGTAGATGATTTCAAATCTCTTTTTCCCGTGGCACCTATTTTTTACACATGGAATAGAGTTGATTAGTGGTTTATATGGTCTATTCTAGGAGAATGCGGATGAAACATCTCAAAATAAAGGCATGAAAGAGAAGAATTTCTCAATTCTATGGTAGACATGTAATTGTTATATTCTATGGAATAATAGATTATAATTGCCGATAAAAATATCTTCTTCTATTTCAAATTTCATCATACGTAGTAATCAAATCATCTTCTTTCCTTATTTTATTTATCCTTCCATCTCTCAGTATTTATTTCTTTTTCTACAACTTTTGTTGCAAAAAAAAAAGATTTTTATGGTTTCTCCTTCATATTTACCATGAAAGTGTGATTAAATTTTTTATCTAATGGTTCCATATTATTGTGCTTGTTTTTCCTCTTAAAAGACATCAATCAACTATACTAATTTCCATCATCATATTCTTCTCTATTTTAATTAATTGAGAAAATTTATTTTTATTATCGTCTTCTTTTAATTTTAGAAAATTTCATTCATCAAAATTCGCATTCATAATATTATAGAATGAGGACATTTTGGTCATTAGCCATTATTATACTATTTAATAATTTAAATTAAATTTTTATTCCATTTAGATAACAGAACGTTGTTGGAATAATCGGCTATTTTATATTCCACTATTTTTCTATTCCATACTTTGCAGAACGGGCCCCACGGTTTTGGTTTTAAACAATTCTATACGTTCTTTCCTTAAGTGCATGTTCGGCACCACCTAATTTGTATGGAATAGAAGAATAAACCGGCTATTCCAAGTTATTCCATCCGAACAATATTGGAATATGTCGGAGTAGAACTATAGAATAATGAAATTTTTAATTCCATGGTTGAGATGGAATTGACTATTCCATGGATTAAGCATAAATTTAAGACAAAAATGTCCCTTCCTATTCCAAAGTATATCATACGTGCCATAACTATTTTCTCTTTCTTCTAAACACCATAACCGCCTCCGTGCTAGTTTTGCTGTCATTTTTCAAGTGATTCACCAATGAAATAATCAAACAACTATACACAGATATATTCTTTTTTCTTTATTTAACAATATCCATATTAAATATATTTCTCAGTTATTCACTTTTCCGTGCATCTGTCATTGCTCAATTCATTGCTTTGAACGACTATTAAAAATGTGTTGGGAAGATATACAACGTCATAACAATAATTGAAGAACGTTTAGGGATTATTTAAATGAAAACTTATTTGAATTTGTGCTTCAATTTATCTTCTATTATTGTATTTTTATTGAATGTTTATTTTATTTTGATGCTATACATGGAATAAGGTGGATTAATCGTCTATTCTCAATTCCGTTATTCTTCTATTCCATGTGTCGCCAAACGGGCCCTAATTTTTAAAAAGAATTTCTAGATACTCAGAAATTTGATCATAACGGACCCCTAATTTGAAATAAAAAGGCATTTTTTTTTTCATTCTTATCATCTTTATTTAATTTTTAAGATTGCTTTTTATACCAGTTTCTGCATTTATTTTAGCCTCTGATTGCCTCAATAATAACAAGAGATGTTAGATGTATTTTAATGAATGTATTTGGTACAACTTAGAAAATTAGCTCTCCAAACACTCGACCTATATCATTAGAACAAGCAAAGAATTAAGTTTGGAAGGAAAATAATAAATGTTGAAGAAAATTTGATAAAATAAAGTCCTTCCGGAAAGCATGGTTTATATCCTTATTCTTATTTTCTTCTTAACTAAATTTTCTCTATATACACGCTTCCTTCAAGAAAGAGAACTCTTTCCAATAATACTGGCATTTGTAACATTACAAAATTGGAGAAAAAAAGGAAAAAAAGAAAAAAATGACTTGTTGAACTGCTACCAAATATTTTGACTTTCTTTACGAAGAACAAAAATACCAACTCATTACATATATGGCAATTATTAGATTCTTTACGAATATTACATTTTTTAAATAAATTTATATTATAGTACATTTGAAATATATTTTAATTTTTCCTCAAAAAGGAGATCTATATTTTTACTCCAAATTTTTACAATTTATCCAAGTCTTACGTATGTAAATAAAGGATCTTTTATTTTGTTAAGTGGTATAATAGATATTGTCTAAGCACGTAAAGTATATATTTAGACGAAATCTAAATTCTACTAAAATACAAGGATTAGTAGTGCCTTTATTTCTATATTGGGAGTGCCTATTTGGTTTCAGGATATTCTGAGATTTTAGATTTGCAAAGTAAATATTCTGAGAATAACTTGATACATAGTGACATACACCCTAATTAACTTACTTTAATTACGGTACGATCTACATAGACCGAGTCTATTTAGTAAATTAATTCACCTTAAATAAAGGAATCTTGATTAAGGGCAAAGGCACAGTGTATATATATTACCTCTTTGTATGATACTAAGACAAATTTGTTAGGTTCATAATTTTCTTGGTGTGTGCAGAGATTTTATTGCCCTTTTCTTTCTTCGTTCCTTCTCTATTTATCTCCCCAGTCTAGAGAGACACCAGAGAGAAGAAGGAAAAACAGTTGCGACAAAAAGAGAGAAACACTCAAAACTAGAGAGAGAGAGAGAGAGAGAGAGAGAATGAATTGTGGTGCAATGGGTATATTTATGCTTGGATTATGTTGTCTTCTTTCAAGCTTCTGTCTTCTTAGAGGTAAATTGAAGGTTACTTCAAAAAATTGAGGGTATATTTATGTTGTTAATTTTATTGATTCTTCCTTTTTGTCTGTTGATGATGGAAAATTATTTCTACACATCATAGTATCAATATTGGCGGTATCACCACAAACGGTATTTTTCAAAATTTTCTTTTTGATGAAATTTTAGTATGTTTTTCAAAAAAAAAAAAATCAGTGATATAAAAGTACTTTTTTTCAAATTTGTGAAATACATACGTCTTTGTTCTTTTGGTTTTTTCTATCATGTGAATTTTAAATCTTTACAGTTCCAATTATATAACGTTTAAAATTGTGTCTTGAAATTTAACTACCTTTTTTGGGAGTACAAAGAACGTTAAAGTTTTCAAATTTCCATAAATCTTAGTAAATTTTTTTGAATTCACAAATCTTAGTCATTAAATTACACTGAAATATTAGTGACGTTTTATATTTTGTCATTGCTCTCCAGTCTTGTAGCACTGGATAGATCCCTTGGTCCAATATAATTTGTGAGTCTGTAGATTTGAATTAAATATTCTAAATTTTATTTTAGCAAGATGCAAACAATTAATTGCCTGACTTTACCACTATAATTATATATCACACGTAAGTTAATTACTTAATCGAAAACCTCCGTATATTTTGTCAATGGAGAGGATTGATATAAGTGGGTGCATACAACTTTTAATTAATTATTTCCATCATAGAGACGGTTACCAGTTTTCAGTTGAGAAGATACGACTTGATTGTATTTCAAATGAGAAGTTGCGACTTTCAAACAAACCGTTGCAACCACTCTTTAAATCGTAATTTTGAGTTTTTACATTCTTTTTTTATATTTATTTTCTATATATTACTTTTGATAAATCTAAATCTAATGAAACCACTACAAATTACATTCCCTTCCTAAATATTTTCAAAAATAAAATAAAATCAAAGCACAATTAATTGCATATATCATAAACACCAACCATATATTTTTCACCATTATAACAATACAATCATTTCCTTCAAAAAAAAAAAATACAACCATGAAATAATTAACTCATATCCTAAAAATAAATATCGAAACCAAATTATTCCATTAAAACTCAACTAAATATTACAAATTTCACGATATTAATGCAGGAGTGGAAGGCATAGGAGTGAATTATGGCATGTTAGGAAATAATCTCCCCTCAGCAGACAAAGTAATCTCTCTTTACAAATCAAGAAACATCAACAGCCTCCGAATTTTCGATCCAAACCCTAAGGCATTAAATGCGCTCAAAGGATCCGGTTTAAACGTAATTCTTGGTACGTTTAATGAGGACCTACAAAAGCTAGCTTCGGACCAATCGTACGCCACCACGTGGGTCCAGACGAACGTGGCCCCTTTTGCGTCGGTGAACTTCAGCTATATTAATGCTGGAAATGAAGTCATTCCTGGAGATCTTGCGGCATTTGTTTTACCGGCTATGAAGAATCTGGATTCTGCCGTTAAAGCTGCCGGATTTCGTATCCCAGTTTCTACTGCCGTCTCCACAGAGGTATGTTTAAGACTCCTCCTTCTATAACTTATTTAATTTTTTTTGGATAATCTTTAGTCTATTTAGTTGATTATATTTAGGTTTTTTTAATTGTACACATGACTATATATATTCGTCATAAATTAAAAAATTATGTTCTTTGAAGGAGAGATTTTTTATGAACACCATTGTCATATATACGTTTAAAGAAAGTTGAAACTTAAATATATAGTCAAATAATTAGGCTAAAGGTCATAAAAAGGCTAACATAATTTTTTTTTAAAGTAACTAACATATAATTTATCATCTTATATAATTAACTAACATATGCATCAATAATTTTCCATTTTTTTTAGGTTTTAGGTGTATCATACCCTCCATCTCAAGGCGCATTTTCCGAATCGGCCTCATCTTACATGGAACCAATCGTGTCGTATTTACAGTCCAAAAAATATCCGTTACTCATAAATGTATACCCGTATTTTGCATATTCACAAAGCCCTAAAGAGATCCGTTTAGATTATGCGCTTTTCAATACCCAACAAAATGTGGTAACAGATGGCTCAGTCGGCTACACAAACCTCTTCGATGCGATTGTGGACTCAGTCTACGCTGCAATGGAAAACTCCGGTGGACCTGATGTACAACTTGTAGTATCAGAAACTGGCTGGCCGTCTAGTGGTGGAACCGGTGCGTCGGTTGAAAATGCGAGAATATATAATAATAATGTGGTGCAACATGTGAAAAATGGCACACCAAGAAGGCCTAAAAAGGAGCTTGAGACTTACTTGTTTGCCATGTTTAATGAGAATCAGAAGCCTGAAGGAGTCGAGCAAAACTTCGGTCTGTACAGACCGGACATGAACGAGGTCTACCACGTGGATTTTTCAAATTCTAGCTGAATTCTTTGTGGAGGGATGATTTGGGTTTTTCTTTCATTTATTTGGTTTTTATTGTTTTTTCTTTTGGGTTTGTGATGTGATTTTATTTAGTAGATTAATTGGAGATGAGAATATGTGTTGACATATTTTGCTAGTTTTATAAAACTAGAAAAAAAATAAAATGCTTGTTGTGGTTGTATAAATTTAGATTTTAAATTCAGAATTTGTGTTCTCTGGCTCTGAAATTATATAGACTTGTGTCTTGTTTACACGTGTACATATTGTGACACGTGTAAGTACTGTAGCTTCTGATCAGCATAAGTAGCCAAATTGATTTTCTAAGTCAAATACATTAAAAGACGAGGACATATTAGCAAAATCTCTATTAGAACAAAAGTGCTATGAAATCTATCTTTTTTATTTAAGCTCTGAAAATTATCTGAGAGGTAAAAATTTCCATCGTTAGTATTTTGTGAGTTAAGCCTTTCTCTATGATTTTGATTCTCTTAATCGATTTCAGTTAGATTTTTAATCGAATTTAGATTAATTTCTCATTATTTCTCAATTATAGAAGGGAATCAATTAATAAATACCATACCATGGATGAAAAACCAAACAAAACTCCACCAACACAACAAAAAGATCCAATCAACCAAGAAAAAAAGCTCGAAAAAGAGACCAACAATGGTGTCTCCAATTCAAAGAAAAACAACAGCACAGATGTGAATATGGAGGCGGAAATTAGAGCTGAGGATATGATTAGAGCAGGAGGATTCGGTGCGAGAGACGATATTGGTAGTTTGCTTCCAGTTATGATTGATTCGACGGATTTTGAAGCGAATTTGAGAGATGCTCGCAATTTTGAAGAAGAAGAAAAGAAGGTTGAGGTGTCGAGACCTGGACTCGGTTGGACTGAACCCTCCAGTGAACATCAGCACTGAAATATTTTGTGTTTTTCATTTTCATTTTCTTTTTTACTTTATAATATTTCTGAAATGTTATTTTCTGAGAGGTGTATTTGTTCTATCTTCTATGTCAGTGTGGAGTTATTTAAAGAAAATAGCGCTAGTATGATAAAATTCTAATACTTCATTAACGTACGATACAATCATAAAATTACTAAAATTTCAACTAAATATACTTCAGATAATTTTACAAACACTAAACAAAACAAAAACTACATTTAAATCATCAGATTTCAAATTCAAATCTTCAAAACGAGTCCAACTACATAAGAAACAACCATTAAACCACTTAAAAAACTTCCAACTAAATTATATTTTAGATCATTTCATCAAAATTAAACAAAACAAAAACCAAATTCAAATCATCAGATTATAATTCTAAATCTTCAAAACGAGTCCAACAGGACAATGATCACTGCCCCCAATATCCGGCAAAATATACGAATCATAAACTTTTCCCATCAAACTTTCCGACACCAGAAAGTAGTCCAATCTCCAACCTGTATCACAAAATTTCAAATTTCAAATTTCAAATTTTAAATTTCAAATTGTTGAAATTTAAGTTAGGGTTTTACCTTTGTTGGTTTTACGGCCGCCGTGTCTGTAACCCCAATAACTATAGGCTACGACATTCGGGTTTTGTTTCCTAAACGTGTCAATAAATCCATTATTTAAATAACATTTTTCAAACGATTGCCGTTCTTCTATTGTAAATCCAGCGCTCCTTTTATTCCCCTATTAAACAAAAAATATCTTTTATTATTTCACCATACAAAATAAAAAAGATATAGTAATGAAATTATGACTCACAGCAGGGTTATATATGTCAATTTCTTGGTGAGCGCAATTTAGATCTCCAGTCAGAATTACCGGCTTAGATTTCTCCAATTCCTAAAAAAGATAACAATAATAATAATATTCATCATATTTTTGGATCTATAAAAATATATTTCATCATTTTTTATAATAATTTATAATTTGTAAATATAAAATATAAAATACCTTCATATAATTGCTCAGAGATGGATCCCACTCCGTAACTCTATAATTCTGCTCAAACAAAAGAGCAACAAAATATCAAATATACTACCCAACACACATTTAGCATTACTAGCTAAATATTAAAACAATAATAATAATGTAATAAATTACCAATCGTTTTAATCCATCGCCAGAATTAGGAACGTAACTAGACAACAAATAAAACTCCTCAAACTCCACCGTCAAAAGTCGTCCTTCCCCATCATGGTCCGCTACACCGAGTCCATACGAAACCGATATCGGCTTTAGCTAAATAGAATAAATAAAATAAAAATCAACACACCAAAACGAAACATTCGCAAAATAATAATAATAAAATAAATATTACTCTTGAAATAATAGCAGTTCCAGAGTAACCGAGTTTCGTAAGGCTACACGTCCAATAATTGTTTTTATATCCTTCAATCAAACTCTCTCTTACCTCCTCTATATCCTTCTCCTGTTAATCATTAAAAAAATAAACAAAAATATAAATAATAAATATTGTTATTTAACTTTTTTTAATTTTTTTTTAGTTCTTTGCCTGAATTTTGGTCTCTTGTAGGCAAAGAACATCGAAATCCTCTCTTTCGGCTAATTGAATTGCGGAGAAGTTCTTGGATTTCAGTAAGGCGCGCAATCCGTTCACATTCCAGGAGAGGAATTTCACGAATTTGCAATTCTCCCGGCTGAGCGGAGGTGGCCTCGTGTTTCGAGGATTGTACGCAATCCAGTCCGGTTTTGGGGTCTTGTGAGTCAGCACTGTCCATGGCTCCACTTCAAAACATAAAAAATGATAGAAAGAATAAATGAAATAAATAAATAAAATTAATTTTGATTTGCTTTGGTGTACTTTCTGTCGATTATATTGATGGATGAACTCTTTTTGTCTTGTGTATTTTGAATCTAATATTGGTTCCTAGCTAGAAAAGGATTCAATTTTATCAAAAAATAAAATAAAGATAATATAATATAAATTTATGATATAAATAAAAAATAATTTAATATAATATAAATAAAAAATAAAATAAAATAAAATAAGATAGATAAGATAAGATAAGATAAGATAAAAATATAATATAAATAAAATAAAATAAAAATTAATGGATAAAAGAAGAAAAATGAAGAGTGAACTGACCTAGGGTTTGTTGGGTCGTGTTAATTACGGAATTGCCCTCAAGAGTTTCAGTTTCCACGGTTTTCTGTTTTGTTTTACTTTTTTTCTGCTTCGTTTCTTTTTCTGATACAATTTTAGAGCATTCTAGAGTTTGCTCGATTGTAGAGGAAGAAATTTCCTTTCTTTTTGACGGATTTTGACCTGTCAAAATTATATCCCTCTTTATTTTTCAAATGTGAAGAAATTAATAAATCTGAAATCTTGTATGAAAATTGAGAAGATTTACCATTTTGAGTCTCATCAGTGGAGCTTAATAATGCCGAAACTAGATCCTTTTTGGTACCTCTAGTAGAAACCCCTACTTTCCTTTAATGGATAAAAAAAAAATTACATAAAATATTTAATTAAATTCAAATTAACAAAATAAATAAATATATCCGGCCATTACTTAGTAAGTTCCCTTAGTTCTTTCACAGTCAATTTTTGAAGCTTATCAGGGTCGGTTCTGATAAACTCCATCTCTGCACTGCCTTCGATTGCAACCTCCTGCAATCAAATCAAAAAAATTGTACATAATTCCAAATAAAAAAGCAGAAAAATACTTGAACCATACAAAACCTAATACTGAAAAAAAAAAATCAATGAAGACTAAACCTTCACTGTAGAATCGAAAGATTCATCATTCAATTTCTCAGTTTTTTTGGTAACCCTAGCTTGGGAAACAGAACGAGAAGAAGAGGAGCAGCGCATTTGTGGTTTCATCCCTCCAATTTTTCTAATCACTAAGAAGGCCCCAGCTCTCGGATTCCCGCACAGCAGCCCACTGTTAAATACATAAATAACTACTAAAAGAAATATTAAATCTATCAGATAAAGCAACTTTATAAGGACCTCGCTGCAATTCCTCACTTCTGACAAGGGTAAAAGTGCAAAGAGAAACAAGTGCGATTCACTAAAGATGTTGAGATAAGAGAAAAAAAGGAAGAAGAGAGAAATACCGAAGGAGAGTAGAAGAGGCGCCAAATGCGAGCATCGGAGAAGAAATGGAAGAGAAGAGAAGAAAGCGGGGAAACTGGGGTTTAGTTTAACGGCGAGCTAACGGCTTGTGACGGAAAGTTGGAGGCGACGTTTGTCCGGTGTTGGCGTCAATGATTTGTTAAAGATCCCCAAGTAATACCCGCAAAGTCAATGATACATAAAGTACTTTTTAATTATGTTCAATTTGTATGATTATCTTTTGTAATTGATAAATAATATTATAAAATAAAATTTATAACTTCATTTTTAAAAATATTTTATAAAATAACATAATATATAATCCAAAGCGGCACAAGAGTAATAACTAGTAATCCTCAATCCTAATGGACCTCCAAATCAAGCCTAAAAATTTAATTGCAAAAATCAACAAAAAACAATTTAGTACAAACACAAGAACATAAGATTCAAACTCCAACTCATTTCACCCCACAAGCACAACGCACAAAAAAAAAAAATAAATAAATAACATAAAAACAAAGCAAACAAAATAAATTACAAAAAAAAAAATCCTCAAATTCTATCTCTATCCAAGAGAAAATACTGCAAGTATCTCAATCCATCTTCAAATCCAACATATCTACACTCACTCATCAATCCAACACTCACCTTTGTCACCCCATTCTTCCCATTTTCCACTCAGACCAATCTCAGCCGTCATTTCCACCTCGATTCCCACGCTCTCACTCATGAGTCCTTTACAACAACCCGGTACCGGTAATTAATTTCTCATGGTACCAAATTCCATTCATATCACCAATCACTCAAAACTAACTCTTCGAGAAGAGGGGGGGGGGTTAATTACTTCATAAATATTCCTGAATTACTAGTTTCTGAGAGGTGTATTTGTTTTATATTATGTCTGAGTTATTTCAGAAAAAAATAGTCAAAAATAGTGCTAATATGATAAAATTCTAATACTTCTTCATTAACATGAGATACAATCATGAAATTACTAAAATTTCCGACTGCATATGTTTAGATAATCTTACAAAAAAACTACATTTAAATCATCAGATTTTAAATTTAAATCTTCAAAACAAGTCCAACTACATAAGATACAACCATTAAACTACGTCAAAAACTTCCAACAAAAATCTATTTAGACCATTTCATCAAAACCAAACCAAACAAAATCCAAATTCAAATAATCAGATTATAAATCTAAATCTTCAAAACGAGTCCAACTGGGCAATGATCACTGCCCCCAATATCCGGCAAAATATACGAATCATAAACTTTCTCCATCAAACTTTCCGACACCAAAAAGTAGTCCAATCTCCAACCTATTACAAAAAATCAAAATTCAAATTTTCAAAATGTCAAATTTTAAATTGTCGAAATTTAAATTAGGGTTTTACCTTTGTTGGTTTCACGGACGTCATTTCCGTAACCCCAATAACTATACGCCACAACATTTGGGTTTTGCTTTCTAAACGTGTCAACAAATCCGTTATTTAAGTAACATTTTTCAAACGATTGTCGCTCTTTGGTCGTAAATCCAGCGCTCCTTTTATTCCCCTATTAAACCACCAAAATATATCTTTTATAATTTCACCATAAAAAAATATGGGAAATGTGCAAACACGACGGGGTGATCACGGCTGAATCACGACCGTCGTGCAGCACGATCGTCAGCCACTCCTCTCTTTTTCTTCCCATTGTGTTTTTTTTCTTCAGCACGACGATTATATACTGTTATTGTCTTATTATATATATATATATATATATATATATACTATTTTGTCTGAATAATATACCGTTATATCATATCTATATATCACAACTATATACTGTTATATCATATCGGTATACAAATAGATATATATAATGTTTTATATGCAATTTATATATTGTTATATATATACCATTTTGTCGAATTATATACTCTTGTATCATATCTATATCTTGTTATACCATATGTATTTATCACGTGTATATATTGTTATATCATATCTGTGTATTGATATATGTATTGTTATATATGTGAATTATATAGTGTTATATATATATCCTGTTTTGTCTGGATTATATATTGTTATATCATATTTATATACTGTTTTTATTAGATTATAGTATTATATGAGTAATGATATATATATATATATTGTTATGGGTGTGACGGTCGTGCTGCACGATAAAGAGAGATGATTACCGGGGAGCCGTCGTGATTAAGGTCTGCTGATGTCAGCCGACGTCAGCGGTCGTGATTTAGGCATGCTCTATCAGGTACAAAAAATTATATAGTAATGAAATTATGACACTTACAGCAGGGTTATGTATATCAATTTCTTGATGAGCGCAATTGAGATCTCCAGTCAGAATTACCGGCTTAGATTTTTCCAATTCCTAAAAAAATAATATGTCATCATTTTTTATAATAATTGCCAATTTATAAATATAAAATACAAAATATAACACAAATGTGTCAATACCTTCATATAATTACTCAGAGCTGGATCCCACTCTGTAACTCTATAATTCTGACCAAACAACAAAATTTAAAAAACATTACTAACTAAATAATAATAAAAATAATAATGTAATGTAACAAATTACCAATCTTTTTAAGCGATTGCCAGAATTAGGCACGTAACTACACAATAAATAAAACCCATCGAATTCCACCATCAAAAGTCTTCCTTCACCATCATGGTCCGCTACACCGAGTCCATAACAAACAGATATCGGCTTTATCTAACCACAAAAAATAAAATAAAAATGAACACGCCAAAAATCAACACTCGCAAAATAATAATAATAATAATAATAATAATAATAATAATAATAATAATAATAATAATAATAATAATAATAATAAAATAAATATTACTCTTGAAATAATAGCAGTTCCAGAGTAGCCGAGTTTCGTAAGGCTACACGTCCAATAATTGTTTTTATACCCTTCTATCAAACTCTCTCTCACCTCCTCTATATCCTTCTCCTATTAAAAAAAATAAAAATTATAAATAAATAAATAAATTATATAATTTTTAATTTTTTTTTGCCTGAATTTTGGTCTCTTGGAGGCACAGGACGTCGAAATCCTCTCTTTGGGCAAATTCAATAGGGGAGAAGGTCTTGGATTTGAGTAAGGGGCGCAATCCATTCACATTCCAGGAGAGGAATTTCACGAATTTGCAATCTGCCCTGCTGAGCGGAGGAGGTCTCATGCTTCGCGGATTGTACGCAATCCAGTCCGGTTTTGGCTTCTTGTGAGTCAGGACTGTCCATGGCTCCTGCAATCCAATAAAAAAAAATTGTACATAATTTCAAATCAAAAAGAAGAAAAAAATACTCGAACCTCACAAAACCTAATACTGAAGAAAAATCATTAAAGACTAAACCTTTACTGCAGAATCGAAAGATTCATCATTGGATTTCTCAGTTTTTTTGGTAACCCTAGCTTGGGAAGCAGAGACGGAAGAAGAAGAGCAGCGCATTTGCGGTTTCATCCCTCCAATTTTTCTTACTGCAAATAAGGCCCCAGCTCTCGGATTCCCGCACAGCAGCCCACTGTTTCTGCAAGTATAAATACATAAATAATTACCAAAAGAAATATAACTACCAACAAATCTATCAGATAAACCAACTTTACAAGGACCACAAAGCAATTCCGCACATTTCCAAGGGTACAAGTCCAAAGAAAAACAAGAGAGATTCACAATTCACTAAAGATGGAGAGATGAATATTGAATGTGATATTTGGTCACCAAAGCATGAATAAGAGGAAAAAAAGAAGAAGAAAAATCACCTGAGCAATGTAGAAGAGGCGCGAAAAGCGAGCATCGGATCGGAGATGAAATGGATGAGAGAAAGGAGGGGAAATTGGGGTTCAATTTAACGGCGACCAAACGGTTTATGGCGGAAAGTTCGCGGCGTAATTTTCGGCGCCGTGTGTCTGCGTTGGTGAAGATAAAAACTTTGCCTGCGACCTGCACTCGGTCGCAAGACTGTTGTAGTGTAATTGGGCCGGGCTGTCTAGACAGGAAGTACTATTTTGGAAATTCCAAAGACATCCTGTATTTCTCAAGATTTACTAAAAATGAAGGAAAAATATACTTGTTCCCTATTTAAAATCTACGCAAACCGTATACACTATTAAATGGGGTCCACTAATTTTTGTTATTTATTAAATGAAAAATATGTCAAAATGAAGCTCATTTGATAGCGGTGAAATGGACAATAAAGAATTTTAGAAGGCCTAGTATTTTAAGTTTTTAATCTAAAAAGAACCATGAGCGCAAATCCAGTGACTGGTTTAGGGTGTTAAGCCGATTCTTTTTTAATGTATCACTTGATTCACGGTTGTGATGTTCAAAAAGAAAATCATGAGCGCTAAACCAGTAGTTTTTTTTAGGGTTTAAGTTGATTCTTGTTTAATTTATTTCTTGATTGACGGTCGTGATGTCCAAAAGAGAAAACAATGAGCGCTAAACTAGCAGCTGGTTTAGGGTTTATGCTGATTCTTGTTTAATTTATTTCTTGATTGACGGTTGTGATTTTACCAGTATTGTTATAAATATGGTGTCTAAGGGCTCTCCAAAGCGCCGCATTTTTTTACCAGTATTGTTATAATCTCGGTGAGGCAATCGCCTCCGGAAGCTTCAAAAAAAAAATAAGGAGAGAGACTTGTTACCTTTTTCATTTTATGGAGTGGCACGAGACTATGATTGTTTACAATGGCGGAAGTTTTAGCTGGTTCATTAAGGTAACCAAGATTAATATAGTGATTTATATTTTTCTTATAATTTTGTTTCATTATGGATTTCTTTTAGTTTTTTTCAAAAGTTGGTTGGAATTTCTCGTTTGGTGCTAGTTTTATACATCATTTTTTCTATTTGTAATCAAATCATGTATTCAGGTCTTTGTTGAAACTTGGCGACACTTAGGTTTAAGTGATACGCCGAAAAAAAAAATAGAACTGCAAATTAAATGAACGGTTGCACGGAAACCAAGACAAATTTCATTTTTTGATATACAGAAAATGTTTTCTATCATAGTTTTACTATTTTTGATATATTTAAATTTAAATGTGTGACTTTTTTTGTAATTATTTTCAGCATGCTGGTGAGGTTTCCATGAATGGAAAAGAAGAGGAGAAAAATTTTAAGAATAAAATAGAAGAAAACTAATAATATTGAAAAGTACCCTTGCAAAACAAAAAATTTGTCAAATACCCTTATATAACCCATTTCTGGGATAATAAGATGTTGTGGGGTGAAATGGTAAAAGATAAAAGATAACTAATTAATGGTGAAATGATCAAATGAATGTGCAAGAAAGAGATAGAAAGTTATTTATTCATTCAATTCCTGGTTTATTTTTTTTTAATTCCTTTTTTGTAGTAATTGATTTGTAGTGCTGTACTCATATGTGAAAGAAAAGTGTGGAAAATTTTGGCCACGTTTGTAATTTGTAAACATTGAAGTACTTTAATAGTGTTTTTTAATTTCAAAGAGTTTAAGGTGTTTATGTAAAATTATATGATTTTAGGATGTTCATGTAGAATTATGAATTTGTTAAGATAATCCTAACTCGTGTCTCAAGGATTGATGTTTGACAGGTAATTAAATTGTTCCTTTATTTTTGTTGATAAATCCCCAATCCCTCCTTCCTGCCGTGTAAAATCTTCTATTACATTACTTTAAAACAATCTTCATAATTCACCTACGGGTTTGTTGCAAAAATAATTAAAAAAAATCTTCATAATTAACATAGATTTTAAAATCATCATTGCAGGTGTCTGGCCATTAAATCGTATAAAATATAAAAGAACCTTTTTCTCTACAAATAAATAAATCTTATTTACGACAGATAATCCTCATGGACCTCCAAATCAAGCCTAAAATTTAATTGCAAAATCAACAAAAAAAATTAGTACAAACACAAGAACATAATATTCAAACTTCAACTCATTTCAGACCGCAACGACATAAAAAAAAGAAAATAACAAAAAAATATAAAAACAAGATAAAAAAAAACAAAATAAATTACAAATTATAAAAAAGCCCCTCAAATTCTCTTTCTATCCAAGAGAAAATATTGCAAATATCTCAATCCATCTTCAAATCCAACATATCTACACCCACTCATCAATCCAACACTCACCTTTTTCACCCCATTTTTCCCATTTTCTACTTGACCAATCTCAACCGTCATTTCAGCTTCAATTCCCGCACTCTCACTCATAAGTCCTTTACAACAACCCGGTACCGGTAATTTCTCATGATACCAAATTCTACTCAAATCGGCAATCATTCTCCCTCTTCCTTCTCTCTCCATCAATGCAAAAGCCCTCTCGAATCCTCTCATCACGATCGTCCATCCAACCCTAATTTCCTTGCCCATTTCATTTCCATCTCGTATTTCCACATTCTGGTCCATCATATCAATTTCGAAACTAAACGTACCATCTTTGTTTGGTACGAGCTCTTCACCAGGTTTCATAACAGAGACTAGGGTTTCTTGACAGTGCAATATCTCTATCGTGAAGAACAACTGGTCCAGAGAGAGACAAACCGGTGAAGGGTGAACATACCGGCGTTTTGAAGCGCCATAAAATAGAGAGAAAAGCTGGTATGGAGACAAACCGGAGGCGAGAAGATGAGAAGAACAAGGGTAAGAGGTGAGGCATATAGGTTTCCATAGATGGTCTGAAGAGAGAGCTTGGTACCAAGATTTGCACACACATGAAGCAAGAGCTAGGGTTTGGGGCTCCAAGTAATGAGAAACAAGTAGAATCACCTCCCATGGTGGTGGCCCTTGTTTTGATGGTCTCATTCTCCTTCTTCCTCTCTCTCTCTCTCTCTCTCTCTCTCTCTCTAGATCTTGAGATCTCTGAAATTAAAAAGAAATGAAAGAGATTTTTCTTTGCTTTTCAGGAAGGAAACGGATTTGGTTGCCTTACAGAGGTTCACAAGTCATATTAAGGAGCTCTAGCGTTATAAGAAAAGAAAAAAGCTACATTCAATGCCTGCACCGCGCTGAAGTCCCTTCAGAAATCATTTCAATTTTCCTTCGAGAATATCTACATATTTCACAAATGTAATGGTAAGCCACGTTCGTTCAATATTGTACACGTGGATACACGTGGCGAGCATACATGAGAGCGTGGTGGCAGAAGGAGACGATACATGACTCTTCCAGATTTTGTGTAATAATATGTATGGTTTTACTGGAAAGATAGAATTGGATTGGGCTGGGCTGATACTTAAATTGGGCTTTTTGTACTAGTTAGCTCGGCCTTAAAATGATCAGAGTATTATTTTTTTAGACTATTAAATGATCAGAATATTGAAAAAGAAAAAATGTTAATGAAAAGAAGGCAATAAATGAATAGAGATGATGATGATGCCCAATAGTGGTAGCTTCTAGCCAAAAATGCTAAGATATTTGATAATTAGTTATAATTATTTCATAACATGATTAGGTTTCCATACCATATTGTGATTTTTAGCTATGTTTTTTTAGCTTCTATTGTGATATGTAACTTCCCATGCCTGTAATTAAGTATTGGAGGTTTTTAGAGCCCCATGTTTTCACATCCTGGTAAGTGGATTTATAACTTCCATTTCTCAACATCAAATTTCTCTGTGTCATTTTTCCAGTGGCATTTTCTACTTCATAATTGTATTTAACAACATTTGTTACAAAACATTCAAAGTTGTATGTAAACAATCCTAATAAGCACCCCAAATATTTCTTACATTTAATTCTTCCTATCAAATCTCCCTTGCATTTAATATCTTTAAATGCTAAGTGGACCTCAATCCTTCTGTAAATACTCTCAACCTCTCACTCTCAATCCTCATAGGTCACAACAAATTCAAATTCAAAAGAAGCAACACAACACCGCCATGGCTAAATTACTAGCTTGTTTCACTTTATTCCTAGTCATCTCTCTAACTTTTACTCTAACCATCCATCCAACAACGGCGAACCAAGACTGCTCGAATGACATTGTTGGCCTGACCAAAAACTGCATGGAGTACGTAAAGTTTCCTTCAAACCCTAAAATAGCTCCATCAAAAGAGTGTTGTGAAGTCGTGAAGAAATGTGACGTGAAGTGTGTGTGTGATCACGTGACGAAGGAGATCGAAAAGACGATTTGTATGGAGAAGGTCGTCTATGTGGCAGACCAGTGCGGCAGCCCCCTTCCCAAAGGAAGTAAATGTGGAAGTAAGATTTGAAAAAGAAATAATTGTTAAAATTATTTTTGTGTAGTTTTTGAATATATGAAATGGATATGTGATTACTACGTTTTTCGTTGTTTTGGTTTGTTTTTCAGGTTATGAAATTCCTCCAAGTAAGATGTTTTGATGAAATTGGTGTTGGGATCTACAAGAGGAGGGATCTGCTATGCTTTTGTTTCTTCTCTCTTTTTTTTTTTATATTTTCAGCTAGATCGGTGTATGAGCCTTTTCTTTAGAGCAATAATAATAAAATATGACTCCTCCGTTTCCTAAACCCATTTTAACCTTTTGGAAATATGTTATTTATATATTCACAGCATTATTACATTAAATTTATAAAGACCATTTTCTTCAAAAGAAAAACTATAAAGACCAAAAAATTCTTAAAAGTATGTATGACATCATAATAAGCAAAATAACTGTTGTATACACATCTCTACATGGAACTTATCATACATACATGCACCGCAAAAAGTATTTTGTTTTGGATATAATTTTAAAAAGTGACGATTAATACACATTATTATTTATTCACTTATGTTGATTTCTTAAATATATCTGATACATAAAATTAAACACGTAAAAATCAATTTGTAGGTGACATGATTAGTCACACGATTGCACAATAAAAAAAAATTGCTCAAAAATGAACTAACTTCAAGTGAGTGTTACATACCTGTTGTGTCATCTTATACGGCTTCTCACTTGAGGAGATGACATGTGACGAGTCATTCTCTAATGGTGTGAGATTAGGGCTGCAAATGGGGCGGGGTGAGGCCGGGGATAGCCTTCTTCAGATCCGACTCGTTTAATCATGGGATTCTCCATACCGTCTCTATTTTTTCGCGGGGATTTTCTCCCCCATCCTCTATCCCGTGGGGATCCATATCTTCATTGAGATCCCCGTCCTCATCAAGTAAATAAATTGACACAAAAATTTTATTAAAAAAATTCTACATATAAAATATTATTCCGAAAGATCATTCAACATTCAAGAAAATGGACATTGTTTCTTTTGTGCCATGAGAACTATTCTGTATTTTATTTGTGACTTTCTTTTTTTTTTCAAACAAAATATACTAAAGTGAAATTTACATATATTCAAATAACTTCACATATGTGTATCGGCCTTAGTGATGGACTTGTAATTTAATTATTTTCTTGATTTATGATGGACTTGTAAGACCATATTGGCTGTAGTGTATCGGCTTTAGCTTAGGACTATTTAGTATGTTGTGGACACCAAATGTATGAGAAAAACTCATAAACATTATTGCATCAGGCTGAATGTGTAATCAAATGCACTACGGTTTCTCCGCAAAAAGAAAAAATAACTTCATATATGTGTAATTTGGGTCTCGACAGGGATATCGATTTCCATATTCATCTCATATACCCGATCCTGGATCCAAATCTCTTCCCATCCTCATCCCCACGGGATCACTAATTGGGAATTTCTCAACCCATTCGAGTTGGGTCTCTGCGGGTGACAAATTTTCCCAAACCATTTACAGTCCTATGTGAGATTTCTCTATGGCCCGCCATCTCTCACCATGGCCATACATCATTGATGTGTGACCGTGATGAGAGGGCTTTTATGTTTCTTTTTTTCTAATGACTTTTGTTGTGACTTCATTGTCATGGTTTATAACATTCACTTGTTATGATGAATTCACATGTTATATAGACCCTTGGAAAAAAATATGAATATATTTTATACATTTTTTTAATAGCACGCAAAACGCCTAATGAGACTTGAATTGCAAATGAAAATGGCTCATTTGTGAGTGCGAGCTTACAATAGAGCCAAGAAAGAGAAGACGAAAAAGATTGTGTAATAGTGGAATGATTATTGCGGTGAATATATTTTGTAGTTATGTTTTATATTTTAAAAAAATCAAAATTGTAGAAGAAATAATAAAAATGATATAAAAAATCTATACAATAAGCTATTGTAACAATATGATCGTAAGGCGTAACTAATAAGAAAATCAATTGACGAATAAAGCAATATATTTTTTTTTTCAATTTTCTTATATACTGACGTAAGTCGTAACTAACGAGAGATTTCTTTAGTTATTATGTATTCTTTAAAATAATAATTTCTCACCCTTTAAGTTGTATTACTTTGTAGTTTATAAGTTTTATATTTTGTTATTTTTCAAAGTCATTAGCTTGAGAACTTTATGGAATTGAAAAAAATTACTTAAAAAACAGTTGTTCACACTATAACATCATTTCTCGTGAGTATACAAAACAAATAAATTAATCCTCAATTTGACTATAGACTAACCAATAACAAAAAAAACCCTGGTCGGAGATGCATATCCTCTTTTGTACATTTGCTTACACGGGGCGAGCGTACATGAGAGCGTGGCAGGAGGAGACGATACATGACACTTCCAGATTTTTGAAATTCAAATATGTATGATTTTACTGGACACATAGAATTGGATTGGGATGGACTGATACTGAAATTGGGTTTTTTTGTATTAAGTTAGCTTGGGTCTTAAAACGATCAGAATATGAAAGATGAAGAACAAAATATTAAGAAAAAAAAGTTAATAAATGAATGGAGATAATGTCCAATAGTGGAAGCTTCTAGCCAAAAATGCTAAGATATTTTGATAATTAGCGATAATTATTATATAACATTATAGGTTGTACTATGTGATTTTGAGTTATGTTTCTTAACTTCTATTGTGATATTTTACTTCCATATTGGAGGTTTTGAGAGCCTCATGTTTTCACATCCTGTTGAGTGGATTTGTAACTTCCATTTCTCAACATCAATTCTTTGTGTCATTTTTCCAGTGGCATTTTTTACTGGATAATTATATTTAACAACATTTGTTGCAGAACATTCAAAAGTGTATGCAAACAATCCTAATAAGCACCCCAAATATTTGTTACATTTAATCCTTCCTATCAAATCTCTCTTGCATTTAATATCTTTAAATGCTAAGTAGACCTCGATCCTTCTATAAATACCCTCAACCCCTCACTCTCAATCCTCATAAGTCACAACAAATTCAAATTCAAAAGAAACAACACAACACCATCATGGCTAAATCACTAGCTTGTTTCACTTTATTCCTAGTCATCTATCTAACTTTCACTCTAACCATCCGTCCAACAACGGCAAACCAAGACTGCTCGAATGACATTGTTGGCCTGACCAAAAACTGCATGGAGTACATAAAGTTTCCATCAAATCCTAAAACAGCTCCATCAAAAGAGTGTTGTGAAGTCGTGAAGAAATGCGACGTGAAGTGTGTGTGTGATCACGTGACGAAGGAGATCGAAAAGGCAATTTGCATGGAGAAGGTCGTCTATGTGGCAGACCAGTGTGGTCGTCCCCTTCCCAAAGGAAGTAAATGTGGAAGTAAGTTTTAATGAAACAATTGTTAAATTATTTTTGTGTATATTTTGAATATATGAAATGATATGCGATTAATACGTTTTTCTGTTGTTTTTGGTTTGTTTTTCAGGTTATGAAATTCCTCCAAGTAAGATGTTTTGATGAAATCCTTGTTGGGATCTATAAGGAGGGATCTGCTATGCTTTTGTTTCTTCCTTTTTTTCTTTTCCGCTAGTTTGGTGTATGAGCTTTTCTTAGTGCAATAATAATACAACATGACTCCTCCGTTTTCTAAACGCATTTGAACCTCTTGGAAATTTGTTATTTATTTAATCACAGCATTATTACATTAAAATTATAAAAACCATTTTCTCAAAAGAAAAACTATAAAGACGGGAAAAAAAATTCTTAAAAGTGTGCATGAAATCAATACGCAAAATAAGTGCTGAATACATCTTTACATGAGACTTATCATATATATATATATATACATCCACTACCTAAAAAGTATTTCGTATCATTTTGGGTGTAATTTTTAAAAAGTGACGATAAATACAAAATATGTTGATTTCTCGAACTTGTATATAAAATCAAATAGAAAAAAAACCATTATGTGGGTGACAGTCACACGATTTTGCGTTAAAAAAACTTGCTCAAACTGATGAACTAACTTTAAGTAAGTCAGCTATAGTGCTATATATAGAGTTTATATACACATCTTCCCACCATTCCCTCAAACTCACCGTTTAGCACTGGTAAATAGAGCTCACTTATTTTGAATGTAAGTGGATTGGGAAGGATGATGAACGGGAGATATATACACTTCTCCCTATATATATATATACCTACTCTCATCTTATACGACTTCTGACTTGAGGGATGACATGTGGCACGTCATTCTCTGATGACTTCTCTTATGACTTAGTGGTTGCAATATTCACTTATCATGATGAGTTGATGAGTGGATGACCTATGTTATATGGAAAGAAAAATGTGAATGTATTCTAAGTATATTAATATTTTGCTAATGATCTATAGCATAATTGGTTGTGTATTATGTATGTAATTCAAGAAGTTGGGATTCAATTTTTATTGGCAACAAAAATAGATGTGAAAATTTTTCGTCTTCTCCGTTATATTTAAAAAAAGTATAGTTATATTTTGTATTTTAACTAAGCAAAATTGCAGAAAAAATAATAAAAATGATATAAAAAAATCTATACAATAATCTATTGTAACAATATGATTCACAATATGACCACTAATAATAAAACCAGTTGACGAACAAAGCTATATATTTTTTTCAATTCTTTTATATATTGATCATGATGTGAATTATACATGTTGCGGCATATTTCTTTAGATAATCATGTATTCTTTACAAATATATTTTTCCATTCTTTTAAATGAACTACTTTGTAGTTTATAAGTCTCAATTTTTGTTATTTTTCAAAATCATGAGCTTGAGATCTTTACGGAATTGAAAAAAAATTACTTAAAAAACAGTTGTTCATGCTATAATATCATTTCTCATGAAAATACAAAAAACTAGTAAATTAATACTCAATTTGACTAACCAATAACAAATGTCGTATTAATCATTCCACTATTCACCATTTTCTATGAAAACACAAAAATCAGTAAATTAATGCCCAATTTGACTAGCCAATGACAAATGTTTTTTATATAAATCATTCTAGTCAAAAATCCATGAATACACTAAATGATACCTGATATGAAGGCCAATCATCTTTTGAACAAAAAATCATTACTTTGAATAGCCAATGACTATAAATAATCTAGTGACAACACCAAAAGTCACAAAGACGGTGGATGTAGAGAATCTTCAAGTCTCTATTTTTGCAAATCTCACATATTGAATAGTTATCAGGTTTGAATATTTATACGGAATATTAATAAAAAATAATGAGATACATTGTTCTTTTAAATGTATTCCATTTAAAAAAATAAAGAAAAAAAAAATTCCATCTCTATATAATTGACCCCCCTTACACAATCACTCACCAAAATATCCTCAGGAAGACGAACCCTTACACTAATCATGTCTTCTAAATCCCTAACTCATTTTCTTCTCCTAACCATAGTCATTGTGTTATCCACAACTACAACAATCGATTCAGCGACCGTTAAATCAGACTGTTCAAACGACCTGCTGACTCTGGCCAAGCTCTGCATGCCATATATAGGGTACCCACCTGACCCGAAAATCCCTCCGTCGAAGGATTGTTGTGGGATCGTGCAGAAGGTCGACATGAAGTGCGCATGCGATCACATGACTAAGGAGATTGAAAAGATTGTTTGTATGGAAAAAGTAGTTTATGTCGCAGCAACTTGTGATCGTCCTCTTCCCAAAGGAAGCAAATGCGGAAGTAAGAAATTAAATAATTATATATAACTAATTGAGGATATTACTATATGAAAATTTGTGTGCATGTGCGTATATAAGTAATTGTAGATTAACTTAAATTATTATTTTTCCTTTTTGAATTTTTTTTACAGGCTATGATGTCCCGTCCCGCCAAAGTACAACTGATCATGAATTTAGGAGGAGGAGATTTTTTTTCCTGATAATCTTTTATCTCTTTTCTCGGTTTGCATGTATGTAATGATGCTTGTAGGTGTTGTGGAATTTATAATAAATCGATAATATTTGTTTTGAGAACTTGAAATTTACATTGTGAAAATTGAGATATGTACTCTCTGAAGGAGTTTATAATTTGACAATAATAATTCTACATTTTTCTTTATGAAAAATAACTAACTAATTTGAAATAAGATTTAGGATTAATTATAAAATGTGAATGCCTTTAGGAAGCTAAATTTACATTAAATTGCAAATTAATTAGTACACTTTATATTCAATTTAAAAAAACTGCAATTAATGGGGCAAATTCACTAATTGCAAATGATTTTATTACAATTAATATTCACTCTAGAAAATTTTGACTACAATTGGAGAAACTTCATTCACTGACTAGGGTATGAATCTATAGTTCTATACATGATCCAATATGACTACTGATATTTGAATAACTTCATCAGGGACAGGCCGTCACTGTTGCTTCGGGATGTCGCTATTGACCCCCAATATCAACAAGGCCAATACCGACCACCCAATAGCGATAGCTAGCCATCCCTATTGCGCTTATAAGAACGATCTTTTGGCCAATAGGGACGGCTTTGCTGCGTTCCTTTACTGTTTTGTTGTAGTGATTGTGAACCTCCAGTCCTTGAAGTACTGGTGGTTTTGTGAGCCTCATGTTTTCACATTCCTGTAAGCGGGTTTGTAACTTTCATTTCTCACCATTGTATTGTTATACATTTTTCCACAGTGACATTTTCTACTTCATAATTAAATGTAAATTAATAATATTTATTGCAAAATATTTAGAAGTGGATGCAATCAATTAGAAAAAGTACCCCAAATATTTGTTGCATTTAATTCTTCCTATCAAATCTCTGTTGCATTTAAGGTCTTTAAATGCCAGTAGACCCCCATCCTTCTATAAATACCCTATTAAACCCCTCACTTCCAATCCTCACCATAAAACTAATTAAAAATAAAGAAACACACCCCACCATGGCTAAATCACTAGCTTATCTCAGCTTCATCGTAGTCATTTCTCTAACCTTCACTTTCACCATACGTCCAACAATGGCGGAACAAAAATGCAGCTGGTTCGACATTGCTTACATGACCGTAGGCTGCAGAGAGTTCATAAAGTTTCCTTCAAACCCTAAAATAGCTCCATCAAAATATTGTTGTGATGTCGTCAAGAAATGCAGCATGAATTGTGTATGTGATTACGTCACGAAGGAGGTCGAAAAGATTATTTGCATGGAGAAGGTCGTCTATGTGGCGGATCAGTGTGGCAGCCCCTTTCCCAAAGGAAGTAAATGTGGAAGTATGATTTGAAAAAATAATATTGTTCAAATCATTTTTGTGTAGTTTTTGAATAATATGAAATGATGTGATTACTGTTGTTTTGATTTGTTTTTCAGGTTATGAGGTTCCTCCAAGTAAGAAGTTTTGATGAAATTGATTTCGGGATCTACATGAGGAGGGGATCTTCTCCTATAATTAATTTTGTAGTTTCTCTTTTTTTTTTTCTTTTCAGCTTGATCGGTGTATGAGCTTTTCTCAGTGCAATATAATAATACAATGTGACTCCCCCTTCTCTAAAGGAAAAATATATATATCTCTCGTTATCAACCTCCCAATCCACAGTATATCACTGATAAACAGGCTCCACATGTATTCAAAAACAAGTGGGCCCCATTTACCACTGATATACGGTGGATTGAGGGGGCTGCTGAGAGATGTGTATATAAACCCTTCTCTAAACGCATTTGAAACTTTCGGAAATATGTCATTTAATCTGAGGATTATTACATTAAAATAGAAAGACTATTTTCTCACACAAAAAGTTATAAAGACCAAAACAATTCTTAAAATTATGTATGATATCATAATACGCAACAATAACTGTTGAATTACATCTCTACACGAGAATTATCCTAAATATACATGCATCCAAAAAGTATTTCGTTTCATTTTTTGGGTATAATTTTTAAAAGTGAAGATTAATACACATTATTATTTATTCATTTATGTTGATTTATTGATATATAAAATCAAATAGATAAAATTATACGTGACATGGTTAGTCACACCACACGATTTCGAAAAAAAAAAAATTCCTCAAACTGTTGAACTAACTTCGAGTGAGTCTGCTATATTTTCCTAACGCCATGTTAAACGACTTCTCACTTGAGTTTGAGGGGATGACACGTGGCAAATCATTCTTTGATGACTTCTCTCATGACTTGTGGTAACCATGGTTGCAACCATTTTTTTTGGTCCTCAAATGAGGAATTATGTTAAGAAAGAATGAAAATTGTTTATGTATATGAGTTTGAAGTCATAATCCATTTGCTTATTACGATGACACTTAATTATTTGGCTATGAGATCATTTGCTTACAACATTTACTTGTTCCGATGCGACATGTTATATAGACCTTTGGATAAAAAAGATGAATGTATTGTAATTATAGTTACGTTTTATATTTCAACTATCAAAATTGCAGAAGAAACAACCAAAATAATGTAAAAATATCTATGCAATAACCTATTGTAACAATACGATTCACAATTATGATGGAACTAAAAATTAAGAAACCTTATATATATATATATATATATATTGTACAAGCAAAACACAAAACACAATTTTTGCTTGTGAGTTTTTGACCCTTAGATTCGCTTTAAGATCCGTGCAGTTTAATGAGTAAACGTCTCGTTTTCTTATTTTCCGTCTCCTCTTCTTTTCATTTCCCCTCCCCGAAACAGACCTACTACAATCTCTGGTGAAATGAAGCTTCACTCCCCCTCTCTCAAAATCAATCTCGCACCAGGCTTCACATGGATCCCTTCAGCCTTCTTCGCACTCCTTCTCTTGTACGCCTTCGCTCGCAACAATCACTCTCTCTCACCAGACCTCACCTTCTCCTTGTGCACGCTTTTGCTCGCTCTGAAACAGGTAATCACCCTCTCTCTCTCTCTCATATCTTTTCTGTTACTTTATATTTGCACAATTCCTCTTTTTGTTCTTTTTTTTGCAAACTGTTTCTCTCAATTTTAACTAAGCCAATAAACATTTGCTACTTTCAGTTAAAGCTTGAACTTTTGCTACACAATTGGGCCCAATTTTATCTGAAAATTCGAAATAACAGCAACATGAATTGGGTTTTAATTCATTTGCAACTGAAATTGGTTTGAATTAGGGTCTAAATTAAAATTGGGTTTGAATTAGTATTGATTTTACTGTATTAGAGTTTGATTCTTTTTTTTTGAATTAGGGCTAATTAGGGTCTAATAGAACTGAACGGGGGATAATTAGGGCTTCGTAGAGTTGAATAGGGGCCAATTAGGGTGACTTACAGTTGAATGGGGTCTAATTAGGGTTTAATAGATTCGAATTGGGGATGTTATTTGTTTCTATTTTCTGAATTTATATTTTGTTTTCTGTTTTTTTTTTCAGTTCTGGGAATTTTTATATGAATCTTATTCATGATGAAGAATTATATAGCTTTGAGAGAAAGCATTCATTCTCTTGAACTGTCGAAAAGATCTCTCTCTCGCCAAGACCCGTTGCTGTTTTTACATGCGTCTTCTCTCAAACCCTAGAATTAAGTACTCTCTCTCTCTCTCTCTTTGTTAAATGATGTGATCAAGAAAATCCTAACTGGTACATATGAGTCGTACCAGTTAGATTTGAACCATTGTACTAGTTAGGGTATTGTGATTCATTCTTTCTGATTTTGAAATAGTGAGAGTTTATTGGGACTTCTAGACTTGAGAGGGCTTGTTGGGGGCATAAGTTGACAATTAACCAACATCCAACACCAATATTTCATTAGTTTTAATATAATTTCGTTAACACCTTTATTTTTTTTTCATAGGATATATTATAGCACAAGTGGATACAGCAAAAATGATATCGTTATACTGGAGGAGCCAAATGAGAATGTATGTTTAAACATCACATGAATTGATGAGTTATTCCAAATGAGAATATATGTTTAAACATCACATGAATTGATGAGTTATTCTTATGGAAAAGGGAAGCAAGAGATACTATTTATGAATGTGTTTTGTAGCTTTGAAAAAGCTTTAATGGTTAGGATTTGTGTTTGGGTTCTTTGATTTGATAGTAGATTTATCTATTTATAGAGACCTGATACATAACGATAGTATATAGAGTGTATATAACTGAAAATAGACATTATATACAAAACAAAACAGTATATAAGTGAAAAATGAAAACAATATATATGCGAAAAATGAGAAACAATATATACGGTCGTGACGGGGTCGCCACCAACCCTATCATGATTTTGGAATTTCCCTTTCTCATCAAAGCAGCATTCACATGTTAATGCTATAGTTGGCGAGATTTTTGCAGCTTTAGTTCCAAAATGCAGTATAATTGAAGATACTAAGGGATTTATTTTCACATGCATTCACTTTTATCTTATACTATAACATTTTTACCAATACTGCACTGAATGTCGTCGTATCTCAATATTGTTGCAGTGCATTTCTTTGAATAGCCAATGAATACAAATAATCTGGTGACAACACCGGAATCCACAAAGACTGGGGTTGTAGAGAATCTACAAATCTCCACATTTGCAACCCATAATTTGTTCTTAGTTCATTTTCAACGCCACAGTCACATTCATTATCTTTTTACTGATTTTTAAACTCCAAATAATTTAAATATTTATCCGGTTCAAAAGCCAATGAAAAAAAAATAATGGAAAATTTAATGAGATACATTGTTCTTTTAAATGTAGTCAAAATTTTCAAAACAAAACAAAAAAATTAATTAATTAATTCCATCTCTATATAAATGACCCCCTTACACACAACAAATCACCAAAATATACTGATCAAGAAGACCAAACCTTTAAAACTAATCATGTCTTCTAAATCCCTAACTCATTTCCTTCTCCTAACCATAGCCATTGTCTTATCCATCACTTCAACGATCGAAAATGCGAGTGCTGAAGCCGATTGTTCAAATGACCTGCTGACTCTGGCCAAGCTTTGCATGACATATTTAGGGTACCCATCTGAGACGAAAATCCCTCCTCCAAAGGATTGTTGTGGCATCGTGCAGAAGGTCGACATGAAGTGCGCATGTGATCACATGACTAAAGAGATCGAAAAGATTGTATGTATGGAAAAAGTCATTTATGTCGCAGCAACTTGTGATCGTCCTCTTCCCAAAGGAAACAAATGCGGAACTAAGAAACTAAAAAATTATAATTAATTGAGATATTTACAATATGGAATTCATGCGTGTATTTATATATAGGCATTGTAAATTAGCAAAAAAAAAATCTTTTTTTGTTTCTTATTCAGGTTACGATGTTCCACTGAAGTAAAATTAATCGATGACATCAGGAAGAGGGGATGCTGATTATTAAGTTAATATACTTTTTCTTCTTTTTGTTGTTTTTTTAGTAATGATGCTTGAAGATGTGGTGGGGGAATTTCTAACAAATCAATAATATAGTCTCTTTGCTTTGAAAGCTTGATGTTAGCTTGTCAAATTTGAGATATGTACTCGCTGAAAGGGTTTCTGTTTATGATATGTGACGACAATAATTAACTATATTTTGAAATACGATTTTGAATAATAATACATTGTCATTCAAAATGTGGAGAAATTGTCCAATAAATTGTACCAAATAATTTAACAATAACAATAAATTGTCCAATTCGATTTGTATTTAACATTTATATAACACAATTTGATCACTTTTCTATCAAAGAAAAATCAAAGCAAAAAAAAGTGTGGAGCATTAATTTTAAAAATGTGAATATTGTAAGGAAGAAAATTTTGCATAAAATTGCAATTTATTATTGTACAATTGATATCCAGTATCCACTCTAGAAAAATTGACTGCAATTAATGGTGAAATTTTGCACTATAATTAATGGAGAAATTACATTCGCTGACTAGGGAATGAACCTGTACATGATACAACATCACTACTGATATTTGAAAAAATTTATGAATCAAAATTTTGCTACATAAATACTAAAGAAAAAAAATTAGTCAACTTCTTTAAGAATCCGGAATGAATCACGAACCTCCATTGTGGTTGAATTCACGAACTGAAACAAAATAGAAGAAAAAAATAATTAAAAATACAAAATCGAAATGGAAGCTAATTTATCAAAAAAATTATAACCTCAAATAATAGATCATTTTTTGTTGAATGAACTCTTGCAATACCGAACTCAGAAAATTGCGCTAGACTCCAACTATTGACCTAAATATTTAAAAGAAAAATAAGAAAAGAAATCAATTGTTAACATTTAATAAATACTTTGTAATTGTAATAAACCCTATATTGATTGAATTTATCTATTCACCAAAAAGTGACTAAAAATATAAACTTACATTCAATTAAGAAAAAATATGTAAACTTACATTTTTTGGAAAATTGTCTAAACTGAATCCAGCCATCCCGACTATGACATGAATTGGTGCGGTGTAGTTGTTATTATCATAAATATGAATTCCATTTTTATCATTTGTTGGCATGCCTATACACTTGTTTTGGTATATTGCACAAGTTCTCTCATAATTATGTACATGCCCAAATAAAACCAAATCGACCTGCATATTTACAAACCGCAACACAAACTTAATTATCTACCAAAACATCAATTTACGATTATCATAAATTAAAAAGAACTAGATATAGTCACTAAATTAATCATATACATATTTATCACCTTATAATTGAGCAGAAGTGGTTCAATATAGTTGCGGAATTTCGTGTCAATACTTGGAAGAATACCATGAGTGGACGAATACATTGGTCTATGCCTGAAAAAATAATATATGAGAAATTACATATATTCCGATTTATTTATTACATATGACAAAAAAAATACACATATTTAAAATAAATGAAGACATACCCTGCGAAAATAAGCCAAGGTGTCTTTGTTCTATTAACCGATGACAAATCCTCTAGTATCCATTGATACTGATGATTACGATCCACAAAAAAATATAAATTAAAACTCAAAATTGAAAAGAAACAAAAAAACATATGAAAATGGGAGTAAAAGGAGTACTTGTGAAGAGTTTGTAGACCAGTCATGTTCTGTAGAAATTATTGTAAAATGCACTGGCCCCTTTTCAATAGAATACCATGGTTTATCTTTCTTATACGTAGGCATTTGAAAGTATGATTCATATGGCACACCACACTCGCCCCCTGAATCAGGAGTTTTATACACCGATCCTGACTCAGCATAATCCCTAAAAAATAAAATATTTGCATTATACTAAATTAAAGGCTTAATTGCGACTATGAAAAAAAAGTTATGAAGTGAACTTACCTTTCGTGGTTACCAATAGCTGTCATGTACGGAACTCGAGAAGCAGATGGTTGAATAAGATTGAGAAAATATTCCCATTCAACCAAAAATCCAGTAGCATAACTAATATCGCCAATATGAAATATTGAATCTACTTTATTGTCTTCAACTTCCTTCTCGATTGCTTTAGCAACAGAGACTGATCCTGGCTGTGCATAATCCACCACAAGGAAAGAAAAAAAGTTCAAATTCAGGTACAGAGAAAAATAATTCAAAATCCTAAAGTTAATTTAAAACTATACTTGAATATAGTGTTCTATAGAAGGATCAAGCGGAGCCTTTCCCATGTCACCGTATACTAAAAAATTCAACTCATTTGATCCAGCAGCCGGCGGGGTCTTAAATTTAATTATGTCACTCCAACCAACTAAATCACTGCATAAATAATCAACCAATTCATCGATGTCAAACTAAGAAAATTAGTTAGTCAGAAACTAAAATTAGAATGATTTACCTTCCATAACGATAAGTATATGTATAAGAGGGCTTTAATCCAGTCATAATAGCAGAATGTATATAACCAGGATCATGCCAACCAAAATCTTTAGCTGGACTCGGTAAAACATGGTCACCTATATAAGATGTACAAAGGAATTATCACAATCACTTTTTGTGCAAAAATTATGTGGAGCAAAAAACAACTAATAGCATGATATAATATAATGCGAACTTACTACACATATCCTGTTTTGTAAATGTAATAACATCAGATGGAGCTGATTTCATTCCTGATCCATATTGCACCTCTTGTGGTCTTTTATCTCCACTCACCCATGTTAGCTTCATCTGTATTTCCGAAAGAAAGTAAACAATTAAACATGCATTAGGATCAATAATTATACAAAAATCAATCATGCATACGTACAGATGTTCCAGTGGAATCAATGCTCGACAGATGGCCATACAAGGGCATGGCTGGGTTGGCGAACTGGATCGGACCGGACCGCTTAAGAACGCACGGAGCATCGAATCCACCTGAGAATAACACGAACTCGAGTTCTGTTCTGATGTTGATGACGTGGAATGTAACTGAACCACTACATGTGTGTATTATGCAGTCGTCTCTTAACCTGTCGCGGCATACTCTGTTTTTGCATGACAAAAAGGACGGATCATTGCTCAAAAATTGTGCCTGCAAATTTGATATTTCATTCTAGATTTAGTTAAGACTTATTTACAAAAATCATTTTAGAGTACTCTAAATATATACTGAAAAGACAGTTGTAATGGATCCAGGATCCAGTTCTAGCTCACTTTAGGGAAAAAAGAAAGAAAGATTTTTTTAATCTTTTTTTTTTCTTTTTTCTTTCTATTCTTTCTTTCCTTGGAAGCAAAAAACATGATACAAATTGATGCAACTACAAATTAATCATAACAAACTTTGCTGCTTTCTGGAACCGTCAGACCATTGTATTAACATACAAAAAATCATGTATGCATTTAATTCACTCTAGTTTATTTATTTATTTATAATAAGATGGGTTTATTAGCACTAATTCTCCTCCTATTTTAGGCCCAGTTTTACAGATACTAGGCTAGACACAATTATGTATTAAGTACTAGTCTATTATATAAATTTGGTCTACTTAAAATTTCATAGACCCTGCATACAAACCTACATTGCAACTAAAATTAGCAAGCTCTTTTTCATGACAAAATTTAGTAACCTTTAATATTTTAAATTAGGAAAAAATTAAACCCATCTAATAGTTAACTAAATATTAATTGCACACAAACCTATTTATAAATACATGATTACACGCTATATATTCCAACAAAATAATATGTCTAGACATAAAAAATTATACATAAATTTTCGAACTAAATATGAGAAGATTAATTTCACCTTAACGGGATAATGACAGAGAAGAGGCAAATGTTTTAGATCTCCGGTCTGTATATAATTCAAAGAACTCAAAGGACAACCATTAACACTACACAAATATAAATTCACCAAAAAATCATCGATTATTTTTAATAATCATATATTAACAAAATAATAATCACTAATCATAAAATATGACAAAAATATATCATGTTATAGTACCTGTTGTTAGAAGGAGATATCATTGCGATCCATTGCAACTTATCAGGGTGCAAAACACCACTTACAGTTACCGTCACATTTGATTCATTTGGTAAGGAGGAATTTGGGTTTACATTGATTGAAAGATACGGGTTTATAATCGGGCAATTGAGGAGCGATCTTCGGTTTATGAGCCTGAATTTCGATACGCTATATTGGTTGTTTTGATATTCATGGTAGAGAGGAGTTGAGAGAACTGAGGGCAGAAAAGAAGAGATGAAGAGAAGAGAGAGGAGGAGAGATGGCTTGGAGAGATCCATTTCAGACAATGTGCGAGAGAGAGAGATGTTTCTCATTCACCGCTTAATATAGGGGGCTTTAGATAGAAGATTTAGTAACAACTTTATATCTCAGCCTCAGGTGATCAATGCCAAGTATGGAGAAATAATTAATTATAGAATCCAGATAATATGCTACTTTTTTTTCTTATTCTTTCCTTTATATATCACAATGATAAGCCAAACTTCTCACGCTGGTAAACAACATAAGATTTACTAAAAAAAGCAAAAAATCTTTCATTAATATGCAAACATAATTTACAAAAAATATATCTAATATTAATAATTATCAATAAATTATATTTTACTTGATAATAGATTATGTATTATTAATAAATAATTAATATTTCACCTACCCGAAAATTCGAACTCAGGTGTAATACACGTGTTTAGTGAATAATAATAATATGCTGTATGTTCGGAATATGACACAATTCAATAAGGAAGCTATCACAAAAAATTGAAGGGATAATTTCATATTTGCCATTACAAAAACTCAAAATATCATATTTGCCATTATAAAAATCTAAATATCATATTTGCCATTAGAAAACTTCAAAATATCATATTTGCCATTACATAACTTAAAATATTATATTTGCCATTTCAAAATTTAAAATCTATCAAATTTATCCAAAACTTGAAATCATCCATCCATTTCCGTTAAAACTAACGGTCCATTCTTGTAATTATTATTGTACCCCTAAATATATTTCATCAAGTAAATTATATTTATCGTTGATTTGACTGAGTTATTCCAAATTTATCTCCCCCTCTCTCTTCAAGATTTAGATCCAAATATACAAGCAAATATATTTTTTTCATTTTTCTAATGTAAAGTCAGAATTTAATATGAAAAAAAATATATTCAAAAGAAGAATCAATTATTTCAATTTCATAGAGTTTTAGAATAATTCTTTTTTAAGAGAAAAAATGAACAAGGAGAATATATATCTTTACAGTTAAAATAATATTGTAAGAAGAAGGTGTAAAAACGAGGACGAGAGTTTATATCGAAAAGATAGTATGTGTACTTGCTTGTGAAGAAAAAAATAAAAGGATATTTTGGTTATAATGAATAAAACTTAACGGAAAGTTTACGGTTTTGGATATCTTTGATATTCTTGAAGTTTAAAAGGGTAAATTTGATAAATTGTGTTTTGTAATGGCAAATATGATATTTTAAGTTTTTGTAATGGCAAATATGATATTTTAAGTTTTTACAATGGCAAATATGATATTTTAAAGTTTTTGTACCGGCAAATATGATATTTTAATTTTCACAATGGCAAATATGATATTTTAGGGTTTTCTAATGGCAAATATGAAATTTTCCCAAAATTGAAAGACTCATACCTTTGTTGTTTCGTCATATAGTATTTATGGTTGAGGATGCTGATGATGTGTCCTCCAAATAATTGATATGTTGTTTAATTTGATATTGACATTTTTACTTTAACAGCAAACAAAGTCTAATTGGTAACAAATTAAATTTTACTTATATTGTTTGACAAATAATCACTTTTTATTATGGCGACTAAAATTTTACAAAAATTATAGAAATCAATGATCATACATCTGAATCTCGAATTAATTCTGAAAATATAAGTACGAAGAAAGAAAGAAAAGAAGGAAGATCGTTTCCTTTGAATCGGGATCTGAATTCTGAATTGTATTTTTTGATACCTTAATCTCTTTTTGCACGAAATTAATGATACCAAAACTATAGTTGGACGACATATTAGCGCTTCAATTCATGCAGTAATTTTGGACGGCAGATTTGTACTCAAACCCATGCTTTTCTTCTTCATGAACACTCAAGTAGCAATTATCCCTTGAGAATTTCAATTTGATTTATCTTTCTCTATATAGTCGCATCATTTTAAAATGCAAACAAAAGAAATGTACACTCTTGCATAACAATTTTTTTTTGAATAATAATAATAATAATAAATATAACCTTTGTTTATTTTGTATTAAAAAGAAAAGTGTGTGTGTATATATATATAGTTATAAAATAATAAATTGATATGTTAAAAATATATAAATATCATAAATCAATATATAGATGTAAAAATAATACATAAAAATAGGGGTTTATTTCGCACCAAAAAAATCGGGTCTGTTTTCAAGAAAACATGTTTGTGAAAATGATTTCTCAAGGTTTAATAACCGCACTATATGACTTATGAATATATATATATTCAACTCATTGAATTGAGAGACTTTGTTAAATATGTATTATAATGTTTACTGAAAATTTAACCCACGATCTCTTACTACACATGCAAATGTTTTAACCAACTATACTACAAGTCTTTTGCAAATGACTTATGAATATGAACACTCGGTTTATCCAAATGTGATTTTAACCTCTTTTGAAACTGAAATATCCCAAATATGTAAAACCATACTCAGGGACATTATTAATGGAATATACTAGGAATAATAAATGGAATATAAAGAGCCGTGGAAATATTAAATTGGTTGACAAGGTGTGGAGATTTTGCTAGACCTCATACATATGGGGGGGCCTTATTTAGAGTCTTAGACATTAAAATTAAAATTGTAGTTGAGTGAAAAAAAAATTATCAAAATTTGCTATTTCCCATATTGGGGCAGACCTGATCTATGACATGAAAAAAAATTATCTTGGCCCATAAATGATTGAAAATGAAATAGTATAATTAGAATTTATGAAATTTATTGAAATTAAACAAAATTTGTTTGAAAATAAATCAGAATATGCTAAACAATGCTGAAAATAATCTAAATTATCTAGAATTTACAAAAAATCGCTGGAAATGTGCTAATTGATAAATCTGAGTAAAATACTGAAAATAACGTTAAAAGCACTAAAATTATAAATTTGTTCGGATGAACACTCCAGTTGTGAGGATGTGGAGCAAGTGACCTCGGAGCTGCCCCATTAAGAGATGGAAACAACAACAGTCTTCGATGCTGGCAAATATTATGAAATTCAAAAATAATGGATCAGACAATATATAATCAATCAGGAATTAGAATTGAATGGAAAACTAAACAGAGATGTGAATATAACTTCTCACAGGCCTCATTGGCAATCAGTAGTGTAGTTGGGGCGTTGATTCGGTTTGGTTTATTGGGTTAATAAATCGAGCTGGTAAATTTCGTTCAACTCGGTTGATTTGGTTTGGTTTAAATATGATATCATAATATGCAAAAATAAATGTTGAGTACATGATCTCTCTCTGCGAAAGCTTGTTATTTCAAACGGTAAGTCACCTTATATCTTTGGAAGATTTTCAAGTTCGAATCGCGACAAACACAATCTTATGTAGCAAATATTTAGCAAAATCAACAAAATAATGAGATTCATTGTTCTTTTAAATGTAGTCTATTTTAAAAAAAAAGTAAAAAAATTCTATCTCTATATAATTGACCCCTTGCACACGCAACCAAATCAATAAAATATCCTCAAGAAGACTAAACCCTAAACACTAATCATGTCTTCTGATACCCTGACTCATTTCCTTCTCCTAATCATAGCCATTGTCTTATCCATTACTACAACAGTCGATTCAGCGACCAAGCAGACTGTTCAAACAACCTGCGACTCTAAGCTTTGCATGCCGTATTTAGGGTACCCAGCCGAACCAAAAATCCCACCATCGACAGATTGAAAAGATTGTATGTATGGAAAAGGTTGTTTATGTCGCAGCGACTTGTGGTCGTCCTCTTCCCAAAGGAAGCAAATGCAGGAGTAATAAATTAAACAATTATGATTAGTTGAGTATATTTACGATATGAAAATTCAAGAACGTGTATGTATAAGCGTTGTAAATTAAATAAATTAGTTGTTGGATTTTTTTTCATGTTACAATGTTCCGCCGAAGTAAAATTAATCATGAATTTGACAGCAGGAAGATGGGATATTTCTGATTAAGTTAATATATATTTTCTCCTTTTTATTGTTTTAAGTAGTACTAATGCTTGAAGATGTTGTGGGAAATTTATAATAAATCAATAATATTTCTCTATGCTTTGAGAGCTTGAAATTACCTTGTCAAATTTGAGATTATGGACTCTGTGAGAGAGTTTGTCTGTTTATGATCTCTGCCAATAATAATTAACTATATTTTGAAATAAGATTTTGAATGATAGTACATTCTGCAGAACCAAATAATATAATAATAACAATATAATTTGACAAATTTTATTTGTATTTAACATTTATATAACACAATTTCATCAAGCAAAAAAATGCGGAGCAATAATTTTAAATTGTGATTATGGTAAAGAAGCGAAATTTGCATAAAATTGTAAATTATTTTTGTACAATTGACAAGCACTCTAGAAAATTTGGAAAATTTGCACTAAATTGCAAATTATTTTATAAAATAATTAGTACACAATTAATATTCACTTTAGAAAATTTTAAATATAAGTAATGGAGAAATTTCATTCGACTGACTAGGGAATGAACCTATACATGACACAACATCACTACTGATATTTGAAAAAATTATGAATAAAAAATTTCCTATATAAATACTAAAGAAAAAATTAGGCAAATTCTTTAAGAATCCAGAATGAATCACGAACCTCCATTGTGGCTGAATTTACGAACTGAAAAAAAAAATAGAAGAGAAAAATAATTAAAAATACGAAATCGAATAATAGAATTGGAAGGTAATTTATCAAAAAAATTATAACCTCAAATAATAGGTCATTTTTTGTTGTATGAATCCCGAACTCAGAAAATCGCGCTAGACTCCAACTATTGACCTAAGTTTTTATAAGAAAATAAGAAATGAAATCAATTATTAACATTTAATAAATAGTCTGTAATTGTAGTAAACCCTATATGACTGAATTTATCTATTCACCAAAAAGTTTACTAAAAACATAAACATACATTCAATTAAGGAAAATATATAAACTTGCATTTTTTGGAAAACTGTCTAAAGTGAATCCAGCCATCCCGACTATAACATGAACTGGTGCGGTGTAGTTGTTATTATCATAAATATGAATTCCATTTTTATCATTTATTGGCATGCCTATACACTTGCTTTGGTATATTGCACAAGTTCTCTCGTAATTATGTACATACGCAAATAAAACCAAATCGACCTGCACATAAACAACCCACATTAAAAAAGTTAATTATATATTTGAAAAAGTAGTTATAATCATTAAATTAATCACGTTCGTATATTACCTTATAATTGAGCAGAAGTGGTTCAATATAGTTGATGAATTTTGTATCTACACTTGGAATAATACCATGAGTGGACAAATACATTGGTCTATGCCTGAAAAAAGAATGTGAGAAATGACATATATTTCGATTTATTTAGTACATATTACAAAAAAATATACTTATTTGAAATAAAATAAAAACATACCCCGCTAAAATAAGCCAAGGTGTCTTTGTTCTATTTACCGATGACAAATCTTCTCGTATCCATTGATACTGATGATTAAAAAAATAAGACAAAAACACAAAATTAAATTAAAAATAAAAAAAAGATGAAAATGAGAGTAAAAGGAGGACTTGTGAAGAATTTGTAGACCAGTCATGTTCTGTAGAAATTATTGTAAAATGCACTGGCCCCTTTTCAATGGAATACCACGGTTTATCTTTTTTATATATAGGCATTTGAAAGTACGATTCCTATGGCACACCACACTCGCCTCCTGAATCAAGAGTTTTGTACACTGATCCTGACTCAGCAAAATCCCTAAAATATAAAATACTTGCATTATACTAAATTAACAACAATTCTAATATGGAAACCAGTCACAAAATTTACACCGAAATTAAAATATGGAAAGACTATCGTCATTATTTTAACTATTCATTCCTTATTTAATTCTTCCGTGTTAGATTTGTGACTGGTATGTGGTTTGTAGCATTTTTGCTAAATTAAAGGCTTAATTGCGAGAATAGAAAAGGTTGTGAGGTGAACTAACCTTTCATGGTTACCAATAGCTGTCATGTATGGAACTCGAGAAGCAAATGGTTGAATAAGATTGAGAAAATATTCCCATTGAACCAAAAATCCAGTAGCATAACTAATATCCCCAATATGAAATATTGAATCTACTTTATTCTCTTCAACTTCCTTCTTGATTGCTTTAGCTACGGTGACTGATCCTGGCTGTATATACATTCACCAAGAGCAAAAAAGGTCAAATTTCATAACAAAGAGAAAAAGTAATCGAAAAATTTTAAGTTAGTTTGGAAAGTATACTTGAATATAATGTTCTATATATTAAAAAAATTCAACTCATTTGATCCAGCAGCTGGTGGATTTTTAAATTTGATTATGTCGCTCCAACCAACTAAATCACTGCATAAACAATTAACGAATTTATCCATATTGAACTAGCACAAGGCATGCTTATTTCTTGTAAGAAAATTAAGTGAACAAATCAAAATTAGAATCATTTTACCTTTCATAGCGATAAGTATATATATCAGAGGGCTTCAAGCCAGTCATAATAGCAGAATGGATATAACTAGGATCGTGCCAACCGAAATCCTTTGCCGGACTCGGTAGAACATTGTCACCTATATAAGATGTACAAAGGAATTATCACAAACACTTCTTAAGCAAAAATCATGAAGCAAAAAACAAAAACTAATAACATGATATGATTGAGAACTTATTACACATATCCTGTTTTGTGAATGTAATAACATTGGATGGAGCTGATTTCTTTCCAGGTCCATATTGCACCTCTTATCGTCTTTTATCCCCACTCACCCATGTTAGCTTCATCTATTTTCAAAAGAGAAATAAACAAATAAAGTTATGCATTTGTTTACTCAATACTCGAGCAAGATGAGATTATAATTGCATCTAATATCTAAGTATAACGATAAAATAATCATGCACACATACTGATGTTCCAGTGGAATCAATGCTTGACAGGTGGCCATACAAGGGCATGGTTGGGTTGGCGAATTGGATTGGACCGGACCGCTTAAGAACTCATGGAGCATCAAATCCACCTGAGAATAACACGAACTCGAGTTCGGTTCTGATGTTGATGACGTGGAACGTAACTGAACCACTACATGTGTGTATTATGCAGACGTCTCCTAACCTGTCATGACATATTCTGTTTCTACATGACAAGAAGGACGGATCGTTGCTCAAAAATTGCGCCTGCAATTAGATATTTCATTTCAGATTTATTAAAAAAAAGATATTTCCTTTTAGATTTATTAAGAAAAAGCTATTTCATTTTAGATTTATTAAGAAAAAAGATTTCATTTTAGTTTTATTAAAAAAAAAAAAGATATCTCATTTTAGAGTACTTTAACTATATAATGGAAAGGCAGGTCTAATGGATCCTGGAGATCCAATTCTAGCTCACTTTAGAGGGGGGGGGGGAGAAAAAGGAAAGATCTTTTTATCATTTTTTCCTTATTCTTTCTTTTCTTTCTTTCCTTGTAAGCAAAAGCATGATGCAAATTGATGCCACTACAAATTAATCATAACAAAGACTCTGCTGTTTTCTGAAATTGTCAGTCTATTCATACTGTATAACATGTAACGAGATCATACATGCATTTTATTTCCTCCAATTCATTTTTATATCCCCCTATTCTAGGCCCAATTTTACAGATACTAAACTAGGCGCAATTATTTGTTTTCAGCCCAATTATAATAGTATTCTATTGTTATATACACTTGATTACCTAAAATTTCAGACCCCGAATGCATTAGCAACCTACATTGCAACTAAAATTAGCAAGCTCTTTTTCATGACAAAATTTAGTAACCTTTGATTTTTATAATTAGGAGAAATTAAACCCACCTAATAGTTAACTAAATATTGCACATAACCTATTTATATATACAAAACTACGCTCTATATATTCCAACAGAAATAATAAATTATGCACACAATTTCGAACTAAATATGAAAAGATTAATTTCACCTTAACAGGATAGTGACAGAGAAGAGGCAACTGTTTCAGATCTCCCGTCTGTATATAATTCAAAGAACTCAAAGAAAACAACCATTAAAACTACACAAATGTAAATTGACAAAATTAATATCACCATATATTAAAAAAATCACCGATCATAAAATATAACCAATATATTTCATCTTTACATAATTACCTAGAGTTAGAAGGAGATATCATGGCGATCCATTGCAACTTATCAGGGTGCAAAACACCACTTACGGTACCGTCACATTTGATTCATTTGGAAAGGAGGAATTTAGGTTTACGTTGATTGAAAGATACGGGTTTATAATCGGACATTTGACGAGCGATCTTCGGTTTATGAGCCTAATTTCGATACGCTATATTGGTTGTTTTGATATTCATGATAGAGAGGAGTTGAGAGAATTGAGGGAAGAAAAGAAGAGAGGAAGAGAAGAGAGAAGAGGAGAGATGTCTTTGAGAGATCCATTTCAGACAAGAAGGATGGTGCACAGGAGAGAGAGGGAGAGAGAAAAGAGAGGAAGAGACGGTTCTCATTCGCCGCTTAATACAGGGGGCTTTAGCTAGAAGATTGGTAACAACTTTATATCTCAGGTGATCAATGCCAAGTATGGAGAAATAATTAATTATAGAATCCAGATAATATCTCCTTTTTTTCTTGTTCTTTCCTTTATATTTCACAAGGATAAGCCAAACTTCTCATGCTGGTAAACAAAACATGATTTACTAGAAAAAGCGAAATATCTTTCATTAATAAGCAAACACAGTTTATCTCAACAAATGTCTAATATTAATTATCAATAAATTATTATATTTTACTTAATAATATATTCTGTTTTATCAATAAATAATTAATATTTCACCTACCTGAAAATTCGACATAGGTGTATTACACATGTTTGAGAATATGCTGTGAAGTCGGAATATGATATCTACAATTCAGTAAGAAAGTTATCACAGAATGGAGAGAGCGACCTTTATTGTTCCATTCATTTAGTATTTCTTGTTTGTGATGCTGATGATTTGTGGTCCAAATAATTGATATGTTGTTTAATTTGATATTGACATTTTTACTTAACACCAAATAAAGTCCAGTTAACAAATTAAATTTTACTTATATTGTTTGACAAATAAAAACTAACATTTTTATAATGGGGACAACATATTTTTACAAAAAAATAAGAAAACATACATCTAAATCTCGAATTAATCCAGAAAATATAATTCAGAAGATATGAATAAAAATATGAAAAAACGACCTTTTCTACCTACTCTCGAAATTGATGCAGATCTGAATTTTGAATTATAATTTATGATAACTTTAATCTATTTTTTCACGAAAATGAAGATGACAAAACTATAATTGGACGGCACATTTGCACTTTAACCCATGCACAGTTAAGTTTGGACAGCAGATATGTACTCAAAACAATTGTTTTTCTTCTTCATAAACACTCAAGTAGCAATCATCGCTTGAGATTTCAATTTGATTTTGTCTTTATCTAAATAGTTGTAATCTTTTTAAAATTGTATCTTTAGTCAAAAAACTATATCTAGTACCAGGAAAAAATGCATACAAAGGAAATCTAAAATCATGCATAACAAATTCTTTTGAATAATAATAATAATAATAATAATAATATATAACTTTTGCTTTATTATTAAAAAGAAAAAATATATATATAGTTATAAAATAATATATTTATATGTCGAAAAAACATACAAATGAGTTTATTTCGCGCCAAAAAACCTGGTTTGTTTTCAAGAAAACATGTTTGTGAAAAGGATTTCTGAAGGTTCAATGACCTCACTAGATGAATTATGAATATGAACACTAGGTTAATCCAGGCCGAAAAATTAATGTGATTTTAACCTCTTTTGAAAATGAAATATCCTAAATGTGTAAAACCACACTCAGTGAAATAATAAATGGAATGTACTAGGAATAATAAATGGAATAAATAGAGCGTAGAAATATTAAATTGGTTGACAAGGGGTGGAGATTTTGCTAGACCTCAGATATATGGCCCCTTATTTAGACATTAAAATTGTAGTTTGGTGAAAAAAATTATCAAATTTTGCTTTTTCCCATATTGGGGCAGACCTGATCTATGACAAAATAAAATTATCTTGGCCCATAAATGTGCCATAAGGAGATTGAAAATGAAATATTATAACTAGAATTTCATGAAGTTTATTGAAAATTAAGCAGAATTTGTTTAAAAATAAATCATAATATGCTAAAAATGCTGAAAATAATCTGAATTATATAGAATTTCCAAAATATGGTTGGAAATCTGGTGAAATTGATTAATCCGAATAAGATACTGAAAATGACATTGAACGCACTGAAAATTATAAATTTGTTGTGATGAGCACTCCAGTTGCGAGGATGCGGAGCAATTGATCTCAGAGCTCACCCATGAAGAGATGAGCAAACAACAAAAGTCTTCGATACTGGCAAATATTACGAAATTCAAAAATAATGGATCAGACAGTATAATCAATCAGGAATTGTTAGAACTACATGGGAACCTAACAGAGGTGTGAATACAATACAGCTTCTGATAAGCTTCATAGGCAACAGCTTCGGTTTAAATATTTGAGTTATTCGGTTTAATCGGTTCGGTTCAGTTCGATTTTGAACCGAATCGTTTCTGTAGCATTTGATATAGGATTAATTGAAGCTCTACATTTGATATATCGGATTTTGTTAAAATCCAGGATTTACAATCGTGGATTCCGTACCTCTCGTAGCTAATTTGTTCCACTTTTTTTTTTTTTTTTATGGGAAATTGGAAATCACGCGGGGGGTACTGTAGCGACCCTGTAGTGACGGATTGAAATTATATACTGTTTTTTTTTTACGTTTCTATATACGTTATATACCGTTTTCATTTTTTTAAATATATATTGTTTACCGAATGAATTTTTATATACTGTTTGTTTTCCGTTTATATATTTGTATATATTATTTTTATTTTTTTTTAAATATATACTATTTTATAGAATGAATTTTTACCAAAAAGTTGATATGTTTGCAGCACAGTACTTCCTTGTGGTTTACTTTATACAGTCGAGACTTATCATTTTGATACAGTAAAACAGAGACGAGCCTCGCTCGCTCCACTCCTCAACTCAGCCCCTATAAAAGAGAGAAAAAAGCCTCACTCGCTCTACTCAGCTCCTGGTAGATACATCTACAACAATGGCTATTCAATTATCTTGCACCAAATCTTCTTTCCCTTCCAAGGGCTTCGTTCAACACCCTTCATCTCGCCATACGTTCTTTCCTCAATACAACAATCATCTTTCAGTTAGTCTTGCAACAATCCACGCTGCCAATTCCAATTTCAGAGGGGAGAGTCGCTGCTCAATGGAAGAAGCACTACACCTGTTCGACGAATTGTTGCGTGGTGAGAAAGGTAAACAGAAAACGCATATCTCTTCATTTAATGACCTCTTTGAGGACATTTTCCGCATGAAGTACCAAAAGGACCGGTATTTCACTGTGATTTCTCTCTTTAACCGCTTGAATAAAAAAGGTGGTGCTTATCCGAATGTGTATAGATACGATGTTGCTGCTACATTAAACAGATTGACCGTGCGTTTGTTTTTTTCGGATGGTTAATTAAGGATGGTATGAGGACTGAAACTTATACACTGAATTTGCTTTTGAGGGGTGTTTGTGTGCAGAAAGGGGTTTTTAGAGGCTACAGTCATGGTGTTCGACAAAATAACAAAGATGGGATGTGAACCTGATGTATTTTCCTATAACATACTTTTGAATGGATTATGCAAAAAAAGGGGAAATGGAGAAGGCAGAAAAATTAGTTGTTGAAATGATTTCTGCGGGAATCAAACCGAATGTCGTGACTCATAGCACACTTTTGAATGGCTTTTGCAAAGAAGGGTTAATGGAAAAGGCAGAAAAATTAGTGTATGAAATGACTTCTAAGGTAATTAAACCGGATGTTGTAATTTATAACATGCTTGTGAATGGCTTTTGCAAGAAAGGGCCAACAAAGAAAGCAGAAAAGGTTATGCAAGAATGATCTCTATGAGAATTAAGGCAAATGTTGTGACCATGGATTTTTCAAATTAGGGGTAATGGAGATGGACATGAGGCTGAAGATGTTTTAGATGAAAGTTATTATTTCAAAGGGCTTTTAGATGACTCTAAGATGAATAAAAAGTATTGTTGTTGAACTTCGCAAGTATCAACATATGGATTTAACTTTGAGGCGATAAAAACGCAAAATGTTGTGCTTGTAAGTAAAATAGTGTTTTCTAACTTTTTTTAGTTAATACTTTCGTTCTTTATTTGAGTACTTTAATATCTTCTTTTTGTATGTAAATATAGTGGATTCAATCATCATACTACATATTTATTTGGTGGACTTTTTTTTTCAAATAGATGTGGAGAAAACTTTATTTAAAAAATAGTTTTTGATCAACTTTATTTGAAAAATAGCACTCTCACTCAATCATTGGGTGAAACTAATTATTTAGCCCAGCCACTGGAGAAAATTATTAAGAGATTATAGTAACAATCAGCTTAATTTAGTGATAATCAGACTTAAAACTTTAGTTTGATTGACCAGAGAATCAAATCATTTGGACCCTTACAAAAAAATTAGAAAGTAAAAAGAAAAAGAATAATTTGTCAGTAAACTGGAATCTGGATTAAACTCAGTTTCTCATCCTCTCAAATCTCTTACATTGCAACAAAGAAATATAAAAAAATAACAAATCTCTTATATTGCAACATAAAAAAACCAAAAAACAAATAACAAAATATCGTCTACACTCCATACAAAACCAATCAATATTTTTTTTACAAAAATATTATATTTATTTTCTTCAATTAATAACCGGAAACCTGACGAGGCGCAACTTTACGAGTCATGGCAAGCGGAATTACATTTTCATAAGCTTCAATCAACACAGAAACCTTATTGACATCATTTAATTTGTCACTCGTTTCCAACTTTTTAATCAACTTTTGCAACGCATAATCCACCAGCCATTTCTTTGACCCTCTTTTCGTCTCCATTCCCTCCTCTTCTTTCTCCTCATCCTCTCCAGTTGAAACGTCCTCCATTTCCTCCAGTTCATTTGTAACTATATCTTCTATTATCGGATTAACTGAAGCAGAATTATTGTTTTCAATAATTTCTTGATTTTCTTGATTGATCAATTCGGTCTCGATTGATTCAAATTCATCGAATTTTGAATCATTTGTTCCGATTAATTTAGATAATTCATCTTCAATTGAGATTTCTTGCAAAGAAGAATCTATCTCATCATTGCAACTTGATAGAACGTACAAGTCCGAGATTTCATTATATTTTGTATCCATAACCTCGTATTTCTCCGAATTTTCATCTTCATGTATTGTTTCAAGAGCAAATGAATTTTCATCTTCATTTATTGTTTCTAACTCATCGGTTTCATTTATCCCAATTTCCCGCACATTTTCATCTATAACCCTATCGTTTTCCGAAATTTCATTTTCAGTTACCGTTTCAAGAGGGTACGAAACCTCATCATCATTATTTTCTGATATATTTTCATTTATGACCTCATATTTTTCCCAATTATCCTTTTCGAAAATTTCCGCCACATCTTCCATATTAATTTCATTTTTTTCAAATTCCAATAAATTTTCTGGACCCTCAAATAATTTTTTCATATCAATTTCATTTTCTTCAACTTCCAATAAACTTTCATATTCATTCCCCTCAAATAAATTCTCAAACTTCAGCTCCTCATTTTCACGTTTTATCTCTTCAACAACCTTCTCACAAACCTCAATCTCTTCTTTCTCCCTCTTCTTCTTATCTTCACGATTTTGCTTAGCTGACCCTGACAAATTTGAATTTCGTTTTTCAATGGAATTCATGCGTCTTAAATTGCGAGGGCTATTTTGAGAATCGATCGAAGGAGACCGGCTCCTTGATTTTAAATAGGAAAATGTTTTTTGTGGAGTGGGTTTATTGTGGTTTAGCGAGCAGTAAGGGTTTCTGCATGTTTTTGTGCAAAACTCCTCAAATTTTTGCTTTATTCCACCTGGATCCTGCTCGGCTTTCTTCCTTACTCTTTCATCCTTCAAATCCATGGGTTTCTGCGAAATGATATTTCTTATATTCGTTATGATAGCAAAATGAAAAAGAAAAAAAAATGACTTATTTAACAAAAAAAGGTGGTGGGAATAAAATATCCTGTATTGGTACTTAGTAAAACTAAAATTAAACTATTAATATAAGAAAAATAAAATAAAGAATTAACTACCAATACCTGACTTTTAGCGTTGAAACTTCTAGTGTGCTTCATGAAATTGCGTGTAGCGAGTTTTTTTTCCTTGTTCGAATCATCTTCCTCTTTGCTCTTACTATCATCATCATTTTTGTTAAACTGGCCTGAATTGCTCCTTGGTAATCCTGGCACACGGTTCCTTTCTGAATTAGTCCTTGATAAAATTGGGTAACGGTTCTTTTCTGAATTGGTCCTTGATAAAACGGGTGCACGGCTCTTTTCTGAATTGGTCCTTGTAGGTAGACTAAAGCGTCTCACATTAGTTGGTAAGACATGCCCTTTTGGCGATTCGGACTGTCGCCTAACCCTTGATGGACTTCGTCTCTGTCAAAAATAAAAATATTTGGATTATTAGAAAGTTGAAGATTTTGTTAAGTATCAGAATAAGCAGTGAGAAGTAAAAGCATTGCTAAGATGTTAAAACTTTAAGTCGCGGAATCTAAGCCCTATCTTTCTCTTTAAGTGCAAGTCTGTCTGGTGCCTGTCCAGCTATTCTTGCTAAGATGTTATTATAAGTTATAACATTCCCATTTGTGTGAATACACGAGAGGAGAAAAGGAAAAAGAGAGAGATAAAATCAAGTGATATAATCAAATCACCAGTTTAGGAGAATTCGTCGCTCTCTCTCTCTCTCTCTCTCTCTCTCTCTCTCTCCCACTCTCTAGTCTCTCTCTCTCTCACCGTTTGCTTGGCGCCACGTAATGTAAATGGTCCATAGAACTAAATCGGAATTTCTAAAGGCCAACATTTGAAATGGCCAATCGGCCTGCCTATATTTATGGGCTTTGTAAGAACGGGAGAATTAGTAAGCCTGAAAATTTATTTTGAAACATAGGAGACTTGTGAGTTATGACTCATCAAGATTGATCGACACAAAAAATTATCTTAGTTTTTTGAAAAAATGGTGTTTTTTTAGCTGGTATTTAGTCTCTTTATTTTTTCTAGTTCATGGTTTCCACTATGTGTAACTTTTTTTGAAAAATTCCTTATTCAGTTTATATTATTTTTCTTCTTTTTTTAATCATATTATTTTTTTCAGCAAGTCGGTTTGAACTGGCTTCCAACATTTGACTTCCTACTTATTGGTTAAAAATGTTAGTTTCTTTTACAAAATAGTTGAAAAATATTATTTTCCCACAGTTTCGTTGTTTTTAGTTCCATTGCTTTTAATTCATTATATGTATACATCTATTAAATAATCTAAGCTAATAATATTTCTTGCTATTTCTTGTTATTTCATAATAATCAGCATATCTAAGGCCAATAATTCACACAAAAAAAAAATTGAAGGCAATAATTCACAAAAATCAAACTAGGAATAATAAGTTACCTTCATGTCATAAAAAATAAGTGTAACTTATTACCTGTGACTCATCTTTCCTTGGATTCTGACTTTCTACAGACTTCTTTTTCTTACTCAAATCACCTTCAAGCTTGCTCGATGAGTCGGTACGGCTATGACCGGTACGGACACCAGACTGCACAAGCTCATTAAATGTTTCGGGTTTCGGTCTGTATTTGAGAGGCGACCGGCCCCGATTCATTTTGAAAGATGAATTGCAAGTTTAACAACATGCAATTTGGAAATGAAAATAGAAAGGGGTTTTGGCTTTGAGAGAAATTAATGAAAGTCAATTGATAGGTTTGTTCCTTTTGAGAGAAACAAAGGCCTTTATATAGGTTAAATTTAGGGCACCTGTATTTGAACATTGTTTATGCCATTTTTTTTTTAAATTGCATTATATATTTGTATGCTGATTTGGTAAAATTTATTTATTTTGTGGAAATTGTGTTTGGATTTAATTGTATGAGTTGTCTACTTCTATTTTGACTTTTTTTTTATTTTAAAAACTATGTTAATTATGTAAATGAAAATGCTTTTAAAATTGGTTTTTTGGCTTGAATAGTTCTCCTGTTCATTAATCTAGAGTTTTCAAGTGATAAAAGGCCGCCCTTGTTTTATTATACTGTGTTCTACACTTGCAAATTCATCCTTGTCAGTTACAATTGGGACCTGATATTACCAGTAATCTCCTCAGACTCTTTGATTAAAAAACAGAATTACGAAAATAATTAGATTCTTACAATATATTATAATTAATGACTTTTTCTTCAATAAATTACAAAATTAGAAAAACTCGCTCAAACATCCGTTCTCCGAATTTGTTTCTTCACAGACCAAAGTACACAAATAATCATCTAAAACAATAACAAATAAATAATAATATTGAACTATAAATATATTGTTAGAGTTTAGTACATTAACTGGCCCAGCCCAACCTTCAAGCCCACACCATATTGTCCTGAAAAAAGCTTAAACTTTGTTGGTGCTAGTAGTTAATGCACTAGTCTATTTAAGTAACTCCAATTTTCATTTATTACTTAAGGTGAGACTAATCAACTAGCCCCCTTGTTCCACTATTTGGTTCCGGGGTGTAACATATATCACTTGAATTAAGCGACTTTCTGATCACCCCTACCAATATTTGTCTAAAAGAACATAAAGTAATAATATTCATCACAGTTTTGAACTTCAGAAAAAAATATATTAAAAAAAAGTACCAGTAAAAATTGATATACTGGTACTGGCCTACAGGCTAACTAATTTAATTGCACAATCCAATTGAATATTCAAAAGCTAGTTTGTCAATTCCAGATTGGAGGAGTTTCTGAAAGATCAGTAATGGCTAAGGACATGAAAATGATGCAAAATAGCTTGACAGTATTGCATCAAGGAAAAAAGAAGGGCATGGAAATGATGCAAAATAGCTTGACAGTATTGCATCAAGGAAAAAAGAAGGACATGGAAATGATGCAAAATAGCCTGACAGTATTGCATCAAGGAAAAAAGAAGGACATGAAAATGATGCAAAATAACTTGACAGTATTGCATCAAGGAAAAAAGAAAAACTCAATTCAATAATTCATATTATCCTTCTCTCATAGCGTACCGTACAATTATTTCCAATCTTTAGCTGGATATATACTGTGATAAATAGCAGTAACTCAAGCAAAAGCTATGTGAATGTAGCAACACATACAAAGACAGTAGATAAATCATAGCAGATCCAAAATCATCATGTTTCGTGCAGCAGAACAAGTGGGACTGGACCCTGATCAAGACAAGGTTCTAGTCTCAACGACTCGACCGATTTAATAAGCCTTTCTGCACTCTCATTCACTTCCCAACTCCTCGTCTCTTATACTTACAATAACTCCTCGTCTCTTATACTTACAATAACTCCTCGTCTCTTATACTTACAATAATCCAAGCATTCAAAGGCCAACTTATTTAATATTTAGTACAAATTAACCCCAATCAGTTCATAATAACAAAACAGACCATGTTCAACCACCATTCATCTTTCTTCTCACTCGGAAGAAGTAATAAGTCGCAGTCGGATTCGGATTTCGTTTCCGATTCCCCAGCACAACTCCGGATTTTCTAATTTCCATTCTGTATATCTTTTCCTGCGTATCTTTTATATTTGAGAAATTGAATATCACATCGCCATAGAACACGAAGGTGCAAGAACGAATATTTTTAGAACATTATTTATATTATTTTTATAAAACATAAAATACAGTATTACACAAATTATTTACTATTTTTGTATTATTTATACACAGTATTTATATACAATTATAGTATGTTTTTTTTGTTTTTACTCTTCACATATTTTTTTTATTTATATATATATATATATTAATTTCAAAATTTAGATTTTTATTTTTTATATTCTACTTTATATATTATCTTTCACTATATTATTTTTTTCCTTCTGTTTTATTTATTTATTTTAAAATATTATTTTTAAAATTAAGAATTTACATATTATTAAAAAAAAATAAGGTTGTACTACAACTACAGCGCAATTTTTTTATCACTATCATTCGTATCAATGACTTAATATTTTATTCACTACATTAATCAATGTACAAGTACGTACAAAGATAGATTAATAAGATTTCTGTTGCGTCACCTTTCTTCCTTATCTTCTTCACCCATCCCGATCCATATCGGATCCGCGTGTTCCAATATTATCTCCTTATTTAATCCAATAAAGAATTCCGTAAAAAATTCGGCAGGTACAGTTCTTTTTTTTCTCTCTCTTTTCTTAACATCTCTTTCAAAAGCTTGCTTGCTGATCCTTCGTTTCCCTTTCCTTTTCTTAGCTTAAGATCGAGCTTATTGAACTCATTCAGAACGCTCCAATTAATCTGATTCGAAGTTGAATTAGCTCTGGGATTCGAATTAGAGAATCCATTTTGCAGAGATATTAAACCCAAGGTGTATAACACAACAGACCCATTTTTGCATTTTGAGGTCGATTGAATATCTCAATTCACAAATTGAGATGATCTAATTTTGTATTCCCTCTAGAGAAATTCCCGTCCTCCGCACATCCTTAACTTGTAAAAACAATACAAAAACATCCTTCCTTGGCGATCGAATTCAGAAATGGACATAACAAACGAAGCAGCAGTGGATGCATTCTCAATCGGGCCTTCCTCCCTCATCGGCCGAACAATCGCGTTCCGCATCCTCTTCTGCACCTCCGTCGCCCACCTCCGCCACAAGCTCTCGCTCTCCCTCTCCGCCTTCCTCCTCTCCTCCCGTAACCTCTCCGTCCCCTTCCTCTCCTACTTCCACCCCAAGAACGCGCGCGGGATCCTCCTCATGATCACCCTCCTTGCCTTCCTCCTCAAGCGCTTCGGTAACGTGAGAGCCCGCGCTGAATCCGCCTACAGGCGGAAGTTCTGGCGGAATCTGATGAGGGGCGCGCTGACGTACGAGGAGTGGGCGCACGCGGCCAAGATGCTGGATAAGGAGACGGTGAAGATGAACGAGGCGGAGTTTTATGATGAGGAGCTGGTCAGGCATAAATTGCGGGAGCTGAAACGGAGGAGGGAGACGGGGAGCTTGAGAGATATTGTGTTTTGCATGCGGGCTGATTTGTTGAGGAATTTGGGGAATATGTGCAATCCTGAGCTCCACAAAGGCCGCCTCCAGGTACTAAATTCACCAAAAAGTTCCCAATTTTCAATCTTTTCTGCAAAAACAATGGTACTAAATTCGCCAAATCTCCCCAAAAATTTCTCGATTTTCAATCTTTTCCACAGACACCATCATTAATAATTTAATATTATCATAATTGTCACATATTTCCAAAATGGGGTAAAATAAGTGCACCGTTAGTCCCTGTGCTTTAATTATATTGCAATTCAGTCTCTCTACTATTAATTTGACATGCTTGATCCCTGTACTTTATAAACATACGCATGATTAGTCCCCGAGTGAAGGACTAACAATGCACAGATCCATAAACTACAAGGATCACGCATATCAAATCAACACTACAAGGACTAAACCGCAATCCAATTAAAGTACAAGGACTGACGGTGCATTTCCCCCAATTTTGAAATATGTGATATTTACGATAATGTTAATGATAGTTTTTATGCATCTATCCCTTTTAACCAGGTGCCAAGAATAATAAAGGAGTACATCGACGAAGTCTCCACGCAGCTCCGCATGGTGTGCAACTCGGAATCCGACGACCTGCTTCTGGACGAGAAGCTCGCGTTCATGCACGAGACCCGCCACGCGTTCGGCCGCACGGCGCTCCTCCTCAGCGGCGGCGCCTCCCTCGGCGCCTTCCACGTCGGCGTCGTCAGAACCCTGGTACTGTTATTAAGACTATATCAATTATCAACAGACGTGTCACAGCTGTGTTTTATGTATGTTATTTGTGGTGTAAATGGAGGTGTGTATGGAATGGAGAGTGTATTTGTATGGAACTAAGGGTAGATAGAATTTGTTAGGAGGTTCAACTTCAATTCAAACGGATTGTACAATCAAATGGATGAGGTGTTTGATTACGTGGCATTAGGGTTAGGGTTTTAGGTCTCTATTATAAATATTGTAATTAATTATATCTAAAATCATTATTAACAGGTAGAGCACAAGTTGTTGCCGCGCATCGTCGCCGGATCATCAGTCGGGTCGATTATGTGCTCGGTCGTGGCAACTAGATCTTGGCCGGAGATCGAGAGTTTTTTTGAAGATTGGCATTCTTTACAATTCTTCGATCAGATGGGCGGGATTTTTAACGTTGTGAAGAGGGTTCTGACGCACGGGGCGGTCCATGAGATCAGGCATCTGCAGAGGCTGCTGAGGAATTTGACCAGTAATTTGACTTTCCAGGTCCGTTGTTTTTTGTTGTTATAACCCCTATATGACTTTGTAATCGAATTTCGTGTTCAGTTGATGCTGAAAAAATAAAAATGAAAATGATTTTTAGGAGGCGTATGATTTGACGGGACGAATTTTGGGGATAACGGTGTGCTCGCCGAGGAAGCACGAGCCGCCGAGGTGCTTGAATTATTTGACCTCGCCTCATGTGTTGATTTGGAGCGCGGTTACGGCTTCATGTGCGTTTCCCGGCTTGTTTGAGGCTCAGGAATTGATGGCCAAAGATAGGTAATTGATACATCATATCATAATGTGGAATATTATACCGATCCCCCCTTCTGTTTTCCGTATTATTCCTGTCTTGTAGTGATAGGTTGTAAGCAAAATGTATTATGCTGGTAAGTGAAACGTGTTGGGACTCGAGAGGTTTTGGGTATTTCGACGACAACATTTTTCACTTATCGCCGTTATAAATTTTCCTTATTACCACTGAACGTTTAGTTTATCACCAACACATTGTCTCTTCACATGTAAAACCTATATAACCGTATATAAACATATATCTTCTTTAATTTCGTCCTAACCATTTACTCCCCACACTCACTAGGTTTGGGGAGATAGTGCCGTTCCACGCGCCGTTTTCGGCCGAGAAAGACGGCGCGGAAGGCGGCGGAGTGAGAAGATGGCGAGACGGTAGTTTGGAGAGCGACCTGCCAATCATCCAACTCAAGGAACTCTTCAACGTGAACCACTTCATCGTGAGCCAAGCCAACCCTCACATCGCGCCCTTTTTAAGAATGAAGGAGATTATCAGAGCTTACGGCGGGAATTTCGCCGCCAAGGTAGTTTGATTTTGATACTAACTTGAAATTATTTGTGGATTTGTTATGGTATTGAGGTTTTGGTTTGGATTGTAGTTGGCGCATTTGTTGGAGATGGAGGTGAAGCATAGGTTTAACCAAGTGCTTGAGCTCGGTTTCCCGTTGGGAGGAATCGCGAAGCTTTTTGCTCAGGATTGGGAGGGTGATGTCACCGTCGTCATGCCCGCTACTCTCGCTCAGGTTCCCTCAAATTTAAGAATAATAATGATAATAAATATATATTTGTATATCAGAAAATTTATAAATCATGCAACCAGATCTCAAATCAATCATGAAAACATAAATAAGGACAACACAAATGAAAATGAGGATGAAAACATTTCCGTATTTACACTTTTGAGATTGATTAGAATCCGTTTGCATGATTCTTAGACTTCTTGACATATAAATATACATATTTCTATTTTTTTTATACACCACTAAAACTCTCCATCTTTCTTTTCCGTATAGTATTCAAAGATAATCCAAAACCCGTCATACAGCGAGCTCCAAAAGGCCCTAAACCAAGGCCGTCGTTGCACATGGGAGAAACTCTCCGCAATCAAGGCAAATTGCGGGGTCGAACTCGTCTTAGACGAGTGCGTCGCGCTCCTAAACCACATGCGCCGCCTCAAACGTAGCTCCGAACGCGCCGCCGCCGCCTCGTCATCGCAAGCCGCCAAAACCCTCCACATCTCGCCTTCTAGAAGGATCCCCTCTTGGAACCGCATCGCGAGAGAAAACTCCACCGGAAGTCTAGAAGACGATCTTTTAGCCGACGCGGCGGCTTCGGTCCACGGCGGACCGGGTGTAAAGGGGAAGAGTCCGAGGAGTGGGTGCGAGAGTAGCGATAGCGAGTCGGAGAGTATCGATTTGAATTCATGGACGCGGAATGGAGGGCCGCTGATGAGGACGTCGTCGGCGCAGAGGTTTGTGAGTTATGTTCAAAATTTGGATGTGGATAGTGGGATTGTGGTCTCGGAAGGGGAGTTGTTGAGGCCCGAGAAAGTTGATAATGGGATTTTGTTTAATGTTGTGAGGAGAGAGGCGGTTTTTGCGGGGGTGAGTGGGAATGGTGAGGGGAGTGTGGAGATGGAGGTTCGGTCGGAGGTTTTTGATTCCAGTTGTTTGGGTTCCGATTGCGAGGGACCCGATTTGAGTTCAAGTTTGAATTGTGAGGGACCCGATTTGAATTTGAATGGGGGTGAGAATTTGGGGAGGGAGGGTTTGGATGAGAAGGTTTTGGTAGAAGAGGTGGCTGAAAATTAAGAGAAATCGGTTATTTTACGATTTTTCTGTGAAATATTGATCTAGGTTATTATAGTTAGAAAATTATAATCGATATGTATTTGACAAGATGAATATTCTTATTCTTTTGAGCTCATACAAGGAAAAAATGAGGTTGCTGGTGAGTGGTACCAGGTCTCAAGAGGTTTTATCAATAATAGATAAATTGATTGATTAAGCCTTGTGAAAACTTCTTTGAATTAGAATTTTATCTTTTTGCTGGGTTAATTAGAAAAATAAATTATAATATTTTTAATGTGACCAAATCTGATTGTTGTCACATATGACCTGTCCAGACTTTTAGCTGCCACGTATTGCTTACCTAACCAGGAAAGAAACGTTATGCTACAGTTATAATCTCATTTTTTGCATTTGAGTGTCGTGCTAAACAAATTAATTGTTTTCTTAAATACAATGCTTACACGTTACAATCAAGCAGCAGCCATGATGAAAGATAATAAACTTTGACCAAAGAATACTTGGAACCAAAAAATGTACACAACTATTTATCTTTTTTTTTTTTGCACAATATTCGTGGTGTAAATATTTATCCTTGTGAGTATATAATTTTCTATTTCATATATCCACAAAGGGTGTGGCTAAAAAACATACATATGCACAACATACGTTTTTTTGCCACACCCAAAATACGTATTAAAAAAATAAAAATAAAAATTTTAACCGTTCGGATGTAATATATATGTTATAAATATGTTGGAGATTAATTTTCATAAAAATCAGAATATTATATCATTGCCATCATATATCATCAAAAATATGCAGCACTATTCAAAACATATATCAGAATAATAGTTTGATGACACATGATGGTAATGATATATTATTCTGATTCCTGTAAAAATTAATCCACAATATATTCATAACATATATATTATATCCATACGGTTGAAATTTGAATTTTTATTTTTTATAACCACTTTATGGGGAACATATGTATATTTTTTAGCATCTCCCATCCACAAATGATTTTATAAACCAAATAAATCGATTGAAAAAAGACAATGAGACAGGTAGGATGACAAGTCATCATTACTGGCCATATACAATTCTTACAAAAAACCAATAAAAACGCACCACGTTGGATAGCCGTACAAACAACTACATATCATTTGATAAACTTGCTGTTTCCTGTTCTAAAAATATAAAGGACCAAAATTTAATCAATCAAAAGTATATTCTGAAAATTCTGAAGAAAATAATAATTAAAAAAAAGCACGCGAATTGGTTGCCTCCTTTCTTTACGCCCCAATCAAATCAATTCTAAGAACCAAAACGTTTTGTAAATATTCTCCAAAAATTGCCAAAATTTCTCTCTCAAGCTTACTTCCGAATTAGATTTAAATTAGTTTGCACAAATTGACATAAAAAACTGGCAAACAAATCGAATTATCAGAGACCCAAAATCACTGATGAGAGAAACCCAAATTAGATAAGAGTGAAAAACAGAGGAAAACAGGATGGCGCTTTCTACAGATAATCTGAAAGGGGTTGTGTTAGCTCTCGTGTCGAGTGGATTCATTGGTGGGAGCTTCATAATTAAGAAGAAGGGGCTGAGGAAAGCCGCTGCTGCTTCTGGAATTCGTGCAGGTTCAATATTTAGTTAAATCTTGTAATCTTTTCTTCTTGGTTTTGGTTTGTTTTTGATATGGTTAATTTGATTTGATTTAGTATTACAGGAGTCGGTGGTTATTCTTATTTACTTGAGCCTCTTTGGTGGATTGGCATGATCACAAGTAAAAAAATCTTCCTATTTCTTTATTTATATTTTCGTTTCTATATAATTGCCATTGAATTGAACCGACAAGTTATGTAAATTAGTAGGATTTTGATTTCAACTTGCATTCTTAGCTTATTATTGTATCCTAAGCAAAGAATGAATTTTAAGTTAGTGACTATTAGAATGAAATCTGATTTAATTATTTTTTTTACATCAAGTGTAAGAAAGAACTAAAATTGCAGTGCAATTGTACCAGTGATTGTAGGAGAAGTAGCCAACTTTGCAGCGTATGCATTCGCTCCGGCCATTCTTGTGACGCCACTTGGCGCTCTAAGCATAATCGTCAGGTAAACTTAAACTTTGTGTACTTAATAAATTGACACTAATTAGGTTTAGTTGATACATAATTAGGGTAAATTGATACTAATCAGGGTTAATTTGATGAATAAGTAGGTAAATTGATACTAATTAGGATTAATTTGATGAATAATTAGGTTAAATTGATACTAATTAGGGTTAATTTGATGAACAAATAGGGCCAATTGATACTAATTAGGTTTATTGTTTGTTTCAGTGCAGTAATGGCGCATTTCTTACTGAAAGAGAAATTGCACGCGCTTGCAATTCTGGGATGCATTATGTGCATTGCAGGGTCGGTTGTAATAGTTGTGCACGCTCCTCAAGAGAGAGAAATAACGTCAGTTAGAGAAATTTGGATCATGGCCACTCAACCCTGTAAAAATAATAAAATTAAAAATTAATTTAATAAATATAGTTTGGTAATATAATTTATATATTTATGATATTTCGTTTGGTTGTAGCGTTTTTGCTATATGTTGCATCGGTAATTGTGCTTGTATTTGTGCTGATATTCCGTTTCGCGCCGATTTACGGCCAATCAAATGTTTTGATTTACACTGGCATTTGCTCTTTGATGGGCTCTCTCTCTGTAAGTAAAATTACATCTCTACCCTTTTCAATTATTGGATTTCGATTTGTATTAATGAAATGTGTTTTAATTAATGAAGGTAATGAGTGTGAAGGCTTTGGGAACTTCATTAAAGCTCACATTTGAAGGCACAAATCAGTTGATTTATCCTGAAACTTGGTTTTTTATGCTTGTCGTTGCGACATGTGTGATTACTCAAATGAATTATTTAAATATGGTAATTATTCAATTAATTATATTTTTTCGAAATGACCGTTTTACCCCCGACTTATTTCTTGTAGTTTACAATAGCAAAAGATTTTTAGTAATTATCATGCAGAATTGTGGGATTGAATGTTTAGGCTTGAAATATTGTTTTGAGCTTTAGAGTTAAATATTTTGGGGCCAAAATTGTGAAATTAATGCCCTTGGATTTATTAATATTTTATTTCATTTGTAGGCTCTTGACACGTTTAATACAGCAATTGTTTCGCCGATATATTATGTAATGTTTACCACACTTACAATACTAGCGAGCGTGATAATGTTCAAGGTAAATATATTTAAGTATTCCATGTGATTAATAAACTTTTGTAAATTAAAATAATTTCATAACTTTTGTATAATATATTAGGATTGGGACGGGCAAAGTATAGGAAGCATTACGTCTGAAATATGTGGATTTATTGTTGTTTTGTCTGGAACGATATTATTGCATATAACGAAAGATTATGATAAAAGCCCCTCAAGAGGTATGAAAATTGTGTTTTTGCCCTTTGTTTATCTTAATTTTTTTTGTTTTCAGTATTTTTAGTTCTAGTTTTTGAGATATAATATTTTATTTTTAGGTATTTATGCGACATTATCGTCTTCTTTAAATGTGAGATTGTGTGGAAATGGAGATTTAAATCATGAAGAGAATGAAATGGACTCAAACGAAGAGACGGTAGGTTTGAGAAAACAAGAATATTGCTGAGAAAATAAAAAAATAATTATTATTATTACACTTTAAGTGAGAGAGGTTTGATATTCATTGCTGCAATTTGAATGAATTGCGTATATGTGAAATCCGTGAAGTACAGGTATAGTGTACAGGTGGCTATTCCATTTGAATTTTGTTTATTAGTTTTCGTATGAGAGTTTTTTTGTTGGATATTTTTTATTTTTTTTTCCTGATTTGTATAGATTATAGTATGTAATTATAATTTTTTTGAGTGATGGAATAAAGTTAGGAATGTGTCTTACTTTGTGGCAATTTCTTTTTTTTTCTTTTTTTTCTTGGAGCAAGAAATAAATATAACTTATTATGTATAGCATTTATAGTAACTAAACTTAAACTTGAAAAAAAAATTGTAATGATTAGCTCTGTCATGTTATACACCAAATTTATAATCATTGCATTTTGAAACCCAACAAATCAAAAAATTATGAAATTTTTAATCCAATTTTTATAATTCAGACAATTTGAAAGTTCTCCAATTAAACATGCCTCCAATATGTAATGTGTCCAATTGAAAAATTGAGCCATCTACAAATAATGCCTCCAATCGTAATCCAAAAAATGGACAAGGTTGGTGGCCTAAAATCATCATCATGTAATGAGGAAAAAAACAATACATGTCGGTTCATATATCGCCAAATTCTTTGTTTAGAGTCCTTTCATTTTGAACAACAAAAAATAAATTGCTAAAAATTATTTTATATTTTATTTTTCAATCTTTATCAGAAGATGGAAAGAAACAACTAATTTTGGGACCCATTATAGAAAATTAGCATATTGATTATGATTGGAGTATTTTTTTTTCTCTATTTTAATATTTATGTCTTAGCCTTTATGTGCTTATCCAGACTGAACAGTTTTGGTACAGCTCAGGTAGTTCTAATTAATAATTGAATTGTTTTTCATATTTATATGTCACATGGATATTTCTAATTAGTAATTATTATGCTTTTATTCAATATTTCTAATTAATGATTGAATTAAATGTTTCAATAAAAAAGAAAGTAGTGAATCGTGATTGTCTTTCCGTCGAAAAAACCATGATTGTCTACTTTGTCCATGTGAACTGAAAATACATACCAGAAACTTAGAATTTTTTCTGTTCATTTTTTCAACAATTTGGGTTTATTAAATTTTCAAATAATTAGAAAAAAATCAAACCAATATAAAGAAAAGATATTCTATTGCCTTACTCATAAAAATGATTCATTTAGGTTTAGAGCGAAAAACTAAACACATTCACTATTTTACTTACATAGACTTCAAATCCCCATTTTAACACCAACCATATGAAAGTAATAAAAGTGACCACTAATAAAGGGCCAAATCAAAGTAAAAAAACAACAACTAGATTTAGTTTTTGATTAATATCGCAATACTAGATTTATATCACATACTTTGCTAAAACCGTCCACTTAACCGAACATGGTTTGTTTCCTAATTATTCCAATTAATTTCCAGCGACCAATTTTATTTTGTTTTTTATAACACGATTTTTTTATTTCGTGACTCAATTGTCACACACGCCTAACACATTACTAATGTTTAATTATTGAATGTATTTTGCCCCCAAACTAGTTGTATATCATTTTCTATATATCATTTCATTTTCCCATTTGGTAGTTCATCTCCTCATCCTTTGTTTATCACGTCAGAGTCCTAGCTTTTCTAGATAGAGAGAGAGAAACAGACAGACAGAGAGAGATCAAAAGAGAAAGAACAAGAACAAGAACAAGAGAGGCTCAGAGAGAGATGGCAATGCCAATTGATCTTGCGATATACATAATAAAAATGGCATGGATCGAATTAAACCATTGGATTTCGAAATGCGTGATGACAGCAGATGAAATTGCATGCGCTTTATGTACTGGCCATGCCGGCCCCTTCAATCTGATCTAGCTTTATTTGTCTTCTTTAGTTTTGTTGTAAATATTTTTTTTTTTGTATATTTTCTAGTGTGTATATATATATATATATATATATATATATATATATATATATATATAGAATTATGTAGCTTTTGTCTATGATTATATATTCTTTTATTTTTTGTCATTGTGTTTCATTAGTCTTGAAGAAGACAACAAGCATACAACTATTAATTAAGGGGCCCTCGTAATAGTATATAAAATTTATACATTAAATAATGTATTTTATTATTTGTAAAATAGCATAGTGCATAGATATTAATGAGTATAAGTATAATGAAATAATATATATGAATGATAAAAAATACAAAAATGTATAAAAGAATATATAAATATTATAAAATAGTATAAAAAAGTATATATATCTATAACGAGTTTTTTTATATCTCAAACAATATATATTAAAAACAGTATATAAAATATGAAACAATATAGTATATATACTTTTTAAACGGCATAAGAATACAAAGCCAATTCTGGACATAACAAAATTGTTCAAAGATGAATAATATATGATACAGTATAAATGACGTCTCAAAAAATCAATGTAGTCAAAACAATTCAAATTTCAGTTTAATAAAGAAAGAAATATAAATCCACACGCTAACCGGCACACATTAATACTCTTGAATAAAAAATAACATCCATAAATTATAGAAATAAATTATAGAACTTTATAAAAGGTCAAAAGACAAAACAAATGCCCAATATCCCAATATTAGATTTATACCAAATAATTTATCACATCGTCCAAAAATCCCCTGATTAAAAGATTCCAACCTTATCTTGATTATATGTTATAAGAATATAAATATAAATATTATGGCAAATGGAACACTAATTGGTTAAAGTATTTGTATGTATAGTAAAAAATGATAAATTTAATTTTCGACAAACACAATATGACACATATTTAGCAAAATCTTTTAACCCAATAATTTAAACATAAAAAAATATATATATAAATATTATATTTTGCAATGAAATATAAAGTACATATTGTATGACAATATTACTAGTTAGTACTTGAAAGATTGAATTACTATAGACAGATTTCTTTCCCTAATAAATCCAACCACCATAATTTCCTTCTTGACTAGTCAATCTCTTATAGCCTTTTCATACACCTAACACATTACTAGAGATTCTTAATTTGTATTTTAAATTTTAAATTAATGATTAATTAATTAGATATTTTATGTCAAACCAATCATCTTCTATATACCATTCACTTGCATAGTTCTTCCTCTTCCTTCTCCTGTGATTCTTTGATTAGTAGCTGTCCCTACACATACAAGAGAGAGAGAGAGAGAGAGAGAGAGAGAGAGATCTCAACGCATAAAGAGAGAGAGAGAGAGAGAGAGAGAGAGAGAGAGAGAGCTATCTCTACACATTCAAGAGACAGAGAACACAAGAGAGTTCAGACAGGGTGAGAGAAATGGCCATGCCAATTGATTTTGCATTGTACATAACAAAGATAGTGCTGATCGGATTAACCGACTGGATTTCGAATTGCGTGACAACCGCAGATGAAATTGCAAGCGCTTTGCGTAACGGTCGTGCCGGTCCCTTAAACCCAATCTGTCTTTATCTCCCTTCATTAGTTTCGGTTTAATCCTTTCTTTTATTCTCTCTTCGAGCCAGTACATAGAAATGTGTTTTTCTGTCTATATTCAGTACATAGAATTGTGTGTTTCTGTCTATATTCTTTTTTTGTTAAATTGTCTTTTGTAAAGTAAATAGCCTATGATCTTTGTTGTCATGGCATCTTAAATGTATAATTATGAAATCACTGAAATGAGACTCTAAATGCTTTGAAATTAATAGTACAATTGTAATGCTCTGTTTATGTAAAATGTGATCGAATTATATTGAGTGAATTTTGGAATGATGAAATTCATTTCCATGTATCTTGTGTACTGGCCATGTGTGTGTACTGTGTGCCCCTTCAATCCACTCTGGGTTCATCTAATTTTAATCTCATTATTTTCTGTTTGATTTTTTTGTGTGATTTGTTATCTTGCATCCTCTTGCATAGATAAATCAAATGGAAGTTTTATCTATTTTATTTATTGAATTCGAGATTTCATTAAATTTTCAGTAATTCCATCCCATAATAAATATGAAAATTGAAATCATGCGATACCTTAAAGTCAGTAAAATAGTTGGTGAATATTTCAAAGAATCAAAAATACAGTTAGGACGGCTTATCAAAGAAATTAAGGAAACCAATGACACAAGCTACACACAACAAAATATACAACAATAAAAAATCGCAAACTCAAACTTGCGAAAGTATGCAAAAATTCCACAATCACTTAGTCTACAAACACAAAATGGAAAAACAAAAAAGGAAAAAGAAATCCAGTTCCTCATTATCCGACTGGAAAATACTACAGCAGCAACTAATTATGATACATAATAACAACACATCACACAAGATACACGACAACATACAAAGTCTTCAACTAAACACGGACTAATTAACCTAATTAAAATTACAATAATTAGCTTGATTTTTATCCAGCATCAGAGTAATTCGCCTCCAACTCAAACGGCTTTCTTTCTACAATCAAAAACCAATCCAGTAACAGAAAACTAGTCCGGCCCAAACCAATATATTACACCGACATTTTTACACAAAACCCCTCCCATTTTCTTAATATTTCCAAGGGTATTACGTAATATCAGAAAAAAGGAAGGGTTTTTTTTGTAAAAACATCTAATAATATATGAGATATTTTACTATATGTAAATCTTCTCTTAGTACATCTTGCTCATTTCATATCCACCTCCATTTCGTCCCCGTGGTTTTCTTCCCTTTTTGCCCCCGAAACCTCCGAATCTAAAATAAAAAAAAAGGCAATTAATTCCACATAAATAAAAGGGTTGAATTGCGAAATGAGATATTGAGGAGGGGGTTCTAGGGAAAAATACCAGAGTGGAAAGACAGAGGGGAAAAGGGGGCTTCTTCGTTGAATAACGAGGCCGATTTTTCAGAGAGATTGTGAAATAACAAATGAGCAACCGTTCTGTCGATTCGATTTGTGCCCGTTTCCTCTTCCACTAATGTCGGAAACCTAAATTATCAAAAATATAAGAAAATGTTATTATTATATTCTTATTATTTATGGAATTATGAATGGCTAGTCCCTGACTCAAGACTAAGAGTCAGGGATCAAAAAGTTTAAATCAACAGTACATGGACTAAATCATTATTCATCCAAGCATTAAATGCACAGACTAAAAAAGGGGTATATAAGTAAAATTACCTGATAGTGGGAGCGGAGCCTGAAATGTCGGTTTTTTCATCCCTGGCAGAAAGGTTGTCGATTGTATTATTAGTGGCAGTGCTTCTTATATCGCTGGTATTATTAATATTAATATTAATATTATTAGTATTAGTATTAGTATTAGTATTAGTATTATTATTAAATTGTTGTCTTTCCATGGCACTTTGGGCGAGCCTCAGCAAACTGTCCCTTATGCACATCCTCACTCTCACGTCCAACTGCACACAAATAAATCCCCATTTTACCCTTTTAGTATATAATTCAATTTTCCATATATGTTAAATCTGATAGAGAGTTTTAAAATAATTGTTTTTTTTAACCTTTGCTAAGGTTTCTTGGAGCTGGTGATAAATGGTCTCCTCGATGAACACATCATCCTTCAGAAAACCGTCCTGCACGGTCGCCGTCGCGGCGACAGGTGTCAGACCCTTATTGGTCGAGCCGTCCAGCAATGCTGAGCTGGCGGCCGAGTCTAAATTCTGACTCCGATTCCTTGGTGAGGAAGAAATTTGGGGGACTAAATTGTCATTTGTACAAACTTGACGGCCAAGCTGCTGTTGCTGCTGCTGTATCGCCAGCAACGCCTGCATTAAACAAAAACAACAATTTCATTTGTTTTAATATAAATTTTGAGTTTTTTTTTTTTTTTTGGAAATTTGCGAAAAAGCCACTATGTTATGTCTAAATTGCAAAAAAGCCCCTGCATTACCGGAAATTGAAAAAAAAAGACCCTAGATAATAGAACGATTATTGAAGAACAAAGGTTTTTTTTTTTTTGCAAATTTCCAATAATGCAAGGGCTGTTGGCGGCGTTAATATACCGTTTTACGATCTCAATATTTCATTTATCATACCTGCATCTGTTGGCGGCGTCTCAGTTTCTCGATCTTCTCCTGAGGCGTCATAACACTGACCGGATTCCCACTCTCCGTCCTGTCATTATTATAGCTGCTCGAAGTGGGTTTCCCGGGAATCGGAATCCCGGGAAAGGAGTAACCGGGAAACCCAAATCCGGGAAACGGAAACCCGGTTGTCGGGCCGGGTTGCATGTGCATGACTGGGACTTGGTTGGGGGAATTCTTGGCTGTGTTGATGAGGGGCGGAACGGTCATTTTGTTCTTGCCTTTTTCGGAGGATTTTTTTTTGGACGGCTTTTGCTGGGATCTTTTGTTGTTATTGTTGTCGGTATCGGCCTGAGAAAATATCGAGAAATTATATTTTGAATAAAGTAGTGGAATTAGAGGAATGTTGAAATATTGAAATGTTAAATATACCTTTTGTTCAGGTTTATTGCTGCCAGCTGGAATTTCGGTTGTCTGACCTGACGAGGAGCCTTGGCCGGAAGCTTGCTCTCCACTGAACTGTAAATTCTACAAAAAGAACATATGGATCAATCAATAAATAAAATAATAATAATAATATTAAATAATATTAAAGAAAAAGTACAGGCAAAGGAAGGGATTGAAGAGTGGAGCTGTTAATCACGTCAGAAGTCTGAGAGAGAAACGGCCCTCCATTTCCCCCCATTTCGCTTCCAAAAATAGAGTCTCCATTACTGCCACAACATCATTCAAATGCACATTAATCTCAAATATCATTATTGAATATATTTAACAGCTCAAGTCAAAACAAATTACTAATCAATTAATTACCTGAAAAGGCGATCAAAATCGTCAAAATCGCCGATATTCCCCCAATCACAGTCAAGAAAGCTGTTATTATTATTCTCATTATTAATATTATTTGCCCCTTCATTTTCATTTCCGTCTCCAAACGCTTCTGCTTCCCCCTCCAGCTGCACTGTAGATCAATTAAATTAAACCCACTCTAATCTTACATTTTCACAAATCACCCCTCAAAAAATGACAAAATTATGGTACCTTGCACTTTATCAAGATTCGTGTCGGACTCAAAATCGTTCAAGTACTCGCTCGCCAGGCTGTCATCTCCATTTCCTTCATTCAAACCAGGCAAATCGGGCCAGGATTCCAAATCATTTTCAGTCTTATTTTCGGAATTTTGATTTTGCTTGGACTTTTCTGAATAATTAGGGAAATCGTTGTCGGTGGTGGTAAGATTATTATTAGAAGTATTATTATTATTAGGGGTATTATTGGAATTATTATTGCTATTATTAGGGTTGGAGCCTTCAGGGTAAGGCACAATATGGTCCTCGTTCCCGCTAAATTCAGCCCATATTGAGTCCCCAACCTGAAATTAAGAAATTAAATGAATAAAAGAGTAATTAATATGTAATTTATCATAGCGGATTGAAATAAATAGTACAGTTATAAAATAATTGTGGAATAAATAAGCTTCAGTTTGGTGGTATTGTGGTACTGGTACCAGTAAAATAAGTGGTCAGAAATTGAGTTGCTAATCAGGGAAAACGAAATGGATTTTGAACAAGAAGATCGAATTAACTGAGTATGAAATTCAAGAGGTTTTAGTTAAATTTAAAACGTGCTCAATTGGAACAGAAATTACTGGTACAACTCATAATTAGACTAAAACAGTTCGTTAAATTTAAGAAATTACTCTAACCCTACTGAGTTTAAATCATAAAGAGCAAATTTTCTCGAATTATCCAAAAGAAACGAACTTTCAGCTACTTCCAACAGCTCAACAGCTCAAATTCACTACCAGATCTAACAAACGCAACCCAAAACCACAAAACCCCCAAAAATCAACACCAACCAACAACCCAAAACCAACCACAAAGCTCAAAAATCAACACAAACCAATACAAACCTGATCCTGGTCGTTCCAATCAAACATCATCAGAAGAATCGCTACGCCTATTCCCAAATCCCAGTCCGAAACCCAAACCCGTTATCTCAACTACACCCGTTCCCCAACCGTACATCTCCAGTCCAATTTTCCCTCCAGCCTTTCTCTCTCTCTATCCACCCTCTTCTTCTCCTCCTCTCTTTCCTTCTTTCCTCTCTCGTGTTTTTTCCACTCCAGAATTTTCTTTTTCTCCTTCCTTTCCTTTCCTGGTTATTAGAGAGAAGGGGAAAGGACACGTGGAGGCTGAGCGTTGGTCGGAGTTTGGGCCGGGCGGCCCATGAAGTGACACGTGGCGGGGAGAGTATCTGCGGTAGTGGTCGAGAGCGTTCAATCAAATGCTGCGCTCTGATTGGTTTATATTCGGGTTTGGGTCCCATTTGCATGCGTTTTAGGTTTAGCGTTTTTAATGTGGACTCGGCGTAGAGTGTACGTATGGACCGGTGGGCTTGGGAAGTGCTTGGGCCTTGGGATGAGCTGTTTTGTTTTTTGTGCCAGTTTTTTTTCTGCCGAGCAGGAAAGTGAGGTGGTGATTCAGCCGTTGTTTCAATACTATTTTTATCAAAATATCTCTGGCTGCTCTTTTTTTTCTTTTTTGTAGTGTGTTATATCAACAACATTTTATATATTTTAAATCTAAGTATTGTATTTGAGATTAAACAGAGCTAAAACCTTGGGTCACCCTTACGGTTATATAATTGAATGAAGAAACGATTGGCAAAATCAATCCACAACAAATGGAGAAGCATATGGCCAGTCTGTTGTTGAGAACTATGGAAAGAATACAATAATAAAGTCTTCCAAAGGAAAATTAAAATGCGGTTCAAACTTATGAGTATGCATTAGATATATCTGACGAATGGATACAAGTAGCACCGATGCGAGAACAGCTGGGAATCCAGATAGGATAGTTGGTCATTCAAGAATTCTTAGTGTAGATTAGATCGAAAGCCTAATAGGCTGGAATCTATGTAAATAAATCTTATGTAAGCTCCAAATTTTAATTAATGAAAGTGTAATATAGGCTATGCACCTACAAAATTCAAATAAAAAATTAACAGAATTAATCCGAACCAAATAGAACTAGAATCTGGATTTTTCTACCACTAGATTTTATTTTGATCTATTCAGTTTAAACTGCATTAGAAAAAAAAATACTAAGTCAAAAGTAACAAATTTTTGACTGAATGTTGATATATTAAATTATATAATTATGCAAATTTTGGTAGGTTTTTGCCTATACAAGCTTCTGAAAAAATATTATTACAAATGTGAAATATAATTTGATTTGTGTAATTTATTCAATTTTTGTAAATCAAAATTGAGCAGTATCGATAATATGGAATAACCCAAATTATAAACCATACCGACCCAACAGAATTAGTGGAAATTGACAGATTTGGTTCGGTTAATACTAAATTGAACTGAATAAAAAGCCTTAGTGTAGAGAGTATAAAATGATAATTTTAGTTAATGTTTTTCCAATTTTTCCTTTTACAAATAATAATGTATATGTTTCATATCGAAACAAATTTAAATGAACGGGGAAATTATTCTCACTATAAATATTTAATAGAAAGTGAAATTTTTGAAATAACAAAATAAATATAATGCTATGAACACAAGTGTTTTCCTATAATTATTGGATCTTGATTTCTGGTGAGTAATTAGAAATTTAGAGTGTTGCAATGAACACTTGCAGTACACAGTGTTATTTTAATGTTAAAAAATTATATTATTATATATGACCTAAATTACTATAATAATTATAAAAAAATTTAAAACACTAGTCTTATTATATATGCCAATAGTATATTTTACAAAATGATTTGTTATATTAACTTCCTAGTCCTGTACCAGAAACCCGTTATATATCACAAAATTGTAGGTCAAACTTAATACAAAAAGATACCAACTTCTGTTTTCTTTAATTAAGATGACAAAGGACAATAGTAATATAATACAGAAAACCTTAACCGTCTCTCTTTTTTTTTATCTAACATGAAATGGTGCATGTTTGTAAAACCACAAAAAAAGTACACATGACATGAAATGATATTTCTAAAATCTAGAACTTACTCTACCAAGTATGGGATTCACTTTTCAGATAGAAAGTCTCTAAGATTCAACACTCACAAAGTTTGAGGTCCAGTTTTTTCTCTATCATTGGTTCCCAAAAGTATTTTCACGTCAACAAATTTAAAAGTATAAATAATATTTGTACATACACCAGGTGCATATACGTTTACAAAATTTCTTTTTTGAATAGTACATTTAAAGATAAGACCACAAATTTGCCTGGGCCATCTGGGCCATATATGTCTACCCAGTACCCACTCACTATAAGAAAGTTTCTTAAGAGTTGGTTCTGTAAACCATATCAACTTTAATAAGGAATACCAATTCGGTTCATAAACACCTAATTGATTCAACTGTTATATTTATTGGGGACGTGGTTCGTCAGTCAATGGAGAGAGTTATCCACAAGTTTATTTCCTCTCCATTTTAAATAAACTGGAGACTATGATTTGGAATATATTAATAATAGTAGTAAAGGACAAGCAGCAAGATTATGAGAATGTAATAAGATTAAGGTTAGAATTAAGAGATATTTTTGGATTAATTGCGTATTTATAAACGTCAAATAGTGATATTCTCCAAAAAATCTCCATGCATTTCAAGACCAGAACTTCGTATTCCAAAACCAAATGGCAATAATACAAGGAACATATTCTTCATTACTTGTCCTACCAACAGGTGGAAAATATGTTAGTTACAAGATATATTATATTTGTTTATCAGTAGATCATAGTTTATTAACTTTATTTACCATCTGCCAGATGCCAGTTATAAAGAGTTGGAAAAAATAAAAAGAAACAAAGAAAATCGAAAGCGTAAAAATGTTTACGTGAGGCCCAAATACCATCAAAATATAGCCCAACAAGTTATTGCAAGGCCTAAATAAGTATTTTTATTACTGACCCTAGTTAATATATTTAGTCACATATAGGCCCAAATCATCAGCAACTTTAGAGTCAATGGTTTTCTTAGTCAAGTTAAAAATCTTTATTTTTGGGGGGATAAATAATTAATTAATTCACTCAGTCTTATTTTAAAGACAAATGGAGTATATTAGCGTTATGTCTCTGTCTACAGCAAAGTCTAAGTCTTCATACTTCCAACAACAAGCAAACTAAAATATTAACTATTATATCTACGTGTTACCCACTAATTGCACTACACTATAAAATATTACATTGTGTAATGCATGTGAGATTGAAATAGAATTATTGTTGTATATAATTTAAGATGATTTTTAATCACATATTACTGATATAACTTTCGCACTTGAGTGGGGGGTAAGTACCAGATATATTATGCCCATGTACCGGTCAAAAACTTAGATACCCTACTATTAATTTCGTACCTTTTGTAAATATGAACTGGAGAGGCTCGAGAAATTAAATTATTATTACTCTATTTGATCATGTACCAATTCAAGCAGTATTATAGTTTGTATAGTTTTCTACCCGCATCAGATTGCATTTCCTGCAATAATTATTGATTATACTGATAAGTAGAAAATTTTTATATAATAAAACCATACTTAAATAGAGTAAATGTACCTCTTCAATCTTATGTCACACCAACCAAAACTGGAGAGGTCCAGTTTGATATAAACCATCCAACTTGCATGTTTATTATAAATTATCTAGATTCAGACTGACAAAGAGCTATTAACTCTAATAATAAAAAATGACGCCGTAAGAATGTTCTACTTATTAGTCATATTTTTTATCAAATAAATAAGGGATCTGATGCTGTATGACATGCGGAAAAACAATATATAGAAATAATAAATAGTACATAAAATTAAGCAAATAATATATATAATTCATTTTTTAGATGCAATAAATAGTACATAAGTAAAATAATAAAATAATATACATAAAATAAAAAGTATATTGAAAAACACAAAAAACAATATATCATCGCGTTTTAGAGGTGATTAAGCCCTTCTGTATTTTGCAGATTTCCCATAAATAATAGATATAATAAACATAATTTTAGTCACATATTAGCTGTGAATGTGCACTTGACAGACGTTATGAACAATTAAATATCGCAATTAAAATTTCCTAACAACTGGTATTAATTTTAAATTATCAATAGATCAAAACTGACACGTAATATTAACTCTGTCTCTACCTCCATTAAAAAATTGTCAAAGAATTTTTCAGTTTATTAATCTGTAGATCAATCTAGAGAAACTCTATCTCTATAAATTGCTCCATTTGTCTTGTAAGAAAATCAACATTAGCAATTCTCTTCTGTGTATAATTAAGCTTAGAGAGAGACATAGAGAGATTAAAAGAGAGAGAGTTATGGCGACACTTTGCGTTCCTCATCCAGTTCCTTCAGCCATGGAAGATGCTCAGAAGCTCAGAAAGGCATTTGAAGGTATTTTAAATCTTCAACTGTATAGTGCCAAATAATTAAATAAAATGTATATGTTGTTTTGTTGGTTATTTAAAAAGAATCTTGAATTATTTCTAAATTGTTGTATGCAAATCAGGATGGGGAACCGATGAGAAGACGGTGATTGACATTTTGCCTCATAGAAATGCTGAACAGAGAACCCAAATCCGGCTTGTTTATGAAGAAGAATTCAAGGAAAATTTCTTCAAACGTCTCGAATCAGAACTCTCAGGCCATTTTGAGGTCCATATTTTTCCTATAAAATTATTATTATTATTATTATTATTATTATTATTATTATTATTATTATTATTATTATTATTATTATTATTATTATTATTATTTAATGTTTATTTTATTTTATAGAAAGCTGTGTATCGTTGGGTCTTTGCACCAGTTCAGAGGCAGGCGTTATTGGCCCACAACGCGATTATAAGTAAGGAATTTGATTTCCCGGTTATTGTGGAAATAGCGTGCGTTAATTCCCCAGACGAACTTTTGGCCGTCAAAAAAATGTACCAAGCACTTTACAAGCACTCAATGGAAGAAGATATCGCGTCTTACACGACCGGAAATATTAGCGCGGTAATTAATTATATCTTATGTCATCAAAATTTAATGAGATGATAGTTCCATCTTTAGTACTTAATACAAGTCCATGATCTATTGTTATAACTTATAGCGTGGTGATATTTAGGATTAGATCAACAATTGGAAATTTTTAATTTGTTTTCTTATTTGTAGCTTACCTTTGCGCTAGTGGGCACATATCGTTACGGAGGGGACGAGATCGATACCGTTGTGGCTCAATCAGAAGCAAAGATTTTGAGCGAGGCAATCAACAAGGGAGATTTTAATGATCAGGAAATAATTAGGATATTGTCTACTAGGAGCAAGGCTCAACTCAATGCCACGTTCAATTGCTTCAAAGATGCAAATACTGTTTCCATAACCAAGGTTTACTTTTCATACTAATTTTTAATTTTTAATATTTCATATTTCCTAATTCATTTTAGATTTTATAAATAAATTTATATTTATATTTATTCTTAGGCTTTGATCGGTGAGACTCCGAATGATTTCGCACTAGCACTACGATCCGTGATTAGATGCATCATTAATCCTGCAAAATACTACGAAAAAGTAACCAATCAATTTAAAAAATTTATTATAATTTCAAATTTAAGGTATTAATCATTGTTTTATTAATTTTTTTATTTAGGTCGTGAGAAACGCTTTGCAACACCACCACAAAGATGAGGATACTCTGACACGTGTCATTGTCACTCGCACCGAAAAGGATTTGAAGGAGATAAAAGAATTATTTCACAAGAGGGCAAATGTGACGCTCGAACAAACCGTCGCAAACGAGACTCATGGCGACTACAAACACTTCCTTCTTGCCCTCATTGGAAATTGAATTTCTTATTGTGATAATCATGGAAAATTTGGGATTTGATTTGATTGTTTCGCATGGTTTTTGTTGTGTTTCTTGTGTGTGCTTTTTTTTATTTGAAGGTGATTGTTATGTTTTGTATTTTTATTTTAGGTGTGCTTTTATGTTGAAATTATAATTATTGGAATAAATAAATTGGCAACAATATATTGAGTACTTCATCTTGAAATATAAATTCATTTTTTTTAAATGGCCCATTGAAAGAATTCAAGGGCCTAATCTGGCCCAAACTGATTTCATTTTCTCTCGTAAAAATAAAATCTGGAATTAAATCTTAAACAGATCCAATTCGAGGAAAATATTATTTTTTCGAAAGATTGTGCCCGAGAACTCGAGGAAAATATTTGTCAACTACTTATTTTTTAAATACAAATTCTGTGCTTAGAATTTTTTAAAGAATTAGACTAGTTTTCTGATGGCAATGAAATTTGAAGACTTTCGCGGATTTCAGAGCTATCTTTTAAATCGTTAACAATTCACAACAAAATTTAGTTCATCTGAGTTTTCAAGAAAGCATGTAAATATTTCAATGGTTTAGTTAATCCCTCTACTAGGCTGTTCCTAAAAAAAAGAAGTCCTTCTACTAGGCATATTTTTGTGAAAAAAAAGGAAAAAAAAATAGCCACATTAACTGAATTAAAAAAAAATCAGGCATTGGAATTACAAATTCAAACAAAGCAAATATATTTTTATCAAAAAAAAGGAAAAAAAAAACTAACCACATTAACTGAATCAACTAAAATCAGGCATCGACAATTACAAATTCAAAAATAATATTTTGAATCTAACTGTATTGCAATTCAATGGCAAGTTTCTCAACTTTAAACTGATCACAAAATCAAAATTTAAACAGAAACAATTCTAATCAAGTAAAAACTCCTCTATAATAAATAAATCAATATAATATGCAAATTCTTTACACTATTTTTTATCCACAGTATAACCAATCATCTACAAACTATCATGCAAAAAACCCCAAAAAGGACGAAAATACTAATAATAATCCACAAATTAACTACTCATTTGTTCATGCTGCCTCTTCCGATAAATATACTGATAAGCCCGATTCAACCTCTTTCTAAACCGCATCAAATCCAGTTTTACATTTTGGCCATCCAAATATACTTTTTTCGTAAATTGCCATCCTCTTGCATTAACACTATCAGGATCTCGTAAAACAGGATCATTACTCTTATATTCGCCGAAAAGTGAACTCTCTTTTGGTAAAATCTTGTAATTAATGTACCGTAACCCTAATTTTACTGCAGGCTCACCGTAATAAGTCTCGGCTGCCCAATCGGTACCGAGCGGTACAATTTGGATGAAAACCGAACCGGGTCGCATGAACAAGAAATGGGTCATGGCCGCTCCGTGCACTCCAATCATGACATCACTGGAATTTAATTTCATGTACATTTTTTCAAGCTCGGTTTCCTTTTTCGGACGTAAAATTTCGACGTTGAACCCTAGCTGTTTTGCCATTTTCGCAATTTGCCCCTCGTTCTCTATTTTCCTTGACCCGTTTCGCGAAATGATGACAAGTTTAGGCTTGTCACTAGCAAGGGCATTTTGGGTACTCAGCATTTTTGGTACCTTTTGAGTTTTGGTAGTCTTTTTTGCTTCCTCTTGTAGGATTCCTCTAACGCGAGGCTTATATGCTTCGTCTAAAAAATTCCTAAAATCGCGGATCGTTTTGTTTCCTTCCATTTTGATTGGATCGATCGTCAATTCGTCGTGAATTTTCAACCCGACAATTACCTCGGAAAAGCAATGGGTTTTTTTATCGTTCGAAAAATCAATCGGTGCATAATTCGAAAGATGTTTAACTACATATCCGTATTTCGTCATCCACCAATCATGGTACTCCAAAATAATAAATACCACCTCTTTGTTAAACTTTTGCGACGTAATATAAAGCGGAATTATACCGTCATTAAATTCATGATACACGTTGCCTGTATAACCGCCAGTTGAGAAAACCACGGCCGGTACGTTGTGTACCACGTCGCACTTGCCGCTCGGGTTTGACTCGGTCGGTAACGGCACTGGTACCGGTTTGAGGTGTAGCTCATCAATTGTAGACATGACACTTGTTTCCCACTTTCTTGTGTAAGGTCTAATCTTTTCCTCTGTTTTGGATGAATTATTGGGTGAGATGAGAAAGAACGAATTGGAGCTTGACTCCGTACGAATATCGCCACGCATGTAACAAACATCGGTACGTAAAGCAGTGCGGTCGCAACAAATGGTGCCGTTTTGCATGTCGGAACAGAGAGAGGGCCAATTAGTATCTTGAGTTGGTTTTTCTAGAGTGTAAAAGGAACTGAAGAAGAGCCTTGGAGAGAAAAGAAGGATGAAAGAGAAGAGAACAAATAACATAAGGAGTTTAAGTAAACCCGCATCGGAACGGTGGTTCCGTATTGAGAGATAATAATCATAACTCATGATTTGATTCAAAGAATGGATTTTAAAGGAGCCTTTTGTTTGCTCCAAGCTTGGCGATTTTTGTTGAGGGAGAAGAGAAGTTCTGTGGTGATGCACCATTTTTGTTTTTGTTTTGAGGGAGAGAAGGAATGAATTTGAGTAGGTTTGAGTTGAATGAATTTCGGGGGGGTTTAAATGAGATTGACAATAGCCCGTAGGCGATTTTAAATGAGGAGGAGAGTTTTGGGTTGTTGGTCTTGAATTTTGATTTTTGAGTATGAAAGTGAAAACCGTGTTGGATTGGAGAAAGGGATTGAGTTATATACTAGCGGGGAGGGAAGATGCGTAGAATTAGATATTGAGGGTTGGTTAATTCAAAAAATGTGAATAAAAGAAAAGAATTCAAGTAAATATAAAGTAATGCAAAATATGAGGTGTTGGCGTGGAAAATTGGAATTGGTCAAGAGGCATGGTTTTACTTGCATGTGAATTGTTCAAGAAATTAATTTCTTTGATAGGAGCTGAATGCACCCGGTTATTGCATTGAAGGGATGGACTTGTTTGGTTGGTGAATTTTTCTCTCGGTATTTATCTTTATATCCTATAATAAAATATTAATTATATCACTAATATATTTATGTTCATTAATATATTAATATATTGTTGGAAATTTGGGTCATCAAATGAAAAATAAAAAAGAAAAAGATACATAGACATCAAAGAGAAATAGACAAATTATAAAGAGATGAAAAATTCGATTGATTTGATTAGAAATATGTTACTTACAAGCATCTCAGTCACACTTTATCAGCCATCATATATCATTGTCCATTTTCTTAATTATTTAGTTTATGTACAATCATATTTATTATTTTCTGATTTAAAGTAATAACCAGTTAGCTGCACTATAAACTCTCTAGTTAATGGACACAATTTTTTGACCAAAAACAATAGAGTATGAACCGGATCTAAGTAACAAGCAACAGTGATAAGGGCATGTGGGGGCGTCTAGAAATTCAAGATTGTGGTAAAGCCGTAAAGGCATGGCATGGCTGGCGCCTGGCGGGCGTCATAGACAACAGTGACTTTCTTTCCTCTCTTCCCTTTTAAACTACCCCATTTGCATTTAAAATACTAAAAAAAATGCATGAAAACAATAAAGAAATTGCATGAAAATGAAAGGGAGAAACGAGGAAAAAAGATAGGGTATACTACAAGATTGGGGCACCGCGTCGTAGTCTATTTTCTGTTGAATCACAAACAGCTGTCTGTTTTGGCTGCTGCTCGTTTTGGAACTTCTGATGCAATACTCCTTTGTCAGTCTTGAATTAGTCAGTATATTTTGTAATACGTAGACTTTATAAATCTTATTTTATAAACTGTGGTATGTGTTTGTTTACTAAGTTTATTTGGCCTGAGTGAGAGTAAACACAACTTTCCCCTAAGTTGCAGTAAAAGATCTTTATAGTACTCCAAAAAAAAAAAAAGAAAGATCTTTATAGTGTTTGGGGAGTCATGGTCTTTCAAATTTTTTTATAAAATAGTATAGATTAATAGTATTTTAGTAAAAAAAATAAAATATATGTATTTTTATATATTTAGCTCTCTCAAATTTTTGTACAATACTAATCAATTCGTCCTTAGTATTTATAGTCAAGTTTCGTTACTATATAATTATGTTTATTTATGCTCAGTGACGGATCTTTATTCAGACCGGAGGGGGCCAAATAGTATGTATTAGTGCTAATTTAGTGAATAAAATTTTGAAATACATGTATATCTATGTATTTAACATCTTCAAATTTTTAACGTAGTGCTAAATTGTAAGAAGAATTTTTTTGTCCCCCTCCCGAAATTTCACTCAAGGTCCGTCATTGTTTATGCTATGGCTTCTAATGCTACTTAAGCTACTTAATTTGATTTAGTTAAAACATGTTTTGAATCAGTATTTATTTGGTTTATTTATATTACATAACCTATTCGATTTTTATATTTTCGTAGTCAAAATGTTTCACTTGCACGAAATGAGTGCTACTATTATACTTACTAGATGTATACTTTTTCTTAAAGAAGAACTTTGATCATGACTAATTTATTTTCTCCTTTGTGCAAAGTGAGTTTGGTACCAATATCTGAGAGCGAGAAAAGCCTAGAAGAAAACGAAATGGCCTAATAAGACCGCCACATACACTAACTAATTAATTAATTAGTTAAATTAATGGAGGTACAACTCAGAAAGTTGCCATCATAATCGTATCCTAAGAATCACACAAACTTCCAAGGAATCCGTGTTCAATTCAACTTGCTAATGCTTTCTGTCAATCTTGCAAATTAAGAAACATCCTCATTAGTGAAAACAGAGATTATTTCATTAGCGACAAAGAAAAATAGAAAAAAATGATTTGTTATTTCATTTCTTTAATATAATAATATTAAAATTGTTTTTTACTCATTTATTCAACACTCTATATTCACTATGCCAAGTTCAGTATATTTCATTATTCTAATTCTAATCTAACTTAATCTCGCTGGAAGAGAGGAATAACTAGGTCACATAGTTTTTGTCGTACAAAAAGATTTCTTGATCTGTAATCAAACATCCACTTTATATATCTTTAAATTTTAGAAACTAATACCAGTTGTCATTTTACTGGCAGTCACTATCCTAAAACAAAACCCAACATAATCTGATAAAATGAATAATTGAAGGTTCTGTTATATATTATTATTCATTAACCTAATCTTATAATATATCAAATTATCACTCACTATTTCACTCATTATAGCAAGCAAATACCAACCAACTGAAGAGTTAATATAACGGCGCCGCCAGAGTTGGAAAGTAATAAAATAATGAAGGATCTCATCTGTTGGACTTGACAGTTGTATGTGTGTATTATTCATGTTTTGTATGGTTATTGACTTATTGGTTGAGCCAACGGATTCTTCCTGTTTTTTTGTTGCTTTGATTTGGGTTGGTCACTAAAACACAGGTTTTATTAGCTGTAAACAGGTTCTAAGCTCTAACTAAGATCACGTGTCTCGGTTATCCTGCCCTTAAATTTAAATTAACTGGATAGAAGATAGCCATGGAGGAAGAGGGGACCGAAACTACAGCTTGCAAAATTCAATTTTTGAAAATTCAATTGTTTTTTGAAAGATTATTTAAAGCCAAATTCAATTGTTTTTGGGAAATTCAATTATTTAGCAAGATTCAGTTATATAAATCTCCCTCTATAAAAATATTGGGGGCTGTGTGACCTTTTAGCAACTCCTAACACTCTTATCTCACAATAGGGGTCCTAATGATATGCAAGAGGTTTCTGTCATGCAGGCCACACCCAACTTTTTTCTTTAAACAATATATGAATTTTTATATAATAGAAAAATAATATTTAAAATCAGAAAATAGTATTTAAAACATTAAAACATAAATAAATGTATATATATTTTTGTAAAACAATATATAAAAATAAAAAAATCATATATCTAATAAACAACATATAAAACATACAATACAATATATGAAGTATTGTTTTATATGTTCACTGTGTTATATAAACAATATGTACAAGGCATGTTAGAAAATTTTCGTTGCACACAGCTACGGCGTCCTACAGTTTCTCATCAAAATAATCAAATTTGATAACATGTAAATCAATATATAATCAAATATTCAAAATTGAAACAGAACACATGATTTTCATTTGATGGCATTAAATTCAATTGTTATCCTCAACTCGAGCAGGATAACATTGATAGAATGGACATAAAGCAAAGTGGAGGTAAGGAAAATAACATCTCAAAATGGACGTTTGCTTTTGCCAAAAGAAAGAAGGAAAATGGGCACGCGTGACCAATTGGGTTGGTTTGGTCGTTTTATATACCAATGCATACTCTACACAGACTCATCACATCCTTTTGGTCCGCCTAAAAGTCTTATCGTAGATTCTGTTATATCATGATATCTTTGAGTCCTTTTTAATTTAGGTTCTTTTCTTCACCTTTGTCGTAATGGTCTTATCATGTTTTCTTTTTCATTTGTATTTGTGTTGAACGGAAAGGATTCTTTGTATCATTTGTATAATCTCATACTAATTAAATTTTGACTATAAGTAGTGATTTATTATATAATAAACTCAACCAATTAGACTATGAACACATTTGCAACTCTAAATGCTATGACTATTTTTTTAAAGGGACATAATAGAGCATGATGATACTGTAGCATTGATCGAATCCAATAACAAGTATATATAATTTATTTTCTAATAATAATATATACATAACAATATATATAATTTAGTTTTTAATAACAATATATATATAAAAAGTGAAAATAATATATAAAATGGGAAAACATCATATAAAATGGGAAAAACAGTATATAAAAGTAAAAAAAATACACAAAGAATGAACAACAATATATAAAATAACAAAACAGTATATAAATATGGAAAACAGTATGTAAAAATGCAAAAACCAGTATATCTACAGTGCCATCATGATCTGTCGTACCACAGTGCCGTCGTGATATCACATTTCCTTTTTTAAATAATTTTAGGCCTTTTGGTTAAGATCAAGTGTAATATCTATATTATCTATTTTTGTTTCAATTTTTTATACTTGTATGTTTAATTATTGATGAATAATCAAATAATTGTTGTACTACTGAATTATTCACTAATCTAACAAGATTATCTAAATATTCATTTTATTCCTAACCAAGTATAATGATATGGTTCCAGTTAAGTCAGCTGGGTATGATATTCAAATTAAATCATTGTTTGTGAATTTTTTGAATTAGAGACAGGATCCAAACTGCTTCCAACCAAACTTGCTTCTATTTACAGAAGAACAACAATCCTAGCATTGCAATAGAGTTGTCAACACACATTGCACCAATTATATACTTGCCAAGATTCAATAATACAGATTATTATTATTATTATTATTTAGTTTTTTTGGGCAGATAATTCTCTAACCAAAAGATCAATTATTGGTAGATTAGATATATCAGAATCATATTGTAATTTGTATTATATATCATTTGTGCACTACTTGTAATGCTAAGAAATGTAGGGGGTCAAAAGCTAAGTACAAAAGGTTAAATTTTATATCAGATTACATAACATATGATAAAAAAATGCAAGTTAGCATATTTCAATCTCAAAATTACACTTAAATAAAAATAAATAAATGACAATTTAGAATGAATTATTACTCAGAACCAATGACAGCACCAAAATGGTCTCCACTACTCCAAGCTGAAATTTCACCAAAAAAAAATCAGAAAATTATTGATTTGGATAAAAATACTATATTTTTTAATTGGTAAATTAATTAAATTATTTATTTACCTTTTGAAGGTTGATCAATCCAAGGTCCATTCATGATGTTCAATACACTACATGCATCACTATACTCCAAATCAGGCAATAATTTTGGAGTCAACAAAAAACATCTGAATTAATTCAAATTATAAACATTTTATTAGCGAGTTATTAATTTAGTCCAATATTAAATTTATCTAATTAAATTTGATTTATTTCTCATGCTTACTGTGGAGTATTTGGCTGACTGGCAGCTCTGACAAGTTGCTGAAACATCTTCCTTTCATTTATTGGATCCATACCTAAAATTATCCAAAAAAAAATTAATAAACATTCATGTTAATTAAATTATTTTTAAAATTATTTAATACCTTGATTTATTTCATCAACAACTCGAAACGGACAAATTGTGAGATCTTGAAGAGAAACAAGATATAGAATTGTTGAAACAGATCGCTCCTAAAAAAATAAAATTAATTAATTAATTAATTTTAATAAATAAATTAATTTTAATAAATAAATTAATTAATACTATGAAATGCACTAATATGAAATTTAATAGATAAATTATTTTCATAATTACCCCTCCTGATTGGTGATGTGCGCTTAAAACTTGAAGCTCTCCTGTTTGTCTGAAAAAATATATAAATAAATACACAAATCAAAATTACAAATATATGCAAGAAAAGTTAATATATATATAAAAAAAAGAAAAAATATTTACCTGAACTTTACTTTAATGAGAATACCGTACTGATCGAAATCCACATTACGCTCATCTAAACAACAAACAAAATAATTAAAAAAATAATTAAAAATAAATAAAAAATATAATAAAATAAATACCTAATAACACTTCACCAGCAACAGCCATTTCTTGAAAATTGCGACCAAATGTGTCATTTATTTTTGTAACAAGGTGTCTTAAGGTTGGAAGCCAGCTTTCCTACAATATCATTTTTCATTAAAATAACAAAATCATATTTATTTGAATAATACAAATAAAATACACTAAATATATTGCTTTTCCAAACCTTTAATGAGTCTATATCAGAGCTACATTTCTGTAATTCCTTTTCATCTGATTCCAGTTTAGTCGAATATGAATCAATCTATTAAAAAAAACAATATTTACCATAAAAATAATACAAAAAAAACCCAAAAAAAATGGAAGAGAAATTAGTGAATGTTTTTTTATATTTATTTATTTAATTACCTGTTTTTGGCGACTTTCATATTCATGAAGAACATTTTCATTTAAAAGCAGAATTGAATTTGCTTCAGAAATTGTATCTTGAATAGCCGCTTGCAATTCCTCAATCGTACCGGGCATCTTTGCAAAATAAACAAAAATAATTCCAAAATTAGATTAAGTAATTAATAAATTAAAATATTTATTTATTAATTTACTTCTTGGAATTCTTGAGCGAGATTTTCTGTGATAACAGCGATCGATTCTGCGTGGCGTTTCGCATCCTGTAATTGTTGCTTTTGACTTTCAGTTTCCTTTTTACCTATTAAAAATATTAAATAATTAAATAAATTAATTCACATGATAATTTTTAATTATTGAGAGAAATAATAAATAAACATACAATTATCGTAGTTTGTGGCGGCTTGCATTGCGGATTTCTCTTGCTGCTTCAAACCCTTCTCCATTTCCCTAATCTATAATAAAAAAATAACAATTATTATTATAAATATGTAGTAGAATATACCATTTTATTGTAAAATATAAATACCGTCATGTCAAGTTCAATTGCGGCAAAATGCTTTTCAGAGTACCGCCATTTCAGCGCAAGAGCTTCAATGAGCAAATCCTGATTCAAAACATAAAATGATTTATTCATTCATAAGAACCAATTATTTAATCTACAAAATAAATTTAATAATAGAGAAATTTACTTTAATTTGAATTGCCATGTTGAAACGTTGCTGGCTCAATTTGGTTACTTGTTCCGCAAGCTTTCTTGTGCTCGCCTCGATTCCTTCTTCTTTGTTTATATCTTCCAACTTTCTTCTCCTCATTTCTACACCAAAAAAACAAAATAAATAAGTAAAATAAATAAAAGAAATAAATATATTTATATAATTTCATACCAATACGCGTCTGCATGTCATGACGTTTCCGCTTCTCAAGCTTCACATTGTTCGTTATCTCTTCCTGCCAAATTAATAACAATAATAAACTAAGATTCCTCTGACCACAACCCAGCTTTCAAAAAAAAAGAAATAAAAAGAAAAATAATAATAATAATAATTATTAATTACGCGTTTCTTGTGAATCGTGGCCATTTCATCTTCCAACTGCCTCTGTTCTCTCTGAAGAGATTTCAAACTCTCCTCGATTCCCGCGATGCTACGTTCCAGCTCAGCTTTTCTCTCTCTCATCTTCTCTATATCACTCACATCAACATCTACAAAACAACAAAAATTAAAAAAGAATAAAAAAACTAATATTATCTTCACATTATTTTTTACATTAAATTTTTTTATTTTCTTTTACATTTTTTTGAAGTTTATTATGGAAATTTGCAAAAAAGCCCCTACATTATCACTAAATTGCGAAAAAGCCCCTGTATTATTATTGGAAATTGCAAAAAAGCCCCTTTATTTCCAAGAAATTCAAATTTGGTGGCCCCTACAGTCAGTCATCATCTAACACCCTTAATTACATCATTCTAATTCAACTCCCCAAACACTTAAAAAAAATTAATTTTTACTGAATGTAATGGCGTTAAATGCTCATTAACGGTAGGCACTAAATTTTGTATTTCTGGAAAATAGAGGGGATTTTTTGCAATTTCCAATAATGCAGGGGCATTTTGCAAATTTCCCTTTTTTTATTTAAAAAATAATAAAACCAAATATTTTTTACATTCCAAAACAAAGATTTTTTCTAATATTTTTTATTTATTTCTGTAACAACGTACTGCAGGTGAAAAGGCGAGAAGGATGGACTTGCTCAACAAATATTGTCTTTATAATTTTTATATAATCTTTTTTCAGTTTCCCCACTTCTATTCTTAATCTTTTCTACAAATTTAAAATTTTTCTATTCTAAAACAAATATTCTTGACAATTATTTTATATTAATGTAACAACAAATATTCTTTACATTCCAAAAAAAATCTTTTTCCTAATATTTTTTATAATTTTTGTAACAACGCACTGCGGGTGAAAAGGCGAGAAGGATGGACTTGCTCAACAAATATTGTTTTTATAATTTTTATATAATCTTTTTCAGTTTTCCAGCTTCTATTCTTAATCTTTTCTACAAATTAAAAATTTTTCCATTCTAAAACAAATATTCTTTACAATTATTTTATATTTATGTAACAACAAATATTCTTTATATAATTCTTTTTTATATAATCTTTTTTCAGTTCTCTAGCTTTAATTCTTAATCTTTTCCACAAATTTTAAATTTAAAAAAAATTACCATTCTAAAACAAATATTCTTGACAATTATTTTATATTTAGGTAACAACAAATATTCTTTACATTCCAAAACAAGCATTTTTTATAATAATTTTGTAAGAACATACTGCAGGTGAAGAGGCGGGACGGATGGACTTGCTCGACCATGGCGGAGACGTTGTCGCCGTACCTCGACTTTGTCCATCGGTAATGGTTTTCCGGCGTCCAGAAATCCAGGATTCCGATTTCTGACGCCTCGTCCGCTCTCTTGTGCGTCTCGCTCGTCCCTATGTACTGTTGTTGAAAGGTCAGAGGATGATAAGTGCAAAACGGTCCGTTTAAAAGTGAAAATTAGTTTGATTTGTGGATGATTGAGTAAAGGGAAATTTCGAAAAGAGGGCCTATAGTGTGCGTGAATTTGCGTAAGAGCCCCTGCTTTATTGGAAATTGCAGAAAAGCAATGTAATTTTCAAGAAGGCAGGGGCTTTTATGTAGTTTAGGCATCATGTAGGGGCTTTCTTGCAATTCGTCCCTATGTTTACTGTCGTGAAAAGATCATATGAGAAGTTCAAAATGGTCCATTGAAAAAAGAAAATTAGTTTGATTTGGACAGTTAATTCGTCCCTATGTACTGTTGTAAGAATATCACAGGATGATAAGTCCAAATTGGTCTTTTTTGCAATTCAGGCATAATGTAGGGCCTGTTTTGCAAATTTCCCTTCAAATTAAATAATTAATATTACCGAGTTTTCAAGACCGCATTGGCTGATTAAGACTTCTTTTACGGCATTTGGGGCCTCGAATACTTGATCCAGTCTGGAATATATCCCAAGCTCTTTCATCTGTATAAAAAAATTAATTGATTAAGAATTGTCAAAAGGTCCTTGTAAATGATAAAATTGCGAGACTCACCTCACGGGTTAAATTAAAAGGGGATCTGTTAAAACGGTTATCTGGAACGTAGTTAAGAACAGGAATATCAAAAGGCTTGAGATTTCTAACTAATATGTCTCGATCAGAAGCGTCCTGAGTGATAAATGCCTGAAAAAAAAATATATTAATAAATTAATATATACCTCAATTTTGCAATTTTATTATTAATAAAATAAAATAAATAAATGTACCTTCCATATGTAATTAGGCACGTGGTTTTCCAAGTAAGAAGCGTGAGATTGGTCCTGCACATTTACCTATAAACCCACAATAATTAAGCAATTCAGTTAAACTAAATTTTTTTAGGGGGCAAAATGAAAATGTTTGTATATACCTCAAGTAAAACAGGACCATATACTTCTTTATTTAATTGGTCTTTATTCTCTTGTAGCCATTTATAAGCCTCGAATATTCTTTCAGCTCCAGTGTTTTTCAACGCTGAAAGTAACTTGTTATTCTTACTTTCCATTTCCCTCAACCTGCAAAAAACAATAATAAATATAAATAAATAATTATAATAAATATTAAAAAAATAAAGACGTAAAAAGAGGTAAGTACCTATCAGAGCATTTTCTCAAGATCCCTTTTTCTTGGATTATTTGAGATTCTTTTTCCTTCTTTCTATGTTTCATTTGATTCAGCTCCACGTTCAGCTCAGTCAGTTGGTTCCCAAGCCTCTCCTGTCAAAACAAACAAATTAAACACACAAACTTCAAAATAAATTAACTAATTAATTCAGGGACTGGAATGAAATATACCATTTCTTCTCTTGGCGGTTCGAAATGAGGCAGATTTTCGAATTCTTTTTCGGCAATAGAAAGATCCTCTTTGGCCTTCAAAATTCTTTGCTGGCGAGACTCTTCTTGTCTCTTTAAATCCTCTATTTCTGTGTGTTTTGCTTTCAATTGCACACCCTAATTTCAAAAATAACAAAAAATAAGCATAAAAAATACAAAAGGAGTAATGAATTAATGTTTAACGTACCATTTCGCATTCTTTTTCTATAGATTCTCGCCTTTTGGTTGCGTTTTGCGTAATTTTAGTGCTGATCTTCTTTGTATCAGACTCGAGTGTTGATCTGACTTTCTTTTTCTCCCTAAATAACAATAAAAAATAAATATATTAATTATGAGTAATTATATATATAAATGAAATGATTATGAGTGTAAAGATTTACTTACTCAATAGGGGCTTTAAGGTCATTTAAAAGTTTTGCTTCTTGATCCATTTTCTTTTTCGAAATATTCTCTTGTTTTTGTGCTTCTTTATATTCCATTTTTTTCATGTCGTATTTCAGCCATGGCAGTTTTTTCTTCATTGTTTCGACCTAAAAATAAATCATCCAATTAATATAAATAATATATAATTTTAAAATTTTAAATGTTAATATAAAATAACAATTTATTAACCTTTTCTAAGAGTTTTTTTCTCTGTCGGACCCGCTTTACATCCCTCTCTTGTTCAGCATTAAGCGATTTTAACTGATTTAATGTATCTCCATTTTGTTTCACAGCCTAAAAATAACATTAAAATAATAATTTATACCTGAGAAATAACATAACAAGAATGAAAAAAAAAATTTAATTTACCAATTCAAGTTTTTTTAATTCGCGACTTCTCTCAATGAGTTCTTTGTGGTGAACTGGAAGGTCAGGATTTCCAACCGCTTTTTCGGTTTCTTCCAAAAGTTGAATCGGGGTTAGTTTTGCAAATTCACACACACGGTCTTGAGGCAAGAACTACATTAAATTTAATAAAACTAATCAAAATAATAAAATATAATCAGAAATGCATATGTACAAAATATAAGTAGTGAACCGACCTGAGTTAGGTTATTCACTTGTATATTGTACTTTTTAATTACATCAATTATATCTCGTTTCGTCACTGTTGTACCTGTAAAGAAAATAAACAAAAATACACTCAAATTAATCATTTACAAAAACAATTTCATCATTTTAAGAGAAAAAATAATTAAAAAGAAATGAAAATTACCATTTAAGGCCCACTCAGACTTATTTCTCATATCAATTTTCCTCATAATAACAATCTTTTCCAAAGCCGTATCGCCTCTCAACGAAATCTTAATATATCCAGACTCCTCCCCTCTTTTCACAAAAGCCCCCACACTCGACGCCCTTCCAAGAAGCTGCTCAAAACCCAAAATCAAACTTCTCAAAGGACCAAAACAAAAATAAAACTTTTCAAAGGGCAAAACTGTAAGATTGGTTTCTCACCTGAGGTTCGCCGGTCAGACCGAGAGCAATGGCGCACACGAGCGAGCTCTTGCCCGATCCGTTCGGCCCGATGACCAGATTCAGCCGTGAGCCGGGCTTGCATTTCAGATGATCGTACGTCATGAAATTGTGGATTTCTATCTCCACTATGTTTCCGGGCACGTAATCATCTTCCCCTCTGCTGTAAAATTGGCAACAAAATTCAATCGATTGAAGTACTTAATGAGAAAATCTAACAGAATGAGGGGAAAAACTAAGAAAACCTAGGAATAGTTTCGTAAATTAGATGAAGATGAGAAAGAGAGAGAGAGAGAGAAGGGTAGAACCTGTGGTTGAGTCTCGCCCGCTTCGCGGCGCGATGATCCGCCATTGTTTCGCCTGATTTGCTCTAGGGTTTTGATTTGTGAGGGAAGGAGCAAGGAAAAATGGCGCGAAAGCCCCAAAAAAAAAACCCTACGTAGCTGGAGAAAGAGAGAGAAAAGAGAGAAGAGGGGGAAGCGTATACACTCACTGAAATATGGGACCCAGTTGTCATTCATAGTGACGTTCTAATTCGGACCGAGTGCGATTTTTGTTTGGTTTTGAGTCCGAGTCCGAATTGGGCTCGCGCCCGCTAACAGTCTGTCCACGTGACGCCCTGTCAGTGGTCGGGTTTCCATGTGGTGGACTATGATTGGCTTTTTCTCCCAGATGGCGGCCGATCATTGGTTACGTTATTTTCAAAGCGAAATTACCGGAAATAGTACGCCAGCTCATTTCCCACTACAGCTGTTTCGTCTTCTTATAGTCATTCTTTTTACAGTTTAATCCTTCAACTTTAGAGAGTTTAGTACTAGTAAAATCCAAAAGAAACAAAAGTAAAAAAAAAGTAATGTCAAAAAAAAGTCTTTTTTTTTTAAGTGTAAAAGAAAAAAAGTCATCTTAATAAATATGAGTGTCAATATATTAAATTACTAAATATGAGTGTATATTTTAACTACGCCTATATTTTTCATCAGTCACTAATATATTTTTTGTAATAAATTACTTTTTTCGAAACAAAAAGAAAATTATCCATAGTACGGTGAGAATTTTGTATTGGATGTCTTTAGATATAATAAATACACAGTAAATATCACCTTTTTAAGGGTAAATGTGAAAATGTGCCTGTAAAATGCATGATCATGACGCTGGACAGTTCACTTCATTTACATTTCCAGTTTCTGAGCCATTTTCTCTGTCTTTCATCTTCTTCCTCCCAAAAGAGAGGTAAAACCTCAAAAACCCTAATTCCTGAATATCATCTATTAGTCTGAGTATTTGATTTTATGTTGTTTGAAATCCATGCTTGGCTGTTCATCATGAGCTAACTCAGCAGCACAGTCAGCAGCATTTCCATTTTTTTTATTTTTATTTTCTTCAAATGCACAGGGTTTGTCCTGTTCTTGAAATATCATCTCTTGTGGTGAGATTATATCGAAGTAATTAGTTATTTGGAGATGTTATCATTTTTATGAGTCATTTTTTTAGTTTAGAAACTTCTTTTTGCGTCAAAAAGTGAATTGAGCTGTTCGACTTTGATGGCATTTTTGTATTTGAAAGATTTTGTATGGTTTTGCTGATAGATAAGAGTTTTTTTGTAGATTTTCTTGACTATGAATTTTTTTTCTCTAATTTTTATTGTCTATTTCTTGGCTCTTACTTATATAGAAAGTCATGCACCAACTTGACTTTTTATTAAAAAAAAAAATAGTTCATAATTCCCCACATATGGCATTACTTGAACTAGATTATATTACGATCTAATTGGCTAATTTCTCGTCATTTTTTCAACATTAACGCATTTTTAAGTCACCAATTTAGAGTTTTAACATCTTAGACATTACACCAAGCAGCTTGTGCGCAACCAGAATTTGAATAACAACAATATAATTTCACAAAACAAAAGCAAGAAAACCTTTTCTCTGTTTTTCTACTCTTTTAACCTCATTTACTCTTTTCATTTCATTTTTCCCTCCAGAATCCCACGATATGGAAGAAGAAACCTCTGATCAAAACAACTCCAAGAAACTAAAATCTGGCGAAACTTCAAACTCAAACCCAAATTCAAACTCAAATTCGGATTCAGACCTGTACGTGTGGCCATGGTGTGGCATAATCGCAAATATACCCACCCAAATCCAAAACGGGCGCCAAGTTGGCGAATCCGGCACAAAACTAAAACACCAACTCTCGCGATTCAGTCCTGAAAAAGTCCATCCGGTCTGGACTTTCAAAGGCCACACCGGTTTCGCCACAATAACCTTCAGGAAAAACTGGCACGGGTTCCGAGACGCCATGGATTTCCATTCCCACTTCGAAATCCAGGAAAGAGGAAAATCAGAATTTGAATTCCGGAGAGAGAAAGAGGGGATTTATGGATGGATGGCGAGGAAGGAGGATTATTGTGAGTACGGGCCTGTGGCGGAGTGGTTAGTGAAGAATGGAAATGTGAAGTCGATTGGAGACGTGCAGCGCGATGAGGTGGCGATGGGCGATAGGTTGGTGAGCGGTCTTTTAAAAGAGATGGAGGGTAAAATTGTAAATGTGGAGGAAATGGAGAGCAAGTGTTTGGAGACACAAGGGGCTTTTGAGAGGATTATGCGTGAGAGAGATGAATTGCTTCGGTTTTATGGCGATGGTATTCTTTGTTTTTGTGTGTTTAGTATTATTTTATTTTATTTTATTTATATCCTTTTTTTTAGGTACGTAATTAGGGTGACATGTTTGGGAATGGGAAACAAAAGGAACCCAAAAAAAGTGAAAAATTAAAAAAATTCCGTGAAAAAGTAAAAAAGTATTGATTTGTTATTAGCTATAGTTTGTAACTTGTATGATCATTTTACTATGATTTATTTATTTTTTTTACTCAAGAGGTGAAAAAGATGGAGAATTTGTCGAATGATCATTTGCGTAGAATAATGGACGATAATCTAAAACTTCAAGCAGATCTCGAATTGAAAAAGAAAGAAGCAGAACTAGCAAATCAAAAGGTTAATCTATTTAATTAATTATTTATTTTTATTCCATAAAGAATACATAATTTATTTTCTCATATATGCTTATTGCAGTTACTTGAGGGGAAGAAAAACTCAAGTGGGAGCGTATCGAAACTTTCCAAAGATATGAAGGTTTATAATCAAATACTAACTTATTTCAGTTAATTATTTCTTTGTATACAAATTTAATTTCCCTTTATTATTTTTCAGTCTCTCGAGCTAGCGACAAAAGAGAAACAAAAAGCCGATGAAAAAGTATGGAATCTCGTTGAAGAACACAAGGTCTAATAAACCTCAAACAATTCAGTAAATATGCACTTATAACCCTGAAAATTATCATAATTTGTAATTTCACCCTAATTTTGGAGTTTTAGAGAGAGAAAGAGAAAGCAGTGAAGAAGATTCTGGAACTGGAGAGGAAACTGGAGGCGAAACACAGCCTGCAACTGGAGATACACCAGATTAATGCGCAACTGGAGAGAGACAAAGAACTGGAGAGCATCGAGCCTGAAGAGAGAGAGAGAATGGAGAGGATGAGAGAGGAGCTGAGAGAGAAACTCGAGGAAATGGAGGAGATTGACACTCTGAATCAGACTCTGATTGTTAAGGAGAAAAGGAGCAACGAGGAATTAGAGGACGCTAGAGACGTAATCATCAAGGTACTCAGTAATTAATTATTTTTCGTATTTTTAGGGAAATTTGCAAAATTTCAGACAAGCCCCTGCATTATTGCTAAAATTGCAAAAAAACCCCTACCGTCAAATCGAAGCTAACACTGTCGGTTTTAATAGTTTAATCACTGGAAAGTTATTTTTTAAATATTAATTAACATTTTTGTTTCAGAAAAAAAAATTCTTACAAAAATTACGAAAAATATTTTGACTGGATTCTTTAAATATTAATATTTAGGGTTTGGAGGGGAGATCGAGCAGCGCCATTATTAAAATCAAGAAAATGGGGGAGATCAGCGAGGAAAAGTTTCGGAAAACGTGCGAGATAAAGTTTCACCGATCGGCCGTGGAAAAAGAGGTCGGTTTCCTCCTCCAAAAATGGCAGAGCGAGATCCAGAACCCGAACTGGAATCCGTTCAAGACCGAAATGTCAAACGGCTCAGTAAAGGTAATTAATTAATAAGAAATATGCAAAAAAGCCCGTGTTGTATCTGAACCGCAAAAAGGCCCTATTTCTTCAAAAATCAAATATTAGTAAACGGCTGGGACTGTTTTTTTATTTTTATGAAGAATGAAGGGGCTTTATTATAATTTCCAACAATGTTGGGTGTTTTTTTTGCAATTTGGGCATAATTTAGGGCTCTTTTGCAAATTACTCATAAAAAATTCAAAATTTATATCATTAATTCTCCAAATATAACATGCGACTAAATTGTTGATATTCAACTAGGAGGTGATAGATGAGGAAGACGGGAAATTGCAAGCCTTGAAAAACGGGTTGGGTGACGAGGCGTTTGAGGCGGTAAAAAGCGCTTTAATGGAACTCAAGGAGTTCAATCCGGTACGGAAAGATCCGGTACCGGAGATTTGGAACTTCAAAGAGGATCGCAAGGCCACGATGGCCGAGGCCACGCGGTTCGCTCTCAATGCGTTCAAACTCTCCAAGAAAAAACGGTACGATCGTAAAGAGAAAATATTATTATTTCTTTTTTGAGTTTATTTTGTTTTTTGACTTGGTAAAAAGGAACTTTATATTGGGATTGTGTTGTCTTTTTTAGTGTGAGTTTAGTATTTGAGGCTTAATGTGCCTGCTATGTGTGTTGATTTGTAGAAATATTTAGGTACGAATGTTGTTTACTTTTGAGTTGGGAAATAAAGAATTTTCTAACCAGGGTTTTATTTTTTTTTGCTAATACTTTATGTAGGCCGAGAGACTGAAGTGAAGTATAACTGGGAGTATTTTGGGGGAGCTTTTTGGTAGTATGATGTGATATATTTAGCGCGTAGGATCAGATTTAGGAGTAAAAGTGTTTTTTGTTTTTCTGTAGTTAAATATAGAAAATAGATGAAATATATGAAGAAGACTTGTGGAGTGGATTTTTGGATATAGTAGAATGTTTTGTAGTTATATGCTTATGATGCTGATCTTATATGGTTGTGATGCTGATCTTATGGCACTTATAATCTGGAGTGGACTTGATTAATATATTTGATATTTCTGCATCATTTTGTTGTGTGTGTTTGTGCTTGTTTATTATATTAAAAAATATGTCATGTTGTTTATGTGATTATTTCAGTTTTTTTTTTGTTGGGGTTCTAATACTATAAGCATGACACGAAACTCCAAATGCATGAACTTCAAACAAAGTTATGTTTATATATTGTAGTACGTCTGATTTTTTTTATGATTCAATTTGTCGCATATGTTTTGTAAGGGAACGGTATGCATTATTTCATACGGTTTTGGAGGAAACTAAAAGGTGAGATTGATAGCTAAATATATGGATGAGATGTAATGAAACATTAATATATATGATGTGTTTAAAAGAGTTCTAATGAAAAAATAAAATTTTCTCTCATCAGTAAATTGGGGAATGGCGGACAGATCTCTTTGATGATGCTAGAATGGGAATTAGAAAATTCCATACGTATCTTGTGAATGTGATGACCCACTCTTTGGGTGGGTCACGCAACGCGAATAGGACGGCCGAGATGGTAGTTCAGGATGAGCAAGTTTGGACAGATGCGGTGCGACTTGTGTTAATAACAATGCACAAAGTATGAAAGGCCGAAAGGGTGATCTAGATGGGTAGTCCGAGAGAAATTGGAATATGGCCTAGCTAAGAGGATCAATGGGCACCAGCCATACTGTGTTTCTCTCCTTTGCATTACAAACTAGTTTTTTTTTTTTTCTTCATCTTTTTTCAGTTCTTTTTTAAATATTTTTACTATCTTATCCTCTGGTAAAATTTTGGTTAATTCAATTACAATTTGATATGTTTGATATATGTTGAGAACTTGAAGATGGTGTTGGCTATAAAAAGCCCACTGTACAATTATTTATTTTTATTTTTTTCATATTACGCAAGAAAAAGCTCACCATTTTTTATGCAAATTAGTAAATATATACAGTAGAACAGAAAATATAACTTCAGAACTCATAAATTATGCTGACCAATTTGGCTTCGTCGACTGTACTTAAAAGAAAGAGAAGCGCTATTCGACTTTGTTTACCTAATTCCTTAACTCATGATTAAGACAAAGCTCATGCTAAACATACAAACATATAACAAGACGTGATACAAACCCCTTCCTACATTATTTATTTTACATTCAGTCCTCTCCATACTTAAGATAAATTTATTTATCTAACATTCCGCCATATTACATAAACTTCAAATTCAAACCGATTCAATACATGACTTCAAACTTTGAAGTAATTGAGGAGTGTAGGGACATTCAGCCCGTTGCTCCAAACCGTACTGATATACTCCTTGTAAAAATATGGTCTGTAAACTGCTGGATTCTTCTCATTGACCAGCTTGTCTGCTGGTTTGATTGGAATTTTGTTGGATGGACGGAAAAAAATTGGAACTGAGAACCTCTCATTCTTGCTAGTCAGTGTAACACGGTGAATCACACTTTTGTACTTTTCGTTGCTTAAAACCTACAAATTAATTAAGTACGAGTTTAAAACTTGTACGATATCATATTATGCTAAATAACTAGGCCTCGTTTTGTTATCGTTTTTGTTTTAAATTTCCGGGTTCTTTTAATGGGAAAAATGCCTTTCGTCCATGTAGATTATGATACAAAAACTACAAAAAACTGAAATGATGCTCTAGTTTAATACATAATATCCAAATAAAATTTCACACTTAATTATATACCTGTATTTGGTCGCCAATAATAACGGTAAAAGAATTTTTCACTGACGGAACCCTAACCCATTTGCCATCACGCAACACCTCCAAACCAGAGATTTCGTCATGAAGTATAACAGTGATTGAATTGGCATCTGTGTGAGGATTAAATCCCAATACTAAATCTGGTTGAGGGCAAGGTGGATAATAGTTTACAGCCAAAAGCGGGAGTTGTCCTCCCATCGTCTCTTCCAGAAACTCATTTTCCAACCCGAGACTCTCGGAAATCAACTCGGTTATTCTCACCCCCAGCTCTCTCCCTTGTTTCGAGTACTCTGCCGCCACCTCCCTATATATATATATTAAAACACAATTATTTTATTTTCAATATGTTGTGGAGTATATAATCCCATTTTCGTTGAACCATATTATATTAAGGGACATATAGCATATACATAAACATGGTATGGACCTGAAATCAGGAGGATTGATGGGCCATTGATCAATGTACTCTTCGATAGGGTGACACTGAAGCTTTAGAGCATCTCTCCACATCCGAACGTGCTCCACCGTCGCATTGAAACCAGAAGTCAATCTAACGGCTTTCAATGGTTCTTCAGAACAAAGGTGATTCCTCTCCGGCTCCGGCAAGTGAAAAAACTCTCTGCCCACTCGTAGCATTGCGTTAACCAGCTCTTTCGGGATCCCATGGTTTGTTACCTAATAAAAGAAAAATAAATAAATTATTGACCACCTTGTTGTAAGAAAGAATTATTTTTTTTTCTGACTAAAATGAGACGTTGTAAGAAAGAATTATTGATTTTAATGGTTTGATTTTACCATGAAGAAACCATGGATCTCACAAGCCTGGCCAATCGCATCAACGGTTTGTGGATGATTTAGGCCGTTGAGATCAATGATTGGGATTGTTTCTATAGGGGCCTCTTCAATAGCATGACGATTCGGCCTCTCGTGCTCCGGCCGGACAAAGTTGGCGGGGACCTCGGATTTTTGAGAAATAATGCCTGTGACAAGAAACTTTGGAGATGAACAAGTTTCTAGAGCCATTGGAGTTTGAAGGAAAATTAATTATGTTAATATTGATGATTTATTTTTAAGGAAAATTGTGTTAGCATTGTGAAGATAGGTACACTTATTTATATGAGTTCGAAAGTTTTGCACCATGCATGAATCAAGATTAAGATAATTTTTTTAATTTGCACGAGGGCATTTTAGTAGTTATTATATTCATTATACAAGTTAGCAAGTTGAGTCAAGTCTTTTAGTCAAATAATTACAGATTTGAGTCTTGAAAAAGAGTCAATAAATAATAATTTAAAACTTTATATTATTTACAAATCTTTGTTTCAAAATAAAAGTTGAAAATTTTATTTTCTTGACGTGACAAATTTATATCTATCCAGTCTTGTTGTAACTTGTAATTGAGTCGAAGTCCAAAAATTCATCTCCTTGATTTTTTTATTTCTACCAAAAAGAAAAGGAAATCCAGAAAATGATTCATATATGACTCAGCACACATTGACCAAACCATCAAATAGTAGGAAATCCCCCTAATATATTTCTAAATTTCCTTCGAAGATTTCACTATTGCCTCAATTGGGCCTTTGGGCCGAGTTAAATCAACTAAAAAGAAATGATGAAAGATGTAATTACTAACCCCGAGGATACCAAAAACAGCCCAATCAGAATCCTGTACTAAAAACAGTAAAAAAGCGTAGGAATGTTCGGTGAAGGGGGCATTACTAAACAGAGCCTCTCCCATTTCGTTTTCTTTTTCAAAAATGAAAAAGGTGAAAATTAAAAAACCATAACAACGATTTCTAGTGATTTTTACTCGCATTATTTTCTTCTTCTTTTTTTTGCTTCGAATGTTACTATAGTCTTTTTAGTGATTGGTTTTCTAGTCTGATGGAAATACATTGAGGCTTAAATTGAAATTCCCCTAATTTCTTTCTTATTTCGATTTCTTTTCTTCTTTTTTTGTCAAAGTACTATGAACAATTCAGAGTTCTGCGCTTAGTTGTTTGTAAAAACTTTCTTTCTCGCTTGTAATTTTGCGTTTATCCTTCCAAAAGCTCCTTATTTTGGTCTTTTCATGTCTGATTTCAATCTCTAGGTGACGAATTGTAATTTTTAAATTCAAATCAGTCTCGCACTTGGCATTAATTCGCATAAAAGAGTTCTCATTTCGTGTTTCTCTGCAGTAGGAAAGCATGCATAATAAAGATGAGACATTGTCGGGCCTCATGAAGGATCATCAGGTTTATTTACATTTTTATAAGTTAATGCGATTTTATTTGTGGGAACAATTCTTTTGTTCTTGTCTAGAGTGTAGGCATTGTACTGAAATACTACAAATTCTTTTTGACATTTTGAATTTTTTTTCAAATCAAGCAATCTACATAGTTGTCCACAAAGTGTTTGACAAAATTCCTGAGAGAATTGACAAAGATTGATTTGATGACTTGTCAATGCAGAGATTGCTAAAAGCTTCTTTCAATAAAATGCATTTGGTCAAGATTTTGCGGATCTCAATTCACATAAAGCAGAAAATATTACTTAGAATGAATATGCAACTTGAAATACTGGAGCTCCAAAGAGAAGATCCTGACTCGGTCTTGTTCATGAATGGGCTGGAAATGTCCATTGAAGAAAAGCTCACTGAAAAAATGGAGGAGACCGAAGAGAAATTATCTAAATGTCGAGCATCGTTTTCAGAATTAAAGGAAGATAGTGAAAAGAAATTGGAAGCTCTTGAGGCTTTGGGTTGTTTGATAAAGGTATGGAAACTTGTTAAGTATAACAAACATTGTTGAAACCTTAATTAACAAAAATACAAAAATTCAGTTTAATTTATGAAATTTATTTTCTATTTAATTGAGACAGGCGTTGAAAGAGATGGCAAATGGTGCTGATGTGGCAGTTGGAGTAAAAATGATTGGTGGAATTGACTTCATTGCATTACAAGATACATGTGAGACAAAATTCATGGAGGATTTGAGATTGCAAGAATTAATCAAAGCTAGGTAAAGGTCGCTAAATAAATTTTCAGTTTTTATTACATTAATAAAAGAATTTTCTTGTTGTCTTTTTTTATAAACTTTGTAGTAAACATTTTTCTCTTTTATAGGGTTTTTGGAGATAGTGTGATAATGACTTGCTAAGGGGAGATTCGATAGAAAAGTAAACAAAACACATATATTAGTATTAGAAAATAGTGAGATAATTAATGCTAACATGATGTATTAACTCTGAATCATATGATGCATAATATAGACCTAATTAATATATTGCATATTTTGACATTTTGTTGTGGGGATTTGTGATTAAGTTTGCAAATTATTAGAAGCAATTTGTGAATTACTTTAGTTATGTGATTATTTTAGGTATCTTATGTGTGAGTATGAGTAACAACTCCATTGCAAATAATTTCATCATCCAAAAGTTGTAGTTAGAAATATTAAAAGCATGATATGAAATTCAAATTGCGTGAAGTTCTAATAAAGTTATATTTATATATTGTAGTGCTATTCAATTCTCTATACTGTTATCTAATTGTAATTAGTTGCATATGATTTACCTGAGACAAATAAGACAATTTATTATTTTGTAAGATTTTGGAGGAATTTGAAAAGATCAACTCATGCATCATATATATTGGAGAAAAATCACAAACTATAATCCAGCATTGATAATAAAAAAGCATAACATTTTAACATCTTAATCTTCAAAGATCAAATGGATAGAACATGTATTGTGCTATGTAAATTATCATAATATTTTGAAATTGTTGGTTAGATAATAAGACAAACCATTAAATGGTAGAAAATCATGAAATGGTAGAAGAATTGAGTTAACTAAGATACAACTAGGAGCAGAGATTGCGCTATATTTTTAAATATACTATTAATAAAAAAAATAAAATCAATTATTACATTCAATGGCACATATTCAAATTGAAGTGGGACAAAGTTTCTTTTCATTTAATAAAAAAATATTGTAATATATTATTTTTTTCATTGAATAGAGAATCATCTTTAAAAAACATTAAAATACGACTTGAATTAAAAAAAAATCATTACACTTTTATTAATGGCCTGCTTAAAATCATACAACCTAAATTAAAAAGGGATCTGATGTATCACGACGTACTGTAGCACGTCGAAATCACGACAACAATATATACAATTAATAAACAGTGTATAAATTGAAAAAAACAGTATATATAATTCATTTTTTCTAACGGTATATACATAAACAATAAAAACACGATATGTAAAATAACATATTATATTAAAATAATATATACAAATTTCAAAAGTAAATAATGCATAAAAAAATATATCTAAAACAATGAAAACAATATATAGAAAAAATATAGATATTGAAAAACACATTATATATAGAGTCTGTCGTGACTTGGACGTGCTACAACGCGTCATGGTATTATATTTCCCAATTAGAAATCATTAAAATGATATGATCTATTGAAATTTCTAACAAATATTTCTAAAATAATGTTACACATTATAAATATCACAAATATTTCAATTGTAAGTTTGTAACTGAATCATAATTATATGATACAAGAGGTTATCTTGCTCCGCTTCAGATCAAGCATATTTATCGAAAAGGGATAGAATAATGATTATATTTCTTAATTTTAGAGATGTAATACAAGTATGATATCTTCCAAAAAAAAATTGTATTTTTCGTTGATATTTTCTAATTTATAGCATCTTAATTAGTGGTGGAGCTTGACTCAGTGTTTTGGGGGGGGGAGATTTCTTTTTACACTACTGAATATGCTTATATAAAAGTTTGAGGGGCCAATACACATTAATATTAATACCTTTAAGATTTTATACATTAAATTCTTACAAAATATACTACTGAATCGAAAATCTTGGGGGCCCATGACCCCCCTCCCCCTGTCTGAATAAAACTCCACCACTGGTCTTAGATACATGATATTTTCTAATTTTACTGAAAATATTAATTATTTTGATGAGAATTGTCATTTTATAATAGAGGCGTACATAAATACAAATAGAAATGACGAACAGAGTGTTGTAGGATGAGATTGAGCAAAGTTGCAAACATTGATATTCAGAAAGTGACAAAATTACGAAGACAATCAAATATTAGTATGATTCAAGTGAACAAATTTATTGGTTATTTGAAGACTCAAAGAACTTTCAAGTGGTTTTAACATAACATCAGAATGATCGGATCAATATTTTGTGCAGCTCTAAATTAATTTGATGCTTTATGATCATTGTCATGTGCAACTTTAAATTAAGAGAAATGTCCAAACACGACGGCACTGTAGATATATTATTTTTCTCAATTTATATATTATTTTGCCATTTTATATACTGTTGTTTATTCTTTGTATATTTTTTATTTTTTTTTACTTTTATATACTGTTTTTTCCATTTTATATGTAGTTTTCCCATTTTATATACTGTTTTCACTTTTTATGTATATACTGCTATTAGAAAATAAATTATATATATTGTTATGTATATATTGTTATTAGAAAATAAATTATATATACTGTTATTGGATCCGTCGTAAACAGTCGTGCTACAGTACCATCGTGCTCTATCATGTCCTTTAAATTAATTTGATGTTTCATGTTAATTAGCAGTGTGATACATGATATATTTTCTACTTATTTGACTTTTCTTTCTGTGTAAATTTTCCATTTTTAATTTATTTGAATATTCAATTTTTGTTAGAGTTCTATAATTCTCATAATTTTCTCATAATAAATGAACGATCAACACGTGCAAAGCACGTATTAAAACTAGTATTATACATTAAAATGATGTATATTGAAAGGTATGTATAAAACTGTTTCAATGGTCATGACTTTGTAAGAGCAAAACAGTTCTTATTAGAGCTGGCAAACATGATCCGAACCCGAAAGACTCGTCCGAAATCTGACCCGATTCGATCCGAAAAATTTGAAAAAGTCAAATGACTCGAACCCGCCTGACCCAGACCCAAAGACCCAAATCTGAAATGACTGTTGTTTGATAATCACTCTAACCCGACCCGACATAAAACCCGACTTGTCCGAACCCGATATAACCCGTGACCAGAGAGAACTCGAGACCTGATAAGTCAAGATCTGAACTGATCCGAACCCGTATTGACTCTAGGTTTAAATCAACCCGAAACCTGAATATATCCCAAATAATAATTTAATCTAACAAGAACTTTGAAATCAATGTAAATGCTCCTTTCTTAGTTCTTCGTGCCCATTTTTTTTTGTATTTTATTCTTTTATTTTCAACAAATCAGTCAAATGAATCAAGAGATCATTTCAATATGTTTCAACATGATTTTATAACATAATGTTATTAATGTATCATAATACTACTTATTGAATATGAAATATATTATTTTATACCAATTCCATTTATCTACATTTCAAATTGATATATCATAATTCATCACTCATAAGAATATTACATCGAGTCTAGGTCCGGCGGGTTCAGGCATCGAGAGAGTCGGGCGGGTCTTTCGGGTTCGGGTCATGGTTCAGGTCATATTGGCAGCTTTATGTTTATGTAGAGGTGGCAAACAGCGAGTTGGGTCAGAATCAGGTTCGGTTATTCAGGCAAAACATGTAGAAGTGGCAACACATGTTGCATTCGGATTTCGTATAGACACAAAATCAGGTCAATTTTCGGCTCGGGTCTCAAGTTTTAGCAGGTTCAAGTCAGGTCGGGTTAGGTCAGTTTTATGTTCGGATCATTTTGGTTCGGGTTCTTTGGATCCAGATCTGACGGGTTTGGGTAGTTTGATATTTCTAAAATATCCGGATCGGGTCTGGTCCGGTCGGGTATCGGGTGGATCAGGCGGCTCTTTCGGGTTTCAGATCCATCGGGTCAGGTTATTTCGTATTCGGTTCAAGTATTTCGGGTATCATATTGATAGTTTGTACATGTTGATGTCAATTTTGAGTTAGAGTTATTTGGGTCTCAGAAAGAATTAGGTTGAAATCGGGTCGGGTCGGGTTAAGGTCAATTTTAAGTTCGGATCATTTAGGTTCGGGTCCTGGTCAGGAGGGCTTGGGTCATTTGATATTTCAGGTGGGTCGGGTGGGTTTCTTAATTTCGGGTTAATTTTGTCACCTCTAGAAATTCATAAAATAATCCGAATCCAATTTGCTCGAAATATGAAGAGACTTGAATTCCACATGACCCGAATGTCAAATCAACCCAAATCCAAAAGAATCCAAACCCATTTAACCCGGCCAGAACAAGAACCGAATACTGTTGGGTTTCAGACGTGCATAACGCAGCGGAAAACAAAAATTTCGTCCAAAACCAATCCGAGGATCCGTGCGTATCGGTTAAATCAAAGAAATAAATCTTAAAGATACCTTTCGGATTACGCTTAATCCGTGACGCTCAAACCATGCGTGTTGTCCATGCGCCTCTAAACCGGTTACCGTCCTAATCGATTTTCCGTCCGTCTAGGCCGTCTAGGTCGGATTGTGCGGAATCATTTACCGCACATACAATTGGCCTCCACCGAAATTCTCAACAACCCGTTATCATCTTCTTAGGCCAAATAGATCACAAGTGCCGAAAGTACAAACGCCTCTACCGGTGTCCACACGAACAAACTTCTTAAAACGGGAAGAAGAACAATATATATGCTAGTAGCTTGTTCTCCTCTTGCATAAGAAAACTCTTCTTATTTTATCTCACAAAAGATGTATATAATTCCTCTCATATAATTGCACTCTTTCATTTTGTCATACAAAAAGAAATCACCCTTTCATAATTTTGTCATACAAATTAGAAAGTATATTTTCTCTCTTTTGTCTTACAAAAGAGAATGAGAAATAATGAGAGAGAGAATGATGTGTTGTCTTTTGAATTTGGAGCCATCTATATCCTTATATAGAGGTGAAGAGTCATGTCTCCTCACACTAAAAGATGTGTATAACATCACTCATCATTATCCATATGACATCATCTAGACTCTTCTAGATTACATGATCTTTTGTGCTCATAGTCTTTATATACATATATATATCACATCTTATCACATAAGATGACAATATATTTTGTGACATTCTTATGCAACTCATCATATAAGTCGCTAGGATTTTCTGCGTCCGTTTCAGTTTGTTATTTGTGTGTGACCCTGTAGCTTCACTTAATGTTGGCAATAGACTTGACAGTCTATAAATCATGAGCGGACTCTAGCAAGCCATCATGACTACCCAATTTAAGTGAATATCGATGATCCGATTTATCTAATCAACAATCACGTATTTAGTCCCTTTGTCACGCGATATCTATATCGATCATAAGGCATGTAATACGCCATCCTTATATTAATCGAATAATATTTCTTGATCCCAAATTAAACTGAACAAGAACAAATGACATTAATAACTCTTATTAATTCATTTGAGTATGGCCATACATTTCTTCAGTTCAATTCATCAAGATGCCTAAAGATATCTCTCTCATTTATGAGAGGAACAAATCCCGTCTTGATTGCACTCATCCCTCTACATGATTCATTTTATACCTAATCATAACCGTTATGACCACCCGGTTAAAGGCAGTGTTAGATTATATTAAAGTATAAAATTACTCATGTTGGGAACCGAGACAATCTCAGGTCAAAGGACTATAAATACTTTATGTTACAAGAATCGCTAATGACGTAAAACATGTAGCATTCTTATGGCGGGTCGATCCAAGTATATGGTCTCTAACATATACCTATGTTAATGACTTGATAACTATTTATCCATGATTAGTAAAACATAATCATCAGTCAACTAATATACTGGTGTACATTTATAGCTTGTATATATAAATATATATTTATATGTATCTACAAGTATATTTGTCTCCACAAATATCCTATAAATGACCAGGGACGATTTAGAATAGCATTCATAACACTTTATATTTTTACTATCAAAGTCACGCACTTTGATGACATAAAGCTGAATTGCATATTCATGGTCTATTTTAATTATATTAAAATAACCTATACGCACATATTATATGAAATATCTTAGAATAAATATTATGTTTGTTATTACAATCCATCATCTAGGTCACAAACACTTTGGCCTAGGTCATAACACCATCAAATACAACTCAACCCGACCCAAAATTTGTTGGGTTTCTACCGTTCATAACGCAGCAGAAAATACAAAACGAAACAAAATCGAATTCGAAACCCAAAAGAATGATCCGTGAATTACAATTAAATCAAAGAAAATTTCATAACTTTATACCTTCGGATTACGCTTAATCCGTGATGATCAAAAGCGAATTTGGTTGACGCTTTTCTTTGGTCGATTCCAAACCGATCCTTTGAATGTTTCGCCTAACCGGTCTAACAAACCGATCTCCAAACGAACGGATTCCCCAAGCAAACCGATTCTCCAAGCAAAACTAGGGTTTCAACCCGAATCACAAAGACGCCGCATTTTGCTTCGTCCTCTACCGGTATCCACACGAACAACCCCTTTGAACGGATAAAGAACGATATATGCTAGTATCCGTTCTTCATTTCTCTCACAGAAATAACAAGAGAATAATTTTCGGATTTTTCTCTCCTTTTTGTCTCACAAAATTTGGACGAAAATATTATAATCCTTAATCTAATTTTGGGGTGTCTCTTGTGCCTACATAGTCCATAAGTTTCATATCCTATATACATGGTAACTATGTAACCATATATGCAACACACCTTATCATATAAGATGTAGGATTGGATGTGTCACTTGACTATGTAGCTCTCCATACAACTTATCACATAAGTTATGATTTTTCTGTGTACGTCTCAATAGTTGTTCTTTGTGTGTGACCCTGTAGGTTTACTTAATGTTGGCAATAATCACAACGGATTATAAATCATGAGCGGCCTCTAGCAAGACATCATGATTACCCAAATTAAGCAAATATAGATGATTCGATCAAACCTAATTTATGTCATGCATTGTATCCCTTTGTTACACGATATCTATATCGTCCATAAGGCATGGTATGTGTCAACCTTATGTTGGTCGATAAATATTTCTTGACACCGAATTTGATTGAACATGAAATGACATTAATAACTCTTTATTAATTCACTTGAGCACGGTCGTGCGTTTCTTCAATCAAATCATCAAGAGGCCTAAAGATAACTCTCTCAATTTATGAGAGGAACAAATCCTATCTTAATTAAACTCTTTCCTCCGCATAATTCATTATATACCTAATTATAATCTTTATGACCGCCCGGTTAAAGACGATGTTAGATTATATTAAAGTATAAAATTTCTCATGTAGGAAACTGAGATAATCTCAAGTCTAAGGATTACAGATACATTCTTTACTGAGAATAACTAATGACACGAACCATGTAGTATTCGCACGGTGGGTCAATCCAGTATATGGTTTCTAACATATACTTATGTTAATGACTTAATAACACTTATTCATGATCAGTAAAACGTGACCATCAGTCAACTAACATACTGATGTACATTTATAGCTTATCATAAAGTATGTTTGTCTCACAAACATCCTATGAATGATCAGGGACGGTCTAGAATATCATTCATAATACTTTAAAGTTTTACTATCAAAGTCACATACTTTGATGATATAAAGCTGAATATCATATTCAAGGTTCATTTTAGTAATAAGAATAAAATAACCAATACGCATTTATTATATAAAATATCTCTAAATAAAAAACAATGTTTATTTAACACAATCCATATATCTAGATCTCAAATACATTGGCACAGAACATACTACTAACAAAATTCACCCGACAAATTCTTGACCTGAAAAAGATTTGACCGAAACAAGATCAGAAACCAATCCGACCCGATCCATGGTGACCAAACTTGAATATGACCCGGACATAAAAAAACCCGATCCCAAATGACCCGACCTCCCATTTGTCCCCTCCACTTGTTCCCCCCCCAACTCTCTCTCTCTCTCTCTCGGTCATGTATCTGACCATACAAAGCAAATGAAAAGGGAGTTTTGCTTCCTTCCACAACTTTGTATCCCACAATCATACTCGATCCAATCCTTTGCTACCGCATTCATATCAAATTATTTCTAGCCAATCCGATTTGGACACATGATGAACTCACTCCATCTTCTTTCAGATTTTAGGTACTTCATCTTGTATTAGATTTATTTTAGTAATTGCATACATGTTATCTTTACATTCTATCGATGAAACTGATTTATTATTTTATTTTATAATTACTAAATATAAGTCCTTTCTTGTATCGTTATAATTATTTTTTTTTTCATTTTATTTATTCTAATGTTCAAAAGTAGTTTAACCTCAACATATTTTGATAAATAATATTTGATATTTAATTCTGATTTTATGATATATTATTTTAGTATGAAATTTATGGTGTTATTTTCTGGATCTAGTAACAGTCGGAATTGGAAAATCTGAGAAATTAAATCCTGATTTTCGAGTGAATCCAGAATTTGGCAGATCAGATTCTGAATCCTATTTTTTTTTTAATTAGAAAAATCGTCTCCTTAATAACTCTCAAACCGTAATTTCGTTTTCAGCAAATTTATAGTTGATTCATATGTTTTTGTATATTCTGAATCCATTGGCATCATTAGATTTCCCATTTGAGTAGTGTAGATCTGGCCATTTTTCATCAGAATTATATTAGGTATTCTAAATAGTATTTTTGCATGTCTTATTGGTCTTTAACTCGGTAATTTAAGGTTTACTATGGTTCAAGAGTGTATCTGGAGTTACTTAGATGAGGTGTTTGGAATTGAGGAAGTCTAACAATTGTGCTAGCTGCTTCGCTTTTGCTGATTTTAGCTAAGTCGTCGAAGGTTAGGGACTTTTCGTATTGTTTCTCCTTCAGTTCCATTTAAATATATTTTGATTTTGTTGGATATATTATATTATATTTCTCCTTGATAAATTATGCATACGTTGTTATATTATGATATTTGTAATTATCTATGACTTGAATTTTAGGGTTGTTGAAATAATAATGAGGGCTAATTAATTAAATATCGTAAATGATATATTTTCATTATATTTAGGGAATATGTAGCACGTAATAATATATTTTATTCTATGTTATTTTATGTGAAGATTTAAGAATTATGAAATTAAATAAAAGAAAGTAAGATTAAATAAGATGAGATAAAATATGAGATAATAATATAAGATAAAAGAAGACATAGAAGAAAAGAAAAGAAAAAAGAAATGAAGATAAGATAAGAAAAGAAAAGAAGTCAGATCTGATAGAAAATGGCCATCCCAAGTAGCAATCTTGGGCAAGGCTTTAGCAACACGTCGGTTTCTAGATAGTGATCTTGGGCAAGACTTTGTGACAACGTTAAGGATTCCTAAGTAGCGATTTTGGGTAACCTGTCGGAAAGTGAGATCTCCGATTTAGTGAGGTCAAGCATCTCACTCAATAATTGAAAAATGAAAAGATTAAGAAAATTAAAGAGTAAATTAAATGATTAATTTGACAATGTTAAACATATTCATTAATAAGATAATAAACTAATAAAGCAAATAAAGATCAATTGATTAAAATAAGAAGACTTTATTAAATGAACATAAAGCGAGTAATCAATAAATTAAATGAGTAATAAGGCTATGAGAGGTTAAATGTTATAAGAGATTTAAGAATATTAAGTACATATAGATATATAAATATATTAATAAGAATGATTTTTGGGGATTATGATAATTTTATTTCAAGATATATATTTTCTTTTTAATCAATCAGTTTTGGTTTAGCCGAAGAGGACTGAGCTTCATTTTGAGTTTTGTCATTCCTAACTGAGTACCTTTATAGTCACCTTATTTGTTTCCGTTTGTTTTTCTGCCCAGGTTAGAGTCAGTGTTTAGAAATTCAAGTTAAAGCTATGTGTTAGTCTTTGAGGTATTAAATGCGATTTTATTAGGAAAATACTTCCTATATTATTATTTAATTTTAATAATATAGCGGCGGTCTCATTCCGGTTTCGGGGCGTGACAATGTTCCTATAGTCTTTTTCGGTGATTGTTGTTTCTCATTTTGAGTTTTTTAGCAAGAAATTTCCATGCATTCTCTAGCTTCTTTTTACTTGCAATTTTGTAAAGTTATCTTCCATTTCTTTTTTGTCTTTTCAAGTGTAATTTCACTCAAAAGATTTTTTATTAGCAGACAACTTGTAATTTTAAAAACAAATTCATCTCGCATTTCAGATTAATTTGAACAAAGGAGCTCATTTCGTTTTTCTCTGCAGTTTTCTTTGGAATTGGAAGATCGGAGAAAAATACAAAAGATGTATGATAATGATGCAACATTGTGGGGGCTCTCGTGAAGGGTGAAAAGGTTTGCTTGAAGCTTTAAAAGTCAATGCAATTTCATTTCTAGAAAAGTTCCTTTCATTCTTTTACAGATATCATATTTTTCTTTTTTTAAATTAGTCTGATTTTGTAACCCACAAGGTATTCGACAAATTTCCTAAGAGAATTGAAAAGGATTGATTCGTTGACTTGTCAATGTGGAGAATACTAGAAACTTCTATTATAAGAGTGGATTTGGTCACTACGTTATCGACCGCACTTGTCAAAGGAAAAGTGTAAAGAACAAGATGTAAGTTCGCGATGCTTTGTATTGTCTCATGAATGTACGAAACTTAAAAAATAACAAAAAATTATGAAACCGTAGGTTGAAATAAACACACAAAAACCCCAGGGAATTTGAGTGATTTTTTGTTGATAGTTAGCGAACAATTTGATTTATGATTTTTTGTTTGTTTTGGTATTTGGGATTAGGCCTTGGATGAAATGTCAAATGGTGCTAATGTGGTAGTTGGAGTAAAAATGATAGGTGCGATTGACTTAAATTCATTACAAGATGCATGTGAGACGAATTTCATGGAGGATTTGAGATTGCAAGAATTAATCAAAGCTACACAAAAGTCCGTTAAATTTAAATTCAGATCATTTGTTACTTTTATTTAGTTATAAACTACTTTCTTGTTGTCTATTTTTATCAATTTTGTAGTAAATTTTTGTATCTTTATACAGGTGTTTGTACATAAAGTGATAGTGGCTTACTAAGGAGAAAGTCGATAGAAAAGCACCTAAATATACAGTGAATGGGAAGTAGTTAAATTATTAATTGCTAACATGATGTGTTAATCCTGAATAATATGATGGGTATTATGGACTTAATATATTCCATGTTCTGACATTTTATTGTGGGCATTTGTGCTCAAGTTTATAAATTATTAAAAAACAATATGTGAATTACTCAAGTTATGTGGTTTATGTGATTATTTTAGGTATCTTATGTATGAGTTATGAGTAACAGACTAACGGTCATTGCAAATAATTTCCTCACCCAATAAGTTGTTGTTAGAAACATTAAAAGCATGATATAAAATTCAAATTGCGTGAACTTCTAATAAAGTTATGTTTATAGACTGTAGTATCATTCAACTCTCAGACTAATTAGTTGATGTATTACCTTGAGGAAAATAAAACAATCTTTATTTTCAGTAAGATTTTGGGGAAAAATCAAAAAGTTCAAAACATCAATGATAAATATTATAGCAAGAAATGATGTATTTAAATGTTATAAAATCCTGCACTCCAACAAAGCATAGGATGATTCAGCTGAGCCGGGTCTGTAAACCAACACATTTGAGCTGAATCTAGAGAGGTATTGAACACAAATGGACCAACTTACAATGAAGTGAGTGATGAACCAACTTATAATACAAAGGCTGATGAAAGAAAAATACAATGGGTTATTAAAGTCGGAGTCAGATGATGTTCGTTTTTTTTTAAACAGTAGACGAGAGCCTACTAAAGACTTGCATTAATATTAATAAAAAAATGATTACATGAGTCTTGTTACATTACATTTGATGTAATTTAAAGTTTAAATTTGAGATAAAAATAGAATGAAAACTCTCACCCTAAATCTCTATCTCCATTCTTGCAATGCGAATTGAACCGTTGAGAGAACTATCAATCTTTTTGCCGATCTTCAATTTGTCAATCTTCGAATTTGAATGCCGATTAGGATTTTGCGCCGCCATGTAAGTTAAGTATCGACGCACCCTGGAGATCCACAACCATAAAAATTTAAGACCAAATAAAAGATATAAGGCCTAGAAATCCAATTTGGGATGTTGATCCATCTCTCCCACATGAGAGATGTATCCACTTCGCCACTTTCTTGCTTGTCTCCTCCATTTCTTTCTCAACCGGACCGTCAAGTATATCCTCCCCCAAAATTCTTTTCGGAGCTTCTTTAAACCCTTTTTTGATTTATCCTAACTCGTCTTTCGCCATCTTCCTCCATGAACTCACCGTAATCAACAAGGTTAGATTTTTTTTTTCGTTGTTAGGAGATTTCAAGGCTTCAGAGTTTCTAGGTGGCTTCACTTGTTGTTGTTTTTTCTTTTATTTTTCGTGAAAATTGTTAAGATCATGAATATAGGTTAGCAATTAGAGTTTATTTTATCTCTCGTTAGTCAACAAGGTTAGATTTGTTTTCAGATTTTAGTTAATTAATCTTACTCTTGATTATTATGAAATCATGAATTAGAAAATATCGGTCAATATAATTGCAAACATCACCGTCTTACGCATTTTTTGCCTTTGGGCCGAGTCAAACGAACTAAAAAGTACTAAAAAAGAATTAATAACCCAAAGACATAAAATAAAAACAAGCCCGTGAGAAGATGGCCGAACAATAAACATTTCGAACAAAAAGAGTAAACAGCGTAGAATTGTCTTGTGAAGTAATTATTCTCCCTCTGTTCATTTATTTACCGTACAAAGAGAGCATGCACAAATTAAATTCGAAACCAGTGTTTCTCTCTCTCTTCTTTTTCATCAGTTTCTTTTATGAGAAGGTAAAATCCCTAGCAAATGGTTTTTGAGTTTTTTTGCAATATTTTCTTCTTTTTTTTGGATTTGATGTTACTCTAGTCTTTTTAGGCATTCTATAATATGTTGTATAGTAAATATATTGAGCATTTGATTGGATTTTTCCCTGAGTTGTTTCTTATTTTGAGATTTTTTTTTTTACCATTGAACCTTTTATGAATTCCATTCTTTCTCGTTTGCCACTCAAAATCTTTCTCCTTTTTTCTTTTCACTTGCAATATTGCAAAGTTACCTTCCTAAAATTTCTTATTTTTGTCTTTTCAAGTGTAATTTCACTCTTTGTACCAGGGCACGAGTGGTAATTTCAAACCACAAATTCATGTCTCACTTGACATTATTGCACAAAAGACTTACATTTCGTTTTTCCCTGCAGTTTTCTTCGGAATTAGAAGATTAAGGAAAAATGCAAAGGATTTTGGCTATTTATGCGATATTGTTGGGCCTCTTGGAGGATAAACAGGTTCGTTTCAAAGTTTTTTTTTTTCTAACTTAAGCGGTTTCATTTCTAGAAAATTTCATTTATTCTTGTACAGATATTGTATAGAGATTCTCTAAATTACTCCAAATTTCTTTTTCCTTTTTGAAATTTATCCTAGAATTATTTTCCTTTTTTAAATTGTTGTTAGGTGTTCTGAATTTTGATGCAAAGATTATTAAAAGCTTGTTGCCAAGTACTGGATTCGGTCAGCAAATTAAATGCAAGATATAAACAAAATATTTTAGATTTGCATAAAATGAAGCTACTTCTTTTTGAACTGGAGATAAGCAGAGAAGATCCCGACTCGGTCCTATTCATGAATGGACTAGAGATGTCCATTGAAGAAAAGCTCACTGAAATAATGGAGGAAGCCGAAGAGCAATTATCTGAAAACGATACATTGTGTTTAGAATTATGCAAAGAACGTGACAAGCTGCTCAAAGTTCGTCTTGATTTGGATTGTCTAATCAAGGTATGAAGCTTGTAAAGCATAAAAATGTTTCAACTCCGAAGCCTTAATTTAAAGAAAATACACAAAAAAGAGGAAAATTGAGTGAAAATTGTCCATGTTGTCTTTATTCTACACTTGTTTCTTTTGTTGATAATTACCAAACAATTTAATTTATTAATTGTTTTGTATGTGAAATTGGGGCAGGCGTTAAATAAAATGTTAAATGGTGCTGACGTGGTAGCTGGAGTGAAGATGCTTGATTCGATTGACTTAAATGCATTACAAGATGAGTGTGTGACAAATTTCATGAAAAATGAGATATTGCGAGAACTAATCAAAGAGAGAAACAAAGAGAGGTCAGTCGACAAAATGTTTGTACTTTTAGTATTTTTATGTATTTCAAAAGAAATATTTAGCTTTTTTTTTATAGAAAAAAAATATATATCTTTTTTTTTATCAATTTTGGAGTAAAAACTTGGCATATTTTACAGGTGTATGGAAATAGAATGATAGTGGCAACTAGAGACTAAGGAGAGATTTATAGAATAGTCAATATATATAGAACCGAAAGATAGATAACAGCGGGATTATTAATTGATGACCTGATGTATGATGTTTTTGCATGATGTTTTTGTGAACAAATTTATTTATACTACTTACAATTTTGGATGTGTGACAAACAGCTGACACGTGTCCAGTGTGTTCGGATTTTCTGTGACATCTTCATTATAATTTTGCATGTAGTGAGTTGTATTATTATAACTTTTTTAAAATTCATTAGATATTATACTATAGTATTTTAAATTAGTAATGTCCCATTTTCATATGCTCATCTAAATTAAAATTACATCAATTAAATAAATTCAGATATATATACTATATAGTACGTACATTGGATTTTATGTGGCATCTTTATTATAATTTTGCATGTGATGAGTTATATTATAATATTTTTTAAATTTATTAGATATTATATTATAGTATTTCAAATGAGGAATGTTTGATTTTCATACGCTCATGTGAACTAAATTATATCAATTAAATAAATTCAGATATATACTATATAATACAAAAAATATAAACCGAAGCGGAGCGAGATAAGCACTAGTAGATCTACATTTTTTGTCAAGAAATTATTGTGAGTTTGTCTCAATTCTAACATTTTGGCACTTATATATATTCCATATTTTGGCATTCTGTTGTGGGTTTGGGTGTATAAATTATTGAAAACAATATCTGCTTGACTGACATAAAATAGAGTTGTGGTTTATCTGATTATGTCAATTATCTTATATATAAAAATGGTTAACAAATTCTTTACAAATATGTTCCGCCAAGAAGTTGCTGTAAGAAATGCCAAAAGCATGAAAGAAATTCAGAATGCATACATTCTGAACATAAATATGTTTATATATGTAGTACCATCTAATTCTCTATGGCCCTATTAGTTCCATATGCTTTATTCTGAGAAAAAAGTTTTTATTATTCCATAAGATTTTGGAGGGAACCCAAAAGATCAACCTACCGACGGTATATATTAGAGAGAAAAATGATTTATTGAAATGTTATGTAATGGATGTTATATAACACATGAAAATGATATAGAATCAATAAATCTGCAATAATCAAAATTAGGTATTATTCATTCAGTTGCATAGTCAGGTTGCATAGTTAAGTTTGAAAGATATTTCTTCTTGTTTTTTTTATCACTTTTGAAGTATATTTTGGTTTTATAACAAAAAAAAATTGGTAGTGGAACTTTTCCGACAATAATAACTGACTAATGTATTAATCAGAATTTTGAAATGCATTATATGAATATTGAGATTATTAATTCCTAAAAATAGTTATTAATTCATAATAGTAATCATGATTTTTAACTGATATATAATTGCACCAAACAAAAAACCGGCCAAGCAATATTTCTCCATTTTGCAATATATCATTTTCATTTTACAGGGGTCTGCATTAAATTTTGATATATTTTTTTTGGTACACAAGGAAGTAATTGTTCAAAGAAATTACTGTCAGTTTGACTGAGTTAGATTTATGACCGTTGTATAGCTAAGAATTGAACTAAACGTTGGATTAACATCCTATGGTCCAGAACACTTGATATGAGTTATGATGATAATAGTGGATTAGTGCTACATAATAATCTCTGCAGTAAATGATAGTAGATAAAGTATAATTGCAAATTAATATATGTATATTTCTGTAGCAAATGATATTTGGGTAAAGTATTAATTGCAAAATTAATAGGCATAATCTCTAGCAAATAATATTAAGGAAAGTAATAAATGGAAATTAATATGTGTGACTCTCATTTACGAAGTAAAACCCCTATAAAAAGGCTTGAACACTCTCTGAGCACTTCATCCCAAACACAAGCTTTCAATCTCCAAGTGGTAAACTGAAATCCACTTCCCCCAATTTCCTTATTTACTTATTTCAACTTTTATAATAACAAATTTTCTATTTTTTCTAATATGTTTGTCTTCATTTAAATAAAAAAAATTGAACAATTTTAATCCTCCAATCTTTGATTTAAGCAGTTCAATATTAGATTTTAGAAGCCGATGAAATAGTTAAATAGTTGCTGCATTATTTTTTAGTTTCTTTCTAAATATGAAAGAATTTTGCTAACATAATAACTTGTTACATAATCGTCTCGTGAAAAAATATTGCGGGATCACTTGCGTGATCGCGTCTTTTTTATCTAGTGAATAATAATTTTATGTTGTATCGCGAACATTATTTGCGAATAAAAAGTAATAAAAAAAGAAGTTTTTAGCCACTCTAGCATCCATTGTTTTCTTGAAGTGATCTGTTGCATGCTAACCCTCCAAAATCCCAAAAACATTAATTTTTTTTCCTTCAATAACCCTCAGTATTTGTAAATCATTTTTTTCAGGACTCGGAAAAATCTCGCGCAACGCAAACATGGCGAATCAAAAGAAGAACCCCATAGTACTTGAGGTCCAAAAAGAACCCCTAAAAAATACTTTATTTACTTAGTTCCTTTTTTTTGTTGTATAATGGCATAATTAATTTTTATAGGGAGAGAAAATCATAGTGGAGTTGCATGTTCTTATGCTCGACGCATATAAACTTCTAAATGCTCAACTGGGGAATGAGATAGAAATGATGAAACTGCGGTTTAAAGAAGGAGAGTGCGACCATGTTCAAGAATTTATGAAGGACCTTAAATCTAAACATGAAGATCTAATAAAACAAAAGGAAAAGATGATTGTAGATTATTGCATCAAAAGAGGGTTGGCGCCGTATATTGCATGGAAATAAGTAAGGTCAGATACTCAGATTGAATAACTAGCCTTCTAATTATTAATGAACTATTTTTAACTATACAGATTTATTAACTAATTATTTGTTTTTGTATATCTTCGACAGTTCAACAAGGATGCAAGGAAGCTTTGGACAAGTTCATTGAAGTTATTAATAACAATAATTAAATAATAAATAATAAATAAATAAATAATAATTAAATAATAAATAAATAAATAATATGCAGTTATGCCATCTTATATATGATGTTTGTTGGCTTTGTAGTTTTTTCGGCTTAATGATAATTACTATTATGAATGGCAGCTATCTAATATCTCTGTATGATGTCTAGTCATTTCAGAGTATTTTATATCTTCTTTACATCACCCTGGCAGTCTTGAGGCACATTTTATTGCCTTAAATTCACATATTTGTTTTGAACAATTAAAAAAAAAAAAAAAAATGGTACCATCTGTCAAAAAAATGGAAATTTTACATATACATATTACATACATAGTAATAGTAATTTCAGAGTATTTTGTATCTTCTTTACATTAACTTTGCACTCCTGAAGCACATTTTATTGCATTAAATTCACAATTTTGTTTTAAACAGTATCAACCGTCCAAAAAAAGGGAAAATTTACATACATACATAAGCAGAATGGACATAAATCTAGTGAGCTTGTGGCAAAATGCCTCAATATACAAATTGCACCGTTTTGAAATAATGAGATATTCTAGAAAACTCACTCGCGCGTTTTTTGAACACCAACCCATCTCGCATAATCAACCCACCTAAACAATACAATTAACATAATTAGAAACAAAAAAAGTATATGAAACTTTCATGTTAAAATACACATAATTTGTAAGAAGATTGTTAAATCTCACATTAAGGATCCAAGAAAAGTATTCCCTGTGCGAACGGCAAAGCACATAGCACTTAATGCTAATTTTTGATTATGCAAAAGCGGCTCCAAAATCCTCTGCTCAATCACTCCAGCCAAAATTTGATACCTAACAAACAAACCAACAAATTTTGCACTTTAGCCCCTCTCTTGTCTCAATATTTCACAGGATAAAACAAACATAACAATTTCGCATTTCAGCCCCCTCCTTTTTTCAATATTCAAAGAATAAAGGAAACATAACAATTTAAATTTTCTCAAACATAGCAATTTTGCACTTCAGTCCCTGTTTTTCTCAAAATTTCGAAAAATAAGAGAAATATTACAACAATTTTGTGATTTAGTACCTCAAATTGCTGGAAACCGACATGTAAATTCCATACGCGACACTTGTGGAAATAATCGGTACGTCTTCAGCCGTACCGGCATAATCTTTGTCAAGCATTTTTCGCGCGGATATTAATGCGTTTGTCACGCCCGTACCGACCTGTACCAAAAACGAAATATTTTGAAATTTGAAGGGAAATATGCGAAAATCACCTAGATTATGCTTAGTATGCACAAAAAAAACCTACAGTTTTGGAAATTGCAAAAATGCCTCTTCATTCTTTAGAAAATTGCAAAAAAAAAAGAAAAAGAAAAAACTACCTTTAGTTAACTTATTTAATTATTCACTCATGTTATAAAAAAACTTATGTAATCATTCTAAGTAATATTTGTTGAATAAAATTAATTTTATTGGAATGATTAAAAAAGATAAGTAAACTAACAGTGTTAGAATTTAACAAATGGCAGTGTTTTTTTTTTTCCAATTTTCTAAAGAACCGATTGTGTTTTATTTTATTTTTTTTGCGATTTCCAGTTAAGGATTTTTTTTTGCAATTTAATTATAATGCAGGTTTTTTTTAATTAAAAAAAATGAATTTTGGATTAAAAAATTAAAAAAAATGTGTTACCAAGGAAGCACCGGTTCCTACAGCGAAAAGCTTGGCCCCATTTCTCTGTATAAATATAAAAATAAATAAATTGGTAATTTTAATTTTAGTAAATTAGAAACGGTATATAAATAAATTTATCAACTTTACCAAAATAGCACCGCTTCTCTGTAAAATTGAGTATGAATCTCCAGGCAATGGAACCTGTCACAAAAAAGAAAAAAATAAATAAATAAAGAGGAGAAAATTGGTTGAAAATAAAATAAATAAAAATAATAAAATAAGGGAAATTCTTCAAAAACCCCCTAACTTTTCTGCTATTTGTCAAAAACCCCCTAACTTTTCAATGTTCTTCAAAAACCCCCTATAAAGTGAATTCAATTTTTTTTTAGCCCCCTATGGTGTTAAATTCAACTTTTCCATCCAATTTTGATTTGTAAAAGACTAAAATACCCCTCATATATTTATTTTCATGTCTATTTTATTGCATTAAATAAAAAAAATTATATTTTACACTAAATTTAAATTAATGACTACAATATAGACAAAATCACAATAAATAGTAATGACGAAAATAATATTTTACGAAATATAAAATTATAATTTAAATATAGGATAATAAAAAAATTGTAATATAACACCATAAAATAAAAACTAACATATCATAAAATATCGTAAAATTAACATCGTAAAATATTATATTAAAAAATAATATATTTATTTATTATTTTATTGAATATAATAAAATATGAAAATAAATATATGAGGGGTATTTTAGTCTTTTACAACTCAAAATTGGATGGAAAAGTTGAGATTAACACCATAGGGGCCAAAAAAAAAATTGAATTCACTTTATAGGGGGTTTTTGAAGAATATTGAAAAGTTAGGGGGTTTTTGATAAATAGCAGAAAAGTTAGGGGGTTTTTGAAGAATTTCCCATAAAATAAAAAGAGAGATTACTTGAAAAGCATTGTCAGGACAGCTGTAGAAGAATTTTGCGATTTGGCCCGCATTTAATGGAATAGGAGGTTTAAGAGAAATTGTTGGGGCGGGAAGCCAAACAAGCATGAAATCAGCTACTAATGCCATTACCTGAAATAAAACTAGATAATTATTCGTGTTTGCATTAATCACCATGATTCGTGAGGAAAATCATGCGAAAATAACAAAAAAATGGAATGATTAAAGAGAAATTCATACCACATCTGCAACAACAAAGTCGAGCTCTTTGGAGAAGTTTTCCTTCCGCTTTTCAAGCTCAGCAGCAGTCTTTGAAAAAAAATCACAAAAAAGAAGAAAAAAACTGTAAAATCCCATTAATTCAACATAATATTTGCAAAATTTGATAAATACAAAGAAAAGAAGTAATAAAAAAATACTTACTTTGGTGAAAATACCAACACCACATTCAATGCCGACTTTGGTGAGGAACAAATCATCGGCCAAGAGCCTCTCTTTGAACCCTCCAAACTGAAGCAACCATCTGAGCACGAAGTTCTTCTCCAGCTCGAAGAACCTCCTCACAACCTCGGCGGGGATCCTCCCGGCCTCAATCGCCGCCGCCAGGTCAGCCGGCAAGCTCTCAATGGACCTCCCAAATTCATGCAGAACCAGCAATGCCACAGTCCTGTTCCTATCACCAGTACTCGACCCTTCTTCTTCCTCATCGTCGTTGTCTTCATCATCTCCATTTCCTCCTCCGGCTCCGCCTCCGCCGCCGCTGGTGGGTCCGGAAGGGCCGGACGGGCCGGAGGTGCGGAGAGTGAAGGGGCGGGGGAGGCGAGAGGGGAAGGAAATGCGGAGAGGGGAGGAGAAGGATGGACGGTGGAAGGGGGAGATGAGCGGAGAGGAGAGGTGGAGATGGACGGAAGGGAAGATGGCGGGAGAGGAGAAGAAGGCCATGTCCATGTGGTGGAGAGGAGTTTGTCTGAGTGTGTTTTGTTTTGTGATGCTTTTTGTAGTTTCTATTGACTTCCCTTATTGATATTATTATATTATTATAGAATATTGAGTTTCTGTGACCTACAAGTTTGTGTAGTCTGTGGGACTTTTCAATACAGAATTTGTGGGAAGGTATGTTGTAAATAGACAACAACCGACAGATCTTAATGGAGACTAGAGGAGGAGCCGCCCCCTATAGATTTTGGAGTTTTAGTATATATATGTATATATATGGTAATTTTACTCTATTTTGTGATAGATTTTTAAGTTATATAGACACTGCCCTCTCAAGATTTTTGATGTATTTTTCATTACAGCTCCTAATGATTTTGGTCAAGATCCGCCACTGTGTATAGATATGATTTTTTTGTTTGTAGTTTGTGTTGATTAATTTTGAATATGGATATTAATTTTGAAAATTAGAACTAATTGGGGGAAATTGTAAAAAATAGAATTTTGTAATTATTATGGATGATTTTTTTTTGTTAATTATTTTTTAAATGAATTATTATTTTCAATAAGGATATTAAGAATATTTGGAGAAATTTTTTTCTTATTAGTGTTAAGAATGTATTGAGAACTTGCCGTCAAATAATAATTAGAAGTTAAGTAAAATATTGATGAATGTTGAAAATATGTGAGAATATGTGAAAATATTGTGTAATTCTGTTCTTTTTATAAGTTGCTCTAAATTATAATTATGAATATTTAATTATCAGTAAGTTACTAATATCACAAACTCAAAAAAACTCTATTTTTCGATTTAGATAGTAATGTTATAAATTTCATCACTTTTGAAGAAAAAAAGTAGAGTCTATTATATGTGAATAATTGAAGTTTTTATTGAATTATCATAATATATATCATGATGATATAAGAAATGCATTTGTGAAAAAATAATGATGTATTGTATAATTCTTCTTCTACATTAATATATGAGCCAGAGCCTAATGCATAGGTCTTAACACAAAGGATAATATAAGTCTGCAATATAAACAATCTCAACCTATTAGTTAATTCTCACTATTTCATTTCCCTTTTGTTTGGACCCCACTTCCATTTTTTACTAGCTCGATAAGCCATACAAAAAATACGAGGCCCTTAGCCAACGGGCATTTTGAAGCAAAAAAACATAATAAATACGAGGTCTTTTTTCTTTGTTTCTTCTTCTTCTTCCTCCTGATTTCCTCTCAACTCATGAAGATTATGACTCAGTGCTTTACTTCCTCTTTACACCAAGCTTTCTGAAAAAGGCGCTTTTCATCTCCCATTTCAAACGCAGACAAACTGTTTGATGAAATGCTTCACTGAAACTCACTGAAAATGAGATTTAAGACAATCCAATCAGCCATTATTTTCCGTCCAAAACATAGTAGATGGTACACGACCCATTTAAATTCTATTTTATCTAAAGAAGAATTTGAAAGAGAGCGTCTCGTACCGCCACCTGATTGGTACCGAGCCGCTTATGCAAGATTAATCAGATTATCTTTTAGTTTACAAAATATCGAGCATATAGATGGAAAATACAGAAATATCATGGATTGTTCTGTAATTACTGACTATCAAACAATAACCCAAATGAATTCATTCATTTCTCTTGCCAAATCATTTATTATATATCACCCCACTCAAATCCCTTGCCTTAGAAATTCAACTGAAATAAAATCAGTGAATTTAAACTCCTTGACCAAAATCAGCGAATTGTTAAACATCTCTGTGCAGAAACGAAAGATAGTTAGAATTACTATTTTGCCCCAAGTGACTCAGCATCACATTTGGAGAGAAACTCTTTTAGAGGTGTTGAAAGATTTGAAGCACGAAATCTGTTCGATGAAATGCCGCTCTGTTTCTTTTTCTTTTTCTATGGCTGAACAAATAGTTTCAAATTGCATTAATTTTCTTAATGAGACTACGAATATTTCAACACAAGATTCGCCTTCTTGGACCAAACTCGCACCGATAAAAAAACTTGGAAAAAAAGTTGTTAAAAAAGTTGATAAATTTGAGGAAAAATGTAAATGGGAAGAAGTGGTTGAAATGTTTAACGATATTTCTAAGTGTTTTGAAGAAGAAGAAAGCATGAAATGTCATTTAATGAAGCTAGAATCAATGAAAGAGGGTTTATATCAAATAAGAGATATATCAATAGAGAGACATGTGAGTTACAAAGAGGCGAGAATTCAAGATTGTTTGGTGCAAAAGAAGCTTACGAAAAGCTTAGGCCATTCATCGAAATGTTTATTCACATTATTAATTTATTATTTATATGGTAGTGTGAAAGATTTAGAGGTGGAGATTTGTGGAGGTTTGAGTGGAAACGGAAAGAACCAAAGTTTTTGTGTAGGGAAAGTTTTGAGTTCAAATGATGAAGAAATGGTTTTGAATGGAGCTAAGGAGCTTAGTAGGGTTTTAGGGATTTTTAAATTTGTGTGGGAGACTGGAAATGGGGAAAAGGAAGAGGAGAAATTAGGGTTTCATGGCCATTTGTGGTGTTTAGGGTTTGAGGTTGAAAAGAGAGTTTTTAAGTATAGAGGGTATGAGTTTTATTTACATGGAATTAAACTTTGAATATAGCTATATTTGCATTCAATTGGACTTTAAACATTGATATGCTTTTTTTTTATTGAAGATGAATTTTGTTTTGAGATTTTTTCCATTCTAAATTAATGGATTAATTGTATCCTTAACTTTATTAACCTGATATGTTTCAATTTAGTAGATAGTTATATTAAAATGAACTAATTTATGTAATAATAATATATGAATAATTGAATGCTAGTGATCAATTTAACAAGGAACATGTTAGTGTACGACAAAGGTTTTCCGTAGTGCAGCAGTCATTTTTTTTTTAACCAAAGCCGTATATAGAACAAAAGAATATAAATAAAATAAAAAATAATATATAAGATATTTATTTTGAAATATAAAAAATATCATATATAAAAAATATAAACATTATATATAAAAACAATACATAAAATAGAAAATAACATATAAAATTACAAAAAATAGTATATAAAATAAATTTTTTGAAAATAATATATATAAATAAAAATAAATTTATAAAATTATAGAAAATAATATAATAAATAATATAATAAATAACATATAAAATTTAATATCTAAAAATATTATATGATTCAATGAGAACCAGAATTATATTGCGTCGGTGGACGTTACATTTAAGGGGGGATTTCATATTATCCTTCAAAAATTGAAAATATCATATTTAGCCTTCTAAAAATCCAAAATATCATATTTACCCGTCCAAAATAGATTTTTCATCGACCAAGACAGTTCAATAGTTCATACAAGAGGGTCTCGCTACCTCTTTAAGCTTCTCCTTTCGCACTAAACTGAAGCTATCCAGTTGCTTCAAAATCGAACTGTCCGTAACGGGTCTTATAACGCCGTCCTCTTTGTCTTGAAAGTCGTCAACTCATTTGACTCCCCAATATACCATTTTACACACATCCACACAGACGGCGTTAGCGCCTCTCCCTCGGGCGGCGGCAACTCCACAGTTTCCTTCTCCCTTCTTTTCTTCCTCTCCTTTGAAAATTGAATACAAAAGTATACAAAAGTGAAAGAAAAGAAAGACGGACTGACCACACACTCGCCTTTTCTTCCCTTCCGCTCCACTCTCCCTCTCCTCCAAATTCTCTCCTTTCAATTGATGTTTTGAAGAGAATCCATTGTTTTGCGTGTTTGTGTGTGTGAGAGAGAGAGGGAGAGAGAGAGATGGGGAGCTCGAAGAGACAGCTGAGGGCTATGCTGCGCAAAAACTGGCTCCTCAAAATTCGACATCCTTTCACCACTCTGACTGAGGTGCCCGACTGATTTCACCTTTTTTTTCTAATGAAGCTGTTTTTTATTTTACTCTTTGATCGTTATTTTGGAAACGATTTTGGGTTTTTACCAATACGGACAGTGCTTGATCGCCTTCTAAGAGGGAATTACGCTATTAATTGATCAGAGTTTTCATTAACGCGTAGTGATCAGGATTCCATTTTATCAATTTTAAGTGTTAAGGCTCAATTGATCAGAATCAAGGCTTAATTGAGCTGTACAGTTATTCCTTTTTTTTTTTCCTTATCTTGAATTTTCGTTTTTATTTGACAGATTCTTCTACCCACAATTGTGATGCTTATGCTGATTGCCATCCGCACGAGAGTCGACACCACAATTCATCCAGTGCAATCGTATATTTCGCCCTCAAATTACATAATTACAATCCAGTCCTTCATATCTCCTCATGTTTTTAACAAAATTAATTTGATTATCAGGTATATTAAGAAAGGCATGTTTGTTGAAGTGGGAAAGAGTGAAATATCACCTAGTTTTGAGACTATATTAGAATTATTAGTTTCTCAAAATGAGTTTTTAGCTTTTGCACCTGATACAACTGAAACAAGATTCATGCTTGATGCACTCGCCATGAAATTTCCTTTAATAAAGGTAATAATTAAAAAATCACCATTAAAATTCAAATATTCACAAAATTAAATAAATCTAATTTTTATTTTCATTCTAGATGGTTGGAAAAATATACAAGACTGATTTAGAGTTTGAAGATTATATTCGCTCAGACTCATATGGCATCGCTAATCCCTCTAAGTAAGATAAAAACCATATAAACTATATAATTTATTCATTTTATTAAATACTAACCAACTTATTATTTCATATTTTCTTTTTGGTCAGGAATTTATCTAACCCTAAGATAAAAGGAGCGATAATATTCAATGAATTAGGTCCCAAATTATTTGACTATAGTATAAGATTAAATCACACGTGGGCCTTTTCAGGATTTCCAGATATGAAATCAATAATGGATGTAAATGGACCTTATCTTAATGATCTTGAATTAGGCATGAATATAGTTCCCACTTTGCAATACGGCTTTAGCGGCTTTCTCACTGTATGATAAATACAAAAAATACTTAATAATTCGCGTAATTTCATATGCATTTAATTTTTAAAATTTATTTTTATAAGTTATATTTGTTTTGTAGTTGCAACAAGTGATGGATTCATTAGTGATTACACTTGCTCAGAAATTCAAAAATAATTCTAATATCTCATCAGAAATGGATTGGAGAAATAAATATAGATATATCCCTCAAAATATAAATATCGCGCCATTTCCTACTAGAGAATACACAGACGATGAATTTCAGACTATAGTTAAGCGTGTTATGGGCGTTTTGTGAGTAAAAAAAAAATCTCCTTTTTAACTTTTTTGAGAATTTTTTTTTATAATAATTTATGAATTTCATCATTTTTATTATTTTTGGAGAATGTAGGTATCTGTTGGGGTTCCTCTATCCAGTATCTCGCCTCATTAGCTACTCTGTATTTGAAAAGGCATATATAATTACACATTTTTATGATATTCTAAATTAATCTAAATTATATGAATATAGTTTATTACTCCCTCTTTTTTTATTTTATTTACAGGAGCAAAAGATTAAAGAAGGCCTTTACATGATGGGCCTCAAAGACGAAACATTTTACCTTTCTTGGTTCATTACCTATTTCATTCAGGTTCCACTTAACTTAATCACCAAACAAATATGCAATCTCTCTAACTAAACCTCATATCATTTCTCATGATTAATTATTTATATTATTTATATTTTTGCAGTTTGCAATATCGTCAGCGATAATCACAGCATGCTCCATGACCACCCTGTTTAAATACAGCGACAAATCATTAGTTTTCATATACTTTTTCACGTTCAGTATAAGTGCAATTATGCTCGCGTTTTTAATATCGACATTTTTCTCTCGTTCCAAAACCGCTTCAGCTGTTGGAACACTTTCCTTTTTGGGCGCTTTTTTCCCTTATTATTCCGTAAATGACACTTCCGTCCAAATGTGAGTAAAAATAAATAATTAGAAAATGATAATAATTGGTGGGGTTAGTTTGTGAAAAGGCCCTTGCGTAATAGGAAATTGCAAAAAGAAAACTGATTTTTTTGAGGAAATTTAGATACTACTCACTATGTTGACTCTTTTATTTTGTGTAAATGAACCTTCTGTCCAAATTTAAGCAAGCCACGGAATAATTGGTGGGCTAATTTCCAAAAAGCCCCCTGCATAATTGGAAATTGCAAAAAAATAAAGAAAAACTATTTTTGTGGAAATTCAAAAAGTACTCACTATGTTGACTCTACATTTGTGCAATTTTCAATAAAGTAGGGGCGTTTTTGCAATTTAGGAAGAACAAAGGGACTTTTTTGCAAATTTCCCTTGTAAATAAAAATAATTAATTATTTCTGTTACTAAATTAGGATATGGAAGGTTTTGGCTTCTGTATTATCACCGTCCGCATTTGCATTGGGAACCGTGAATTTCGCCGATTATGAGCGGGCACACGTAGGGCTTAGGTGGACCAACATGTGGCAGGTTTTTTTTATTAAATTCATAAAACTTTGATATATTTATTATTTTAATTGGATATAGAATTATAATTGTACAGAATATTATTGCAGAGTTCATCTGGCGTTAATTTTCTGGTGTGTCTTCTGATGATGCTCGCCGATGTGTTTTTGTATGGTTTATTGGGCTTATATTTTGATAAGGTGACCGAGTTTTGTTTTTTGTTTATTTTTCCGAATAATTTTATCTTATATTTTGTTGGGAAATTTTGCAAAAATGCAGAAAAGGAAAAACCTGCATTATGCTTAAATGCTGATGTTGATTAAATCGTAATATACAGTAGGGTTTTGTTGCACTTTCCTAAAGAATGGACGGGCTTTTTTGCAATTTCCTATAATGGAGGGGCTTTTTTGCAATTTATGTGTTTTTTTTTGTAAATTTCCCTATTTTATATTTATATTTATTTGGTTTAATAGGTTCTTCCAAGAGAGTATGGGGTTCGGTACCCATGGAACTTTCTTTTCACCAAGTCATTTTGGCAAAAGAAGGAAAAATCTGATTTTGAAATTCAAAATCAAATTTCGAATTTCAAATCAGGATGCTCTGATAAAAGTCATGCTCAAGAGCCCGAGATAGAGAGCGTGAGTTTGGATATGAAGCAACAAGAGCTTGACGGGCGGTATTTAAATAAATAAATAAATTGATTAATATATTTTTATTGTTTATTTATTTTATTATTATTTATTATATTTTTTTGTTGCAGGTGTGTTCAGATCAAGAATCTGCATAAAGTGTATGAGACTAAAAAGGGGAGCTGTTGTGCAGTTGACTCACTAAACCTCACTCTGTTTGAAAATCAGATACTTGCACTTTTGGGTAAGTCAAATCTCATCTCATTTTATCATAATTATCCAATATCAGTTAAATGTTCTAACTTATTAAATGCAAAATATTATAATAATTTTTGGATTTTAGGGCAAAATGGGGCAGGAAAAAGTACAACAATTTCAATGCTAGTTGGCTTAATCCCTCCTTCATGTGGAGACGCCTTGATTTTTGGAAAGAGCATTAAAACACACATGGTGACCTAATTTTGTAATTAACTTTTTAGTTAATTTTATGAAAATAAATGTTTTTGTTGATTTATTTATTTATTGATATTGTAATAGGATGAAGTGAGAAAGACATTGGGCGTGTGTCCTCAACACGACATACTCTTTTCAGAGCTTACTGTAAGTCTCAAATTCAGCGCATAATAAAATAAAGTCGACTTATTTCCAAATTATTCAATTATTGTTCTAATAAATTATAGGTGAAAGAGCACTTGGAGATATTTGCGGTTCTGAAGGGCGTTCAAGAAGAGAGTTTAGATCGCGAAGTTTCTGAAATGATTGATCAAGTGGGTTTTTTATTTTTTTTTTATCAATTTAATTTCTAAATTTTAGTACTTATATATAAATATGATTAATTTTGATGATAATTTGTTAAGATTGGTTTAGCGGATAAAACAAACACAATTATCAGCTCTCTTTCTGGAGGAATGAAGAGAAAACTATCTCTTGGCATTGCACTTATTGGTAACAGCAAGGTCCGTTTAAAAAAAATAAATAAATAATTAAATAAATAATACTTAATTCTATTAATCTTTTTTCTCTTTTTTATATTTCATAACTAATTGTGCTTTTTGTATTATAGGTAATTATTTTGGACGAACCGACAAGTGGAATGGATCCATACTCAATGCGGTCTACCTGGCAATTAATTAAAAAAATTAAAAAGGGTAGAGTTGTTTTACTAACCACACACTCAATGGACGAAGCGGATTTTTTGGGGGACCGAATCGCAATTTTGGCCAATGGAAATCTCAGATGCTGTGGAAGGTTCAAGATTAAATTTTTCTATTTTTCTATTTTAATATTTTAATTTATTAATTTTTTTTGTTTTGATTTCAGTTCTTTATTTTTGAAGCACAAGTATGGGGTTGGATATACCCTTACCATCGTAAAGGTTTGTAATTCTTACACTATTCTTAAGCTAATTTATGTAAATTCCTCCTATAAAAATATAAATAAAATTTAATTATCTAACTATAATTTATATTTTATTTCATTAGAATTCTAGTGCTCCTTGTATTGCTACCGAGATTATCCGCCGCCATGTTCGAACCGCCACATGCTTATCTGATGTACGTAACTTTAGATAAATAATTAATAAATCTGATATATTATGATTTTTTCGGAAGAACAAACTTGATTAGGGTCAATCAAATTCGACATTTTTGGCCTTTCTGAATGGTAAATTTGATATATTTGGATTTCTTTTTTCAGGTGGGCACAGAGATTTCATTCAGACTTCCTCTCTCGTCCTCTCACTCCTTCGAACCCATGTTCAGAGAGATAGAAACCCTCATTATTCAGAACTCAAACAACAGCATTAAATGCTTAGAGAGTTACGGCATTTCAGTTACCACCTTAGAAGAAGTCTTTTTACGCGTCTCATCAGAAGAAACCCAAACCCAAACCCAAAACCCAACTCAAAACCCCCAAATCTCAACCGCATCGAAATCCGTGCACCACATTTATTCAATTCTGTCAAACTTCTCCCTCTTGATCCTCAACTTTCTAGTCCTCACCTTCTCCAAACTCTGCTGTTGTAATTATTTATTTTTAACAAACTCGAACTTCTATCGGCACTCAAAAGCGCTGTTCATAAAAAGAGCCGTCTCTGCCAAAAGAGACAGAAGGACGGTCGCGTTCCAGCTGGTCGTGCCAGCTGTCGCGCTGCTATTGGGCCTGATGTTTTTGAAATTGAAACCGCACCCGGATCAGAAGGAGCTGAAATTAACCACCGATTATTTTAATCCGTTGTATGGCGGGTTTGCTGGTGGTGGCGGACCGATTCCGTTCAATCTCTCTCTCCTTGTTGCTCTTAAGGTTTTATTTTTTTTTTATTTTCTTCTTTTTCTATCGTTGTTTCTCTTATATTTTTGTGGAGACCCCTAACTTTTCTGAATGTTTTGTGGAACTTTCTCATGTTTTAGATCCCATCAAAAAAGGAAAAGAAAACTTTTGTTAAGTGGGTTGCAAAACGCCCCCGTTTTCTTCTGTTTTTTGTCTAACTAAAAGTTCCAGGGTTTCTTAACATATTCAAAAGTTGGGGGTCTCTTAAAATATTTTATTTTATCAAAACTTAGTGTTTTTTTCAACACGTCCCTTTCTTTTTCTCCTATTTCTAGCATTATTTCTCTTATTTTCTTAATGAAACCATTTCAAAGTCTCAACAGAATATTATATTATATTATAATATATTATATTATATTAACAAATAAATACTTGACAGGTGGCGTCAAACGTGAAGGGAGGCTGGATACAGAAACAAGAGCCACGTTCTTTCAGATTTCCCGATTCAGAAAAAGTACAAGAAGAAGCAATAAATGCAGCGGGCCCCACTCTGGGCCCGGATCTCGTTTCCATGAGCGAGTTTCTCATCACCAGCCTGAACGAATCGTACCAATCAAGGCACCGAATAATCTTACTTCATTATTCCTTTATTTATTTACGGCAATTTTGTAAAAGAGCCGCTGTAGTATGCCTAAATTGCAAAAAAGCCCCTGAATTATACCTAAATTGATGGTGTTGACTTCGAATTAATTCGAACTAACAGCAGGGGTCTTTTGTTGTTGATTTCTCAAAGAATAGAGGGGTCTTTGTTACAACTTCCAATAACACAGGGGCTTTCGGCAATTTAGGCACAACGCAGGGACCTTTTCACAAATTTCCCTTTCTTAAGTATTTATTTTTAATTTCTTATTCTAAGATATGGGGCGGTTGTGATGGACAAGACGGATGGAAACGGAACGATAGGATACACGGTTCTGCACAACAGCTCGTGTCAGCACGCGGGCCCCACATATATAAATATAATAAATTCAGCCTTGTTGAGACTTAAAACAGGCGATGTGAACATGAGTATTACCACGCGTAATCACCCTCTGCCTGTCACCTCCTCTCAAAAGTCTCAAAGACATGTATTAAAAATATAAATTATTTATTTATTTGTTTAGGGATAAATTCATGCGTAACCCTGCAAAATGTTGGAATGTCATGGATTTCGCTGTAAAACGTAGGAAATAACACATATATACCCTTGCGTCAGTATTTATTATTTATTTAAGGTTTAGTAAAATAAACGGGTAGTTCATGAATTTTTTCTGAAAAATTATGAGGGGATATTGGTGATATTTGTTTTTAATAGGGGTAATGGGGTAACCATTTATTAATATATTTATGTGTAGTCCTTACTTTTATTGTGTTTATTAATGTTTTATATAGGATTTAGATGCATTTTCTGCTTCAATTATTGTTGGAATCGCGTTTTCTTTTATTCCTGCCTCTTTTGCCGTTGCCATTGTTAAGGTGAAATATATATCATTTTTTAATAATAAGTTAATCTTAATATTAGGGAATATGTTTGACATGTATTGCATGGTTTTGTTTTTAGGAGCGTGAAGTCAAGGCTAAACATCAACAGCTAATCAGTGGGGTAAAATTTAATAAAATACGCATGTGTTTATATATAATATTATATATAATATAAAACAATAATTTAAATTTGTCAGGTTTCTATATTGTCATATTGGATATCAACATACATATGGGATTTCATAAGCTTCCTATTTCCCACCTCTCTTGCCATGATTCTCTTTTTTATCTTTGGTAAATATTTCCAAATATATTTTCTTTTACAGTTGTGAAGATTATTATTTATTTCTGAGTAAATAAAAAAATAACTATTTTTTATTTTATGAAGGATTGAGTCAGTTTATTGGAAACGGGTGTTTAATTCCAACTATTCTATTATTCCTAAATTACGGATTAGCCGTCGCCTCATCTACATATTGTCTCACGTTTTTCTTTTCTGACCATTCAGTCGCTCAGGTTTTGTATAATTCTCATTTAACTAATGAAAAATTCATTTAAAATCAATTTTTCTCAGTAAGGATTACTAGTTTCTCATATATATTTTCTTAAATTTTTTATTTTAGAATGCGGTTTTGCTTATCCATTTCTTCAGCGGTCTGATTCTGATGGTCATATCGTTCATCATGGGTCTCGTTGAGTCAACCAAAGCCGCAAACTCCTTATTAAAAGTACTCAATATTTCCCCTATTTCTCAATTTATTTCTTTTTTTAATAATTAAAAAAAGTGTGATGGATTTATTTCTTTATGCAGAATTTCTTTAGAATCGCGCCTGGATTTTGTTTCACTGACGGACTGTCTTCGCTCGCTTTAAGGCGACAAGACATGAAACTTGGTAGTGAGACGGATTCCGTTCTTGACTGGAATATCACTGGAGCCTCCATTTCTTATTTAGCCATCGAGGTCTCAAAAAAAAAAAAAAAAAAATATATATATATATATATAAATATCATTTCCTTTTTTATATGAAACGTTCAGTTAAAACTAACACTACCTTTTTTTTTTTTTTTTTTTTTTGCAAATCAGGCTGTATTGTTTTTCCTTCTGACACTAATTCTAGAGGTATTCCCTCTCAAAAAACCAAACTTCAAACTACTCAAACAAGGCTTGCTTAACCTAACCGCTTCTAGAAGCTCAAAATCGAAAGAGTACACAGAACCGCTTCTGGCGTCGACAACTGGAGCCTCCATTGATGTTGAAACTGGAGAGGATGAAGATGTCGAAACAGAGCGTCAGAAAATACTCAACGGCCACGTAGATAACTCCATGATTTACCTTCGTAATCTCAGAAAGGTATGTTAACAAGATAGTTTTAATTTTTGGCGATGTTTTTTCTATGGAAAATGATTTTTTTTATTTTTGAAATTTTTAGGTGTATGGAAGTAAGGTTGCGGTTGACTCGTTGACTTTTTCGGTTAATGAGGGAGAGTGTTTCGGGTTTCTGGGTACAAATGGGGCTGGAAAGACTACCACTTTATCTATGCTAACTGGTATTTTTATATTTTATTAATATATTACAAGTTAGTATTTTTCTTGATTTTTTGTATAATATGATGATATTCATTGCGTTTTTATAGGTGAAGAAATTCCAACAGATGGTACAGCGTATATATTAGGCAACGACATAAGATCAAACCCTAAAGCTGCCAGGCGCCATGTATTACCTAAATATTTAATATCAAAACAAACATTTAATATTTTCTTATGCTTATTTATTATTATTTATGTGATATTTTATTATTATAGATTGGATATTGCCCCCAGTTTGATGCGCTTTTGGAGTTCTTAACGGTGCGTGAGCATCTTGAGCTTTATGCGAGAATAAAAGGCGTTTCTGAATCCTGCTTGAATAACGTATTACCGTTATTTTCTTCTTGTTTTTAATTTTTTTGTTTGAGAAATTCGCAAAAAGAAACCCTGCATTATGCTTAAATTGCAAAAAAACCCATTAGAATATTTAAAGATGAGCTAATTAACAGCGTTGGATCTTAAAAACAGTAGAGAAGTTTTTCAATATTCTAAAGAATTGAGGGTTTTTTTAATCAAATTTTTAGGGTTTGTTAATGAATAAGTTATACTATACTTGATTATTGGTAGGTTGTGAATGAGAAATTAACGGAGTTTGATTTGTGGAAAAGTGAGGAGAAACCGTCATTTGCATTAAGTGGAGGTAATAAACGCAAATTATCCGTTGCAACCGCCATGATTGGAAACCCTCCCATTGTAATCCTTGATGAGCCTTCAACCGGTAATTTTTTTTTTCTTGAAATTCTTCAACTGTTAAAAATTAATATTTATTAAGATGATGGGGGTAATTTTCACTTATACCCTTGCAAGTTGCAAAACAAAAATATATCAGATTCTGCCTTCTGCATTGTAAATATAAAGTTTCCTCGTCTAGAAAGAATATATCAAATTTACCTAAAAAAATGTATGAAAAATTTTAGAGGGTAGATTTGATATATTTTGAGCTTTTTTGGAAGGGCAAATTTGATATTTATTTAAAAGCTTGGAAGGGTAAAATTTATTTTTTCGAGTTTTAGTATGGGTAAATTAAGATGTACTAACTTATAAGGATAAACATTCAAATTTCATATTTTATGTTTTTGAGATTTATTTATATTTTTTGACATTTAAATGTTTTGAAGGAATGGATCCAATAGCAAAGAGATTTATGTGGGACGTAATATCTCGTATTTCAACAAGAAGAGGAAAAACGGCGATTATATTAACCACTCATAGCATGAATGAGGCTCAAGCTTTATGCACTCGCATCGGCATTATGGTATATTTATTTACTCTTTTACCCTTTTCAAATCCTCACACTATTATTCATACTTTGAAAAAAAATAAGAAATATATTTTCTTCTTTTGGTTTAAAAGGTTGGTGGGAGATTAAGATGCATTGGGAGCTCACAACACTTGAAATCTCGCTTTGGAAATTATCTTGAGCTTGAGGTAATTTATATAAATATATATAATTAAAATTAATAAAAAAAATACTCTTACAATATATTTTTTGTTTTAGGTGAAACCTTCTGAGATAAAATCATCAGAGCTAGACGCCCTATGTAGAAAAATACAATCTATACTTATTGAGTCCTCAAATTATCCGAAAAGTATTATTAGTGATATAGAGACTTGTATTGGGGTGAGTGGAAAATCACATTTTGATAATATTTCAGAAATTAGTCTCACCAAAGAGATGATTGTTCTAGTTTCTCAAGTTTTTGGAAAAGATTTTAGTATGAATGATGGTGTATTTGAGGAACAATTATCAGATCAGCTAACTCGAGACGGTAATTATTATTATTAATATATATTACTCTTCGATTATGATTCTTTTATTATAATGTTATTATTTTTATATGAAAATAGGGGGAATATCATTGAGAATATTTTCTGAGTGGTTTTTAGCCAAGGAAAAGTTTACACAAATTAATTCTTTCATCCTTGATTCTTTTCCTGGCGCGAATTCTCACGGTTTTAATGGTTTGAGTATCAAATATCAGGTAATTTAAAAAAAATATATTATTATTTAATATAAATGCTTAATTATTAAAATTAATGTTCTAATATATGTTTTAATTCGTGGTATTAGTTGCCTTATGGAGAGGATGCCTCTCTTGCTGATATATTTGGACATATAGAACATAATAGGTATTTTATAGACATGCTTCTTCTTAGAGATTCTAATATTAATTTTTTCATTATTAATTATGTAATTGATTATTTTTTTTATTTTGAAATTAGGGAAAGACTTGGTATAAAGGAGTATAGCATCAGTCAATCTACACTCGAGACGATATTTAACCATTTTGCTGCTGATCAAAACTAATTTTACAAGATAAAGACAGTTTTTTCCTTCTTTTTTTACTGGAGTGAGAGAAATTAAAATGTATAGTTATGACAAAAAAGGTCAAATTGATGTCAATTATGATGATAGATTTGAAGCATTTTTTTTTCTTTCTATAGAAAAGTAAACCCAATAACTCAATGAATCTTTTTTGAAAATTCAAATACGAATTCATTTATTATCAGCACGTTTTTACAATCCAAATCCTTTCATGCGGATTCGATTTGGTTGTTGGGTTACATGCATTAACACCCTGTAATTAGAACCACTTGGATGCACGAATCTTAAAGCAGAAATATTTGTTCACCCTTTTTTCAAAAATTCAAAATTTGAAAAAATTAGCGAGGTCGCCCAATCAACGGATTTATTTAAGGTAACTCTCCGTGCCGTTAAATTACGCCGAGCCACCGTTATTTTTAACGTTAAATCGCTTCGCACGAATCTCGATGCGCCGACTTAACGGTGGATAGATTGATACTGCACGAATGTTAAAGCAATTAACCGGGGCAAAAATAGACTTCCGTCTTTCATAAATAAAGAGAGGGTTCTTCGTTTTTCCTCTCTATCATCTTCAGCCCCATTCATTCATTCACTGCATCGATGATCTACAATTCGTAGATTATATCTCACAGAGATTAACAACGTAAGTAATTATTGGATTTTTCTTGATTTAAAAGATTTATTTTAAATATATCAATCTACAATACAATCGTACATTGTTCTAAAAGATTGAGTTCCTAGATATGGATTGATGGGTTTGTTGCGGGTTCAGTTCTTGTGTTGCGATTTTTTCCTCTAGAATAATGAAAGGAATGAACCCTGTAAATGATATGGATTAGGCTTCTATTTTGATTTTTCTTGAATGTTTGACTGAATTTGACCCCTTATTCCATCTCATTATGCAAACATCTCTTAAAATTTGATTGAATTACAACAATTTGGTTGGTTGTTTTGTTGAATTCATCAGATGATTCTAGAAGGATATTTCATCAGAAAATTCGTTTCGCCCAAAGAGAAGCTAAGAATTCTCTCCTCTGTCCAAAACCGAAAAGAAGCAACAAGGAGAATCTCAATCCTGTGACCTTTAGTGTGGCGAGTCAAATTTCTTCTCAAATTCAAAGTCAGAGTCGGAGTCGAAGGAGTAGGAGTACATATCCAGATTGGTTTCCTTGTACTCCTCTCAGAGATATCAACAATGTATATATTTGCTTTTTATTTTTGAATTTCTTTTATATTTTCATTTCTGTTATTATACATTTCATTTACATAAATTTATGGATTATTTTAGGTAATTGACAGGAGGAGAAATATACCTGCACAGGGTCAGGCTGCACGAGCCCAACACCAAACACCAATCACAGCCAATCGAATCCGGCCGTCCAGGTCTGATCCGACGGTTTCAGATTTTCTGACGCCGGTGAAAATGCTCTACACGCCAGAATTAAAGGTTTATGAAATGAAGTTGACCGAGTCAATCGACGAGTTGGAGAGGATCGTGAAGAGAAATCTGAAGAGAGAAGAAGAAGAAGATGAAGAGTAACACTCCTTGTGTTTCTTCTAAGAGGTTCAGGACTCTCGTGTCCATGAGGTGAAAGTGTGAAACGTTTTGTTTCATTTAGAGATGTTTTTTTGTTAGGGTTTAGGGTTTTGTGATGTGTGAGGATTAGAGGAATGGTACAAATATAAGATATCTCTGATTTTTTTGAAGTGAGGAAATAAATTCAATTATTAAAGTTCCTTGAGTTGATTAAAATTGTTCGATTTGCAAATCAAGTCTAATTGAATATTTACATCGAAAATAATATGGTCGATTTTTCTGAAAAGGAGATAAATAAAAGTAAAATTCCACAATATATGAAAAAAATCATATATAATGTGTGGGCATGGATGTTTTTTCTTCTTTTGGCAAAAACATGGGCATGAGTATTTTTTTTTTGGCAAGAACATGGGCAAGAATCTAACAATGTTTCACTGCATATAGTTACAGTAAATGGAAGTATATCCAGATCTTTATTGACGTGCCAGTATATTTTTGTCGAAAAGTGAACTTAAAAAATTAGAACAAAAATTAATGAAATCTGGACTTGTTCATATATATCAACTTCCTGAACAAAAAATTGGCCGGATCTAATTAATGAAATATGGACTAGTTCATATTTATTTTCAAACAAATAACTCCTGAATAAAAATTGGCCTGATATAATTGATGAAATCTGGACTAGTTCATATCTAGTTTTAAACAATAATTCCTGAACAAAAATTGGCGGGACATAATTAATGAAATCTGGACTAGTTCATATCTATCAAATTCTGTCGCGCATAAAAAAAATTAGATTACACAATGTGTTGTCATTATTTTAAGAAAATTGATAATAGCTATCTTGAAATATGATAAAGTTTTAGAATTTCACACGAGCTGTAAATATTAAACATACAGAAGAATGTCGGAACTTTTCTTTTGATATCCTTTTTTGCAGCTAAAAGAAGAGAAAAAGAATATGCTCTGAATGCTACATATAACCAAATATTAAAGGATACAAGCCAAACAACGACCAAACAAAAGGATTTATTGCATATGATTAGAATCCTTGATTTAGTTTCTTGCTTTTTCAACATAAATCTCTTTAATTTATAGAAAAATCTAAATATTTTTATAGAAAGCCCCCAACTTCTTTTATAGAATGCCCCCAACTTTTTTTTATTGTGCAGAAATTGCAAAAAGAACCCTGCATTAAAGACATGATTGGGTTACAGAATTGACATATATCAACTAATTTAGACTGTCATTAAGGCCATGATTCATAAACCAACTAACATAATTAAACATAAAACAGGTCATGACTTAATTAACTACTTTTTATTAAACATAAAGCAGATAATATAATCACGCCGGACCCAGGCCCCCAACTTTCAACTAACTTAATTAATTAACATTTTCTCAATTCTCTAAAATCCAGGGTTTCCATGCATGCATTGTATATTTGTATCTACTGTCACTACTTGTTTTACTGTTTTTTTAACTCATGAATATATACAAATACATAAGGTTTATAAATCAGTAAAGAAGTTGATGAAATAATTTAGTGAATCATGCCATTTCTGAGTTTGACGTAACTCTTTTTCTCCTTTTTTTTTTACTGGAATTTTCTCGTGAATTGTGTTGAAAGCCTCCGTACATTCTTCATGCAGAATCCATGCATGGAAAGTGTGGTTAATAGCTAGGACTAATTCAAAGTTAAAGCATGTCTCATTAAACACTGAACAACGAGTCATCCAATTGAATAACTAGCACATGATATATGTTTTATCTTAGTTGTTTCTTATCTTAGTATAACATTACAATAAGAAAATTAAAAATTTCATGTTTGAATTTGTAAATTCGAATGCTCGATTTGTATAAAAACATTAATTCCAGGGATCCTTAACAATTTATAACCCTATTCACAAACTTAAACATAAGAATTATTGTTATTTTTATTAAAACATTATTTTAAAAAGAGACCTGGGAAACCGTTGCTAGCGCTAGCCTAACAATACAAACTTTACAGCCGTAGAATTTATTACACTCTCAGCTCCCACCATCATTCCCTTCAAGCCAACCCATATATCTCTCTCTCTTTCCACCATTCATCCATCATTTTCCTCCATTAATGGCCTACTTCTCACTCTGTACCACCTAGTTAGCTCTCACACTCCATCTATCTTCATAAAGTACCTACACAAGAACTCAAACTCATAACTTCTAACTCATCAACAATGGAGATGGTAGAAGGAAGAAGAGGAAACTCTTCCCCCATACCGGGATCAGGTGTGGCGGTTCCCTGTGCGGCGTATCTTGTGTGGGAGGATCTGACAGCTGTCTTGCCTAACTATGGAGGAGTCAAGGCGCCACGTAAGCTCTTACACGGGATTAGCGGCTACGCAGTTCCGGGTCGGATCATGGCCATAATGGGTCCATCTGGATCCGGAAAGTCGACTCTACTCGATTCCTTGTCAGGTCGGTCTGTGATTGATTTGGTTAATATATGTTTCAGTAATATAACGGGATCAATCATGCTAGATATTTCGAGCTGAACACTATATTTGGCACAAAAGCAAAATTAATGCAATATTTTAAGTGAAGAAAAATAACTATGATGATAGATTCAAATTAAATAATTTTTTAGTTGTTTGGAAAATTTTAGTTCCATTCTTATGTAAAATACAAAATTAGATGTTATGCACATGCATGCAATGCCTGCATGCTTGGTAATATATCGTTGTCATGTTTTGGTTTTCATTGAGACTATTCCTTCCTTTTTATTCCTCTTAGATAAACAGTTGTATGAAAAATAATTCTAAAATATCCATTTATCATTTTTGTATATAATGGATTATTTTGAATTTATTACATTAAACAATATCAACATATTTCATTCATTTTTTTACTTTCTTTATTTTTACTGTTTTTTTCACTAATCATGCTGGTCTCACAAAATATTTGAGAGAGTTAAAAAAATACAGTAAGAGTAGATTTATTGTTTCATTTTTTATTGGTTTTTGTAATTGAAATTGATTGTGCATCGTCGTTGTGTGGTATAGGTAGACTTGGAAGGAACGTGGTTCTGACTGGAAGAGTGGTATTAAATGGCAGAAAAAGAAGGCTTGATTATGGTGCAGTGGTATGTTACATTTTTAATATTTTTATTCCTTTTTTTATTTGCTAAAAGAAAGTACTGATTACTGAGATATTGTTAGGTTGTTATGCTACAGCTCGACTGTCATCATAAATATTTGGCCAAATTTCACCCGTACCCCTACAAAACATCATAATTTCGTATGCCCCTACAAAAAAATGAAATATCACCAATCCCCTATAAGATCACTCAAATATCATGCATGCCCCTACAAAACCAAGTGAAATATCACCAATACCCTATAAGATCACTCAAATATCATGCATGCCCCTACAAAACCAAGTGAAATATCACCAATACCCTATAAGATCACTCAAATATCATGCATGCTCCTACAAAACCACACATATATCATGAATACCCCTACAAATTCTTAAAGTATGTTAGTTAAATAATATCTATAAGGATATACTATTATTAATTACTTTATTAAAAATATAAAATGACTATTATATATTATTATTTTTTTAGATAATTATATTTTATTCGAAACATACCATATATAAATATATAAACTAAAAAAACATAAAATGACTCAATATAAATCTTTGTCATATTTATATAAAGGAAAATAAAAAAAATAATGTTAATCTTAACACTAAATACATTATAGAGGTATTCTGATATTTGAGTGATTTTGTAGGGGTATTGGTGATATTTCACTTTTTGTAGAGGTATACGTGAAATTATGATGTTTTGTAGGGGTACACGTGAAATTTGGCCTAAATATTTAGGCCCAGTTAACAATTCAAAAATATTTAAAATCAAATTATATTGATAACAAATTAAAGCAGCATTGTAAAGTATATATAATAGTCCATTAATATGTCTAATTAATTATTCCAGCAAAATAAACTGTATAAAATGTATAATAGTTTAAAAAAATAAACATAAAATGGAGGCTCTGAAACTGTGTAACTTTCTATTAATGTATATATAATAGTCCATAGGCAATTTCTATTCTTTACTATTTAACTTTTTTGAAACTTGAGGTAATTTTGCATATTTTCCTATTCTTAATTATTTCTGAAGAGCCTTATGCAATTAATGTATCTAGCTATTGTTATTATTTAGGATTTATTTTCAGAACTAGTTGGCAATTAATATGAGTAGTTGGATGTCCTTCAGATTATTTATTAGCTGGTCCTTTAATTTTCCCTCTTTTTATTTTGTGATTCTTGTTATGAATTTAAGTCTCCAAATACTAGATCTAATTTAATATACTTCTTACTAATTAAAAGAATGATCAGATCTTCATATGCGGCTTCAATAACTTTCATTATAGTTAAATTGAAATTGGGATTTTTTTTTACCGGTTGGTTCCTGTGATAGATTTTTCAAGGTCACAGTAAAATTGATTCTTGGTCCTGTTGTTTCAGTTTATCTCTTATTCTAAATATAGAAATTACCATTTAATTAACTTCACACAAAAAAACCATATCATAATTGACACATGAATTCTTAATATTACTAGCTAATGCGGCCATTTTCATTTTGTTTCCACAATAACACAGTGCAAAAATATTTTATATATAAGTTCAACTTAAATAAATTTAGATTAAAAAAAAATTAATAAAATTTCCCTCGATATGCAGGCATATGTGACTCAAGAAAACGTGCTACTAGGAACTCTGACCGTAAGAGAAACCATAACATATTCAGCTCTACTCAGACTCCCAACCACCATGACGAAGGAGGAAGTTCGTCGTGTGGTTGAGAATACCATTGAAGAGATGGGCCTTCAAGATTGTTCTGACCGAACCATCGGTAACATTAACAATAAATTTATCAAATATTCCCACTTTCTATATAGTACAATATTGTTACAGCTCGTTAATGTAGCTCAGTAGTTGTAACGATATTTTTTCCCCTTCAATTAATTGATCGAGGGATCCAATCCAAGACAATTATTCAGATTCAATCAGCAGTTTAAATCCCCGGTTGATTAATATTGACATACCATAATTAAGAACTTTGATTAATCAAACTGTATTTATTTCATATGTGACTAAACTTGTTATTAGGGAACTGGCACTTGAGAGGAATAAGTGGAGGGGAGCAGAAAAGACTAAGCATAGCGCTCGAGATTCTCACGAGGCCTCGACTCCTTTTCTTAGACGAGCCGACAAGCGGATTAGACAGTGCATCGGCATTTTTCGTGATACAAACGCTTAGACAAATGGCAATTGATGGAAACAAAACGATAATTTCTTCAGTTCACCAGCCGAGTGGTGAAGTCTTCGCCCTTTTCGATGATTTGTGTCTCCTTTCAGGAGGCGAGGTTGTTTATTTCGGAGATGCTAAATCCGCTCCTAGGGTATTAATAAGTTTCTAATTCTTCAAAAATTATAAATATATCAAATATTATATATTTTTTTTATTATAACTAACATGAATAGATTTATCGGTTCTATATTATAGTTCTTTGCAGAAGCAGGGTTCCCCTGTCCTAGCAAAAGAAATCCGTCAGATCATTTTCTTAGATGCATTAACTCGGATTTCGACCAAGTAACCGCGACACTAAAAGGATCAATGAAGCTAAGAAGAGTATGTATAAACCCAATAGGACATTTCACTTTAAATTATGTTTTACTTAATGAGATAGTTTTACGATAAATTTTCCGTTTGTAATTGAAGGAAGCAGAATCTTCTTCCGACCCTCTGGCGAAGCTAAGAACGTCTGAAATAAGAGCACGGCTGATAGAGAAATACAAGTCATCAGAATACGCAATCCTCACTCGAGAAAATATTGAAGAGATACCAAAGATCGTAAGCATCTATATAGATGAACATTTACGAATTTAGTATATCACTCAGACTATAATATGTACATTTGTGTCCCACAACAGGAAGGGCTGACAGCCGAGTCGGAAAAAGGGAGCCAATCAAGCTGGTGGAAACAATTGCGTACCCTAACGAGTCGTTCGTTCACCAACATGTCGAGAGATTTCGGATACTACTGGCTTAGAATCGTTATTTACATTGTCGTAGCGTTTTGTGTTGGAAGCATTTATCATGATGTGGGCACCAGCTACACGGCAATTCTTGCTCGTTCAGCATGTGGTGGTTTCATTTCCGGTACATAAACAAATTTCTTCTTTTTAATATAGTAATAATAATTTGTACTTATGCAGCAACATTTATTTTCTAATGAAAGCCTGAAGTAGCCTAATTGGCTACATTTAAAAAATATATATATATAGTAATACTAAATTTATCAAGATATAATTTTTTATTACATAAAAAAGATGATTTTTATTATACAAAAAGGCGATTTTTTTTGTTGAGCAAAAAAAAGCGATTTTTATTATATAAAAAAGACAATTAATTAACAAATTATATATAGGTTTCATGACGTTCATGTCGATTGGTGGATTTCCATCCTTCATAGAAGAAATGAAGGTTTTCACTAGAGAGAGGCAAAATGGTCATTATGGAGTCGCCGTTTACATTTTATCCAATTTTATGTCGTCTCTACCATTTCTTTTCGCGGTTTCCGTCATGACATCTTCTATAGTGTATCCAATGGTGAAATTTCACAAGGGTTTCGATCATTTTGTGTTTTTTACAATATCTTTGTATGCTGGAATTTCGGTGATAGAAAGCCTAATGATGATTATTGCGGCTCTTGTTCCAAATTTCTTGATGGGAATTGTTACGGGTGCTGGAGTTATAGTATGTTAATTAATTACTTACTTAATTCAAACTTTTTATCCAAAAAATGGAAATTTGAATTTATAACTTCCAAAAATTGTGGTTAATATTGTAGGGAATCATGATGATGGTATCTGGCTTTTTCCGATTACTTCCGGATCTTCCGAAGCCGTTCTGGCGTTATCCTCTATCTTATATTGTCTATGGATCATGGGCGCTCCAGGTAAATTAATAAATAAATATTCTATTAATAATTTGGAATTTTACCATTTTTTACTCCACATTACAAGCTACTTGCATTCTAAATATCCATTGCTTACACTATACAAGCTAAAAAACATTTATTAGCAAAATGCTCCAACTAAATTAATATGGCTTGTCATTTTAACATGAATACATTTGTTCTAAGCAAAGTTAACCAGGCTTCTCTTTCAGAAGATTTAATTCAATAAAAAAATAAAATGAAATTTGAAATTGAACATATCATGAACATATCATTAACAAATCAGTTGCATGTAAACATAAGCACATCATTACCTGAATTAAACGCCGATACTTTCTAGGGAAATGACAAGAACGATTTACTCGGTATGGAGTTCGATCCAATGTTCCCAGGCCAACCGAAACTGAGTGGAGAATATGTGATCACAAAAATGCTCGGAGTCCAACTTGACCATTCAAAGTGGGTCGATTTGGGGATTTTATTTGTAATTTTGTTTGGATATCGTGTTATGTTTTTCCTCGTTTTGAAGTTCAAAGAGAGTGCCTCTCCTTTGTTCCGTACAATTTACGCGCGGATAGCTGCGAGGAGATTTGCGAATAGGCCCTCGTTAAAACAGAAAATGACATCTATGTCCAAGAGACATCAGCCTCCGCATCCAATGTCCATACAAGAAGGCCTGAGCTCACCAATTCCATACTGATGAATTGATTATTTCTTTTTAAAGTTTAGAGATATATTTGTATAAGGTTTTAAAGAAACGGAATATATATATTTTTTAAATGTTATTGTTGTTTTGGTAATGTTTGTAATAAGAATAATGGTATGTGCTTCTTTCCCATTCTTTTTTATTGTTTTAATATTTTCTATACTTTATTTACTATGTTTTGATACTCTTGTACAATATAAAATCTGATTGAACAATTAGAAAGTTTAGGTATCTAATTGAACATTGGTCATAGTTCAGAGGTCAAAAGGTGGATCTTTTTCAATAATATATACATACGCTTAAATTGTTGGTGGATTTCTAATCATGACAATTTAACATCTTAATATTATTTTGCATAAATTAATATCACCATAATCTTAAACTCATGTAGGTTTCCAACTAATTGCATTTTTTTCTTTGTTATGAGAAATCCTCCTCATCTACCATTGCATTGAGATAATATAATATTTTATGGTAATGATAATTTTTATTAATTGAAGACTAATCTTACTTAAAATCTATATGTCATCACCTGCTAAAAAAAGAAATGACTATATAAACCCTCTTAGAATTCATTTTCTTTCCCTCCACAACAAAAAAAATTGCCTATTTCTCTCAATTCAACTCACCTCTCCTCCCTCTCTGTCTTCATCACAACCCTCTTGTCTCTCCACTCTCTTTCTCTTTCTCTTTCCTCTCCCGAAATAACACACCTCCATTTCTACCTTCACGACACTCTAAGCGTTCCCCACCCATCAACAGTACGAGTCACAAACCCTAATTCAACTCTTTCTCTCTCCTTTGGAGACATAATCGTATTTGACGACCCATTGACTAAACAACCAAATCTCAATCCAACTCTCATCGGTAAAGCACAAGGATATTACGCTCACGTCTCGAAAGAAGACTTCACACTTATGATGGTGATGAACTTGGTTTTTTTAAGAAGGGAAGTTTAATGGAAGCTCGCTTCAATTGATTGGAAAAAACTCGATTTTGGAGAAGGTGAGAGAGTTTCCTATTTTGGGAGGAAGCGGCTTCTTTAGAGGTTTGAGAGGTTGGATTTTGGATAAAAGTTATTCAGTCGATCCTAAAACGGGCGATGGCATTTTTTAATTTAATGTTTCTGTAAGGTAATTTTAGTAATTTGATTTGTTGATTAAAAATCTGTGTGATATTAAAATTAGACAATGGTGGTTTAGCAATTTAATAATAAATATTTACGAGGATAAATGTATGAAACTTTTAATTGTTTGGAGATACTCAGGAAGGAAATATTTTGGAAGTTGGGTGTATTCAGATAATCTGGGGAGGGAAATTCACATTTTAGATGTAATCCAAGATTTCAAATACTGGATTTCGATGTAATTCGAGATTTCAATACAATAAATTCATTTATTTGTACATTATATTAAAAATTCTATTAAAACAAAGTCTTCAAATACTACTCACTAGTATTTAGAAGAGGTAACAAAACCCTTCTCTTTAAGGCTCTCTATAGTCTCCTTTAGGCTAGTCTTCAACGGAATAAACTCAACCCTCAAACTTTTCGCCTTTTCTTTCGAAACTTGATAAATCGGCACAAATGGCTTATCATCGGCACACCTGCAAAAAACAAACAAAAAATTAAATAATCATTAATTATTAGTTAATTAATTGAGTTTCATTCAAAATTAATGAAATAAAAGAGAAAATAACATACTTTTCAGGGAGGGAAAGAGAAGGATAAAGCTCGTGAATTATCTCAACAATTTCTGAATAATGAGCGACTCTTTCGACTAAACAATATCTCCCATTTGCAGAAGGAACTTCATAAGCCAAAATATGCGCCATTGCCACATCTTTCACATTAATCCAACCCAAACTTAAATTTAAAAATGTAGATGCACCTATTAAAGTTGAAAGTTCAAATTATTAGACAATTGAAAGTTAAGTGACCAATTTAAACAAAATAGAAAGTTGAGTGACCTATGGTGAAATTTACCCAATAAAATATCTTATAATTGTGAGATACTTACCCTTTATGAGGTTTAATATTGCTGCTGCACTTGTATTGAGTGTGGGCTGTAAAAGAGGGCCAATTACCATAGCTGGATTAATTGTAACCATATCAATTCCATTCTCCTTTGAGAATTTCCATGCAGCTTCTTCAGCTAGGGTTTTTGACAACACATACCACGACTAATAAAAAAGAGAATTTCAAATTAGGTTGAAAATAAATTACTCAATATTTGAACTAAACTAACGCTTTAAATTTTAGAATATAGTACCTTTGATTCTTCGCAAACTTTAGGATCGGAAAACCAGGTCTCATCGACAGTTACATCTGGAGTTCTTGGCTTTCCATTATAAGCAACAGCAGCAATTGACGATGTCACTATCACTCGTTTAATTGAAGGGTTTTTAGTGCACGATTTTAGCACATTTAGGGTTCCTTTAACAGCTGGATCGATCAATTCAGCCTGAAAAAACAAAAAAATAGTAAGTAAATATCAAAAAGATTGAACCTTAATGCATAGAATTGTAGGAAACTCTAGGATGAGAAGAGGAACCTGTGGATCAGTGACGTTGTGAAAGAAAGGAGAAGCAGTGTGAAAAACAGAATCACAACCCTCAATTGCGGTGTCAAAAGAGCCTTCGTCCAGTAAATTCGCCTTGAACAGATGCAATCTCTCACTGGCGCCATCCAATGCCCGCAAGTGCTCCGTTTTCTTCGGATCAGCTGAAGAAGATCACAAAATCAGTAACTAATGTCAAATCCCCTGAAAACCCAGTTCCCAAATCACAAAAATCTCCCACAAATTGAACCGATTGTCCAAAAATTAGACAATTAAACCACTCGATTGATTGATTAATGTCAAATCCCCTGAAAACCCATTTCCTAAATCACAAAAATCTTCCAAAAATTGATCCGATTGTCCCAAAAGGAGATAATTAAACTAAACCACTATCGATCGATCGATCGATTGATTGATTGAGAGGGGTACGTACAGGGATCACGAACGGAGGCACGGACGGTGTAGCCGCGCTGGAGGAGAAACTTGACGAGCCATGAGGCGATGTAGCCTGACGCTCCGGTGACGCACACTAGCTTCCCGCTTCCACTCATCCTCTCCTTCTATATTCGCCCGGGCAATGGTGAATGGAATGGACTGAGCTTCGATGAGGTGAGAAATATATAAAGGTGGAATGGATAGAGAAAGAGAATGGAAGAACTGGAGAGAAGGATGGTTTGCATCACCAGTGACGACTATTGTTTTATTGCTTTCCGCAGCGACCATTATATTTATTTTTGAAATAGCCACTAAACTTAATTATTCACTTGTTACTCATTGAGATAAGATTAGTAAATATTATTGATGATTAATTCTAAGATTAAATTGAGTGTCCAATCTACATTGGCATGTGGTGACTGTAATTTGAGTTGAGTGTAATATTTTTTTTTTGAGAAATTATATGCTATCCAGAGCAAAAAATGGACGGCTGTAATTGAAGAATACTACTTAATCGGATGGCTATAATTCTTTTGTTCTATTTTGTAACTTTATTGATCTCAATCTTTACCTGTTTGTGTTCTATGGAAAGAACAAAAGGAACTTTCAATAGCTTGATATGATTTTATAAGTTTGTACTAGAGAGTACATTGTAAGTAAACGAAAATAGAACACTCTTCAATATTATAAATCGACTTTTTGTTAATATGCATTTTTCTGCCGATTTTAGTGTTAATATATTATTGTTTGTCCAAATATATCATTTTCAATATTATTTCGCAATCAATATAGTTTTTTGGTGTTAAAGTATCAATTTTAGTGTCAAATACATCATTTTTTGCAAGTACTATATTGGTACCAATATGTTCCCGGTGTTAATATATCATTTTTCATAATTCAATTATGGTTCAATTCTTTTAGTATTTTGTGTTCACTTGACGTAATTTTGGATGTTGAGTGAATGCTATTTCTTTTAGAATTTACGCTTGAATAAATAATTTCCAATGCTAATATATTGTTTTTATTGTCAAAGTATAATTTTTAGTGTCAATATATTGTTTACAGTATCAATATATCTTATTTCAAGTTTCAGTATGTTGTTTTTAGTATAAGATAGTATCGATATATCATTTGCACTGTCAAGATACCATTTTTAATTTTTTATATAGTGTAAATAAAAGAGTTTTGTATATTGTTTTCAATATTAATATATTGACTTCTTAGTGTCAATATACATTTTCGATATTAATATCGAAATGAATAGAATATTTCTAAGTATAAATATACTATTTACAATATTAATATATAATTGTGAGTGTCAATAATATTGTTCCAATATTAATATATTGAGTTTCTAGAGTCAATATACCGTTTTCAATATCAATACATCATTTTAGTATTAATATATTATTTTAATGTGAAAATACAGTTTTGGCATCAATATATATATTTTTCCAATGGTATTATATCATTATTTTCGTGTGCTGAGGCATGTATGAATTTTATATGTGATATGAAAAACAAAAAAAAAGAATATTATACTATTGTACTTGAAAAGATGTATGAAATTGACATAATGGAATGAAGAGGTGACAACATTATATGAAAATAAAAGGAACAATTCGTATGAGTGCTGGCTAATTAATTATGTAATTAGTTGGTAATTACTCAAAACACCCCTCTCAAATGAAGGGTCTAGATTTAATCTATCAAAATATTAAAAACAAGGATTGGATAGCAAATAAGAGCTCTTTTTTTTTTCATTAACCAGTTTATAAATATGATTTTCTGGTCGTCATTTCAAAGTCAATTATGACGATGATGAGAAATCAGTTTTGATTTTACATTAGCGTTTGAATTTTCTCACTTGTACTTATGCAAGAATGATGATTTCTCTCCAAAAAAGAGATGTTAGAGACTTTATATATGAATTATTTTGTCTCACCCTAGTATTTAATGGTTAATTGAAAAGTCGATGAAAAATGCATCATATAAAATGATGACATTATTAACAGATCTTGACGGTAAATATTAGAGATCCCAAAAAAAATTGTCAGCACGAGTTAGTTTCTTAGATAAGTTTTGTTTGGGAGAAAAGATAAATATATAAAAGTTAAGGCATTTGGAACTCGATTCAAATTATATAGATAATCAAGTTTAAAACTTATTTTATTACTTATTCACTCTAACAATTAACAATAGTAGCATTCTTTTATTGGAGCTCCTAACATTGCTCAAATAATCTCATCTCCAGTCTACACAATCCAAGAGGCTCCCATTACTCCCCATATGCAATACAGTAAATATATATATATATATTTTTTTTTTTTTTTTTTGAGATTTATGCAATACAGTGTACACAACAAGAAAAACTCTACATATACCCCCAAAAATATTATTATTTTATGCAACACACCTAAAAAATCAGGGCAATTTCATTTATTTAAAATTCCACAAAGCCCTTCTCTTTTAAGGCTCTCCATTGCTTCCTTGATGCTCGTCTCTAACGGAATGAATTTCACCCCCAAATCTGCCAAATAAAAATAAACAAAATCAAGCATTATATTATGAACTCAATAATTATGTCTAAATAAATAAAAAATAGCAAGACCTACTTTTGAGGGAGAGGAATAGAGGGATAAAGTTTGTGAATTATCCGAATTAAATCGGAATAACACACCACACTTTCAACTACACAATATCGTCCATTTGCTGACGGATTTTCATTTATAACTTCTAAAAATTGTGGTGAATATTGTAGGGAATTATGATGATGGTATCGGGATTTTTTCGACTTCTTCCAGATCTTATGAAGCCGTTCTGGCGTTATCCTCTATCTTATATTGTGTATGGATCAGGGACGCTCCAGGTAAATTAATAAATAAATATTCTATTAATAATCTGGAATTTTTCCATTTTTTTACTCCTTCATATAACTAACTACTTAAATTTTAAATATCCCTTGCTTACTATACTATACTAGCTAAAACTATTTATTAGCAAACTGCTCCAACTAAATTAATATGGGTTTGTCATTTAACATGAATAAATTTGTTCAAAACAAAGTAAACCAGGCTTCTCTTTTCGAAAGATTTGATTCAACAAAAAGAATGATATCTGCGAGGAGATATATGAATAGGCCCTCGTTAAGGGATAGCTGCGAGGAGATTTATGAATAGGCCCTCGTTAAAAAAAGAAAATGACATCTATGTCCAAGAGACATCAGCCTCCGCATCCGACGGCCATACAAGAAGGCCTGAGCTCCCCTCTTCCATACTGACGAAATGATTTCTTTTTAAAATTTAGAGGTATATTTGTATAAGGTTAAAATATACATAATATTTGTTTACATGTTTTATGTTGGAAATGTTTGTAATACTAATAATTAAAAGGATATTTGTTTCATTCCTTTATTTTTACTCTTAATATTATTATACTCTATATATTAGTACTTTTTGATACCTGTTTTTAATATATTTATATATTGTCTTAATATATATTTCTGTTATCTTAATTGATATGTTGGGTTTTATACCCCCAAATTAGAAAATTTAGGTTTACTGAACCCTGAAGAGTGTAGTGAAGAACAATTTATACAATTGTTTGATAAGTTCACTTAATATCATGCATTCATTTCATGCTGATTAACAACTCCAAACAGATTTGCATAAACAAATTATACCGCAATATTTATGTCCCCTCTATATTGTTGGCATTCTAACCAATCAAATTTGTTCTCCTTTGTTAGGATAAAATTCCTCACCTGCCATTGCATTAAAATAATAAAATATTTTTTTGCAATCACTAATCATCTTCATGTATCAGTCCTAAAAAAAAAAAAAAAAAAAAAAAAAGTTAAGAGCTGCGCCTATATAAACCCTCAGAATTGTATCTTTTCATCCACAACTAAAAATGGCCACTATCTCTCACTTCAACTCATCACCTTTTCTCTCTATCCTCATCATTACAACCGCTCCCTATTGTTGGAGGATCAGGTTTGTTTAGTGGGTCGAGAGGTTGGGTTTTGGATAAAACTTATTCTGTTGATCCAAATACCGGTAATGCCGTTTTTAGATACAACGTTTGCGTCCAGTGATGATAAGGGGATGGATATATATCTGATAATTATTAATAATTTATGTTTTTTTTCTAACTAAGAAGTGTTGGACTTGGTTTAAGGACTTGAAATACTGTTGTATGAATATTTAAGGAGTTTATTTGGTAAGAGGAATTAGTAGAATGGAAAAGAATTGTATTATTCTGGAGAAAATTCTGTAATTCGCTAATTCAAAAGCTTATTTGGCTGTTTGAATAATAATGTAATAAATAAATAAAAAATTTGGTTGTTTTCAAAAATCATAAGTCCGAGTATATTTTAATAATTATTTGAGTTGGATTGGCGAAAAATATTATAGGGATGATTTAATTATGGAATAATGAAATTGGACAAGAACAACCAATTGATTAAATCTAGTGTGTGTGTTTTCGAGAAAAAAATCTAGCCTGTTCAAATATGAAAGGGCTATTGATAATTAAAGAAAAGCTATAGGGAGATGCTAAACAACATACGTATGTTCGAACATACGTTTTTTTAAAATACCCGTAAAGTGGTTATAAAAAGTAAAAATTCAAATTTCAACTGTACGGATGTAATATATATATGTTATGAATATGTTGTGGATTAATTTTCACGGGAATCAGAATAATATATCATTGCCATCATGTATCATCAAACTATTATTCCGATATATGTTTTGAATAGTGCTACATATTTTTGATGATATATGATGGCAATGTTATAATATTCTGATTTTTGTGAAAATTAATCTCCAACATATTTATAACATATATATTACATCCGTACGGTTGAAATTTTTATTTTTATTTTTTTAATACATATTTTGGGTGTGGCAAAAAAACGTATGTTGTGCATACGTATATTGTTTAGCCACACCCCATGGACCCAATGCAAAAAATTAAACTTATAAATGCGCATTACTTTATTGCTCAAATTCGAAATGAAGTTATTTGCATTCTTAACTGGTTTAAATTTCTTCATGCCCGGTTTTTACTGTTCAAGTGTATATAACAGTATAAAACCAACAAAAAGAAAATAAATACGGACGATAAAATTGGCATTTGACTGGTACCAAGTTGGTCCAGTACGAGTTCTAGTATAGCCTAGTGCATATACCAGTACAACATCTGTTGGCAATTTGCAGTATTTTTTCCCGAGCGCCCCTTTTCTTATCAATTTTTTTTTTAATCTTCTTTAATTAATTGTAGCTCAATCATTCAAGAAATCAAAATAATTCTTACACCGGAATTTATACTTGTGCAACTTCTTTACATTAAAAAAAAACTTGTACAACTTCGTTTATAGAGAAAATACTGGTGGTATACAAGTCTGAAAAATATTATTCAGGATTCCACATCCATACGGATCAAATATATACTGGTGCACAAGTTCATATAATTTTTCGTGTATCCCATTATACATGCCATCCATTACTTTTTTGGAATCACAAAAAAAAACGATTAAGATAAAATCCAACTCATTCACACATGCTTTGGACCAAATTTGCACAAATCGGGCTACAAATTTAAGTTTTGCTCGTTTTTTGTCCATCGAATAAGGCTTGATGGAAAAACTGACACATCATCAACAAATATTTTAATTGACATGATATTCCACATCATCATTTAACATACCAGTAAAGCACATAACTCATGAAAAGATATGATTGAAAAAAATTGAGAGTATAAAGATCAGATCAGATTGAAAAAAATGAAAAAGTCCATGTACTTATTGAACATTTGGTCATAATTGAGAGGTCAAAAATGGATTTATTTATTTATTTTCTTAGTAATTTATACGTTGCTTAAATTGTTGGTGGATTTCCAACTATGACGATTTAACAACTTTATATAGATTTGCATGAATTAATGCCACTGTATTCCAACCAATTGCCTTTTTTCTTTGTTAGGATAAAACCTCCTCATCTACCATTGCATTAAGATAATATAATAGTTTGTGATGATGATATTTTTTATTAATTTAAGATAAATCTTCACTTGAAATTTATATGTAATCACCTGCTAAAAAAGAAATGTTTCTATAAACCCTCTTAGATTTCACTTTCTTTCCCTCCACAACCAAAAATGGGCTCTTTCTCTCAATTAAACTCACTTCTCCTCTCTCTCTTCATCACAACCCTCTTGTCTCTCCCCTCTCTTTCTATTTCCTCTCCCCAAACAACACACCTACATTTCTACCTTCATGATACGCTCAGTGGGCCCCATCCGTCAGCAGTACGAGTCACAAACCCTAACTCAACCCTTTCTCTCTCCTTTGGAGACATAGTCGTATTTGACGATCCATTAACAAAACAACCAAATCTCAACTCAACAATTATCGGTAGAGCACAAGGATATTACGCTCACATCTCGAAAGAAGACTTCACACTAATGATGGTGATGAACTTAATTTTTTTAGAAGGGAAGTTTAATGGAAGCTCGCTTCAAGTGATTGGAAAAAACTCGATTTTGGAGAAGGTGAGAGAGTTTCCTATTTTGGGAGGAAGCGGTTTGTTTAGAGGGTCGAGAGGTTGGGTTTTGGACAAAACGTATTCCATAGATCCTAATACAGGCGATGGGGTTTTTGAATTTAATGTTTTTATAATTAGGTAATTTTGGATACATGATTGCATTGATTAACAAGTTATGTTTCATTCAAAACTAGGATATTTCCCGCGAAATTTTAATAATAAACTATTTAAAGTCCCTACATTTTGCTATTAATATTTTAGTTTAATATTGATATTTTTCTATTGTTGTTAGAAGAATATAATACACATCTTCAGTTCTTCCCTTATTCAAGCTTTCAAAGCTATACATGCAAATTTTTATAGAAGCATGATAGCGAATGTATGAAGTAAAATCCAGTTCAATTATGTTCTATCAAACTTATTTTTTTCTTTTATTGTCATGCTCATTGCAATAAGTATTCCGATATTGAAACAACAAATTTCTACTTAAATTTACATAAATTATATGTTCCTATCGAGTGTTTAAATAATCTAACTTTGTATAGCAAATAACCCAAAAATAATAGAAAAAACATGTAGAATAACATGCGGATTATTTCAAAAAAAGAAAAGAAAAAGAATAACATGCGGAATCAATGTAGTTAAAACTTTCAGCGGGCATAATTCCGAAATTGAGGATATTTGGACAATAAATTTTTCAACAATTGATTCCAACAACACAATTGAGTATTACTTTAAGGCTTAAGTAAGAATTGAATATAAAAGATGAGAGGTGCAAAATTATGATCATTCCAAGAAAAGGGGTCCAATCCGACGCATCTTGATGGGCTCTCAATTTCAAAAAGTACTACTATTTTACTGACGCATTTAAATGGGCTTTAATTAAATTTATACAAGTTGAAAAAAACTGTAAAGCCTTCTACAGATTTTCCAAATATGGACTTTTGAAACAGAAAGTGTAGGGGCCTTAAAGTGACTTGGATCAGACTTGAATTCCAGAGGTTCAAATCTGACCTTTTTTTTAAATACCATTTTTTTAAAAAAAAATTCAAACGGTTGTCATTGGTTTGAAAATAATGAAATATCTGTCATTTCCCCCACTAGTCACTAGTAGTGGTGGAACATATGATTTTTCTCATTTAGCTGACTAAACAAGATTAATTAGTATAAAAAACAGTGTTCCGCCACTACTAGTGGCGAAACAAGCCCAATTTTTTTTTACCAATTAACAGCTAAACAGATCTAACAAATGACTAATTCACCAAATTTTTTTAAGAATTAGCCTGTTCCGCCACTACTAGTGGCGGAACAGACCAAAATAATTTTTTCCCCTTACTGAAAATATGCAAAAAATAATACGCTGTTCTGCCAATACTACTGGCGAAACAGGTGAAATTTTACCTGATCCGCCACTAGTAGAGGCGGAACAGGTGAAAATAATTTTTTCTTCGTCTTCTGGACCCATTTCTGGTTCCTCATCTAATTCATTTTCATCATCTTCATCTTCTAATACCCTTCTATCAAATATCGGCAAATCTCCCTCGTAATCTCCATTATTCATTTCATTATTTACGGGTTCTAATCTCTTATTCTCATCCGCATTTTTAACTACAGTTATTCTACTACTAGTTCTTATATAATATTATTTACTTGGTTATCGATCAACATATATTTCTAATTCTATACCAACACTTCTGACGCGTTCAACAAATTGAATCAGTTGTTTGTCATTGGTAATTCTCACTGCTCTAAAATGCCATTTGTCGCCGCAAAGGTAAGGATATTTACCTCGAATTAGAAGAGCATCATTAAACGACCAACCGATATTTTCACAAATTTCATAACACAATTGTACATAATTTCTATTTATAGCTGTGCTTTCTGGTAAAACAACCGGCTCATATGGATGGTAACTGCAGCCATTCGGTTTTTGAATAATCCGACCGTCGTAATATATAAATATTGCTGAGTTATGTGCTATCCTCTTTCAAATATCTACTCTTTATTTCTTCTCCCTAATTGCAATAATATTTTAATTACTCAAATTACTAAATAAAAAAAAATACATAACCATAAACCCTAAATTTCAATCAATTATGTTGGGTTTCAGACGTGCATAACGCAGCGGAAAACAAAAATTTTGTCCAAAACCAATCCGAGGATCCGTGCGTATCGGTTAAATCAAAAAAGTAAATCTTAAAGATACCTTTTGGATTACGCTTAATCCGTGACGCTCAAACCATGCGTGTTGTCCATGCGTCTCTAAACCGGCTACCGTCCTAACCGATTTTACGTCCGTCTAGACCGTCTAGGTCGGATCGTGCGGAAGTCATCTACCGCACACACAATCGGTCTCCACCAAAACTCTCAACAAACCGTTCTCTTCTTCTTAGGCCGAATAGATCACAAGCGCCGAAAGTACGAACGTCTCTACCGGTGTCCACACGAACAAACTTCTTAAAACGGGAAGAAGAACAATATATATGCTAGTAGCTTGTTCTCCTCTTGCATAAGAAAACTCTTCTTATTTTACCTCACAAATATAATTCCTCTCATATAATCACACTCTTTCATTTTTGTCATACAAAAAGAAAGCACCCTTTCATAATTTTGTCATACAAATTAGAAAATATATTTTCTTTTTTTTGTCTCACAAAAGAGAATGAGAAATAATGAGAGAGAGAATGATGTGTTGTATTGTGAATTTGGAGCCCTCTATGTCCTTATATAGAGGTGAATAGTCATGTTTCTTCACACTAAAAGATGTGTATGACATCACTCATCATTATCCATATGCCATCATCTAGACTCTTCTAGATTATATGATCTTTTGTGCTCATAGTCTTTATATACATATATATCACATCCTATCACATAAGATGACAATATATTTTGTGACATTCTTATGTAACTCATCATATAAGTCGCTAGGATTTTCTGCGCCCGTTTTAGTTTGTTCTTTGTGTGTGACCTTGTAGGTTCACTTAATGTTGGCAACAGACTTGACAGTTTATAAATCATGAGCGGACTCTAGGAAGCCATCATGACTACCCAATTTAAGTGAATATCGGTGATCCGATTTACCTAATCAACAATCACGTATTTAGTCCCTTTGTCACGCGATATCTATATCGATCATAAGGCATGTAATATGTCATCCTTATATTAATCGATTAATATTTCTTGATCCCAAATTAAACTGAACAAGAACAAATGATATTAATAACTCTTATTAATTCATTTGAGTATGACCATGCATTTCTTCAGTTCAATTCATCAAGAGGCCTAAAGATATCTCTCTCATTTATGAGAGGAACAAATCCCGTCTTGATTGCACTCAACCCTCTACATGATTCATTGTATACCTAATCATAACCGTTATAACCACCCGGTTAAAGGCGTGTTAGATTATATTAAAGTATAAAATTACTCATGTTGGGAACCGAGACAATCTTATGTCAAAGGACTATAAATACTTTATGTTACAAGAATCGCTAATGACGTAAAACATGCAGCATTCTTATAGCGGGTTAGTCCAGTATATGGCCTTTAACATATACCTATGTTTATGACTTGATAACTATTTATCCATGATCAGTAAAACATAATCATCAGCCAACTAATATACTGGTGTACATTTATAGCTTGTATATAAATATATATTTATATGTATCTGCAAGTATATTTGTCTCCACAAATATCCTAAAAATGACCAGGGACGATTTAGAATAACATTCATAACACTTTATAGTTTTACTATCAAAGTCACACACTTTGATGACATAAAGCTGAATTGCATATTCATGGTCTATTTTAATTATATTAAAATAACCTATACGCACATATTATATGAAATATCTTAGAATAAATATTATGTTTGTTATTACAATTCATCATCTAGGTCACAAACACTTTGGCCTAAAGCATAACACCATCAAATTATTCCAAACAAATTGATTCAAACAAATCAATCAAATCAACCTAACTTCAATCAATTCAAACATATTTCACTCTAATTTCAATCAATTCAAACATATTGCACCCTAATTTCAATCAATTCAAAAAAAAATACCAACACCAATTTCTAAATCTGAACTCAAAATAAAACCAAATCAATTACCTTTCTCTTTTTCTTCCTCCTATTTCCTCTTTTCTCCTTTAATCTCCACCAATTTTTGGTTTTTTTTGGCAAGATTTACGCCCAAAAATTGCCTCTTTCCGAACGGTCGGGCTTATTGGGTTTAATGGGTTTTAACGGGTTGAAATGAGAGGTCCGTTATATATATATATATATATATATATATATATATATATATATATATATATATATATATATATATATATATATGTTCCGCCACTAGTAGTGGCGAAACAGGTAAAATTTCACCTGTTCTACCACTACTAGTGGCGGAACAGGTGAAATTTTACCTGTTCCGCCACGGTATTATTTTTTGCATTCCTCGGTCAGGGGGAAAAAATTATTTTGACCTGTTCCGCCACTAGTAGTGGCGGAACAGGTAAAATTTCACCTGTTCCGCCAGTAGTATTGGCGGAACATCGTATTATTTTCTGTGTATTTTCAGTAAGGGGAAAAAATTATCTTGGTCTGTTTCGCCACTAGTAGTGGTGGAACAGGCTAATTCTCAAAAAAATTTGGTTAATTAGTCATCTGTTAGATCTGTTTAGCTGTTAATTGGTAAAAAAAAAATTTGGGCTTGTTCCTCCACTAGTAGTGGCGGAACACTGTTTTTTATACTAATTAATCATGTTTAGTCAGCCAAATGGGATATTTTTGCACAAAATGAAAATAATCTGTTCCGTCATTACTAGTAGCAGAAATGGCAGATATTTCATTATTTTCAAACCAATGACAACTGTTGAATTTTTTTTTTTTAAAAATGGTATTTAAAAAAAAAAGTCTTCAAATCTCTAGTCTCGTAAACTCATTGATTTTTGTTTCCGAAACTTACCTACCAGTGTTGGTTGGGCTTATTCGGCCTTCTAAAGACTAGGGGATTTCGTACCAACTGTTTTATGATGTTTTGTTTGATCTTGCGATTTCCTTTTTGTTAATTTTGAAAGTAAAACATTTTCTTGAAAAATGGAAAGCAAATTAGTATATCTTGATTTTATTTTTTCTTTTTCATGTTTAGGTCATGAGGAGACAACAAAATATTATCCAAGAAAGACTCAAGTCAAATATTTTTAAAATCAAATCATATCCAAAAAATTAATTTGGATATGATTTTATTTTCATTCGCTGTTAAAATATATCTTAAATACAAGTATAACAGAGAAATTCGTTTTCTATGAATAATTCGACACAAAACAAAAAAAAGCATAACAATCCACTAAAAGACGTAATTAATAACGGAAAAGACATAAAAACACAACTAAAAGACATATCAATTCAACACAATACAAAAGACATAACATTCATCTAAAAAGACATAAGCAATAACTAAAAAGTCATATCAATACAACTAAAAAATATACCAAGTAATTAAAAGTCATATATAGACTACTAAAAGACATATTAATTTGACACAATACAAAAGATATATTCAATTGTTAAAAATCATAACAATACAACTAAAAAAGTATATTAATCCAACACAATAAAAAAATATAGCAATTCAATACAATGCCAAAAATACATATCAATCAAAGTAAAAGAAATAATAGTACCTATAAAAACAAAGTAGAGTGTCCTAACAGTCCCGCTCGCACGAGAAAAGCCATGCCGCTCAAAATAGTTTGGACTATCCGATCTCAATCTCGCATCTCTCATTAGGTCGGGGTCTACAAAGGGCAGATTTGAGCCAGAGTAACTTGCTTGTAGAGTAATTAACACACACAACAATAATATTTATATAAAATTAAGACAAAATTTAGCACTTACACAAAAATTAGCATTTGAATAAAATTAACTCAAAATTTAATATACACAAAATTAACATTTATATAAGATCAAACAAATTATGAGGACAGATGGTCCAGTTCAGGTCCTCCGTTGCCTCCCAGTATCCCCCCTCACACCGATAAGTCCCACTGCCTCCCGCTGTCCCTCACGAACCATCTCGGCTTCCATGCATCCTCTCGCAACTTCTTCCCTGTAGTATTCAAAATAACAAATAAGTTTTCATAGGTCGGCATTACTCACAAATACATGGTATCAGAAAAGGTCAGGAAACATATAAAAGGCCACGAAAACATTACAGGCTCACTTGAGGAATAATTGCAATAATACAGGGTTAAATATCGGACCATCTAAACAATCATGTCATTCAGTGCCAATCAACCCAACTGCCCAATATATGAATGCAGGTCAAAATCTTAATAAACTTTGATATTGTTGTTTACAACCAAATTATAAGAGAGATAATGAGAAAAAAAGAGATACATACCATTCCTTTTCTTCTCTTCATGTTTCTATTTCTCGAAAATCGCTTTATCTTACTCGCCATTTTCTAGCAATCTTTGATCCAGCCACAGTCTTGAGACCGCCGGGGGCAGTTTTCCCTTCAATTCTACAAAAAGAAATATATACATTAGATAAATATACGAAATTATGTTTTAAGGAATTTCATTCAAGGCTATAAGAAAAGTAACAATCAAATAATATCATACCTCCAAGTCTTGAATGTAATATTAAAAATGTTATAACAAATAAGCAAGTTAATTAGATGGATCGATGCTTAACTATCCTCAAGCCTTGAATGGTAAAAACAATTAAGTGATAGTAATATAATAATTCATTCAAAGAGGACATACCTCTATTTAAGGTTTAGTTTTCTTCTGTATGGTTATCTCCAATGTCTCATTAAAAGAAATTTTCTTATTTGATCTTATTGGCATCAACACTTCCTCCGAGAAATTTGTTACATATTAAGGACATTTACTAAGGTCTGACGATATCATTGTGGGGTCAAGACTGAACATTTTATAATACAAAAAATGTTACTTTGTTAGTTAAGTCACGCAATAGGAATGTTTCAAAAAAAAAAGTCATGCAATAGAAATGTTGTGATCACAAAATAAGAGAATTTTTTTAATACCTCTAATTATTTTCGCGCCTATCGTATTGTTTCTGAAGTACAATTTATCAGCATTAATATTTTGTACGTGGGTACATACTATATAGATTAGGAGTTAGTTAATTACTCTAACCTCTAGAATCACCGGTTCACCACCTAGTTTGGTGGTCAATATGGTTATTTATATAAATTTTTTTTATTTTTATTAACAATCTAATAGTTCAGAATAATTACATATAATTAAAATTTTAATAATCTTTTAATTTATAATCATGATCTATTTCAATGATCACCATCACTGAAGAAATGAATATGAAAACCGAAACTAGGTGGTGATTTTGGGGGTCAACTAACTTTTCTCTATAGATTGTAATTATACTATTGTGTGTATTAATATATGATTGTGTTTCTAGGTTGATGAAGGCTTAAAGATTAAGATCTTTTATTCAGGAGAAAGCTTATGTTGGAAATATGTAAAGTTATTAGCTAATTTAACATAGAATGATCCACATTTTTCCATCTCCAAACTATTTGGTCAGCTTCAGAATTGAGGGAGGTGCTCTGGACCAAATATAGACAGACAGCATTATATGGAGGGGAGGTGTTTATGGACCGCAATCATATCTCACTCTCTATATACTTCTTCCGCAACCTCATCTCACTCTCTCTCTATACTTCATCCACAAGGACTGCAACCACATCTCACTCCCTCTCTATACTTCTTCCACAAGGACCGCAACCACATCTCACTCTCTATACTTCTTCTGCAACTAGATCTCACTCTCCTCTCTCTATACTTCTTCCGCAACCACATCTCACTTTCTTTCTCTATACTTCTTCTGCAACTAGATCTCACTCTCTCTCTATACTTCTTCCGCAACCACATCTCACTCTTTTTCATGCCACGACCCATGTATCTTCTTCCCATTTTGATGGTTCTAAGTAGAAGTAATGCTGCTCGAAGCGATATTGTGGAAGAGATCAGGACATGTTGACCAGTCGTGATGTTGTTTAGCCTGCCAGTAGCGACCTGTGTACTGAAAAATCTCCCCATTCCATGCAAACCACCTTGGTCTCCATGCACCACCTTGATCCATATCTTTTTCCTGTAATGTTAAAAATATTCATAACTAAACAAATTATTTGGACCGAAATTACTACCAATCACGTAGTATTATTATAATATGAGAGAGAGACAGAGAGAGAGAGAGAGAGAGAGTAGCAATGCATACCATTCTCTGTTTTTCCTCTAATCTGTGCTTCTCAACAGTCGCCTTCTCGTACTCGCCATTCTCCAAATGCCGTTGATCCGGCCTAAGCCTTGAATCCGTCGGAGCTATTTTTCCCTTCAATCCCACAAAAAGAAGTATATACATAAGATTAATATACAAAATTATATGCTAAGAAAGTTCATTCCAGGCTACAAAAGTAACATAGAAATAAAAATAATGCAAAAAATATTACAAGCAATATCATACCTCCAAGTCGGCTGTGATCTCGTTCAAAGTGACCCCAAAAGAAGAGAAGTTATAGCGGGTCGGCTCAGCTGGAGACACGTTCTTCTTCCATAAACAAAATTCCCCTTCATCGAGCCGTTCTTTATGATTTCTCGACTTGGAGATCTCATAATAGAGATTATCATTCCAGTCCCCTTTTAAAATCGCAATCTCGTTTCCAGCCAGATCCGTCACGCGCCCCTGAACTTGAAATTTGAGCCAATTAACCCAATAATGCATTATTTACATTTTGAAATATATTTACGGAAATTAAGCCTGGTAATTAAGATTGGAAAATTAAGAAGAGAGAGAAAGGATTGTACCTTGCGAGGCATCCTATCTAGGAGAGACGGACCTTTGAATTTCAGGGTGCAAGAAAATTGCCTATTCCCGTTTACATTCATTGTCCCATAAACATTACAGAAGGGTTTACCAAGCATAAGGTTAGTTATTGCTGTATTGACCTATAATTCGAAAAAATAATTAACGAACTAAAAAGAAACGAAAAAAAGAAGAAAAATTCGAGTATATAACAAAGAAAAGTTAACCTTAGCCCAGGAGAAGATTTCCCCGTCGTCAAATTCAACGAACAAATTCCCGCTTGGATCCAGCTGGATGGATTGGCCACTAAATTTAGACCTGACCGTATTTTCTCCCCAGAATCTCCAGCCTCTGCCCTCACAGTGACAATCCATCGTCAACGGACGGTGCCTTACCTGCATTTTTGTTTTTATTTTCATTTCAGCAAGCCGAATTGTTGCGCGGTACACAAGAATTTTCTTTTTAAAATAAAAAATATAATATAATGTACCTTTTCTGCAATGAAGCGAATCCCTTTTTCAGGGAAGTCCGCCTCGTAGGTTTCACCCAGCAGTGGATTGAACGGTTTGCTGGATCGTCCGTCATAAGAAGCGTATGAAGCAACAGCAAATGCCGCTACTTTCATAGCTCTCATAAAACTATTGCCCTGTTACAAATAAACAGAAAAAATCAAAACATTAGCAATACAGATTTAAGGGCATGATTAAGACAAAATAATGAAATAACTTTTACATTTTGCCGGCTTCATGGGCTTCATCCAAGAGGAAGGAGTACTCAAACTCTTCGCACAACTTCTGAAGAGAAGAAAGCGGTTCATGGAAAGTGATCGGCAAGTTAATGTTCTTAACATCCTTTCCAACTGAGTCCTTTAATACCGACCACAAACTCACTTCCTTCCCCTTTTCGCGAGGTTCCGGAAGTTTACTCCTCCTCTGGACACTTGGCAGCAGTTGACTGGCCGGCGCCGATTGTCCAGCTGTCGCCAGTTGGACAGCTGGCACTGATTGACCAGCTGAGGCTGTTTGACCGGATTGACCGCCTGGCCCTGTTTGCCACCAATAGGATGGATGGCCCTGTTTGACCCTCTGTTTGATAGGCTGGCCCTGATTGACCAGCTGGTGTTATTTGACACGCTGGGGCCGCTTGATCAGTCAGCCCTGTTTGACCGGCTGGCCCTGTTTGTCCAGCTGGTGCCGCATGATCGGCCAGCCCAGTTTGACCATTTGGCGCTGCTTGACCCTCTGTTTGATCAGTAGGCCCTGTTTGCCTGGTTAGCGCGGCCTGAGCGGCTGGCTATGTTTGGCCATTTGCTTGACTAGCTTGAGCAGTTTGACCGGCTGGAGTGGTTTGACCAACCGGCGCTGTTTGATTGGTCGAGTCGGGAATAACATCGCTTGCATCAAAATATTCTGGCTCAGGTTCCTGTGATGCCTCCGCTAGGAAATCAACCGCATCAAAAAACATGGGCTCGTTTTCTTCCGATGCCTCTACTAAAAAACAGACAAATTGGATATAATAAGTAACTATTACACTATTCTTTCAAAATAGCTTTTTGCTTTTTAGTTTGCAAATATAATATATTTGTTTTAATTTGAAGAAATAGTGTTTTTTCGCATGAGCTAGTGTAAAGAATTCAGCCCTCCAAACTGAAGTAGCAATAAAATTACTTTTATTGGAACTGGCGGGTATAATATTTAGTAACTGCATATATTTTAAAACTGTATTTCGGGAATATTCCAAATAAGAGGTCAATGTGTAAAGATGTGTATACACAAAAATGCCATTATTTAAGCATATCATATCAATAGGAAAATCGGAAAAAAGAAAAGAGAAAAAGAGAAATTAAGTGATTGTATTTGTTTAGAGTGAAAAATAAAATATACCAGTAGCAGTAGGGTTCTCATGCAAGACGATTGAATTTCCAGTTTCTATACTCCGTGATGCCTCTCCAATTACCTGGCCAGCCACCTGAAAAAGTTTGTTATTATCATGTTAATCAAGCCAAAAAAAGGAAAAAAAAATGAAAAAAGAGAGAAAAAAAACAATTATCATTCTTAATTGTTACAACTAAATCCTATATCCATACCTACAGTTCATTAAATATCACACTGATTTGTTCTTAATCAGATAAAAAGGTCTCAAATATCACGCCAAGATTCCATATATTTGCTATTTTTTTAATACCTTGCAACAAAATTCATTTTAAAATATACAAAATTGAAAAAATATAATACAACTGATCATACCTGTGGTTCAGGTTTCAGAGAATCTTGGAACTCCGTGCCTCTTCCAATTCCCTGTAATGTCTCTCCACTTTCCAAAATTTCCTGACCAGCCACCTGAGAATTTAATTTATCATTACGTTAATGAAAAGCCAAACAAATGAATAAAAATGAAAAGAAAAGAAAAGAAAAAGAATAAATATCATTCATTTTTAAATGTCACTATATCCTATCCATGCCTACTGTTCATTAAATTTAAAGAGATTTTTCTTCTTATGAATCAGATAAAAAGTCTAGATTACATTTTAAACATCAAATTCCACATATAATTTGGTACTAGCACATCTTTCAGAAAAAAATATTTTAAAATAAAAAATTAAAAAATATATATATACAAAACCGATCATACCTCCAATTCAGTTTCAATCCCAGGTTGGCGCAAAGCATTTGTAACCTCTCGCAGAATAATCTGTTCGCAATCCAGAATGAGGCCTACCGTAAGGCCCTTTGCGAATAAGTGGGCCCTTAACGCTCTAAACGTTATGGGACTTGCTTGCGAATTGTCTCTTGCGTGGGCCAAGGCCTTGATCCAGCCTTGCCGGTCTTGCTCTTTTGAAGCCTTCAGCTCGACCGTCTTTCTCGCTGTGCTGATGATGAATTTCCGCCCGTCAGATCTGCTCTCGCGAAATCCTCTCACCTACAAGAGCAAAGAAAAAAGAGGTATTTTTCCGTAAGGAATTAAGAGATTAAATTACGAGGAGAAAATTCATCAAAGGTAGCATTAATTCTGTAAAATAATATAATCTACAAAAGAAGAAAAAAGAGGAATTTTTTGTAAGGAATTAAATTACGAGAAAATGAAAAGGTAGAATCAGATTAAAGAAAGGAGAAATGCAAAAGGTTCATTTCATCAAAAAAGAATATCAATCGATATAATATAATAATCTATAAAAAAAAAGAGGAATGTTTTTGTAAGGAATGAAGAGATCAAATTACGAGGAGAAAAAAATGCAAAAAAGTAGATTCAGATTAAAGAAACGAGAAATTCTTCTGTTGGCCCATTTATGTTTAGTTTTTTATGATTTTATTTTTTTATTTTTGTAAATTTATAGAAAACACTACAAATGTATAAAAAGCAATTCGTTTGGATGGGGGATAATTAACTCTCCAAAATTCTTCAAAAAAAAAAAAAACCAGAAATTCAAAAGATCCTTTCATCAAAAGTAACATTAATCGATATAATCTAATAATCTACATTAACTTTACGACAAAAATGTAAAAGAGCAATCAACAAAAAGGAAAAGAAAAACATCCAGAAGGTTCATTCTATCAAAAAAAAAAAAATCAATCAATATAATATTTTAATACAAGTTACCTTTGCGAAGAAGATCTTCAAAGCCGGCCCTGGTGCACCGTGGACCCAAACGCTTCCATCAGATCCGAGATGAGGGAGTTGGCCATTCGCGAATCTTTTCATCTTTTTCTCGCGCCAAGTCAGCGGCCTTGAGTATATCAGAAGCCCCCCCTTAATGGCGACCCAGCGCCTTTACCATCCTAGCAAAACATTCGTCCATTTCATAATATTGTCTTCGATCAATGAGTCGGATTGGTTGTTAAAGGGATTGTTTTGCGGGTGAGAAGAAAGCGAGGAAGGAACTTTGAACGTTGAAAGAGCCATGATTGTTCACTTTTAGTCTTTTAAATTGTTTATGATTTGCTTGTTTTTCTTTTTGGAAGGTGGAAATATATATATGGTAGGACGCAAGCTAGTTCAGGCATCAACAGTTTTTGACCTCAAAAAAGGGTGTATCCTATGTTTAGCACGAGATTTGCTGGATTCAAGGCTATACGGGATAACAGGATAACAGAATAACAGAATACCTATTTTTAGTAAAAGCCCAAGCTTGGAATTTACAGGTATTGTGTAACAAATAACAGCTCACGATTTACATTAAGTAGGTATCTAGGAGTGATACTTTTAGTTTTATATATCGATAAAATAAAATAAAAATGTCACGATAATTAATTGCATAAACTCTAATTGTGACTAATTAATCGGACAATCTCAAATTCTGTCACAATAATCAATTGATCAGAATCAAGAATATACTCAGTAAAGATTTTACATCCTAACTCTAACCTTCACGACCCACAAACTGAACTAAGAGCAAGTCGGAATCGCTCTCTTTTGGGAGAGGGA